>CM075872.1:12516725-13116725 GCA_038021265.1 Cyprinella venusta
TAGATCGGAGGGAGTCAAAATTTCGGCCAAAAACGACAGTGTTACCCCTTATGTTTTTTTTCAGGTCAAAACTTTGACATCCGATATCTCGGCTCTGGAAGGGTCTAGAGCCTTCATTTTCGCGCGGTGGTCGAAGTCTCGTGGCCCTCTGTCAGAATCCAGAGTTTCCAGAGGATCGGAGGGGGTCAAAATTTCGGCCAAAAACGACAGTGTTACCCCTTATGTTTTTTTTCAGGTCAAAACTTTGACATCCGATATCTCGGCTCTGGAAGGGTCTGGTCTAGAGCCTCCATTTTTGCGCGCTGGTCGAAGTCTCGTGGCCCTCTGTCAGAATCCAGAGTTTCAAGAAGATCGGAGGGGGTCAAAATTTCGGCCAAAAACGACAGTGTTACCCCTTATGTTTTTTTTTTTCGGGTCAAAACTTTGACATCCGATATCTCGGCTCTGGAAGGGTCTAGAGCCTCCATTTTTGCGCGCTGGTCGAAGTCTCGTGGCCCTCTGTCAGAATCCAGAGTTTCAAGAAGATCGGAGGGGGTCAAAATTTCGGCCAAAAACGACAGTGTTACCCCTTATGTTTTTTTTTCAGGTCAAAACTTTGACATCCGATATCTCGGCTCTGGAAGGGTCTAGAGCCTCCATTTTTGCGCGCTGGTCGAATTCTCGTGGCCCTCTGTCAGAATCCAGAGTTTCAAGAAGATCGGAGGGGGTCAAAATTTCGGCCAAAAACGACAGTGTTACCCCTTATGTTTTTTTTTTCAGGTCAAAACTTTGACATCCGATATCTCGGCTCTGGAAGGGTCTAGAGCCTCCATTTTGCGCGCTGGTCGAAGTCTCCTGGCCCTCTGTCAGAATCCAGAGTTTCAAGAAGATCGGAGGGGGTCAAAATTTCGGCAAAAACCACAGTGTTACCCCTTATGTTTTTTTCAGTTCAAAACTTTGACATCCGATATCTCGGCTCTGGAAGGGTCTAGAGCCTCCATTTTTGCGCGCTGGTCGAATTCTCGTGGCCCTCTGTCAGAATCCAGAGTTTCAAGAAGATCGGAGGGGGTCAAAATTTCGCCAAAAACGACAGTGTTACCCCTTATGTTTTTTTTTCAGGTCAAAACTTTGACATCCGATATCTCGGCTCTGGAAGGGTCTAGAGCCTCCATTTTTGCGTGCTGGTCGAAGTCTCGTGGCCCTCTGTCAGAATCCAGAGTTTCAAGAAGATCGGAGGGGGTCAAAATTTCGGCCAAAAACGACAGTGTTACCCCTTATGTTTTTTTTTTCGGGTCAAAACTTTGACATCCGATATCTCGGCTCTGGAAGGGTCTAGAGCCTCCATTTTTGCGCGCTGGTCGAAGTCTCGTGGCCTCTGTCAGAATCCAGAGTTTCAAGAAGATCGGAGGGGGTCAAAATTTCGGCCAAAAACGACAGTGTTACCCCTTATGTTTTTTTTTCAGGTCAAAACTTTGACATCCGATATCTCGGCTCTGGAAGGGTCTAGAGCCTCCATTTTTGCACGCTGGTCGAAGTCTCGTGGCCCTTCTGTCAAAATCCAGAGTTTCAAGAAGATTGGAGGGGGTCAAAATTTCGGCCAAAAACGACAGTGTTACCCTTATGTTTTTTTTCGGGTCAAAACTTTGACATCCGATGTCTCGGCTCTGGAAGGGTCTAGAGCCTCCATTTTTGCGCGCTGGTCGAATTCTCGTGGCCCTCTGTCAGAATCCAGAGTTTCAAGAAGATCGGAGGGGGTCAAAATTTCGGCCAAAAACGACAGTGTTACCCCTTATGTTTTTTTTCAGGTCAAAACTTTGACATCCGATATCTCGGCTCTGGAAGGGTCTAGAGCCTCCATTTTTGCGCGCTGGTCGAAGTCTCCTGGCCCTCTGTCAGAATCCAGAGTTTCAAGAAGATCGGAGGGGGTCAAAATTTCGGCCAAAAACCACAGTGTTACCCCTTATGTTTTTTTTCAGTTCAAAACTTTGACATCCGATATCTCGGCTCTGGAAGGGTCTAGAGCCTCCATTTTTGCGCGCTGGTCGAATTCTCGTGGCCCTCTGTCAGAATCCAGAGTTTCAAGAAGATCGGAGGGGGTCAAAATTTCGGCCAAAAACGACAGTGTTACCCCTTATGTTTTTTTTTCAGGTCAAAACTTTGACATCCGATATCTCGGCTCTGGAAGGGTCTAGAGCCTCCAATTTTGCGCGCTGGTCGAAGTCTCCTGGCCCTCTGTTAGAATCCAGAGTTTCAAGAAGATCGGAGGGGGTCAAAAATTCGGCCAAAAACGACAGTGTTACCCCTTATGTTTTTTTTTTCAGGTCAAAACTTTGACATCCGATATCTCGGCTCTGGAAGGGTCTAGAGCCTCCATTTTTGCGTGCTGGTCGAAGTCTCGTGGCCCTCTGTCAGTATCCAGAGTTTCAAGAAGATCGGAGGGGGTCAAAATTTCGGCCAAAAACGACAGTGTTACCCCTTATGTTTTTTTTCGGGTCAAAACTTTGACATCCGATGTCTCGGCTCTGGAAGGGTTTAGAGCCTCCATTTTTGCGCGCTGGTCGAAGTCTCGTGGCCCTCTCTCAGAATCCAGAGTTTCAAGAAGATCGGAGGGGGTCAAAATTTCGGCCAAAAACGACAGTGTTACCCCTTATGTTTTTTTTTTCAGGTCAAAACTTTGACATCCGATATCTCGGCTCTGGAAGGGTCTAGAGCCTCCATTTTTGCGCGCTGGTCGAAGTCTCGTGGCCCTCTGTCAGAATCCAGAGTTTCAAGAAGATCGGAGGGGGTCAAAATTTCGGCCAAAAACGACAGTGTTACCCCTTATGTTTTTTTTCGGGTCAAAACTTTGACATCCGATGTCTCGGCTCTGGAAGGGTCTAGAGCCTCCATTTTTGCGCGCTGGTCGAGGTCTCGTGGCCCTCTCTCAGAATCCAGAGTTTCAAGAAGATCGGAGGGGGTCAAAATTTCGGCCATAAACGACAGTGTTACCCCTTATGTTTTTTTTTTCAGGTCAAAACTTTGACATCCAATGTCTCGGCTCTGGAAGGGTCTAGAGCCTCCATTTTTGCGCGCTGGTCGAAGTCTCGTGGCCCTCTCTCAGAATCCAGAGTTTCAAGAAGATCGGAGGGGGTCAAAATTTCGGCCAAAAACGACAGTGTTACCCCTTATGTTTTTTTTCAGTTCAAAACTTTGACATCCGATATCTCGGCTCTGGAAGGGTCTAGAGCCTCCAATTTTGCGCGCTGGTCGAAGTCTCCTGGCCCTCTGTCAGAATCCAGAGTTTCAAGAAGATCGGAGGGGGTCAAAAATTCGTCCAAAAACGACAGTGTTACCCCTTATGTTTTTTTTTTCAGGTCAAAACTTTGACATCCGATATCTCGGCTCTGGAAGGGTCTAGAGCCTCCATTTTTGCGTGCTGGTCGAAGTCTCGTGGCCCTCTGTCAGAATCCAGAGTTTCAAGAAGATCGGAGGGGGTCAAAATTTCGGCCAAAAACGACAGTGTTACCCCTTATGTTTTTTTTCGGGTCAAAACTTTGACATCCGATGTCTCGGCTCTGGAAGGGTCTAGAGCCTCCATTTTTGCGCGCTGGTCGAAGTCTCGTGGCCCTCTCTCAGAATCCAGAGTTTCAAGAAGATCGGAGGGGGTCAAAATTTCGGCCAAAAACGACAGTGTTACCCCTTATGTTTTTTTTTTCGGGTCAAAACTTTGACATCCGATATCTCGGCTCTGGAAGGGTCTAGAGCCTCCATTTTTGCGTGCTGGTCGAAGTCTCGTGGCCCTCTGTCAGAATCTAGAGTTTCAAGAAGATCGGAGGGGGTCAAAATTTCGGCCAAAAACGACAGTGTTACCCCTTATGTTTTTTTTTTTCAGGTCAAAACTTTGACATCCGATATCTCGGCTCTGGAAGGGTCTAGAGCCTACATTTTTGCGCGCTGGTCGAAGTCTCGTGGCCCTCTGTCAGAATCCAGAGTTTCAAGAAGATCGGAGGGGGTCAAAATTTCGGCCAAAAACGACAGTGTTACCCCTTATGTTTTTTTTTCAGGTCAAAACTTTGACATCCGATATCTCGGCTCTGGAAGGGTCTAGAGCCTCCATTTTTGCGCGCTGGTCGAAGTCTCGTGGCCCTCTGTCAGAATCCAGAGTTTCAAGAAGATCGGAGGGGGTCAAAATTTCGGCCAAAAACGACAGTGTTACCCCTTATGTTTTTTTTCGGGTCAAAACTTTGACATCCGATGTCTCGGCTCTGGAAGGGTCTAGAGCCTCCATTTTTGCGCGCTGGTCGAAGTCTCGTGGCCCTCTCTCAGAATCCAGAGTTTCAAGAAGATCGGAGGGGGTCAAAATTTCGGCCATAAACGACAGTGTTACCCCTTATGTTTTTTTTTTCAGGTCAAAACTTTGACATCCAATGTCTCGGCTCTGGAAGGGTCTAGAGCCTCCATTTTTGCGCGCTGGTCGAAGTCTCGTGGCCCTCTCTCAGAATCCAGAGTTTCAAGAAGATCGGAGGGGGTCAAAATTTCGGCCAAAAACGACAGTGTTACCCCTTATGTTTTTTTTCAGTTCAAAACTTTGACATCCGATATCTCGGCTCTGGAAGGGTCTAGAGCCTCCAATTTTGCGCGCTGGTCGAAGTCTCCTGGCCCTCTGTCAGAATCCAGAGTTTCAAGAAGATCGGAGCGGGTCAAAAATTCGGCCAAAAACGACAGTGTTACCCCTTATGTTTTTTTTTTCAGGTCAAAACTTTGACATCCGATATCTCGGCTCTGGAAGGGTCTAGAGCCTCCATTTTTGCGTGCTGGTCGAAGTCTCGTGGCCCTCTGTCAGAATCCAGAGTTTCAAGAAGATCGGAGGGGGTCAAAATTTCGGCCAAAAACGACAGTGTTACCCCTTATGTTTTTTTCGGGTCAAAACTTTGACATCCGATGTCTCGGCTCTGGAAGGGTCTAGAGCCTCCATTTTTGCGCGCTGGTCGAAGTCTCGTGGCCCTCTCTCAGAATCCAGAGTTTCAAGAAGATCGGAGGGGGTCAAAATTTCGGCCAAAAACGACAGTGTTACCCCTTATGTTTTTTTTTTCGGGTCAAAACTTTGACATCCGATATCTCGGCTCTGGAAGGGTCTAGAGCCTCCATTTTTGCGTGCTGGTCGAAGTCTCGTGGCCCTCTGTCAGAATCTAGAGTTTCAAGAAGATCGGAGGGGGTCAAAATTTCGGCCAAAAACGACAGTGTTACCCCTTATGTTTTTTTTTTCAGGTCAAAACTTTGACATCCGATATCTCGGCTCTGGAAGGGTCTAGAGCCTACATTTTTGCGCGCTGGTCGAAGTCTCGTGGCCCTCTGTCAGAATCCAGAGTTTCAAGAAGATCGGAGGGGGTCAAAATTTCGGCCAAAAACGACAGTGTTACCCCTTATGTTTTTTTTTCAGGTCAAAACTTTGACATCCGATATCTCGGCTCTGGAAGGGTCTAGAGCCTCCATTTTTGCGTGCTGGTCGAAGTCTCGTGGCCCTCTGTCAGAATCCAGAGTTTCAAGAAGATCGGAGGGGGTCAAAATTTCGGCCAAAAACGACAGTGTTACCCTTATGTTTTTTTTTCAGGTCAAAACTTTGACATCCGATATCTCGGCTCTGGAAGGGTCTAGAGGGGGTCGAAATTTCGGCCAAAAACGACAGTGTTACCCCTTATGTTTTTTTTTTTCAGGTCAAAACTTTGACATCCGATATCTCGGCTCTGGAAGGGTCTAGAGCCTCCATTTTTGCGTGCTGGTCGAAGTCTCGTGGCCCTCTGTCAGAATCCAGAGTTTCAAGAAGATCGGAGGGGGTCAAAATTTCGGCCAAAAACGACAGTGTTACCCCTTATGTTTTTTTTCAGGTCAAAACTTTGACATCCGATATCTCGGCTCTGGAAGGGTCTAGAGCCTCCATTTTTGCGCGCTGGTCGAAGTCTCGTGGCCCTCTCTCAGAATCCAGAGTTTCAAGAAAATCGGAGGGGGTCAAAATTTCGGCCAAAAACGACAGTGTTACCCCTTATGTTTTTTTTTTCGGGTCAAAACTTTGACATCCGATATCTCGGCTCTGGAAGGGTCTAGAGCCTACATTTTTGCGCGCTGGTCGAAGTCTCGTGGCCCTCTGTCAGAATCCAGAGTTTCAAGAAGATCGGAGGGGGTCAAAATTTCGGCCAAAAACGACAGTGTTACCCCTTATGTTTTTTTTTCAGGTCAAAACTTTGACATCCGATATCTCGGCTCTGGAAGGGTCTAGAGCCTCCATTTTTGCGTGCTGGTCGAAGTCTCGTGGCCCTCTGTCAGAATCCAGAGTTTCAAGAAGATCGGAGGGGGTCGAAATTTCGGCCAAAAACGACAGTGTTACCCCTTATGTTTTTTTTTTTCAGGTCAAAACTTTGACATCCGATATCTCGGCTCTGGAAGGGTCTAGAGCCTCCATTTTTGCGCGCTGGTCGAAGTCTCGTGGCCCTCTGTCAGAATCCAGAGTTTCAAGAAGATCGGAGGGGGTCAAAATTTCGGCCAAAAACGACAGTGTTACCCCTTATGTTTTTTTTCAGGTCAAAACTTTGACATCCGATATCTCGGCTCTGGAAGGGTCTAGAGCCTCCATTTTTGCGCGCTGGTCGAAGTCTCGTGGCCCTCTGTCAGAATCCAGAGTTTCAAGAAGATCGGAGGGGGTCAAAATTTTGGCCAAAAACGACAGTGTTACCCCTTATGTTTTTTTTTCAGGTCAAAACTTTGACATCCGATATCTCGGCTCTGGAAGGGTCTAGAGCCTCCATTTTTGCGCGCTGGTCGAAGTCTCGTGGCCCTCTGTCAGAATCCAGAGTTTCAAGAAGATCGGAGGGGGTCAAAATTTTGGCCAAAAACGACAGTGTTACCCCTTATGTTTTTTTTTTCAGGTCAAAACTTTGACATCCGATATCTCGGCTCTGGAAGGGTCTAGAGCCTCCATTTTTGCGCGCTGGTCGAAGTCTCGTTTCCCTCTGTCAGAATCCAGAGTTTCAAGAAGATCGGAGGGGGTCAAAATTTCGGCCAAAAACGACAGTGTTACCCCTTATGTTTTTTTTTCGGGGGGTGAAAAAAAAAGTTTCTCCAATCTTCTCAAAACTCTGGATTCTGATAGAGGGCCACGAGGCATGGACCTGGGTGCAAAAATTGAGGCTCTAGACCCTTCCAGAGCTGAGATATTGAAACTTAAAGTTTTGACCAGAAAAAAAATGACAGTGTTACCCCTTATGTTTTTTTTTTCAAGGGGGTGAAAAATAAAGTTTCTCCAATCTTCTCAAAACTCTGGATTCTGATAGAGGGCCACGAGACATGGACCTGGGTGCAAAAATTGAGGCTCTAGACTCTTCCAGAGTCGAGATATTGACATTCAAAATTTTGACTAGAAAAAAAAATGACAGTGTTACCCCTTATGTTTTTTTTTCGGGGGGTGAAAAATAAAGTTTCTCCAATCTTCTCAAAACTCTGGATTCTGATAGAGGGCCACGAGACATGGACCTGGGTGCAAAAATTGAGGCTCTAGACTCTTCCAGAGTTGAGATATTGACATTCAAAATTTTGACTAGAAAAATGACAGTGTTACCCCTTATGTTTTTTTTTCGGGGGGTGAAAAATAAAGTTTCTCCAATCTTCTCAAAACTCTGGATTCTGATAGAGGGCCACGAGACATGGACCTGGGTGCAAAAATTGAGGCTCTAGACCCTTCCAGAGCTGAGATATTGAAACTTAAAGTTTTGACCAGAAAAAAAATGACAGTGTTACCCCTTATGTTTTTTTTTTTTTTTCGGGTCAAAACTTTGACATCCGATATCTCGGCTCTGGAAGGGTCTAGAGCCTCCATTTTTGCGCGCTGGTCGAAGTCTCGTGGCCCTCTGTCAGAATCCAGAGTTTCAAGAAGATCGGAGGGGGTCAAAATTTCGGCCAAAAACGACAGTGTTACCCCTTATGTTTTTTTTTCAGGTCAAAACTTTGACATCCGATATCTCGGCTCTGGAAGGGTCTAGAGCCTACATTTTTGCGCGCTGGTCGAAGTCTCGTGGCCCTCTGTCAGAATCCAGAGTTTCAAGAAGATCGGAGGGGGTCAAAATTTTGGCCAAAAACGACAGTGTTACCCCTTATGTTTTTTTTTCAGGTCAAAACTTTGACATCCGATATCTCGGCTCTGGAAGGGTCTAGAGCCTCCATTTTTGCGCGCTGGTCGAAGTCTCGTGGCCCTCTGTCAGAATCCAGAGTTTCAAGAAGATCGGAGGGGGTCAAAATTTCGGCCAAAAACGACAGTGTTACCCCTTATGTTTTTTTTTCGGGTCAAAACTTTGACATCCGATATCTCGGCTCTGGAAGGGTCCAGAGCCTCAATTTTTGCTCGCGGGTCGAAGTCTCGTGGCCCTCTGTCAGAATCCAGAGTTTCAAGAAGATCGGAGGGGGTGAAAAATTTCGGCCAAAAACGACAGTGTTACCCCTTATGTTTTTTTTTCAGGTCAAAACTTTGACATCCGATATCTCGGCTCTGGAAGGGTCTAGAGCCTCCATTTTTGCGCGCTGGTCGAAGTCTCGTGGCCCTCTGTCAGAATCCAGAGTTTCAAGAAGATCGGAGGGGGTCAAAATTTCGGCCAAAAACGACAGTGTTACCCCTTATGTTTTTTTTTTTCGGGTCAAAACTTTGACATCCGATATCTCGGCTCTGGAAGGGTCTAGAGCCTCCATTTTTGCGCGCTGGTCGAAGTCTCGTGGCCCTCTGTCAGAATCCAGAGTTTCAAGAAGATCGGAGGGGGTCAAAATTTTGGCCAAAAACGACAGTGTTACCCCTTATGTTTTTTTTTTCAGGTCAAAACTTTGACATCCGATATTTCGGCTCTGGAAGGGTCTAGAGCCTCCATTTTTGCGCGCTGGTCGAAGTCTCGTGGCCCTCTGTCAGAATCCAGAGTTTCAAGAAGATCGGAGGGGGTCAAAATTTCGGCCAAAAACGACAGTGTTACCCCTTATGTTTTTTTTTCGGGGGGTGAAAAAAAAGTTTCTCCAATCTTCTCAAAACTCTGGATTCTGATAGAGGGCCACGAGGCATGGACCTGGGTGCAAAAATTGAGGCTCTAGACCCTTCCAGAGCTGAGATATTGAAAGTTAAAGTTTTGACCAGAAAAAAAATGACAGTGTTACCCCTTATGTTTTTTTTTTCAAGGGGGAGAAAAATAAAGTTTCTCCAATCTTCTCAAAACTCTGGATTCTGATAGAGGGCCACGAGACATGGACCTGGGTGCAAAAATTGAGGCTCTAGACTCTTCCAGAGTCGAGATATTGACATTCAAAATTTTGACTAGAAAAAAAATGACAGTGTTACCCCTTATGTTTTTTTTTCGGGGGGTAAAAAATAAAGTTTCTCCAATCTTCTCAAAACTCTGGATTCTGATAGAGGGCCACGAGACATGGACCTGGGTGCAAAATTGAGGCTCTAGACTCTTCCAGAGTTGAGATATTGACATTCAAAATTTTGACTAGAAAAAAAAAATGACAGTGTTACCCCTTATGTTTTTTTTTCGGGGGGTGAAAAATAAAGTTTCTCCAATCTTCTCAAAACTCTGGATTCTGATAGAGGGCCACGAGACATGGACCTGGGTGCAAAAATTGAGGCTCTAGACTCTCCCAGAGTTGAGATATTGACATTCAAAATTTTGACTAGAAAAAAAAATGACAGTGTTACCCCTTATGTTTTTTTTTCGGGGGGTGAAAAATAAAGTTTCTCCAATCTTCTCAAAACTCTGGATTCTGATAGAGGGCCACGAGACATGGACCTGGGTGCAAAAATTGAGGCTCTAGACCCTTCCAGAGCTGAGATATTGAAACTTAAAGTTTTGACCAGAAAAAAAAAATGACAGTGTTACCCCTTATGTTTTTTTTTTCGGGGGGTGAAAAATAAAGTTTCTCCAATCTTCTCAAATCTGGATTCTGATAGAGGGCCACGAGACATGGACCTGGGTGCAAAAATTGAGGCTCTAGACTCTTCCAGAGTTGAGATATTGACATTCAAAATTTTGACTAGAAAAAAAAAATGACAGTGTTACCCCTTATGTTTTTTTTTCGGGGGGTGAAAAATAAAGTTTCTCCAATCTTCTCAAAACTCTGGATTCTGATAGAGGGCCACGAGACATGGACCTGGGTGCAAAAATTGAGGCTCTAGACCCTTCCAGAGCTGAGATATTGAAACTTAAAGTTTTGACCAGAAAAAAAAAATGACAGTGTTACCCCTTATGTTTTTTTTTTCAGGTCAAAACTTTGACATCCGATATCTTGGCTCTGGAAGGGTCTAGAGCCTCCATTTTTGCGCGCTGGTCGAAGTCTCGTGGCCCTCTGTCAGAATCCAGAGTTTCAAGAAGATCGGAGGGGGTCAATATTTCGGCCAAAAACGACAGTGTTACCCCTTATGTTTTTTTTTTTTTTCGGGTCAAAACTTTGACATCCGATATCTCGGCTCTGGAAGGGTCTAGAGCCTCCATTTTTGCGCGCTGGTCGAAGTCTCGTGGCCCTCTGTCAGAATCCAGAGTTTCAAGAAGATCGGAGGGGGTCAAAATTTCGGCCAAAAACGACAGTGTTACCCCTTATGTTTTTTTTTCCGGTCAAAACTTTGACATCCGATATCTCGGCTCTGGAAGGGTCTAGAGCCTCCATTTTTGCGCGCTGGTCGAAGTCTCGTGGCCCTCTGTCAGAGTCCAGAGTTTCAAGAAGATCGGAGGGAGTCAAAATTTCGGCCAAAAACGACAGTGTTACCCCTTATGTTTTTTTTTTCAGGTCAAAACTTTGACATCCGATATCTCGGCTCTGGAAGGGTCTAGAGCCTCCATTTTTGCGCGCTGGTCGAAGTCTCGTGGCCCTCTGTCAGAATCCAGAGTTTCAAGAAGATCGGAGGGGGTCAAAATTTCGGCCAAAAACGACAGTGTTACCCCTTATGTTTTTTTTTAGGTCAAAACTTTGACATCCGATATCTCGGCTCTGGAAGGGTCTAGAGCCTCCATTTTCGCGCGGTGGTCGAAGTCTCGTGGCCCTCTGTCAGAATCCAGAATTTCAAGAAGATCGGAGGGGGTCGAAATTTCGGCCAAAAACGACAGTGTTACCCCTTATGTTTTTTTTTTCAGGTCAAAACTTTGACATCCGATATCTCGGCTCTGGAAGGGTCTAGAGCCTCCATTTTTGCGCGCTGGTCGAAGTCTCGTGGCCCTCTGTCAGAATCCAGAGTTTCAAGAAGATCGGAGGGAGTCAAAATTTCGGCCAAAAACGACAGTGTTACCCCTTATGTTTTTTTTCAGGTCAAAACTTTGACATCCGATATCTCGGCTCTGGAAGGGTCTAGAGCCTCCATTTTTGCGCGCTGGTCGAAGTCTCGTGGCCCTCTGTCAGAATCCAGAGTTTCAAGAAGATCGGAGGGGGTCAAAATTTCGGCCAAAAACGACAGTGTTACCCCTTATGTTTTTTTTTTTCGGGTCAAAACTTTGACATCCGATATCTCGGCTCTGGAAGGGTCTAGAGCCTCCATTTTTGCGCGCTGGTCGAAGTCTCGTGGCCCTCTGTCAGAATCCAGAGTTTCAAGAAGATCGGAGGGGGTCAAAATTTCGGCCAAAAACGACAGTGTTACCCCTTATGTTTTTTTTTCAGGTCAAAACTTTGACATCCGATATCTCGGCTCTGGAAGGGTCTAGAGCCTCCATTTTTGCGCGCTGGTCGAATTCTCGTGGCCCTCTGTCAGAATCCAGAGTTTCAAGAAGATCGGAGGGGGTCAAAATTTCGGCCAAAAACGACAGTGTTACCCCTTATGTTTTTTTTTTCAGGTCAAAACTTTGACATCCGATATCTCGGCTCTGGAAGGGTCTAGAGCCTCCATTTTTGCGCGCTGGTCGAATTCTCGTGGCCCTCTGTCAGAATCCAGAGTTTCAAGAAGATCTGAGGGGGTCAAAATTTCGGCCAAAAACGACAGTGTTACCCCTTATGTTTTTTTTTCAGGTCAAAACTTTGACATCCGATGTCTCGGCTCTGGAAGGGTCTAGAGCCTCCATTTTTGCGTGCTGGTCGAAGTCTCGTGGCCCTCTGTCAGAGTCCAGAGTTTCAAGAAGATCGGAGGGAGCCAAAATTTCGGCCAAAAACGACAGTGTTACCCCTTATGTTTTTTTTTTCAGGTCAAAACTTTGACATCCGATATCTCGGCTCTGGAAGGGTCTAGAGCCTCCATTTTTGCGCGCTGGTCGAAGTCTCGTGGCCCTCTGTCAGAATCCAGAGTTTCAAGAAGATCGGAGGGGGTCAAAATTTCGGCCAAAAACGACAGTGTTACCCCTTATGTTTTTTTTTAGGTCAAAACTTTGACATCCGATATCTCGGCTCTGGAGGGGGCTAGAGCCTCCATTTTCGCGCGGTGGTCGAAGTCTCGTGGCCCTCTGTCAGAATCCAGAATTTCAAGAAGATCGGAGGGGGTCGAAATTTCGGCCAAAAACGACAGTGTTACCCCTTATGTTTTTTTTTTCAGGTCAAAACTTTGACATCCGATATCTCGGCTCTGGAAGGGTCTAGAGCCTCCATTTTTGCGCGCTGGTCGAAGTCTCGTGGCCCTCTGTCAGAATCCAGAGTTTCAAGAAGATCGGAGGGAGTCAAAATTTCGGCCAAAAACGACAGTGTTACCCCTTATGTTTTTTTTCAGGTCAAAACTTTGACATCCGATATCTCGGCTCTGGAAGGGTCTAGAGCCTCCATTTTCGCGCGGTGGTCGAAGTCTCGTGGCCCTCTGTCAGAATCCAGAGTTTCCAGAGGATCGGAGGGGGTCAAAATTTCGGCCAAAAACGACAGTGTTACCCCTTATGTTTTTTTTCAGGTCAAAACTTTGACATCCGATATCTCGGCTCTGGAAGGGTCTAGAGCCTCCATTTTTGCGCGCTGGTCGAAGTCTCGTGGCCCTCTGTCAGAATCCAGAGTTTCAAGAAGATCGGAGGGGGTCAAAATTTCGGCCAAAAACGACAGTGTTACCCCTTATGTTTTTTTTTTTCGGGTCAAAACTTTGACATCCGATATCTCGGCTCTGGAAGGGTCTAGAGCCTCCATTTTTGCGCGCTGGTCGAAGTCTCGTGGCCCTCTGTCAGAATCCAGAGTTTCAAGAAGATCGGAGGGGGTCAAAATTTCGGCCAAAAACGACAGTGTTACCCCTTATGTTTTTTTTTTCAGGTCAAAACTTTGACATCCGATATCTCGGCTCTGGAAGGGTCTAGAGCCTCCATTTTTGCGCGCTGGTCGAATTCTCGTGGCCCTCTGTCAGAATCCAGAGTTTCAAGAAGATCGGAGGGGGTCAAAATTTCGGCCAAAAACGACAGTGTTACCCCTTATGTTTTTTTTTTCAGGTCAAAACTTTGACATCCGATATCTCGGCTCTGGAAGGGTCTAGAGCCTCCATTTTTGCGCGCTGGTCGAAGTCTCCTGGCCCTCTGTCAGAATCCAGAGTTTCAAGAAGATCGGAGGGGGTCAAAATTTCGGCCAAAAACCACAGTGTTACCCCTTATGTTTTTTTTTCAGTTCAAAACTTTGACATCCGATATCTCGGCTCTGGAAGGGTCTAGAGCCTCCATTTTTGCGCGCTGGTCGAATTCTCGTGGCCCTCTGTCAGAATCCAGAGTTTCAAGAAGATCGGAGGGGGTCAAAATTTCGGCCAAAAACGACAGTGTTACCCCTTATGTTTTTTTTTCAGGTCAAAACTTTGACATCCGATATCTCGGCTCTGGAAGGGTCTAGAGCCTCCATTTTTGCGTGCTGGTCGAAGTCTCGTGGCCCTCTCTCAGAATCCAGAGTTTCAAGAAGATCGGAGGGGGTCAAAATTTCGGCCAAAAACGACAGTGTTACCCCTTATGTTTTTTTTTTCGGGTCAAAACTTTGACATCCGATATCTCGGCTCTGGAAGGGTCTAGAGCCTCCATTTTTGCGCGCTGGTCGAAGTCTCGTGGCCCTCTGTCAGAATCCAGAGTTTCAAGAAGATCGGAGGGGGTCAAAATTTCGGCCAAAAACGACAGTGTTACCCCTTATGTTTTTTTTTCAGGTCAAAACTTTGACATCCGATATCTCGGCTCTGGAAGGGTCTAGAGCCTCCATTTTTGCGCGCTGGTCGAAGTCTCGTGGCCCTCTGTCAAAATCCAGAGTTTCAAGAAGATTGGAGGGGGTCAAAATTTCGGCCAAAAACGACAGTGTTACCCCTTATGTTTTTTTTTTCAGGTCAAAACTTTGTTATCCGATATCTCGGCTCTGGAAGAGTCTAGAGCCTCCATTTTTGCGCGCTGGTCGAAGTCTCGTGGCCCTCTGTCAGAATCCAGAGTTTCAAGAAGATCGGAGGGGTCAAAATTTCGGCCAAAAACGACAGTGTTACCCCTTATGTTTTTTTTCGGGTCAAAACTTTGACATCCGATGTCTCGGCTCTGGAAGGGTCTAGAGCCTCCATTTTTGCGCGCTGGTCGAATTCTCGTGGCCCTCTGTCAGAATCCAGAGTTTCAAGAAGATCGGAGGGGGTCAAAATTTCGGCCAAAAACGACAGTGTTACCCCTTATGTTTTTTTTTCAGGTCAAAACTTTGACATCCGATATCTCGGCTCTGGAAGGGTCTAGAGCCTCCATTTTTGCGCGCTGGTCGAAGTCTCCTGGCCCTCTGTCAGAATCCAGAGTTTCAAGAAGATCGGAGGGGGTCAAAATTTCGGCCAAAAACCACAGTGTTACCCCTTATGTTTTTTTTCAGTTCAAAACTTTGACATCCGATATCTCGGCTCTGGAAGGGTCTAGAGCCTCCATTTTTGCGCGCTGGTCGAATTCTCGTGGCCCTCTGTCAGAATCCAGAGTTTCAAGAAGATCGGAGGGGGTCAAAATTTCGGCCAAAAACGACAGTGTTACCCCTTATGTTTTTTTTTCAGGTCAAAACTTTGACATCCGATATCTCGGCTCTGGAAGGGTCTAGAGCCTCCATTTTTGCGTGCTGGTCGAAGTCTCGTGGCCCTCTGTCAGAATCCAGAGTTTCAAGAAGATCGGAGGGGGTCAAAATTTCGGCCAAAAACGACAGTGTTACCCCTTATGTTTTTTTTCGGGTCAAAACTTTGACATCCGATGTCTCGGCTCTGGAAGGGTCTAGAGCCTCCATTTTTGCGCGCTGGTCGAAGTCTCGTGGCCCTCTCTCAGAATCCAGAGTTTCAAGAAGATCGGAGGGGGTCAAAATTTCGGCCAAAAACGACAGTGTTACCCCTTATGTTTTTTTTTTCGGGTCAAAACTTTGACATCCGATATCTCGGCTCTGGAAGGGTCTAGAGCCTCCATTTTTGCGCGCTGGTCGAAGTCTCGTGGCCCTCTGTCAGAATCCAGAGTTTCAAGAAGATCGGAGGGGGTCAAAATTTCGGCCAAAAACGACAGTGTTACCCCTTATGTTTTTTTTTTCAGGTCAAAACTTTGACATCCGATATCTCGGCTCTGGAAGGGTCTAGAGCCTCCATTTTTGCGCGCTGGTCGAAGTCTCGTGGCCCTCTGTCAAAATCCAGAGTTTCAAGAAGATTGGAGGGGGTCAAAATTTCGGCCAAAAACGACAGTGTTACCCCTTATGTTTTTTTTTTCAGGTCAAAACTTTGTTATCCGATATCTCGGCTCTGGAAGGGTCTAGAGCCTCCATTTTTGCGCGCTGGTCGAAGTCTCGTGGCCCTCTGTCAGAATCCAGAGTTTCAAGAAGATCGGAGGGGTCAAAATTTCGGCCAAAAACGACAGTGTTACCCCTTATGTTTTTTTTCGGGTCAAAACTTTGACATCCGATGTCTCGGCTCTGGAAGGGTCTAGAGCCTCCATTTTTGCGCGCTGGTCGAAGTCTCGTGGCCCTCTCTCAGAATCCAGAGTTTCAAGAAGATCGGAGGGGGTCAAAATTTCGGCCAAAAACGACAGTGTTACCCCTTATGTTTTTTTTTCGGGTCAAAACTTTGACATCCGATATCTCGGCTCTGGAAGGGTCTAGAGCCTCCATTTTTGCGCGCTGGTCGAAGTCTCGTGGCCCTCTGTCAGAATCCAGAGTTTCAAGAAGATCGGAGGGGGTCAAAATTTCGGCCAAAAACGACAGTGTTACCCCTTATGTTTTTTTTCAGGTCAAAACTTTGACATCCGATATCTCGGCTCTGGAAGGGTCTAGAGCCTCCATTTTCACGCGCTGGTCGAAGTCTCGTGGCCCTCTGTCAGAATCCAGAGTTTCCAGAGGATCGGAGGGGGTCAAAATTTCGGCCAAAAACGACAGTGTTACCCCTTATGTTTTTTTTCAGGTCAAAACTTTGACATCCGATATCTCGGCTCTGGAAGGGTCTAGAGCCTCCATTTTTGCGCGCTGGTCGAAGTCTCGTGGCCCTCTGTCAGAATCCAGAGTTTCAAGAAGATCGGAGGGGTCAAAATTTCGGCCAAAAACGACAGTGTTACCCCTTATGTTTTTTTTCGGGTCAAAACTTTGACATCCGATGTCTCGGCTCTGGAAGGGTCTAGAGCCTCCATTTTTGCGCGCTGGTCGAAGTCTCGTGGCCCTCTCTCAGAATCCAGAGTTTCAAGAAGATCGGAGGGGGTCAAAATTTCGGCCAAAAACGACAGTGTTACCCCTTATGTTTTTTTTTTCGGGTCAAAACTTTGACATCCGATATCTCGGCTCTGGAAGGGTCTAGAGCCTCCATTTTTGCGCGCTGGTCGAAGTCTCGTGGCCCTCTGTCAGAATCCAGAGTTTCAAGAAGATCGGAGGGGGTCAAAATTTCGGCCAAAAACGACAGTGTTACCCCTTATGTTTTTTTTTTCAGGTCAAAACTTTGACATCCGATATCTCGGCTCTGGAAGGGTCTAGAGCCTCCATTTTTGCGCGCTGGTCGAAGTCTCGTGGCCCTCTGTCAAAATCCAGAGTTTCAAGAAGATTGGAGGGGGTCAAAATTTCGGCCAAAAACGACAGTGTTACCCCTTATGTTTTTTTTTTCAGGTCAAAACTTTGTTATCCGATATCTCGGCTCTGGAAGGGTCTAGAGCCTCCATTTTTGCGCGCTGGTCGAAGTCTCGTGGCCCTCTGTCAGAATCCAGAGTTTCAAGAAGATCGGAGGGGTCAAAATTTCGGCCAAAAACGACAGTGTTACCCCTTATGTTTTTTTTCGGGTCAAAACTTTGACATCCGATGTCTCGGCTCTGGAAGGGTCTAGAGCCTCCATTTTTGCGCGCTGGTCGAAGTCTCGTGGCCCTCTCTCAGAATCCAGAGTTTCAAGAAGATCGGAGGGGGTCAAAATTTCGGCCAAAAACGACAGTGTTACCCCTTATGTTTTTTTTTCGGGTCAAAACTTTGACATCCGATATCTCGGCTCTGGAAGGGTCTAGAGCCTCCATTTTTGCGCGCTGGTCGAAGTCTCGTGGCCCTCTGTCAGAATCCAGAGTTTCAAGAAGATCGGAGGGGGTCAAAATTTCGGCCAAAAACGACAGTGTTACCCCTTATGTTTTTTTTCAGGTCAAAACTTTGACATCCGATATCTCGGCTCTGGAAGGGTCTAGAGCCTCCATTTTCACGCGCTGGTCGAAGTCTCGTGGCCCTCTGTCAGAATCCAGAGTTTCCAGAGGATCGGAGGGGGTCAAAATTTCGGCCAAAAACGACAGTGTTACCCCTTATGTTTTTTTGCAGGTCAAAACTTTGACATCCGATATCTCGGCTCTGGAAGGGTCTAGAGCCTCCATTTTTGCGCGCTGGTCGAAGTCTCGTGGCCCTCTGTCAGAATCCAGAGTTTCAAGAAGATCGGAGGGGTCAAAATTTCGGCCAAAAACGACAGTGTTACCCCTTATGTTTTTTTTCGGGTCAAAACTTTGACATCCGATGTCTCGGCTCTGGAAGGGTCTAGAGCCTCCATTTTTGCGCGCTGGTCGAAGTCTCGTGGCCCTCTCTCAGAATCCAGAGTTTGAAGAAGATCGGAGGGGGTCAAAATTTCGGCCAAAAACGACAGTGTTACCCCTTATGTTTTTTTTTCGGGTCAAAACTTTGACATCCGATATCTCGGCTCTGGAAGGGTCTAGAGCCTCCATTTTTGCGCGCTGGTCGAAGTCTCGTGGCCCTCTGTCAGAATCCAGAGTTTCAAGAAGATCGGAGGGGGTCAAAATTTCGGCCAAAAACGACAGTGTTACCCCTTATGTTTTTTTTTCAGGTCAAAACTTTGACATCCGATATCTCGGCTCTGGAAGGGTCTAGAGCCTCCATTTTCGCGCGCTGGTCGAAGTCTCGTGGCCCTCTGTCAGAATCCAGAGTTTCCAGAGGATCAGAGGGGGTCAAAATTTCGGCCAAAAACGACAGTGTTACCCCTTATGTTTTTTTTCAGGTCAAAACTTTGACATCCGATATCTCGGCTCTGGAAGGGTCTAGAGCCTCCATTTTTGCGCGCTGGTCGAAGTCTCGTGGCCCTCTGTCAGAATCCAGAGTTTCAAGAAGATCGGAGGGGGTCAAAATTTCGGCCAAAAACGACAGTGTTACCCCTTATGTTTTTTTTTCAGGTCAAAACTTTGACATCCGATATCTCGGCTCTGGAAGGGTCTAGAGCCTCCATTTTTGCGCGCTGGTCGAAGTCTCGTGGCCCTCTGTCAGAATCCAGAGTTTCCAGAGGATCGGAGGGGGTCAAAATTTCGGCCAAAAACGACAGTGTTAACCCTTATGTTTTTTTTTTAGGTCAAAACTTTGACATCCGACATCTCGGCTCTGGATGGGTCTAGAGCCTCCATTTTTGCACGCTGGTCGAAGTCTCGTGGCCCTCTGTCAGAATCCAGAGTTTCAAGAAGATCGGAGGGGGTCAAAATTTCGGCCAAAAACGACAGTGTTACCCCTTATGTTTTTTTTTTCCGGTCAAAACTTTGACATCCGAAATCTCGGCTCTGGAAGGGTCTAGAGCCTCCATTTTTGCGCGCTGGTCGAAGTCTCGTGGCCCTCTGTCAGAATCCAGAGATTTAAGAAGATCGGAGGGGGTCAAAATTTCGGCCAAAAACGACAGTGTTACCCCTTATGTTTTTTTTTTTTTCAGGTCAAAACTTTGACATCCGATATCTCGGCTCTGGAAGGGTCTAGAGCCTCCATTTTTGCGCGCTGGTCGAAGTCTCGTGGCCCTCTGTCAGAATCCAGAGTTTCAAGAAGATCGGAGGGGGTCAAAATTTCGGCCAAATACGACAGTGTTACCCCTTATGTTTTTTTTTCAGGTCAAAACTTTGACATCCGATATCTCGGCTCTGGAAGGGTCTAGAGCCTCCATTTTTGCGTGCTGGTCGAAGTCTCGTGGCCCTCTCTCAGAATCCAGAGTTTCAAGAAGATAGGAGGGGGTCAAAATTTCGGCCAAAAACGACAGTGTTACCCCTTATGTTTTTTTTTCAGGTCAAAATTTTGACATCCGATATCTCGGCTCTGGAAGGGTCTAGAGCCTACATTTTTGCGCGCTGGTCGAAGTCTCGTGGCCCTCTGTCAGAATCCAGAGTTTCAAGAAGATTGGAGGGGGTCAAAATTTCGGCCAAAAACGACAGTGTTACCCCTTATGTTTTTTTTTCGGGTCAAAACTTTGACATCCGATATCTCGGCTCTGGAAGGGTCTAGAGCCTCCATTTTTGCGCGCTGGTCGAAGTCTCGTGGCCCTCTGTCAGAATCCAGAGTTTCAAGAAGATCGGAGGGGGTCAAAATTTCGGCCAAAAACGACAGTGTTACCCCTTATGTTTTTTTTTCAGGTCAAAATTTTGACATCCGATATCTCGGCTCTGGAAGGGTCTAGAGCCTCCATTTTTGCGCGCTGGTCGAAGTCTCGTGGCCCTCTGTCAGAATCCAGAGTTTCAAGAAGATTGGAGGGGGTCAAAATTTCGGCCAAAAACGACAGTGTTACCCCTTATGTTTTTTTTTCGGGTCAAAACTTTGACATCCGATATCTCGGCTCTGGAAGGGTCTAGAGCCTCCATTTTTGCGCGCTGGTCGCTGGATTCTGACAGAGGGCCACGAGACTTCGACCAGCGCGCAAAAATGGAGGCTCTAGACCCTTCCAGAGCCGAGATATCGGATGTCAAAGTTTTGACCCGAAAAAAAAATATAAGGGGTAACACTGTCGTTTTTGGCCGAAATTTTGACCCCCTCCGATCTTCTTGAAACTCTGGATTCTGACAGAGGGCCACGAGACGTCGACCAGCGCGCAAAAATGGAGGCTCTAGACCCTTCCAGAGCCGAGATATCGGATGTCAAAGTTTTGACTTGAAAAAAAAAACATAAGGGGTAACACTGTCGTTTTTGGCCGAAATTTTGACCCCCTCCGATCTTCTTGAAACTCTGGATTCTGACAGAGGGCCACGAGACTTCGACCAGCGAGCAAAAATGGAGGCTCTAGACCCTTCCAGAGCCGAGATATCGGATGTCAAAGTTTTGACCCGAAAAAAAAATATAAGGGGTAACACTGTCGTTTTTGGCCGAAATTTTGACCCCCTCCGATCTTCTTGAAACTCTGGATTCTGACAGAGGGCCACGAGACGTCGACCAGCGCGCAAAAATGGAGGCTCTAGACCCTTCCAGAGCCGAGATATCGGATGTCAAAGTTTTGACTTGAAAAAAAAAACATAAGGGGTAACACTGTCGTTTTTGGCCGAAATTTTGACCCCCTCCGATCTTCTTGAAACTCTGGATTCTGACAGAGGGCCACGAGACTTCGACCAGCGAGCAAAAATGGAGGCTCTAGACCCTTCCAGAGCCGAGATATCGGATGTCAAAGTTTTGACCTGAAAAAAAAAAACATAAGGGGTAACACTGTCGTTTTTTGGCCGAAATTTTGACCCCCTCCGATCTTCTTGAAACTCTGGATTCTGACAGAGGGCCACGAGACTTCGACCAGCGCGCAAAAATGGAGGCTCTAGACCCTTCCAGAGCCGAGATATCGGATGTCAAAGTTTTGACCTGAAAAAAAAAACATAAGGGGTAACACTGTCGTTTTTGGCCGAAATTTTGACCCCCTCCGATCTTCTTGAAACTCTGGATTCTGACAGAGGGCCACGAGACTTCGACCAGCGCGCAAAAATGGAGGCTCTAGACCCTTCCAGAGCCGAGTTATCGGATGTCAAAATTTTGACCTGAAAAAAAAAACATAAGGGGTAACACTGTCGTTTTTGGCCGAAATTTTGACCCCCTCCGATCTTCTTGAAACTCTGGATTCTGACAGAGGGCCACGAGACTTCGACCAGCGCGGAAAAATGGAGGCTCTAGACCCTTCCAGAGCCGAGATATCGGATGTCAAAGTTTTGACCTGAAAAAAAAAAACATAAGGGGTAACACTGTCGTTTTTGGCCGAAATTTTGACCCCCTCCGATCTTCTTGAAACTTTGGATTCTGACAGAGGGCCACGAGACTTCGACCAGCGCGCAAAAATGGAGGCTCTAGACCCTTCCAGAGCCGAGATATTGGATGTCAAAGTTTTGACCTGAAAAAAAAAACATAAGGGGTAACACTGTCGTTTTTGGCCGAAATTTTGACCCCCTCCGATCTTCTTGAAACTCTGGATTCTGACAGAGGGCCACGAGACTTCGACCAGCGCGCAAAAATGGAGGCTCTAGACCCTTCCAGAGCCGAGATATCGGATGTCAAAGTTTTGACCTGAAAAAAAAAACATAAGGGGTAACACTGTCGTTTTTGGCCGAAATTTTGACCCCCTCCGATCTTCTTGAAACTCTGGATTCTGACAGAGGGCCACGAGACTTCGACCAGCGCGCAAAAATGGAGGCTCTAGACATTTTTCCAGAGCCTAGATATCGGATGTTAAAGTTTTGACCCGAAAAAAAAACATAAGGGGTAACACTGTCGTTTTTGGCCGAAATTTTGACCCCCTCCGATCTTCTTGAAACTCTGGATTCTGACAGAGGGCCACGAGACTTCGACCAGCGCGCAAAAATGGAGGCTCTAGACCCTTCCAGAGCCAAGATATCGGATGTCAAAGTTTTGACCTGAAAAAAAAAACATAAGGGGTAACACTGTCGTTTTTGGCCGAAATTTTGACCCCCTCCGATCTTCTTGAAACTCTGGATTCTGACAGAGGGCCACGAGACTTCGACCAGCGCGCAAAAATGGAGGCTCTAGACACTTCCAGAGCCGAGATATCGGATGTCAAAGTTTTGACCTGAAAAAAAAAACATAAGGGGTAACACTGTCGTTTTTGGCCGAAATTTTGACCCCCTCCGATCTTCTTGAAACTCTGGATTCTGACAGAGGGCCACGAGACTTCGACCAGCGTGCAAAAATGGAGGCTCTAGACCCTTCCAGAGCCGAGATATCGGATGTCAAAGTTTTGACCTGAAAAAAAAACATAAGGGGTAACACTGTCGTTTTTGGCCGAAATTTTGACCCCCTCCGATCTTCTTGAAACTCTGGATTCTGACAGAGGGCCACGAGACTTCGACCAGCGCGCAAAAATGGAGGCTCTAGACCCTTCCAGAGCCGAGATATCGGATGTCAAAGTTTTGACCTGAAAAAAAAAACATAAGGGGTAACACTGTCGTTTTTGGCCGAAATTTTGACCCCCTCCGATCTTCTTGAAACTCTGGATTCTGACAGAGGGCCACGAGACTTCGACCAGCGCGCAAAAATGGAGGCTCTAGACCCTTCCAGAGCCGAGATAACGGATGTCAAAGTTTTGACCCGAAAAAAAAACATAAGGGGTAACACTGTCGTTTTTGGCCGAAATTTTGACCCCCTCCGATCTTCTTGAAACTCTGAATTCTGACAGAGGGCCACGAGACTTCGACCAGCGCGCAAAAATGGAGGCTCTAGACCCTTCCAGAGCCGAGATATCGGATGTCAAAGTTTTGACCTGAAAAAAAAACATAAGGGGTAACACTGTCGTTTTTGGCCGAAATTTTGACCCCCTCCGATCTTCTTGAAACTCTGGATTCTGACAGAGGGCCACGAGACTTCGACCAGCGCGCAAAAATGGAGGCTCTAGACACTTCCAGAGCCGAGATATCGGATGTCAAAGTTTTGACCTGAAAAAAAAAACATAAGGGGTAACACTGTCGTTTTTGGCCGAAATTTTGACCCCCTCCGATCTTCTTGAAACTCTGGATTCTGACAGAGGGCCACGAGACTTCGACCAGCGCGCAAAAATGGAGGCTCTAGACCCTTCCAGAGCCGAGATATCGGATGTCAAAGTTTTGACCCGAAAAAAAAACATAAGGGGTAACACTGTCGTTTTTGGCCGAAATTTTGACCCCCTCCGATCTTCTTGAAACTCTGGATTCTGACAGAGGGCCACGAGACTTCGACCAGCGCGCAAAAATGGAGGCTCTAGACCCTTCCAGAGCCGAGATATCCGATGTCAAAATTTTGACCTGAAAAAAAAAACATAAGGGGTAACACTGTCGTTTTTGGCCGAAATTTTGACCCCCTCCGATCTTCTTGAAAATCTGGATTCTGACAGAGGGCCACGAGACTTCGACCAGCGCGCAAAAATGGAGGCTCTAGACCCTTCCAGAGCCAAGATATCGGATGTCAAAGTTTTGACCTGAAAAAAAAAAACATAAGGGGTAACACTGTCGTTTTTGGCCGAAATTTTGACCCCCTCCGATCTTCTTGAAACTCTGGATTCTGACAGAGGGCCACGAGACTTCGACCAGCGCGCAAAAATGGAGGCTCTAGACCCTTCCAGAGCCGAGATATCGGATGTCAAAATTTTGACCTGAAAAAAAAAAACATAAGGGGTAACACTGTCGTTTTTGGCCGAAATTTTGACCCCCTCCGATCTTCTTGAAACTCTGGATTCTGACAGAGGGCCACGAGACTTCGACCAGCGCGCAAAAATGGAGGCTCTAGACACTTCCAGAGCCGAGAAATCGGATGTCAAAGTTTTGACCTGAAAAAAAAACATAAGGGGTAACACTGTCGTTTTTGGCCGAAATTTTGACCCCCTCCGATCTTCTTGAAACTCTGGATTCTGACAGAGGGCCACGAGACTTCGACCAGTGCGCAAAAATGGAGGCTCTAGACCCTTCCAGAGCCGAGATATCGGATGTCAAAGTTTTGACCTGAAAAAAAAAAAACATAAGGGGTAACACTGTCGTTTTTGGCCGAAATTTTGACCCCCTCCGATCTTCTTGAAACTCTGGATTCTGACAGAGGGCCACGAGACTTCGACCAGCGCGCAAAAATGGAGGCTCTAGACCCTTCCAGAGCCTAGATATCGGATGTCAAAGTTTTGACCCGAAAAAAAACATAAGGGGTAACACTGTCGTTTTTGGCCGAAATTTTGACCCCCTCCGATCTTCTTGAAACTCTGGATTCTGACAGAGGGCCACGAGACTTCGACCAGCGCGCAAAAATGGAGGCTCTAGACCCTTCCAGAGCCAAGATATCGGATGTCAAAGTTTTGACCTGAAAAAAAAACATAAGGGGTAACACTGTCGTTTTTGGCCGAAATTTTGACCCCCTCCGATCTTCTTGAAACTCTGGATTCTGACAGAGGGCCACGAGACTTCGACCAGCGCGCAAAAATGGAGGCTCTAGACCCTTCCAGAGCCGAGATATCGGATGTCAAAATTTTGACCTGAAAAAAAAAACATAAGGGGTAACACTGTCGTTTTTGGCCGAAATTTTGACCCCCTCCGATCTTCTTGAAACTCTGGATTCTGACAGAGGGCCACGAGACTTCGACCAGCGCGCAAAAATGGAGGCTCTAGACCCTTCCAGAGCCGAGATATCGGATGTCAAAGTTTTGACCTGAAAAAAAAACATAAGGGGTAACACTGTCGTTTTTGGCCGAAATTTTGACCCCCTCCAATCTTCTTGAAACTCTGGATTCTGACAGAGGGCCACGAGACTTCGACCAGCGCGCAAAAATGGAGGCTCTAGACCCTTCCGGAGCCGAGATATCGGATGTCAAAGTTTTGACCTGAAAAAAAAACATAAGGGGTAACACTGTCGTTTTTGGCCGAAATTTTGACCCCCTCCGATCTTCTTGAAACTCTGGATTCTGACAGAGGGCCACGAGACTTCGACCAGCGCGCAAAAATGGAGGCTCTAGACACTTCCAGAGCCGAGATATCGGATGTCAAAGTTTTGACCTGAAAAAAAAAAAACATAAGGGGTAACACTGTCGTTTTTGGCCGAAATTTTGACCCCCTCCGATCTTCTTGAAACTCTGGATTCTGACAGAGGGCCACGAGACTTCGACCAGCGCGCAAAAATGGAGGCTCTAGACCCTTCCAGAGCCGAGATATCGGATGTCAAAGTTTTGACCTGAAAAAAAAACATAAGGGGTAACACTGTCGTTTTTGGCCGAAATTTTGACCCCCTCCGATCTTCTTGAAACTCTGGATTCTGACAGAGGGCCACGAGACTTCGACCAGCGCGCAAAAATGGAGGCTCTAGACCCTTCCAGAGCCGAGATATCGGATGTCAAAGTTTTGACCTGAAAAAAAAAACATAAGGGGTAACACTGTCGTTTTTGGCCGAAATTTTGACCCCCTCCGATCTTCTTGAAACTCTGGATTCTGACAGAGGGCCACGAGACTTCGACCAGCGCGCAAAAATGGAGGCTCTAGACCCTTCCAGAGCCGAGATATCGGATGTCAAAATTTTGACCTGAAAAAAAAAACATAAGGGGTAACACTGTCGTTTTTGGCCGAAATTTTGACCCCCTCTGATCTTCTTGAAACTCTGGATTCTGACAGAGGGCCACGAGACTTTGACCAGCGCGCAAAAATGGAGGCTCTAGACCCTTCCAGAGCCGAGATATCGGATGTCAAAGTTTTGACCTGAAAAAAAAAACATAAGGGGTAACACTGTCGTTTTTGGCCGAAATTTTGACCCCCTCCGATCTTCTTGAAACTCTGGATTCTGACAGAGGGCCACGAGACTTCGACCAGCGCGCAAAAATGGAGGCTCTAGACCCTTCCAGAGCCGAGATATCGGATGTCAAAGTTTTGACCTGAAAAAAAAAACATAAGGGGTAACACTGTCGTTTTTGGCCGAAATTTTGACCCCCTCCGATCTTCTTGAAACTCTGGATTCTGACAGAGGGCCACGAGACTTCGACCAGCGCGCAAAAATGGAGGCTCTAGACCCTTCCAGAGCCGAGATATCGGATGTCAAAGTTTTGACCCGAAAAAAAAACATAAGGGGTAACACTGTCGTTTTTGGCCGAAATTTTGACCCCCTCCGATCTTCTTGAAACTCTGGATTCTGACAGAGGGCCACGAGACTTCGACCAGCGCGCAAAAATGGAGGCTCTAGACCCTTCCAGAGCCGAGATATCGGATGTCAAAGTTTTGACCTGAAAAAAAAAAACATAAGGGGTAACACTGTCGTTTTTGGCCGAAATTTTGACCCCCTCCGATCTTCTTGAAACTCTGGATTCTGACAGAGGGCCACGAGACTTCGACCAGCGCGCAAAAATGGAGGCTCTAGACACTTCCAGAGCCGAGATATCGGATGTCAAAGTTTTGACCTGAAAAAAAAAACATAAGGGGTAACACTGTCGTTTTTGGCCGAAATTTTGACCCCCTCCGATCTTCTTGAAACTCTGGATTCTGACAGAGGGCCACGAGACTTCGACCAGCGCGCAAAAATGGAGGCTCTAGACCCTTCCAGAGCCGAGATATCGGATGTCAAAGTTTTGACCCGAAAAAAAAACATAAGGGGTAACACTGTCGTTTTTGGCCGAAATTTTGACCCCCTCCGATCTTCTTGAAACTCTGGATTCTGACAGAGGGCCACGAGACTTCGACCAGCGCGCAAAAATGGAGGCTCTAGACCCTTCCAGAGCCGAGATATCGGATGTCAAAGTTTTGACCTGAAAAAAAAAAACATAAGGGGTAACACTGTCGTTTTTGGCCGAAATTTTGACCCCCTCCGATCTTCTTGAAACTCTGGATTCTGACAGAGGGCCACGAGACTTCGACCAGCGCGCAAAAATGGAGGCTCTAGACCCATCCAGAGCCGAGATATCGGATGTCAAAATTTTGACCTGAAAAAAAAAACATAAGGGGTAACACTGTCGTTTTTGGCCGAAATTTTGACCCCCTCCGATCTTCTTGAAACTCTGGATTCTGACAGAGGGCCACGAGACTTCGACCAGCGCGGAAAAATGGAGGCTCTAGACCCTTCCAGAGCCGAGATATCGGATGTCAAAGTTTTGACCTGAAAAAAAAAACATAAGGGGTAACACTGTCGTTTTTGGCCGAAATTTTGACCCCCTCCGATCTTCTTGAAACTTTGGATTCTGACAGAGGGCCACGAGACTTCGACCAGCGCGCAAAAATGGAGGCTCTAGACCCTTCCAGAGCCGAGATATTGGATGTCAAAGTTTTGACCTGAAAAAAAAAACATAAGGGGTAACACTGTCGTTTTTGGCCGAAATTTTGACCCCCTCCGATCTTCTTGAAACTCTGGATTCTGACAGAGGGCCACGAGACTTCGACCAGCGCGCAAAAATGGAGGCTCTAGACCCTTCCAGAGCCGAGATATCGGATGTCAAAGTTTTGACCTGAAAAAAAAAACATAAGGGGTAACACTGTCGTTTTTGGCCGAAATTTTGACCCCCTCCGATCTTCTTGAAATTCTGGATTCTGACAGAGGGCCACGAGACTTCGACCAGCGCGCAAAAATGGAGGCTCTAGACATTTTTCCAGAGCCTAGATATCGGATGTTAAAGTTTTGACCCGAAAAAAAAACATAAGGGGTAACACTGTCGTTTTCGGCCGAAATTTTGACCCCCTCCGATCTTCTTGAAACTCTGGATTCTGACAGAGGGCCACGAGACTTCGACCAGCGCGCAAAAATGGAGACTCTAGACCCTTCCAGAGCCAAGATATCGGATGTCAAAGTTTTGACCTGAAAAAAAAACATAAGGGGTAACACTGTCGTTTTTGGCCGAAATTTTGACCCCCTCCGATCTTCTTGAAACTCTGGATTCTGACAGAGGGCCACGAGACTTCGACCAGCGCGCAAAAATGGAGGCTCTAGACCCTTCCAGAGCCGAGATATCGGATGTCAAAGTTTTGACCTGAAAAAAACAACATTAGGGGTAACACTGTCGTTTTTGGCCGAAATTTTGACCCCCTCCGATCTTCTTGAAACTCTGGATTCTGACAGAGGGCCACGAGACTTCGACCAGCGCGCAAAAATGGAGGCTCTAGACACTTCCAGAGCCGAGATATCGGATGTCAAAGTTTTGACCTGAAAAAAAAACATAAGGGGTAACACTGTCGTTTTTGGCCGAAATTTTGACCCCCTCCGATCTTCTTGAAACTCTGGATTCTGACAGAGGGCCACGAGACTTCGACCAGCGCGCAAAAATGGAGGCTCTAGACCCTTCCAGAGCCGAGATATCGGATGTCAAAGTTTTGACCTGAAAAAAAAACATAAGGGGTAACACTGTCGTTTTTGGCCGAAATTTTGACCCCCTCCGATCTTCTTGAAACTCTGGATTCTGACAGAGGGCCACGAGACTTCGACCAGCGCGCAAAAATGGAGGCTCTAGACCCTTCCAGAGCCGAGATATCGGATGTCAAAGTTTTGACCTGAAAAAAAAACATAAGGGGTAACACTGTCGTTTTTGGCCGAAATTTTGACCCCCTCCGATCTTCTTGAAACTCTGGATTCTGACAGAGGGCCACGAGACTTCGACCAGCGCGCAAAAATGGAGGCTCTAGACACTTCCAGAGCCGAGATATCGGATGTCAAAGTTTTGACCTGAAAAAAAAAAACATAAGGGGAAACACTGTCGTTTTTGGCCGAAATTTTGACCCCCTCCGATCTTCTTGAAACTCTGGATTCTGACAGAGGGCCACGAGACTTCGACCAGCGTGCAAAAATGGAGGCTCTAGACCCTTCCAGAGCCGAGATATCGGATGTCAAAGTTTTGACCTGAAAAAAAAACATAAGGGGTAACACTGTCATTTTTGGCCGAAATTTTGACCCCCTCCGATCTTCTTGAAACTCTGGATTCTGACAGAGGGCCACGAGACTTCGACCAGCGCGCAAAAATGGAGGCTCTAGACCCTTCCAGAGCCGAGATATCGGATGTCAAAGTTTTGACCTGAAAAAAAAAAAACATAAGGGGTAACACTGTCGTTTTTGGCCGAAATTTTGACCCCCTCCGATCTTCTTGAAACTCTGGATTCTGACAGAGGGCCACGAGACTTCGACCAGCGCGCAAAAATGGAGGCTCTAGACCCTTCCAGAGCCGAGATATCGGATGTCAAAGTTTTGACCCGAAAAAAAAACATAAGGGGTAACACTGTCGTTTTTGGCCGAAATTTTGACCCCCTCCGATCTTCTTGAAACTCTGGATTCTGACAGAGGGCCACAAGACTTCGACCAGCGCGCAAAAATGGAGGCTCTAGACCCTTCCAGAGCCGAGATATCGGATGTCAAAGTTTTGACCTGAAAAAAAAACATAAGGGGTAACACTGTCGTTTTTGGCCGAAATTTTGACCCCCTCCGATCTTCTTGAAACTCTGGATTCTGACAGAGGGCCACGAGACTTCGACCAGCGCGCAAAAATGGAGGCTCTAGACACTTCCAGGGCCGAGATATCGGATGTCAAAGTTTTGACCTGAAAAAAAAAACATAAGGGGTAACACTGTCGTTTTTGGCCGAAATTTTGACCCCCTCCGATCTTCTTGAAACTCTGGATTCTGACAGAGGGCCACGAGACTTCGACCAGCGCGCAAAAATGGAGGCTCTAGACCCTTCCAGAGCCGAGATATCGGATGTCAAAGTTTTGACCTGAAAAAAAAACATAAGGGGTAACACTGTCGTTTTTGGCCGAAATTTTGACCCCCTCCGATCTTCTTGAAACTCTGGATTCTGACAGAGGGCCACGAGACTTCGACCAGCGCGCAAAAATGGAGGCTCTAGACCCTTCTAGAGCCGAGATATCGGATGTCAAAGTTTTGACCCGGAAAAAAAAACATAAGGGGTAACACTGTCGTTTTTGGCCGAAATTTTGACCCCCTCCGATTTTCTTGAAATTCTGGATTCTGACAGAGGGCCACGAGACTTCGACCAGCGCGCAAAAATGGAGGCTCTAGACCCTTCCAGAGCCAAGATATCGGATGTCAAAGTTTTGACCTGAAAAAAAAACATAAGGGGTAACACTGTCGTTTTTGGCCGAAATTTTGACCCCCTCCGATCTTCTTGAAACTCTGGATTCTGACAGAGGGCCACGAGACTTCGACCAGCGCGCAAAAATGGAGGCTCTAGACCCTTCCAGAGCCGAGATATCCGATGTCAAAATTTTGACCTGAAAAAAAAAACATAAGGGGTAACACTGTCGTTTTTGGCCGAAATTTTGACCCCCTCCGATCTTCTTGAAAATCTGGATTCTGACAGAGGGCCACGAGACTTCGACCAGCGCGCAAAAATGGAGGCTCTAGACCCTTCCAGAGCCAAGATATCGGATGTCAAAGTTTTGACCTGAAAAAAAAAACATAAGGGGTAACACTGTCGTTTTTGGCCGAAATTTTGACCCCCTCCGATCTTCTTGAAACTCTGGATTCTGACAGAGGGCCACGAGACTTCGACCAGCGCGCAAAAATGGAGGCTCTAGACCCTTCCAGAGCCGAGATATCGGATGTCAAAATTTTGACCTGAAAAAAAAAAACATAAGGGGTAACACTGTCGTTTTTGGCCGAAATTTTGACCCCCTCCGATCTTCTTGAAACTCTGGATTCTGACAGAGGGCCACGAGACTTCGACCAGCGCGCAAAAATGGAGGCTCTAGACCCTTCCAGAGCCGAGATATCGGATGTCAAAGTTTTGACCTGAAAAAAAAACATAAGGGGTAACACTGTCGTTTTTGGCCGAAATTTTGACCCCCTCCGATCTTCTTGAAACTCTGGATTCTGACAGAGGGCCACGAGACTTCGACCAGTGCGCAAAAATGGAGGCTCTAGACCCTTCCAGAGCCGAGATATCGGATGTCAAAGTTTTGACCTGAAAAAAAAAAAACATAAGGGGTAACACTGTCGTTTTTGGCCGAAATTTTGACCCCCTCCGATCTTCTTGAAACTCTGGATTCTGACAGAGGGCCACGAGACTTCGACCAGCGCGCAAAAATGGAGGCTCTAGACCCTTCCAGAGCCAAGATATCGGATGTCAAAGTTTTGACCTGAAAAAAAAACATAAGGGGTAACACTGTCGTTTTTGGCCGAAATTTTGACCCCCTCCGATCTTCTTGAAACTCTGGATTCTGACAGAGGGCCACGAGACTTCGACCAGCGCGCAAAAATGGAGGCTCTAGACCCTTCCAGAGCCGAGATATCGGATGTCAAAATTTTGACCTGAAAAAAAAAAACATAAGGGGTAACACTGTCGTTTTTGGCCGAAATTTTGACCCCCTCCGATCTTCTTGAAACTCTGGATTCTGACAGAGGGCCACGAGACTTCGACCAGCGCGCAAAAATGGAGGCTCTAGACCCTTCCAGAGCCGAGATATCGGATGTCAAAGTTTTGACCTGAAAAAAAAACATAAGGGGTAACACTGTCGTTTTTGGCCGAAATTTTGACCCCCTCCAATCTTCTTGAAACTCTGGATTCTGACAGAGGGCCACGAGACTTCGACCAGCGCGCAAAAATGGAGGCTCTAGACCCTTCCGGAGCCGAGATATCGGATGTCAAAGTTTTGACCTGAAAAAAAAACATAAGGGGTAACACTGTCGTTTTTGGCCGAAATTTTGACCCCCTCCGATCTTCTTGAAACTCTGGATTCTGACAGAGGGCCACGAGACTTCGACCAGCGCGCAAAAATGGAGGCTCTAGACACTTCCAGAGCCGAGATATCAGATGTCAAAGTTTTGACCTGAAAAAAAAAAAACATAAGGGGTAACACTGTCGTTTTTGGCCGAAATTTTGACCCCCTCCGATCTTCTTGAAACTCTGGATTCTGACAGAGGGCCACGAGACTTCGACCAGCGCGCAAAAATGGAGGCTCTAGACCCTTCCAGAGCCGAGATATCGGATGTCAAAGTTTTGACCTGAAAAAAAAACATAAGGGGTAACACTGTCGTTTTTGGCCGAAATTTTGACCCCCTCCGATCTTCTTGAAACTCTGGATTCTGACAGAGGGCCACGAGACTTCGACCAGCGCGCAAAAATGGAGGCTCTAGACCCTTCCAGAGCCGAGATATCGGATGTCAAAGTTTTGACCTGAAAAAAAAAACATAAGGGGTAACACTGTCGTTTTTGGCCGAAATTTCCCCCTCCGATCTTCTTGAAACTCTGGATTCTGACAGAGGGCCACGAGACTTCGACCAGCGCGCAAAAATGGAGGCTCTAGACCCTTCCAGAGCCGAGATATCGGATGTCAAAGTTTTGACCTGAAAAAAAAAACATAAGGGGTAACACTGTCGTTTTTGGCCGAAACTTTTGACCCCCTCTGATCTTCTTGAAACTCTGGATTCTGACAGAGGGCCACGAGACTTCGACCAGCGCGCAAAAATGGAGGCTCTAGACCCTTCCAGAGCCGAGATATCGGATGTCAAAGTTTTGACCTGAAAAAAAAAACATAAGGGGTAACACTGTCGTTTTTGGCCGAAATTTTGACCCCCTCCGATCTTCTTGAAACTCTGGATTCTGACAGAGGGCCACGAGACTTCGACCAGCGCGCAAAAATGGAGGCTCTAGACCCTTCCAGAGCCGAGATATCGGATGTCAAAGTTTTGACCTGAAAAAAAAAACATAAGGGGTAACACTGTCGTTTTTGGCCGAAATTTTGACCCCCTCCGATCTTCTTGAAACTCTGGATTCTGACAGAGGGCCACGAGACTTCGACCAGCGCGCAAAAATGGAGGCTCTAGACCCTTCCAGAGCCGAGATATCGGATGTCAAAGTTTTGACCTGAAAAAAAAAACATAAGGGGTAACACTGTCGTTTTTGGCCGAAATTTTGACCCCCTCCGATCTTCTTGAAACTCTGGATTCTGACAGAGGGCCACGAGACTTCGACCAGCGCGCAAAAATGGAGGCTCTAGACACTTCCAGAGCCGAGATATCGGATGTCAAAGTTTTGACCTGAAAAAAAAAACATAAGGGGTAACACTGTCGTTTTTGGCCGAAATTTTGACCCCCTCCGATCTTCTTGAAACTCTGGATTCTGACAGAGGGCCACGAGACTTCGACCAGCGCGCAAAAATGGAGGCTCTAGACCCTTCCAGAGCCGAGATATCGGATGTCAAAGTTTTGACCCGAAAAAAAAACATAAGGGGTAACACTGTCGTTTTTGGCCGAAATTTTGACCCCCTCCGATCTTCTTGAAACTCTGGATTCTGACAGAGGGCCACGAGACTTCGACCAGCGCGCAAAAATGGAGGCTCTAGACCCTTCCAGAGCCGAGATATCGGATGTCAAAGTTTTGACCTGAAAAAAAAAACATAAGGGGTAACACTGTCGTTTTTGGCCGAAATTTTGACCCCTCCGATCTTCTTGAAACTCTGGATTCTGACAGAGGGCCACGAGACTTCGACCAGCGCGCAAAAATGGAGGCTCTAGACCCATCCAGAGCCGAGATATCGGATGTCAAAATTTTGACCTGAAAAAAAAACATAAGGGGTAACACTGTCGTTTTTGGCCGAAATTTTGACCCCCTCCGATCTTCTTGAAACTCTGGATTCTGACAGAGGGCCACGAGACTTCGACCAGCGCGGAAAAATGGAGGCTCTAGACCCTTCCAGAGCCGAGATATCGGATGTCAAAGTTTTGACCTGAAAAAAAAAACATAAGGGGTAACACTGTCGTTTTTGGCCGAAATTTTGACCCCCTCCGATCTTCTTGAAACTTTGGATTCTGACAGAGGGCCACGAGACTTCGACCAGCGCGCAAAAATGGAGGCTCTAGACCCTTCCAGAGCCGAGATATTGGATGTCAAAGTTTTGACCTGAAAAAAAAAACATAAGGGGTAACACTGTCGTTTTTGGCCGAAATTTTGACCCCCTCCGATCTTCTTGAAACTCTGGATTCTGACAGAGGGCCACGAGACTTCGACCAGCGCGCAAAAATGGAGGCTCTAGACCCTTCCAGAGCCGAGATATCGGATGTCAAAGTTTTGACCTGAAAAAAAAAACATAAGGGGTAACACTGTCGTTTTTGGCCGAAATTTTGACCCCCTCCGATCTTCTTGAAACTCTGGATTCTGACAGAGGGCCACGAGACTTCGACCAGCGCGCAAAAATGGAGGCTCTAGACATTTTTCCAGAGCCTAGATATCGGATGTTAAAGTTTTGACCCGAAAAAAAAACATAAGGGGTAACACTGTCGTTTTTGGCCGAAATTTTGACCCCCTCCGATCTTCTTGAAACTCTGGATTCTGACAGAGGGCCACGAGACTTCGACCAGCGCGCAAAAATGGAGGCTCTAGACCCTTCCAGAGCCAAGATATCGGATGTCAAAGTTTTGACCTGAAAAAAAAACATAAGGGGTAACACTGTCGTTTTGGCCGAAATTTTGACCCCCTCCGATCTTCTTGAAACTCTGGATTCTGACAGAGGGCCACGAGACTTCGACCAGCGCGCAAAAATGGAGGCTCTAGACCCTTCCAGAGCCGAGATATCGGATGTCAAAGTTTTGACCTGAAAAAAACAACATAAGGGGTAACACTGTCGTTTTTGGCCGAAATTTTGACCCCCTCCGATCTTCTTGAAACTCTGGATTCTGACAGAGGGCCACGAGACTTCGACCAGCGCGCAAAAATGGAGGCTCTAGACCCTTCCAGAGCCGAGATATCGGATGTCAAAGTTTTGACCTGAAAAAAAAACATAAGGGGTAACACTGTCGTTTTTGGCCGAAATTTTGACCCCCTCCGATCTTCTTGAAACTCTGGATTCTGACAGAGGGCCACGAGACTTCGACCAGCGCGCAAAAATGGAGGCTCTAGACACTTCCAGAGCCGAGATATCGGATGTCAAAGTTTTGACCTGAAAAAAAAAACATAAGGGGTAACACTGTCGTTTTTGGCCGAAATTTTGACCCCCTCCGATCTTCTTGAAACTCTGGATTCTGACAGAGGGCCACGAGACTTCGACCAGCGTGCAAAAATGGAGGCTCTAGACCCTTCCAGAGCCGAGATATCGGATGTCAAAGTTTTGACCTGAAAAAAAAACATAAGGGGTAACACTGTCGTTTTTGGCCGAAATTTTGACCCCCTCCGATCTTCTTGAAACTCTGGATTCTGACAGAGGGCCACGAGACTTCGACCAGCGCGCAAAAATGGAGGCTCTAGACCCTTCCAGAGCCGAGATATCGGATGTCAAAGTTTTGACCTGAAAAAAAAACATAAGGGGTAACACTGTCGTTTTTGGCCGAAATTTTGACCCCCTCCGATCTTCTTGAAACTCTGGATTCTGACAGAGGGCCACGAGACTTCGACCAGCGCGCAAAAATGGAGGCTCTAGACCCTTCCAGAGCCGAGATATCGGATGTCAAAGTTTTGACCTGAAAAAAAAACATAAGGGGTAACACTGTCGTTTTTGGCCAAAATTTTGACCCCCTCCGATCTTCTTGAAACTCTGGATTCTGACAGAGGGCCACGAGACTTCGACCAGCGCGCAAAAATGGAGGCTCTAGACACTTCCAGAGCCGAGATATCGGATGTCAAAGTTTTGACCTGAAAAAAAAAACATAAGGGGAAACACTGTCGTTTTTGGCCGAAATTTTGACCCCCTCCGATCTTCTTGAAACTCTGGATTCTGACAGAGGGCCACGAGACTTCGACCAGCGTGCAAAAATGGAGGCTCTAGACCCTTCCAGAGCCGAGATATCGGATGTCAAAGTTTTGACCTGAAAAAAAAACATAAGGGGTAACACTGTCATTTTTGGCCGAAATTTTGACCCCCTCCGATCTTCTTGAAACTCTGGATTCTGACAGAGGGCCACGAGACTTCGACCAGCGCGCAAAAATGGAGGCTCTAGACCCTTCCAGAGCCGAGATATCGGATGTCAAAGTTTTGACCTGAAAAAAAAAAAACATAAGGGGTAACACTGTCGTTTTTGGCCGAAATTTTGACCCCCTCCGATCTTCTTGAAACTCTGGATTCTGACAGAGGGCCACGAGACTTCGACCAGCGCGCAAAAATGGAGGCTCTAGACCCTTCCAGAGCCGAGATATCGGATGTCAAAGTTTTGACCCGAAAAAAAAACATAAGGGGTAACACTGTCGTTTTTGGCCGAAATTTTGACCCCCTCCGATCTTCTTGAAACTCTGGATTCTGACAGAGGGCCACAAGACTTCGACCAGCGCGCAAAAATGGAGGCTCTAGACCCTTCCAGAGCCGAGATATCGGATGTCAAAGTTTTGACCTGAAAAAAAAACATAAGGGGTAACACTGTCGTTTTTGGCCGAAATTTTGACCCCCTCCGATCTTCTTGAAACTCTGGATTCTGACAGAGGGCCACGAGACTTCGACCAGCGCGCAAAAATGGAGGCTCTAGACACTTCCAGGGCCGAGATATCGGATGTCAAAGTTTTGACCTGAAAAAAAAAACATAAGGGGTAACACTGTCGTTTTTGGCCGAAATTTTGACCCCCTCCGATCTTCTTGAAACTCTGGATTCTGACAGAGGGCCACGAGACTTCGACCAGCGCGCAAAAATGGAGGCTCTAGACCCTTCCAGAGCCGAGATATCGGATGTCAAAGTTTTGACCTGAAAAAAAAACATAAGGGGTAACACTGTCGTTTTTGGCCGAAATTTTGACCCCCTCCGATCTTCTTGAAACTCTGGATTCTGACAGAGGGCCACGAGACTTCGACCAGCGCGCAAAAATGGAGGCTCTAGACCCTTCTAGAGCCGAGATATCGGATGTCAAAGTTTTGACCCGAAAAAAAAAACATAAGGGGTAACACTGTCGTTTTTGGCCGAAATTTTGACCCCCTCCGATTTTCTTGAAATTCTGGATTCTGACAGAGGGCCACGAGACTTCGACCAGCGCGCAAAAATGGAGGCTCTAGACCCTTCCAGAGCCAAGATATCGGATGTCAAAGTTTTGACCTGAAAAAAAAAACATAAGGGGTAACACTGTCGTTTTTGGCCGAAATTTTGACCCCCTCCGATCTTCTTGAAACTCTGGATTCTGACAGAGGGCCACGAGACTTCGACCAGCGCGCAAAAATGGAGGCTCTAGACCCTTCCAGAGCCGAGATATCCGATGTCAAAATTTTGACCTGAAAAAAAAAACATAAGGGGTAACACTGTCGTTTTTGGCCGAAATTTTGACCCCCTCCGATCTTCTTGAAAATCTGGATTCTGACAGAGGGCCACGAGACTTCGACCAGCGCGCAAAAATGGAGGCTCTAGACCCTTCCAGAGCCAAGATATCGGATGTCAAAGTTTTGACCTGAAAAAAAAAACATAAGGGGTAACACTGTCGTTTTTGGCCGAAATTTTGACCCCCTCCGATCTTCTTGAAACTCTGGATTCTGACAGAGGGCCACGAGACTTCGACCAGCGCGCAAAAATGGAGGCTCTAGACCCTTCCAGAGCCGAGATATCGGATGTCAAAATTTTGACCTGAAAAAAAAAAACATAAGGGGTAACACTGTCGTTTTTGGCCGAAATTTTGACCCCCTCCGATCTTCTTGAAACTCTGGATTCTGACAGAGGGCCACGAGACTTCGACCAGCGCGCAAAAATGGAGGCTCTAGACCCTTCCAGAGCCGAGATATCGGATGTCAAAGTTTTGACCTGAAAAAAAAACATAAGGGGTAACACTGTCGTTTTTGGCCGAAATTTTGACCCCCTCCGATCTTCTTGAAACTCTGGATTCTGACAGAGGGCCACGAGACTTCGACCAGTGCGCAAAAATGGAGGCTCTAGACCCTTCCAGAGCCGAGATATCGGATGTCAAAGTATTGACCTGAAAAAAAAAAAACATAAGGGGTAACACTGTCGTTTTTGGCCGAAATTTTGACCCCCTCCGATCTTCTTGAAACTCTGGATTCTGACAGAGGGCCACGAGACTTCGACCAGCGCGCAAAATGGAGGCTCTAGACCCTTCCAGAGCCTAGATATCGGATGTCAAAGTTTTGACCCGAAAAAAAAACATAAGGGGTAACACTGTCGTTTTTGGCCGAAATTTTGACCCCCTCCGATCTTCTTGAAACTCTGGATTCTGACAGAGGGCCACGAGACTTCGACCAGCGCGCAAAAATGGAGGCTCTAGACCCTTCCAGAGCCAAGATATCGGATGTCAAAGTTTTGACCTGAAAAAAAAACATAAGGGGTAACACTGTCGTTTTTGGCCGAAATTTTGACCCCCTCCGATCTTCTTGAAACTCTGGATTCTGACAGAGGGCCACGAGACTTCGACCAGCGCGCAAAAATGGAGGCTCTAGACCCTTCCAGAGCCGAGATATCGGATGTCAAAATTTTGACCTGAAAAAAAAAAACATAAGGGGTAACACTGTCGTTTTTGGCCGAAATTTTGACCCCCTCCGATCTTCTTGAAACTCTGGATTCTGACAGAGGGCCACGAGACTTCGACCAGCGCGCAAAAATGGAGGCTCTAGACCCTTCCAGAGCCGAGATATCGGATGTCAAAGTTTTGACCTGAAAAAAAAACATAAGGGGTAACACTGTCGTTTTTGGCCGAAATTTTGACCCCCTCCAATCTTCTTGAAACTCTGGATTCTGACAGAGGGCCACGAGACTTCGACCAGCGCGCAAAAATGGAGGCTCTAGACCCTTCCGGAGCCGAGATATCGGATGTCAAAGTTTTGACCTGAAAAAAAAACATAAGGGGTAACACTGTCGTTTTTGGCCGAAATTTTGACCCCCTCCGATCTTCTTGAAACTCTGGATTCTGACAGAGGGCCACGAGACTTCGACCAGCGCGCAAAAATGGAGGCTCTAGACACTTCCAGAGCCGAGATATCGGATGTCAAAGTTTTGACCTGAAAAAAAAAAAACATAAGGGGTAACACTGTCGTTTTTGGCCGAAATTTTGACCCCCTCCGATCTTCTTGAAACTCTGGATTCTGACAGAGGGCCACGAGACTTCGACCAGCGCGCAAAAATGGAGGCTCTAGACCCTTCCAGAGCCGAGATATCGGATGTCAAAGTTTTGACCTGAAAAAAAAACATAAGGGGTAACACTGTCGTTTTTGGCCGAAATTTTGACCCCCTCCGATCTTCTTGAAACTCTGGATTCTGACAGAGGGCCACGAGACTTCGACCAGCGCGCAAAAATGGAGGCTCTAGACCCTTCCAGAGCCGAGATATCGGATGTCAAAGTTTTGACCTGAAAAAAAAAACATAAGGGGTAACACTGTCGTTTTTGGCCGAAATTTTGACCCCCTCCGATCTTCTTGAAACTCTGGATTCTGACAGAGGGCCACGAGACTTCGACCAGCGCGCAAAAATGGAGGCTCTAGACCCTTCCAGAGCCGAGATATCGGATGTCAAAGTTTTGACCTGAAAAAAAAAACATAAGGGGTAACACTGTCGTTTTTGGCCGAAATTTTGACCCCCTCCGATCTTCTTGAAACTCTGGATTCTGACAGAGGGCCACGAGACTTCGACCAGCGCGCAAAAATGGAGGCTCTAGACCCTTCCAGAGCCGAGATATCGGATGTCAAAATTTTGACCTGAAAAAAAAAACATAAGGGGTAACACTGTCGTTTTTGGCCGAAATTTTGACCCCCTCTGATCTTCTTGAAACTCTGGATTCTGACAGAGGGCCACGAGACTTTGACCAGCGCGCAAAAATGGAGGCTCTAGACCCTTCCAGAGCCGAGATATCGGATGTCAAAGTTTTGACCTGAAAAAAAAAACATAAGGGGTAACACTGTCGTTTTTGGCCGAAATTTTGACCCCCTCCGATCTTCTTGAAACTCTGGATTCTGACAGAGGGCCACGAGACTTCGACCAGCGCGCAAAAATGGAGGCTCTAGACCCTTCCAGAGCCGAGATATCGGATGTCAAAGTTTTGACCTGAAAAAAAAACATAAGGGGTAACACTGTCGTTTTTGGCCGAAATTTTGACCCCCTCCGATCTTCTTGAAACTCTGGATTCTGACAGAGGGCCACGAGACTTCGACCAGCGCGCAAAAATGGAGGCTCTAGACCCTTCCAGAGCCGAGATATCGGATGTCAAAGTTTTGACCCGAAAAAAAAAACATAAGGGGTAACACTGTCGTTTTTGGCCGAAATTTTGACCCCCTCCGATCTTCTTGAAACTCTGGATTCTGACAGAGGGCCACGAGACTTCGACCAGCGCGCAAAAATGGAGGCTCTAGACCCTTCCAGAGCCGAGATATCGGATGTCAAAGTTTTGACCTGAAAAAAAAAAACATAAGGGGTAACACTGTCGTTTTTGGCCGAAATTTTGACCCCCTCCGATCTTCTTGAAACTCTGGATTCTGACAGAGGGCCACGAGACTTCGACCAGCGCGCAAAAATGGAGGCTCTAGACACTTCCAGAGCCGAGATATCGGATGTCAAAGTTTTGACCTGAAAAAAAAAACATAAGGGGTAACACTGTCGTTTTTGGCCGAAATTTTGACCCCCTCCGATCTTCTTGAAACTTTGGATTCTGACAGAGGGCCACGAGACTTCGACCAGCGCGCAAAAATGGAGGCTCTAGACCCTTCCAGAGCCGAGATATTGGATGTCAAAGTTTTGACCTGAAAAAAAAACATAAGGGGTAACACTGTCGTTTTTGGCCGAAATTTTGACCCCCTCCGATCTTCTTGAAACTCTGGATTCTGACAGAGGGCCACGAGACTTCGACCAGCGCGCAAAAATGGAGGCTCTAGACCCTTCCAGAGCCGAGATATCGGATGTCAAAGTTTTGACCTGAAAAAAAAAACATAAGGGGTAACACTGTCGTTTTTGGCCGAAATTTTGACCCCCTCCGATCTTCTTGAAACTCTGGATTCTGACAGAGGGCCACGAGACTTCGACCAGCGCGCAAAAATGGAGGCTCTAGACATTTTTCCAGAGCCTAGATATCGGATGTTAAAGTTTTGACCCGAAAAAAAAACATAAGGGGTAACACTGTCGTTTTTGGCCGAAATTTTGACCCCCTCCGATCTTCTTGAAACTCTGGATTCTGACAGAGGGCCACGAGACTTCGACCAGCGCGCAAAAATGGAGGCTCTAGACCCTTCCAGAGCCAAGATATCGGATGTCAAAGTTTTGACCTGAAAAAAAAACATAAGGGGTAACACTGTCGTTTTTGGCCGAAATTTTGACCCCCTCCGATCTTCTTGAAACTCTGGATTCTGACAGAGGGCCACGAGACTTCGACCAGCGCGCAAAAATGGAGGCTCTAGACCCTTCCAGAGCCGAGATATCGGATGTCAAAATTTTGACCTGAAAAAAAAAAAAACATAAGGGGTAACACTGTCGTTTTTGGCCGAAATTTTGACCCCCTCCGATCTTCTTGAAACTCTGGATTCTGACAGAGGGCCACGAGACTTCGACCAGCGCGCAAAAATGGAGGCTCTAGACCCTTCCAGAGCCGAGATATCGGATGTCAAAGTTTTGACCTGAAAAAAAAAACATAAGGGGTAACACTGTCGTTTTTGGCCGAAATTTTGACCCCCTCCGATCTTCTTGAAACTCTGGATTCTGACAGAGGGCCACGAGACTTCGACCAGCGCGCAAAAATGGAGGCTCTAGACACTTCCAGAGCCGAGATATCGGATGTCAAAGTTTTGACCTGAAAAAAAAAACATAAGGGGTAACACTGTCGTTTTTGGCCGAAATTTTGACCCCCTCCGATCTTCTTGAATCTGGATTCTGACAGAGGGCCACGAGACTTCGACCAGCGCACAAAAATGGAGGCTCTAGACCCTTCCAGAGCCGAGATATCGGATGTCAAAGTTTTGACCTGAAAAAAAAACATAAGGGGTAACACTGTCGTTTTTGGCCGAAATTTTGACCCCCTCCGATCTTCTTGAAACTCTGGATTCTGACAGAGGGCCACGAGACTTCGACCAGCGCGCAAAAATTGAGGCTCTAGACCCTTCCAGAGCCGAGATATCGGATGTCAAAGTTTTGACCTGAAAAAAAAAACATAAGGGGTAACACTGTCGTTTTTGGCCGAAATTTTGACCCCCTCCGATCTTCTTGAAACTCTGGATTCTGACAGAGGGCCACGAGACTTCGACCAGCGCGCAAAAATGGAGGCTCTAGACCCTTCCAGAGCCGAGATATCGGATGTCAAAGTTTTGACCTGAAAAAAAAACATAAGGGGTAACACTGTCGTTTTTGGCCGAAATTTTGACCCCCTCCGATCTTCTTGAAACTCTGGATTATGACAGAGGGCCACGAGACTTCGACCAGAGTGCAAAAATGGAGGCTCTAGACCCTTCCAGAGCCGAGATATCGGATGTCAAAGTTTTGACCTGAAAAAAAAAACATAAGGGGTAACACTGTCGTTTTTGGCCGAAATTTTGACCCCCTCCGATCTTCTTGAAACTCTGGATTCTGACAGAGGGCCACGAGACTTCGACCAGCGCGCAAAAATGGAGGCTCTAGACCCTTCCAGAGCCGAGATATCGGATGTCAAAGTTTTGACCTGAAAAAAAAACATAAGGGGTAACACTGTCGTTTTTGGCCGAAATTTTGACCCCCTCCGATCTTCTTGAAACTCTGGATTCTGACAGAGGGCCACGAGACTTCGACCAACGCGCAAAAATGGAGGCTCTAGACCCTTCCAGAGCCGAGATATCGGATGTCAAAGTTTTGACCTGAAAAAAAAACATAAGGGGTAACACTGTCGTTTTTGGCCGAAATTTTGACCCCCTCCGATCTTCTTGAAACTCTGGATTCTGACAGAGGGCCAAGAGACTTCGACCAGCGCGCAAAAATGGAGGGTCTAGACCCTTCCAGAGCCGAGATATCGGACGTCAAAGTTTTGACCCGAAAAAAAACCATAAGGGGTAACACTGTCGTTTTTGGCCGAAATTTTGACCCCCTCCGATCTTCTTGAAACTCTGGATTCTGACAGAGGGCCACGAGACTTCGACCAGCGCGCAAAAATGGAGGCTCTAGACCCTTCCAGAGCCGAGATATCGGATGTCAAAGTTTTGACCTGAAAAAAAAACATAAGGGGTAACACTGTCGTTTTTGGCCGAAATTTTGACCCCCTCCGATCTTCTTGAAACTCTGGATTCTGACAGAGGGCCACGAGACTTCGACCAGCGCACAAAAATGGAGGCTCTAGACCCTTCCAGAGCCGAGATATCGGATGTCAAAGTTTTGACCTGAAAAAAAAACATAAGGGGTAACACTGTCGTTTTTGGCCGAAATTTTGACCCCCTCCGATCTTCTTGAAACTCTGGATTCTGACAGAGGGCCACGAGACTTCGACCAGCGCACAAAAATGGAGGCTCTAGACCCTTCCAGAGCCGAGATATCGGATGTCAAAGTTTTGACCTGAAAAAAAAACATAAGGGGTAACACTGTCGTTTTTGGCCGAAATTTTGACCCCCTCCGATCTTCTTGAAACTCTGGATTCTGACAGAGGGCCACGAGACTTCGACCAGCGCGCAAAAATGGAGGCTCTAGACCCTTCCAGAGCCGAGATATCGGATGTCAAAGTTTTGACCTGAAAAAAAAACATAAGGGGTAACACTGTCGTTTTTGGCCGAAATTTTGACCCCCTCCGATCTTTTTGAAACTCTGGATTCTGACAGAGGGCCACGAGACTTCGACCAGAGTGCAAAAATGGAGGCTCTAGACCCTTCCAGAGCCGAGATATCGGATGTCAAAGTTTTGACCTGAAAAAAAAAACATAAGGGGTAACACTGTCGTTTTTGGCCGAAATTTTGACCCCCTCCGATCTTCTTGAAACTCATGATCCTGACAGAGGGCCACGAGACTTCGACCAGCGCGCAAAAATGGAGGCTCTAGACCCTTCCAGAGCCGAGATATCGGATGTCAAAGTTTTGACCTGAAAAAAAAACATAAGGGGTAACACTGTCGTTTTTGGCCGAAATTTTGACCCCCTCCAATCTTCTTGAAACTCTGGATTCTGACAGAGGGCCACGAGACTTCGACCAACGCGCAAAAATGGAGGCTCTAGACCCTTCCAGAGCCGAGATATCGGATGTCAAAGTTTTGGCCTGAAAAAAAAAAACATAAGGGGTAACACTGTCGTTTTTGGCCGAAATTTTGACCCCCTCCGATCTTCTTGAAACTCTGGATTCTTACAGAGGGCCACGAGACTTCGACCAGCGCGCAAAAATGGAGGGTCTAGACCCTTCCAGAGCCGAGATATCGGACGTCAAAGTTTTGACCCGAAAAAAAAACATAAGGGGTAACACTGTCGTTTTTGGCCGAAATTTTGACCCCCTCCGATCTTCTTGAAACTCTGGATTCTGACAGAGGGCCACGAGACTTCGACCAGCGCGCAAAAATGGAGGCTCTAGACCCTTCCAGAGCCGAGATATCGGATGTCAAAGTTTTGACCTGAAAAAAAAAACATAAGGGGTAACACTGTCGTTTTTGGCCGAAATTTTGACCCCCTCCGATCTTCTTGAAACTCTGGATTCTGACAGAGGGCCACGAGACTTCGACCAGCGCGCAAAAATGGAGGCTCTAGACCCTTCCAGAGCCGAGATATCGGATGTCAAAGTTTTGACCTGAAAAAAGAAACATAAGGGGTAACACTGTTGTTTTTGGCCGAAATTTTGACCCCCTCCGATCTTCTTGAAACTCTGGATTCTGAAAGAGGGCCACGAGACTTCGACCAGCGCGCAAAAATTGAGGCTCTAGACCCTTCCAGAGCCGAGATATCGGATGTCAAAGTTTTGACCTGAAAAAAAAAACATAAGGGGTAACACTGTCGTTTTTGGCCGAAATTTTGACCCCCTCCGATCTTCTTGAAACTCTGGATTCTGACAGAGGGCCACGAGACTTCGACCAGCGCGCAAAAATTGAGGCTCTAGACCCTTCCAGAGCCGAGATATCGGATGTCAAAGTTTTGACCTGAAAAAAAAACATAAGGGGTAACACTGTCGTTTTTGGCCGAAATTTTGACCCCCTCCGATCTTCTTGAAACTCTGGATTCTGACAGAGGGCCACGAGACTTCGACCAGCGCGCAAAAATGGAGGCTCTAGACCCTTCCAGAGCCGAGATATCGGATGTCAAAGTTTTGATCTGAAAAAAAAACATAAGGGATAACACTGTCGTTTTTGGCCGAAATTTTGACCCCCTCCGATCTTCTTGAAACTCTGGATTCTGACAGAGGGCCACGAGACTTCGACCAGAGTGCAAAAATGGAGGCTCTAGACCCTTCCAGAGCCGAGATATCGGATGTCAAAGTTTTGACCTGAAAAAAAAAACATAAGGGGTAACACTGTCGTTTTTGGCCGAAATTTTGACCCCCTCCGATCTTCTTGAAACTCTGGATTCTGACAGAGGGCCACGAGACTTCGACCAGCGCGCAAAAATGGAGGCTCTAGACCCTTCCAGAGCCGAGATATCGGATGTCAAAGTTTTGACCTGAAAAAAAAAACATAAGGGGTAACACTGTCATTTTTGGCCGAAATTTTGACCCCCTCCGATCTTCTTGAAACTCTGGATTCTGACAGAGGGCCACGAGACTTCGACCAGCGCGCAAAAATGGAGGCTCTAGACCCTTCCAGAGCCGAGATATCGGATGTCAAAGTTTTGACCTGAAAAAACAACATAAGGGGTAACACTGTCGTTTTTGGCCGAAATTTTGACACCCTCCGATCTTCTTGAAACTCTGGATTCTGACAGAGGGCCACGAGACTTCGACCAGAGTGCAAAAATGGAGGCTCTAGACCCTTCCAGAGCCGAGATATCGGATGTCAAAGTTTTGACCTGAAAAAAAAAACATAAGGGGTAACACTGTCGTTTTTGGCCAAAATTTTGACCCCCTCCGATCTTCTTGAAACTCTGGATTCTGACAGAGGGCCACAAGACTTCGACCAGCGCGCAAAAATGGAGGCTCTAGACCCTTCCAGAGCCGAGATATCGGATGTCAAAGTTTTGACCTGAAAAAAAAAACATAAGGGGTAACACTGTCGTTTTTGGCCGAAATTTTGACCCCCTCCGATCTTCTTGAAACTCTGGATTCTGACAGAGGGCCACGAGACTTCGACCAACGCGCAAAAATGGAGGCTCTAGACCCTTCCAGAGCCGAGATATCGGATGTCAAAGTTTTGACCTGAAAAAAAAAACAAAAGGGGTAACACTGTCGTTTTTGGCCGAAATTTTGACCCCCTCCGATCTTCTTGAAACTCTGGATTCTGACAGAGGGCCACGAGACTTTGACCAGCGCGCAAAAATGGAGGGTCTAGACCCTTCCAGAGCCGAGATATCGGACGTCAAAGTTTTGACCCGAAAAAAAAAACATAAGGGGTAACACTGTCGTTTTTGGCCGAAATTTTGACCCCCTCCGATCTTCTTGAAACTCTGGATTCTGACAGAGGGCCACGAGACTTCGACCAGCGCGCAAAAATGGAGGCTCTAGACCCTTCCAGAGCCGAGATATCGGATGTCAAAGTTTTGACCTGAAAAAAAAACATAAGGGGTAACACTGTCGTTTTTGGCCGAAATTTTGACCCCCTCCGATCTTCTTGAAACTCTGGATTCTGACAGAGGGCCACGAGACTTCGACCAGCGCACAAAAATGGAGGCTCTAGACCCTTCCAGAGCCGAGATATCGGATGTCAAAGTTTTGACCTGAAAAAAAAACATAAGGGGTAACACTGTCGTTTTTGGCCGAAATTTTGACCCCCTCCGATCTTCTTGAAACTCTGAATTCTGACAGAGGGCCACGAGACTTCGACCAGCGCACAAAAATGGAGGCTCTAGACCCTTCCAGAGCCGAGATATCGGATGTCAAAGTTTTGACCTGAAAAAAAAACATAAGGGGTAACACTGTCGTTTTTGGCCGAAATTTTGACCCCCTCCGATCTTCTTGAAACTCTGGATTCTGACAGAGGGCCACGAGACTTCGACCAGCGCGCAAAAATGGAGGCTCTAGACCCTTCCAGAGCCGAGATATCGGATGTCAAAGTTTTGACCTGAAAAAAAAACATAAGGGGTAACACTGTCATTTTTGGCCGAAATTTTGACCCCCTCCGATCTTCTTGAAACTCTGGATTCTGACAGAGGGCCACGAAACTTCGACCAGCGCGCAAAAATGGAGGCTCTAGACCCTTCCAGAGCCGAGATATCGGATGTCAAAGTTTTGACCTGAAAAAAAAACATAAGGGGTAACACTGTCGTTTTTGGCCGAAATTTTGACACCCTCCGATCTTCTTGAAACTCTGGATTCTGACAGAGGGCCACGAGACTTCGACCAGAGTGCAAAAATCGAGGCTCTAGACCCTTCCAGAGCCGAGATATCGGATGTCAAAGTTTTGACCTGAAAAAAAAAACATAAGGGGTAACACTGTCGTTTTTGGCCAAAATTTTGACCCCCTCCGATCTTCTTGAAACTCTGGATTCTGACAGAGGGCCACAAGACTTCGACCAGCGCGCAAAAATGGAGGCTCTAGACCCTTCCAGAGCCGAGATATCGGATGTCAAAGTTTTGACCTGAAAAAAAAAACATAAGGGGTAACACTGTCGTTTTTGGCCGAAATTTTGACCCCCTCCGATCTTCTTGAAACTCTGGATTCTGACAGAGGGCCACGAGACTTCGACCAACGCGCAAAAATGGAGGCTCTAGACCCTTCCAGAGCCGAGATATCGGATGTCAAAGTTTTGACCTGAAAAAAAAAACATAAGGGGTAACACTGTCGTTTTTGGCCGAAATTTTGACCCCCTCCGATCTTCTTGAAACTCTGGATTCTGACAGAGGGCCACTAGACTTCGACCAGCGCGCAAAAATGGAGGCTCTAGACCCTTCCAGAGCCGAGATATCGGATGTCAAAGTTTTGACCTGAAAAAAAAACATAAGGGGTAACACTGTCGTTTTTGGCCGAAATTTTGACCCCCTCCGATCTTCTTGAAACTCTGGATTCTGACAGAGGGCCACGAGACTTCGACCAACGCGCAAAAATGGAGGCTAGACCCTTCCAGAGCCGAGATATCGGATGTCAAAGTTTTAACCTGAAAAAAAAAACATAAGGGGTAACACTGTCGTTTTTGGCCGAAATTTTGACCCCCTCCGATCTTCTTGAAACTCTGGATTCTGACAGAGGGCCACGAGACTTCGACCAGCGCGCAAAAATGGAGGGTCTAGACCCTTCCAGAGCCGAGATATCGGACGTCAAAGTTTTGACCCGAAAAAAAAACATAAGGGGTAACACTGTCGTTTTTGGCCGAAATTTTGACCCCCTCCGATCTTCTTGAAACTCTGGATTCTGACAGAGGGCCACGAGACTTCGACCAGCGCGCAAAAATGGAGGCTCTAGACCCTTCCAGAGCCGAGATATCGGATGTCAAAGTTTTGACCTGAAAAAAAAACATAAGGGGTAACACTGTCGTTTTTGGCCGAAATTTTGACCCCCTCCGATCTTCTTGAAACTCTGGATTCTGACAGAGGGCCACGAGACTTCGACCAGCGCGCAAAAATGGAGGCTCTAGACCCTTCCAGAGCCGAGATATCGGATGTCAAAGTTTTGACCTGAAAAAAAAAACATAAGGGGTAACACTGTTGTTTTTGGCCGAAATTTTGACCCCCTCCGATCTTCTTGAAACTCTGGATTCTGACAGAGGGCCACGAGACTTCGACCAGCGCGCAAAAATTGAGGCTCTAGACCCTTCCAGAGCCGAGATATCGGATGTCAAAGTTTTGACCTGAAAAAAAAAAACATAAGGGGTAACACTGTCGTTTTTGGCCGAAATTTTGACCCCCTCCGATCTTCTTGAAACTCTGGATTCTGACAGAGGGCCACGAGACTTCGACCAGCGCGCAAAAATTGAGGCTCTAGACCCTTCCAGAGCCGAGATATCGGATGTCAAAGTTTTGACCTGAAAAAAAACATAAGGGGTAACACTGTCGTTTTTGGCCGAAATTTTGACCCCCTCCGATCTTCTTGAAACTCTGGATTCTGACAGAGGGCCACGAGACTTCGACCAGCGCGCAAAAATGGAGGCTCTAGACCCTTCCAGAGCCGAGATATCGGATGTCAAAGTTTTGACCTGAAAAAAAAACATAAGGGATAACACTGTCGTTTTTGTCCGAAATTTTGACCCCCTCCGATCTTCTTGAAACTCTGGATTCTGACAGAGGGCCACGAGACTTCGACCAGAGTGCAAAAATGGAGGCTCTAGACCCTTCCAGAGCCGAGATATCGGATGTCAAAGTTTTGACCTGAAAAAAAAAACATAAGGGGTAACACTGTCGTTTTTGGCCGAAATTTTGACCCCCTCCGATCTTCTTGAAACTCTGGATTCTGACAGAGGGCCACGAGACTTCGACCAGCGCGCAAAAATGGAGGCTCTAGACCCTTCCAGAGCCGAGATATCGGATGTCAAAGTTTTGACCTGAAAAAAAAACATAAGGGGTAACACTGTCGTTTTTGGCCGAAATTTTGACCCCCTCCGATCTTCTTGAAACTCTGGATTCTGACAGAGGGCCACGAGACTTCGACCAACGCGCAAAAATGGAGGCTCTAGACCCTTTCAGAGCCGAGATATCGGAAATCAAAGTTTTGACCTGAAAAAAAAAACATAAGGGGTAACACTGTCGTTTTTGGCCGAAATTTTGACCCCCTCCGATCTTCTTGAAACTCTGGATTCTGACAGAGGGCCACGAGACTTCGACCAGCGCGCAAAAATGGAGGGTCTAGACCCTTCCAGAGCCGAGATATCGGACGTCAAAGTTTTGACCCGAAAAAAAAACATAAGGGGTAACACTGTCTTTTTTGGCCGAAATTTTGACCCCCTCCGATCTTCTTGAAACTCTGGATTCTGACAGAGGGCCACGAGACTTCGACCAGCACGCAAAAATGGAGGCTCTAGACCCTTCCAGAGCCGAGATATCGGATGTCAAAGTTTTGACCTGAAAAAAAAACATAAGGGGTAACACTGTCGTTTTTGGCCGAAATTTTGACCCCCTCCGATCTTCTTGAAACTCTGGATTCTGACAGAGGGCCACGAGACTTCGACCAGAGTGCAAAAATGGAGGCTCTAGACCCTTCCAGAGCCGAGATATCGGATGTCAAAGTTTTGACCTGAAAAAAAAAACATAAGGGGTAACACTGTCGTTTTTGGCCGAAATTTTGACCCCCTCCGATCTTCTTGAAACTCTGGATTCTGACAGAGGGCCACGAGACTTCGACCAGCGCGCAAAAATGGAGGCTCTAGACCCTTCCAGAGCCGAGATATCGGATGTCAAAGTTTTGACCTGAAAAAAAAAACATAAGGGGTAACACTGTCGTTTTTGGCCGAAATTTTGACCCCCTCCGATCTTCTTGAAACTCTGGATTCTGACAGAGGGCCACGAGACTTCGACCAACGCGCAAAAATGGAGGCTCTAGACCCTTCCAGATCCGAGATATCGGATGTCAAAGTTTTGACCTGAAAAAAAAAACATAAGGGGTAACACTGTCGTTTTTGGCCGAAATTTTGACCCCCTCCGATCTTCTTGAAACTCTGGATTCTGACAGAGGGCCACGAGACTTCGACCAGCGCGCAAAAATGGAGGGTCTAGACCCTTCCAGAGCCGAGATATCGGACGTCAAAGTTTTGACCCGAAAAAAAAACATAAGGGGTAACACTGTCGTTTTTGGCCGAAATTTTGACCCCCTCCGATCTTCTTGAAACTCTGGATTCTGACAGAGGGCCACGAGACTTCGACCAGCGCGCAAAAATGGAGGCTCTAGACCCTTCCAGAGCCGAGATATCGGATGTCAAAGTTTTGACCTGAAAAAAAAACATAAGGGGTAACACTGTCGTTTTTGGCCGAAATTTTGACCCCCTCCGATCTTCTTGAAACTCTGGATTCTGACAGAGGGCCACGAGACTTCGACCAGCGCGCAAAAATGGAGGCTCTAGACCCTTCCAGAGCTGAGATATCGGATGTCAAAGTTTTGACCTGAAAAAAAAACATAAGGGGTAACACTGTTGTTTTTGGCCGAAATTTTGACCCCCTCCGATCTTCTTGAAACTCTGGATTCTGACAGAGGGCCACGAGACTTCGACCAGCGCGCAAAAATGGAGGCTCTAGACCCTTCCAGAGCCGAGATATCGGATGTCAAAGTTTTGACCTGAAAAAAAAAACATAAGGGGTAACACTGTTGTTTTTGGCCGAAATTTTGACCCCCTCCGATCTTCTTGAAACTCTGGATTCTGACAGAGGGCCACGAGACTTCGACCAGCGCGCAAAAATTGAGGCTCTAGACCCTTCCAGAGCCGAGATATCGGATGTCAAAGTTTTGACCTGAAAAAAAAAAACATAAGGGGTAACACGGTCGTTTTTGGCCGAAATTTTGACCCCCTCCGATCTTCTTGAAACTCTGGATTCTGACAGAGGGCCACGAGACTTCGACCAGCGCGCAAAAATTGAGGCTCTAGACCCTTCCAGAGCCGAGATATCGGATGTCAAAGTTTTGACCTGAAAAAAAACATAAGGGGTAACACTGTCGTTTTTGGCCGAAATTTTGACCCCCTCCGATCTTCTTGAAACTCTGGATTCTGACAGAGGGCCACGAGACTTCGACCAGCGCGCAAAAATGGAGGCTCTAGACCCTTCCAGAGCCGAGATATCGGATGTCAAAGTTTTGACCTGAAAAAAAAACATAAGGGATAACACTGTCGTTTTTGTCCGAAATTTTGACCCCCTCCGATCTTCTTGAAACTCTGGATTCTGACAGAGGGCCACGAGACTTCGACCAGAGTGCAAAAATGGAGGCTCTAGACCCTTCCAGAGCCGAGATATCGGATGTCAAAGTTTTGACCTGAAAAAAAAAACATAAGGGGTAACACTGTCGTTTTTGGCCGAAATTTTGACCCCCTCCGATCTTCTTGAAACTCTGGATTCTGACAGAGGGCCACGAGACTTCGACCAGCGCGCAAAAATGGAGGCTCTAGACCCTTCCAGAGCCGAGATATCGGATGTCAAAGTTTTGACCTGAAAAAAAAAACATAAGGGGTAACACTGTCGTTTTTGGCCGAAATTTTGACCCCCTCCGATCTTCTTGAAACTCTGGATTCTGACAGAGGGCCACGAGACTTCGACCAACGCGCAAAAATGGAGGCTCTAGACCCTTTCAGAGCCGAGATATCGGAAATCAAAGTTTTGACCTGAAAAAAAAAACATAAGGGGTAACACTGTCGTTTTTGGCCGAAATTTTGACCCCCTCCGATCTTCTTGAAACTCTGGATTCTGACAGAGGGCCACGAGACTTCGACCAGCGCGCAAAAATGGAGGGTCTAGACCCTTCCAGAGCCGAGATATCGGACGTCAAAGTTTTGACCCGAAAAAAAAACATAAGGGGTAACACTGTCTTTTTTGGCCGAAATTTTGACCCCCTCCGATCTTCTTGAAACTCTGGATTCTGACAGAGGGCCACGAGACTTCGACCAGCACGCAAAAATGGAGGCTCTAGACCCTTCCAGAGCCGAGATATCGGATGTCAAAGTTTTGACCTGAAAAAAAAACATAAGGGGTAACACTGTCGTTTTTGGCCGAAATTTTGACCCCCTCCGATCTTCTTGAAACTCTGGATTCTGACAGAGGGCCACGAGACTTCGACCAGAGTGCAAAAATGGAGGCTCTAGACCCTTCCAGAGCCGAGATATCGGATGTCAAAGTTTTGACCTGAAAAAAAAAACATAAGGGGTAACACTGTCGTTTTTGGCCGAAATTTTGACCCCCTCCGATCTTCTTGAAACTCTGGATTCTGACAGAGGGCCACGAGACTTCGACCAGCGCGCAAAAATGGAGGCTCTAGACCCTTCCAGAGCCGAGATATCGGATGTCAAAGTTTTGACCTGAAAAAAAAAACATAAGGGGTAACACTGTCGTTTTTGGCCGAAATTTTGACCCCCTCCGATCTTCTTGAAACTCTGGATTCTGACAGAGGGCCACGAGACTTCGACCAACGCGCAAAAATGGAGGCTCTAGACCCTTCCAGATCCGAGATATCGGATGTCAAAGTTTTGACCTGAAAAAAAAAACATAAGGGGTAACACTGTCGTTTTTGGCCGAAATTTTGACCCCCTCCGATCTTCTTGAAACTCTGGATTCTGACAGAGGGCCACGAGACTTCGACCAGCGCGCAAAAATGGAGGGTCTAGACCCTTCCAGAGCCGAGATATCGGACGTCAAAGTTTTGACCCGAAAAAAAAACATAAGGGGTAACACTGTCGTTTTTGGCCGAAATTTTGACCCCCTCCGATCTTCTTGAAACTCTGGATTCTGACAGAGGGCCACGAGACTTCGACCAGCGCGCAAAAATGGAGGCTCTAGACCCTTCCAGAGCCGAGATATCGGATGTCAAAGTTTTGACCTGAAAAAAAAACATAAGGGGTAACACTGTCGTTTTTGGCCGAAATTTTGACCCCCTCCGATCTTCTTGAAACTCTGGATTCTGACAGAGGGCCACGAGACTTCGACCAGCGCGCAAAAATGGAGGCTCTAGACCCTTCCAGAGCTGAGATATCGGATGTCAAAGTTTTGACCTGAAAAAAAAACATAAGGGGTAACACTGTTGTTTTTGGCCGAAATTTTGACCCCCTCCGATCTTCTTGAAACTCTGGATTCTGACAGAGGGCCACGAGACTTCGACCAGCGCACAAAAATGGAGGCTCTAGACCCTTCCAGAGCCGAGATATCGGATGTCAAAGTTTTGACCTGAAAAAAAAACATAAGGGGTAACACTGTCGTTTTTGGCCGAAATTTTGACCCCCTCCGATCTTCTTGAAACTCTGGATTCTGACAGAGGGCCACGAGACTTCGACCAGCGCGCAAAAATTGAGGCTCTAGACCCTTCCAGAGCCGAGATATCGGATGTCAAAGTTTTGACCTGAAAAAAAAACATAAGTGGTAACACTGTCGTTTTTGGCCGAAATTTTGACCCCCTCCGATCTTCTTGAAACTCTGGATTCTGACAGAGGGCCACGAGACTTCGACCAGCGCGCAAAAATGGAGGCTCTAGACCCTTCCAGAGCCGAGATATCGGATGTCAAAGTTTTGACCTGAAAAAAAAACATAAGGGGTAACACTGTCGTTTTTGGCCGAAATTTTGACCCCCTCCGATCTTCTTGAAACTCTGGATTCTGACAGAGGGCCACGAGACTTCGACCAGCGCGCAAAAATGGAGGCTCTAGACCCTTCCAGAGCCGAGATATCGGATGTCAAAGTTTTGACCTGAAAAAAAAACATAAGGGGTAACACTGTCGTTTTTGGCCGAAATTTTGACCCCCTCCGATCTTCTTGAAACTCTGGATTCTGACAGAGGGCCACGAGACTTCGACCAGCGCGCAAAAATGGAGGCTCTAGACCCTTCCAGAGCCGAGATATCGGATGTCAAAGTTTTGACCTGAAAAAAAAACATAAGGGGTAACACTGTCGTTTTTGGCCGAAATTTTGACCCCCTCCGATCTTCTTGAAACTCTGGATTCTGACAGAGGGCCACGAGACTTCGACCAGAGTGCAAAAATGGAGGCTCTAGACCCTTCCAGAGCCGAGATATCGGATGTCAAAGTTTTGACCTGAAAAAAAAAAAACATAAGGGGTAACACTGTCGTTTTTGGCCGAAATTTTGACCCCCTCCGATCTTCTTGAAACTCTGGATTCTGACAGAGGGCCACGAGACTTCGACCAGCGCGCAAAAATGGAGGCTCTAGACCCTTCCAGAGCCGAGATATCGGATGTCAAAGTTTTGACCTGAAAAAAAAACATAAGGGGTAACACTGTCGTTTTTGGCCGAAATTTTGACCCCCTCCGATCTTCTTGAAACTCTGGATTCTGACAGAGGGCCACGAGACTTCGACCAACGCGCAAAAATGGAGGCTCTAGACCCTTCCAGAGCCGAGATATCGGATGTCAAAGTTTTGACCTGAAAAAAAAAACATAAGGGGTAACACTGTCGTTTTTGGCCGAAATTTTGACCCCCTCCGATCTTCTTGAAACTCTGGATTCTGACAGAGGGCCACGAGACTTCGACCAGCGCGCAAAAATGGAGGGTCTAGACCCTTCCAGAGCCGAGATATCGGACGTCAAAGTTTTGACCCGAAAAAAAAAACATAAGGGGTAACACTGTCGTTTTTGGCCGAAATTTTGACCCCCTCCGATCTTCTTGAAACTCTGGATTCTGACAGAGGGCCACGAGACTTCGACCAGCGCGCAAAAATGGAGGCTCTAGACCCTTCCAGAGCCGAGATATCGGATGTCAAAGTTTTGACCTGAAAAAAAAAACATAAGGGGTAACACTGTCGTTTTTGGCCGAAATTTTGACCCCCTCCGATCTTCTTGAAACTCTGGATTCTGACAGAGGGCCACGAGACTTCGACCAGCGCACAAAAATGGAGGCTCTAGACCCTTCCAGAGCCGAGATATCGGATGTCAAAGTTTTGACCTGAAAAAAAAACATAAGGGGTAACACTGTCGTTTTTGGCCGAAATTTTGACCCCCTCCGATCTTCTTGAAACTCTGGATTCTGACAGAGGGCCACGAGACTTCGACCAGCGCACAAAAATGGAGGCTCTAGACCCTTCCAGAGCCGAGATATCGGATGTCAAAGTTTTGACCTGAAAAAAAAAACATAAGGGGTAACACTGTCGTTTTTGGCCGAAATGTTGACCCCCTCCGATCTTCTTGAAACTCTGGATTCTGACAGAGGGCCACGAGACTTCGACCAGCGCGCAAAAATGGAGGCTCTAGACCCTTCCAGAGCCGAGATATCGGATGTCAAAGTTTTGCCCTGAAAAAAAAACATAAGGGGTAACACTGTCGTTTTTGGCCGAAATTTTGACCCCCTCCGATCTTCTTGAAACTCTGGATTCTGACAGAGGGCCACGAGACTTCGACCAGCGCGCAAAAATGGAGGCTCTAGACCCTTCCAGAGCCGAGATATCGGATGTCAAAGTTTTGACCTGAAAAAAAAACATAAGGGGTAACACTGTCGTTTTTGGCCGAAATTTTGACCCCCTCCGATCTTCTTGAAACTCTGGATTCTGACAGAGGGCCACGAGACTTCGACCAGAGTGCAAAAATGGAGGCTCTAGACCCTTCCAGAGCCGAGATATCGGATGTCAAAGTTTTGACCTGAAAAAAAAAACATAAGGGGTAACACTGTCGTTTTTGGCCGAAATTTTGACCCCCTCCGATCTTCTTGAAACTCTGGATTCTGACAGAGGGCCACGAGACTTCGACCAACGCGCAAAAATGGAGGCTCTAGACCCTTCCAGAGCCGAGATATCGGATGTCAAAGTTTTGACCTGAAAAAAAAACATAAGGGGTAACACTGTCGTTTTTGGCCGAAATTTTGACCCCCTCCGATCTTCTTGAAACTCTGGATTCTGACAGAGGACCACGAGACTTCGACCAGCGCGCAAAAATGGAGGGTCTAGACCCTTCCAGAGCCGAGATATCGGACGTCAAAGTTTTGACCCGAAAAAAAACATAAGGGGTAACACTGTCGTTTTTGGCCGAAATTTTGACCCCCTCCGATCTTCTTGAAACTCTGGATTCTGACAGAGGGCCACGAGACTTCGACCAGCGCGCAAAAATGGAGGCTCTAGACCCTTCCAGAGCCGAGATATCGGATGTCAAAGTTTTGACCTGAAAAAAAAACATAAGGGGTAACACTGTCGTTTTTGGCCGAAATTTTGACCCCCTCCGATCTTCTTGAAACTCTGGATTCTGACAGAGGGCCACGAGACTTCGACCAGCGCGCAAAAATGGAGGCTCTAGACCCTTCCAGAGCCGAGATATCGGATGTCAAAGTTTTGACCTGAAAAAAAACATAAGGGGTAACACTGTCGTTTTTGGCCGAAATTTTGACCCCCTCCGATCTTCTTGAAACTCTGGATTCTGACAGAGGGCCACGAGACTTCGACCAGCGCGCAAAAATGGAGGCTCTAGACCCTTCCAGAGCCGAGATATCGGATGTCAAAGTTTTGACCTGAAAAAAAAACATAAGGGGTAACACTGTCGTTTTTGGCCGAAATTTTGACCCCCTCCGATCTTCTTGAAACTCTGGATTCTGACAGAGGGCCACGAGACTTCGACCAGAGTGCAAAAATGGAGGCTCTAGACCCTTCCAGAGCCGAGATATCGGATGTCAAAGTTTTGACCTGAAAAAAAAAAACATAAGGGGTAACACTGTCGTTTTTCGCCGAAATTTTGACCCCCTCCGATCTTCTTGAAACTCTGGATTCTGACAGAGGGCCACGAGACTTCGACCAGCGCGCAAAAATGGAGGCTCTAGACCCTTCCAGAGCCGAGATATCGGATGTCAAAGTTTTGACCTGAAAAAAAAACATAAGGGGTAACACTGTCGTTTTTGGCCGAAATTTTGACCCCCTCCGATCTTCTTGAAACTCTGGATTCTGACAGAGGGCCACGAGACTTCGACCAACGCGCAAAAATGGAGGCTCTAGACCCTTCCAGAGCCGAGATATCGGATGTCAAAGTTTTGACCTGAAAAAAAAACATAAGGGGTAACACTGTCGTTTTTGGCCGAAATTTTGACCCCCTCCGATCTTCTTGAAACTCTGGATTCTGACAGAGGGCCACGAGACTTCGACCAGCGCGCAAAAATGGAGGCTCTAGACCCTTCCAGAGCCGAGATATCGGATGTCAAAGTTTTGACCTGAAAAAAAAACATAAGGGGTAACACTGTCGTTTTTGGCCGAAATTTTGACCCCCTCCGATCTTCTTGAAACTCTGGATTCTGACAGAGGGCCACGAGACTTCGACCAGCGCACAAAAATAAAGGCTCTAGACCCTTCCAGAGCCGAGATATCGGATGTCAAAGTTTTGACCTGAAAAAAAAACATAAGGGGTAACACTGTCGTTTTTGGCCGAAATTTTGACCCCCTCCGATCTTCTTGAAACTCTGGATTCTGACAGAGGGCCACGAGACTTCGACCAGCGCACAAAAATGGAGGCTCTAGACCCTTCCAGAGCCGAGATATCGGATGTCAAAGTTTTGACCTGAAAAAAAAAACATAAGGGGTAACACTGTCGTTTTTGGCCGAAATTTTGACCCCCTCCGATCTTCTTGAAACTCTGGATTCTGACTGAGGGCCACGAGACTTCGACCAGCGCGCAAAAATGGAGGCTCTAGACCCTTCCAGAGCCGAGATATCGGATGTCAAAGTTTTGCCCTGAAAAAAAAAACATAAGGGGTAACACTGTCGTTTTTGGCCGAAATTTTGACCCCCTCCGATCTTCTTGAAACTCTGGATTCTGACAGAGGGCCACGAGACTTCGACCAGCGCGCAAAAATGGAGGCTCTAGACCCTTCCAGAGCCGAGATATCGGATGTCAAAGTTTTGACCTGAAAAAAAAAACATAAGGGGTAACACTGTCGTTTTTGGCCGAAATTTTGACCCCCTCCGATCTTCTTGAAACTCTGGATTCTGACAGAGGGCCACGAGACTTCGACCAGAGTGCAAAAATGGAGGCTCTAGACCCTTCCAGAGCCGAGATATCGGATGTCAAAGTTTTGACCTGAAAAAAAAAACATAAGGGGTAACACTGTCGTTTTTGGCCGAAATTTTGACCCCCTCCGATCTTCTTGAAACTCTGGATTCTGACAGAGGGCCACGAGACTTCGACCAGCGCGCAAAAATGGAGGCTCTAGACCCTTCCAGAGCCGAGATATCGGATGTCAAAGTTTTGACCTGAAAAAAAAACATAAGGGGTAACACTGTCGTGTTTGGCCGAAATTTTGACCCCCTCCGATCTTCTTGAAACTCTGGATTCTGACAGAGGGCCACGAGACTTCGACCAACGCGCAAAAATGGAGGCTCTAGACCCTTCCAGAGCCGAGATATCGGATGTCAAAGTTTTGACCTGAAAAAAAAAACATAAGGGGTAACACTGTCGTTTTTGGCCGAAATTTTGACCCCCTCCGATCTTCTTGAAACTCTGGATTCTGACAGAGGACCACGAGACTTCGACCAGCGCGCAAAAATGGAGGGTCTAGACCCTTCCAGAGCCGAGATATCGGACGTCAAAGTTTTGACCCGAAAAAAAACATAAGGGGTAACACTGTCGTTTTTGGCCGAAATTTTGACCCCCTCCGATCTTCTTGAAACTCTGGATTCTGACAGAGGGCCACGAGACTTCGACCAGCGCGCAAAAATGGAGGCTCTAGACCCTTCCAGAGCCGAGATATCGGATGTCAAAGTTTTGACCTGAAAAAAAAACATAAGGGGTAACACTGTCGTTTTTGGCCGAAATTTTGACCCCCTCCGATCTTCTTGAAACTCTGGATTCTGACAGAGGGCCACGAGACTTCGACCAGCGCGCAAAAATGGAGGCTCTAGACCCTTCCAGAGCCGAGATATCGGATGTCAAAGTTTTGACCTGAAAAAAAAACATAAGGGGTAACACTGTCGTTTTTGGCCGAAATTTTGACCCCCTCCGATCTTCTTGAAACTCTGGATTCTGACAGAGGGCCACGAGACTTCGACCAGAGTGCAAAAATGGAGGCTCTAGACACTTCCAGAGCCGAGATATCGGATGTCAAAGTTTTGACCTGAAAAAAAAAACATAAGGGGTAACACTGTCGTTTTTGGCCGAAATTTTGACCCCCTCCGATCTTCTTGAAACTCTGGATTCTGACAGAGGGCCACGAGACTTCGACCAACGCGCAAAAATGGAGGCTCTAGACCCTTCCAGAGCCGAGATATCGGATGTCAAAGTTTTGACCTGAAAAAAAAAACATAAGGGGTAACACTGTCGTTTTTGGCCGAAATTTTGACCCCCTCCGATCTTCTTGAAACTCTGGATTCTGACAGAGGGCCACGAGACTTCGACCAGCGCGCAAAAATGGAGGCTCTAGACCCTTCCAGAGCCGAGATATCGGATGTCAAAGTTTTGACCTGAAAAAAAAACATAAGGGGTAACACTGTCGTTTTTGGCCGAAATTTTGACCCCCTCCGATCTTCTTGAAACTCTGGATTCTGACAGAGGGCCACGAGACTTCGACCAACGCGCAAAAATGGAGGCTCTAGACCCTTCCAGAGCCGAAATATCGGATGTCAAAGTTTTGACCTGAAAAAAAAAACATAAGGGGTAACACTGTCGTTTTTGGCCGAAATTTTGACCCCCTCCGATCTTCTTGAAACTCTGGATTCTGACAGAGGGCCACGAGACTTCGACCAGCGCGCAAAAATGGAGGGTCTAGACCCTTCCAGAGCCGAGATATCGGACGTCAAAGTTTTGACCCGAAAAAAAACATAAGGGGTAACACTGTCGTTTTTGGCCGAAATTTTGACCCCCTCCGATCTTCTTGAAACTCTGGATTCTGACAGAGGGCCACGAGACTTCGACCAGCGCGCAAAAATGGAGGCTCTAGACCCTTCCAGAGCCGAGATATCGGATGTCAAAGTTTTGACCTGAAAAAAAAACATAAGGGGTAACACTGTCGTTTTTGGCCGAAATTTTGACCCCCTCCGATCTTCTTGAAACTCTGGATTCTGACAGAGGGCCACGAGACTTCGACCAACGCGCAAAAATGGAGGCTCTAGACCCTTCCAGAGCCGAGATATCGGATGTCAAAGTTTTGACCTGAAAAAAAAACATAAGGGGTAACACTGTCGTTTTTGGCCGAAATTTTGACCCCCTCCGATCTTCTTGAAACTCTGGATTCTGACAGAGGGCCACGAGACTTCGACCAGCGCGCAAAAATGGAGGGTCTAGACCCTTCCAGAGCCGAGATATCGGACGTCAAAGTTTTGACCCGAAAAAAAACATAAGGGGTAACACTGTCGTTTTTGGCCGAAATTTTGACCCCCTCCGATCTTCTTGAAACTCTGGATTCTGACAGAGGGCCACGAGACTTCGACCAGCGCGCAAAAATGGAGGGTCTAGACCCTTCCAGAGCCGAGATATCGGATGTCAAAGTTTTGACCTGAAAAAAAAACATAAGGGGTAACACTGTCGTTTTTGGCCGAAATTTTGACCCCCTCCGATCTTCTTGAAACTCTGGATTCTGACAGAGGGCCACGAGACTTCGACCAGCGCGCAAAAATGGAGGCTCTAGACCCTTCCAGAGCCGAGATATCGGATGTCAAAGTTTTGACCTGAAAAAAAAACATAAGGGGTAACACTGTCGTTTTTGGCCGAAATTTTGACCCCCTCCGATCTTCTTGAAACTCTGGATTCTGACAGAGGGCCACGAGACTTCGACCAGCGCGCAAAAATGGAGGCTCTAGACCCTTCCAGAGCCGAGATATCGGATGTCAAAGTTTTGACCTGAAAAAAAAAAACATAAGGGGTAACACTGTCGTTTTTGGCCGAAATTTTGACCCCCTCCGATCTTCTTGAAACTCTGGATTCTGACAGAGGGCCACGAGACTTCGACCAGAGTGCAAAAATGGAGGCTCTAGACCCTTCCAGAGCCGAGATATCGGATGTCAAAGTTTTGACCTGAAAAAAAAAACATAAGGGGTAACACTGTCGTTTTTGGCCGAAATTTTGACCCCCTCCGATCTTCTTGAAACTCTGGATTCTGACAGAAGGCCACGAGACTTCGACCAGCGCGCAAAAATGGAGGCTCTAGACCCTTCCAGAGCCGAGATATCGGATGTCAAAGTTTTGACCTGAAAAAAAAAACATAAGGGGTAACACTGTCGTTTTTGGCCGAAATTTTGACCCCCTCCGATCTTCTTGAAACTCTGGATTCTGACAGAGGGCCACGAGACTTCGACCAGCGCGCAAAATTGGAGGGTCTAGACCCTTCCAGAGCCGAGATATCGGACGTCAAAGTTTTGACCCGAAAAAAAAAACATAAGGGGTAACACTGTCGTTTTTGGCCGAAATTTTGACCCCCTCCGATCTTCTTGAAACTCTGGATTCTGACAGAGGGCCACGAGACTTCGACCAGCGCGCAAAAATGGAGGCTCTAGACCCTTCCAGAGCCGAGATATCGGACGACAAAGTTTTGACCTGAAAAAAAAACATAAGGGGTAACACTGTCGTTTTTGGCCGAAATTTTGACCCCCTCCGATCTTCTTGAAACTCTGGATTCTGACAGAGAGCCACGAGACTTCGACCAGCGCGCAAAAATGGAGGCTCTAGACCCTTCCAGAGCCGAGATATCGGATGTCAAAGTTTTGACCTGAAAAAAAAACATAAGGGGTAACACTGTTGTTTTTGGCCGAAATTTTGACCCCCTCCGATCTTCTTGAAACTCTGGATTCTGACAGAGGGCCACGAGACTTCGACCAGTGCACAAAAATTGAGGCTCTAGACCCTTCCAGAGCCGAGATATCGGATGTCAAAGTTTTGACCTGAAAAAAAAAACATAAGGGGTAACACTGTCGTTTTTGGCCGAAATTTTGACCCCCTCCGATCTTCTTGAAACTCTGGATTCTGACAGAGGGCCACGAGACTTCGACCAGCGCGCAAAAATGGAGGGTCTAGACCCTTCCAGAGCCGAGATATCGGACGTCAAAGTTTTGACCCGAAAAAAAAAAAACATAAGGGGTAACACTGTCGTTTTTGGCCGAAATTTTGACCCCCTCCGATCTTCTTGAAACTCTGGATTCTGACAGAGGGCCACGAGACTTCGACCAGCGCGCAAAAATGGAGGCTCTAGACCCTTCCAGAGCCGAGATATCGGATGTCAAAGTTTTGACCTGAAAAAAAAACATAAGGGGTAACACTGTCGTTTTTGGCCGAAATTTTGACCCCCTCCGATCTTCTTGAAACTCTGGATTCTGACAGAGGGCCACGAGACTTCGACCAGCGCGCAAAAATGGAGGCTCTAGACCCTTCCAGAGCCGAGATATCGGATGTCAAAGTTTTGACCTGAAAAAAAAACATAAGGGGTAACACTGTCGTTTTTTTTTTTTGGCCGAAATTTTGACCCCCTCCGATCTTCTTGAAACTCTGGATTCTGACAGAGGGCCACGAGACTTCGACCAGCGCGCAAAAATGGAGGCTCTAGACCCTTCCAGAGCCAAGATATCGAAAGTCAAAATTTCAACCCAAAAAAAAAAACATAAGGGGTAACACTGTCGTTTTTTTTTTTTTTTGGCCGAAATTTTGACCCCCTCCGATCCTCTTGAAACTCTGGATTCTGACAGAGGGCCACGAGACTTCGACCAGCGCGCAAAAATGGAGGCTCTAGACCAGGGGTGGGCAAACTTTTTGGCTCAAGGGCCACTCTGGGTTTTAAAATTTGACAGAGGGCCGGCCATTTACGTGGATAACGTAATTTACATAGTATATTAATTTATATGCTATAGATATCCCCATTTAGCATTGTTATATTTTGGGGTTATTTTTTTATTTAATTTTATATTTATTTAAATTTTATATATATTTATATTCTTTTTAAATATTGTTTATACTTAGTATTATTTAATGAGCCTAACAGTAAATTAGAAACAAAACACCAGCAAGTGTACACGTAGTAGAGTAAAAATTAGAGAAATGGTAAATGGACTGTATTTATATAGCGCTTTCATAGACCCAATGGCCACCAAAGCGCTTTACACTTTGCCTCACGTCACATTCACCCACTCACACACACATTCATACACCGACGGCAGCCATGCAGCTGGGGTTAGGTGTCTTGCTCATGGACGCCTCGACACTTGGTCAAGTGGAACTGAGGATTGAACCATTAATCTTTCGGTTTGTAGGCAACCCACATGAACCACTGAGCCACTGCCGCCCCAATGAAGGAAGGTTACATTAATTCAACTTTATTAAAACTCCATATAGTAATCAAATTGCACTTAATACACAAACGTCATACATTTGTGAAAAAATAAAATAAAAATAAAAAAATGTACCAATTTATTTTAAGTATGATAAAATGTAAAAATCAAAAGCAGATAAGAACATTTATTGAACAAACGGCAGAGACGGGAGCGTAGCGAGGCGGGCGATAAAGGTAACCGGAAGCAGTCCAAGAGACAAATAGAGAGGAGAAAAGAAACTAAATATCAAAAGAAAAACTAAAAATCAAATGAAAACTAATCAGGTGTACAAGTGGTTACTAACATTTTTTTTTCTCTGTGAGTTTCCAAAAAAGGAAAAAACATTAACGTGCAACAAGGAGCCTTGTGCTTAAGTCGCTGTCTGAAGGAGTGCTGAAATGTCAATGATTCAATCGTGCAAACGTTCTGTTTCCTGGGATATTAGTTATAAATTGCATATGACAAATTACAAAAAACGGTCTGACTCTGCGGCGTGAGTGTAACGGAGGCCAGCTAGTAGTTGCAATAGGCGCTCTAGCGACAGATGCTAGAGGCTGCAGTCTCTAGCCTCCTTGTTAGCGCGCCTGACTCTCATGCTGGAGACCCGGGTTCGAGACCCGCTCGGAGCGGGGCGAGTTGGACCCGAATGTGTGAGGGGTTACATGAGCTTTGCAATGCAACCGTTATTTATTCACTGTATGGTTTCCATGGTGACGCGTCATTGCTTGTCACATGACACACCGCAGCACAGCCACAACAGCTCTGAATGAATGAGCTGCTTTATTCAAGTATTGCAGGAAAAAAGGCAAAATGAATGTGTGACAGGGATGTTGGTTCGGTGAATGGGTGATGGAAGGAGACACAGGGTCGGCGAATACTGGGGCTCATGCACTTTATTGAGTTACTTTCTCTCCCCACAGCGCTTGCTCGCGCTCACACAATTAATTCAGAATATTTCAAAAACAAATCACATATAAAACAGTACTCTTCCCGCTGGATTCAGCTTCTCAGGTCACAAATGCAGCAACACTCTTTCCACTGAAACAGCTTGCAGCCCAGCGTTTTCTCTCTCTCGACAGCGCGTGCACGAGCTCCCAGTCTCTCTCTCTCCACACTCTGTAAGCACGGCCCGCCTAACGCTCGGCTCCCCCCTCGCTCTCCCACTACAGACCGGGCTGCACAACGCTCCCCATGCAAATGCAATCTCTATGACAATATTTTAAATACTCGACGGGCCGGATTAAACAGCCTAACGGGTCGCATGTGGCCCGCGGGCCGTAGTTTGCCCACCCCTGCTCTAGACCCTTCCAGAGCCAAGATATCGAAGGTCAAAATTTTGACCCGAAAAAAAAAAACATAAGGGGTAACACTGACGTTTTTTTTTTTTGGCAAAAATTTTGACCCCCTCCGATCTTCTTGAAACTCTGGATTCTGACAGAGGGCCACGAGACTTCGACCAGTGCGCAAAAAATGTAGGCTCTAGACCCTTCCAGAGCCGAGATATCGAAGGTCAAAATTTCGACCTGAAAAAAAAAAACATAAGGGGTAACACTGTCGTTTTTTTTTTTTTGGCCGAAATTTTGACCCCCTCCGATCTTCTTGAAACTCTGGATTCTGACAGAGGGCCACGAGACTTCGACCAGCGCGCAAAAATGGAGGCTCTAGACCCTTCCAGAGCCAAGATATCGAAAGTCAAAATTTCAACCCGAAAAAAAAACATAAGGAGTAACACTGTCGTTTTTTGTTTTTTTTTGGCCGAAATTTTGACCCCCTCCGATCTTCTTGAAACTCTGGATTCTGACAGAGGGCCACGAGACTTCGACCAGCGCGCAAAAATGGAGGCTCTAGACCAGGGGTGGGCAAACTTTTTGGCTCAAGGGCCACACTGGGTTTTAAAATTTGACAGAGGGCCGGCCATTTACGTGGATCACGTAATTTACATAGTATATTAATTTATATGCTATAGATATCCCCATTTATCATTGTTATATTTTGGGGTTATTTTTTTATTTAATTTTATATTTATTTAAATTTTATATATATTTATATTCTTTTTAAATATTGTTTATCCTTAGTATTATTTAATGAGCCTAACAGTAAATTAGAAACAAAACACCAGCAAGTGTACATGTAGTAGAGTAAAAATTAGAGAAATGGTAAATGGACTGTATTTATATAGCGCTTTCATAGACCCAATGGCCACCAAAGCGCTTTACAATTTGCCTCACATCACATTCACCCATTCACACACCGACAGCAGCCATGCAGCTGGGGTTAGGTGTCTTGCTCATGGACACCTCGACACTTGGTCAAGTGGAACTGAGGATTGAACCATTAATCTTTCGGTTTGTAGACAACCCACATGAACCACTGAGCCACTGCCGCCCCAATGAAGGAAGGTTACATTAATTCAATTTTATTAAAACTCCATATGGTAATCAAATTGCACTTAATACACAAACGTCATACATTTGTGAAAAAATAAAATAAAAATAAAAAAAATGTACCAATTTATTTTAAGTATGATAAAATGTAAAAATCAAAAGCAGATAAGAACATTTATTGAACAAACGGCAGAGACGGGAGCGTAGCGAGGCGGGCGATAAAGGTAACCGGAAGCAGTCCAAGAGACAAATAGAGAGGAGAAAAGAAACTAAATATCAAAAGAAAAACTAAAAATCAAATGAAAACTAATCAGGTGTACAAGTGGTTACTAACATTTTTTTTCTCTGTGAGTTTCCAAAAAAGGAAAAAACATTAACGTGCAACAAGGAGCCTTGTGCTTAAGTCGCTGTCTGAAGGAGTGCTGAAATGTCAATGATTCAATCGTGCAAACGTTCTGTTTCCTGGGATATTAGTTATAAATTGCATATGACAAATTACAAAAAACGGTCTGACTCTGCGGCGTGAGTGTAACGGAGGCCAGCTAGTAGTTGCTGTGCGAGTAAACCTCACTCCCCGATCTCAATAGGCACTCTAGCGACAGATGCTAGAGGCTGCAGTCTCTAGCCTCCTTGTTAGCGCGCCTGACTCTCATGCTGGAGACCCGGGTTCGGGACCCGCTCATCGCGGGGCGAGTTGGACCCGGATGTGTGAGGGGTTACATGAGCTTTGCAATGCAACCGTTATTTATTCACTGTATGGTTTCCATGGTGACGCGTCATTGCTTGTCACGTGACACACCGCAGCACAGCCACAACAGCTCTGAATGAATGAGCTGCTTTATTCAAGTATTGCAGGAAAAAGGCAAAATGAATGTGTGACAGGGATGTTGGTTCGGTGAATGGGTGATGGAAGGAGACACAGGGTCGGCGAATACTGGGGCTCATGCACTTTATTGAGTTACTTTCTCTCCCCACAGCGCTTGCTTGCGCTCACACAATTAATTCAGAATATTTCAAAAACAAATCACATATAAAACAGTACTCTTCCCGCTGGATTCAGCTTCTCAGGTCACAAATGCAGCAACACTCTTTCCACTGAAACAGCTTGCAGCCCAGCGTTTTCTCTCTCTCGACAGCGCGTGCACGAGCTCCCAGTCTCTCTCTCTCCACACTCTGTCAGCACGGCCCGCCTACCGCTCGGCTCCCCCCTCGCTCTCCCGCTACAGACCGCGCTGCACAACGCTCCCCATGCAAATGCAATCTCTATGACAATATTTTAAATACTCGACGGGCCGGATTAAACAGCCTAACGGGTCGCATGTGGCCCGCGGGCCGTAGTTTGCCCACCCCTGCTCTAGACCCTTCCAGAGCCAAGATATCGAAGGTCAAAATTTTGACCCGAGAAAAAAACATAAGGGGGAACACTGTCTTTTTTTTTTTGGCCGAAATTTTGACCCCCTCCGATCTTCTTGAAACTCTGGATTCTGACAGAGGGCCACGAGACTTCGACCAGCGCGCAAAAATGGAGGCTCTAGACCCTTCCAGAGCCGAGATATCGAAGGTCAAAATTTTGACCCAAAAAAAAACATAAGGGGTAACACTGTCATTTTTTTTTTGGCAAAAATTTTGACCCCCTCCGATCTTCTTGAAACTCTGGATTCTGACAGAGGGCCACGAGACTTCGACTAGTGCGCAAAAAATGGAGGCTCTAGACCCTTCCAGAGCCGAGATATCGAAGGTCAAAATTTCGACCTGAAAAAAAAAACATATGGGGTAACACTGTCGTTTTTTTTTTTTTTTTGGCCGAAATTTTGACCCCCTCCGATCTTCTTGTAACTCTGTTTTCTGACAGAGGGCCACGAGACTTCGACCAGCGAGCAAAAATGGAGGCTCTAGACCCTTCCAGAGCCGAGATATCGAAGGTCAAAATTTCGACCCGAAAAAAAAAACATAAGGGGTAACACTGTGGGTTTTTTTTTGGCCGAAATTTTGACCCCCTCCGATCTTCTTGAAACTCTAGATTCTGACAGAGGGCCACGAGACTTCGACCAGTGCGCAAAAATAGAGGCTCTAGACCCTTCCAGAGCCGAGATATCGAAGGTCAAAATTTCGACCCGAAAAAAAAACATAAGGGGTAACACTGTCGTTTTTTTTTTTTTTTTTTTGCTGAAATTTTGACCCCCTCCGATCTTCTTGAAACTCTGGATTCTGACAGAGGGCCACGAGACTTCGACCAGCGAGCAAAAATGGAGGCTCTAGACCCTTCCAGAGCCGAGATATCGAAGGTCAAAATTTCGACCCGAAAAAAAAAAACATAAGGGGTAACACTGACGTTTTTTTTTTGGCAAAAATTTTGACCCCCTCCGATCTTCTTGAAACTCTGGATTCTGACAGAGGGCCACAAGACTTCGACCAGTGTGCAAAAAATGGAGGCTCTAGACCCTTCCAGAGCCGAGATATCGAAGGTCAAAGTTTCGACCTGAAAAAAAAAACATAAGGGGTAACACTGTCGTTTTTTTTTTTTTGGCCGAAATTTTGACCCCCTCCGATCTTCTTGAAACTCTGGATTCTGACAGAGGGCCACGAGACTTCGACCAGCGCGCAAAAATGGAGGCTCTAGACCCTTCCAGAGCCAAGATATCGAAAGTCAAAATTTCAACCCGAAAAAAAAACATAAGGAGTAACACTGTCGTTTTTTGTTTTTTTTTTTTGGCCGAAATTTTGACCCCCTCCGATCTTCTTGAAACTCTGGATTCTGACAGAGGGCCACGAGACTTCGACCAGCGCGCAAAAATGGAGGCTCTAGACCAGGGGTGGGCAAACTTTTTGGCTCAAGGGCCACACTGGGTTTTAAAATTTGACAGAGGGCCGGCCATTTACGTGGATCACGTAATTTACATAGTATATTAATTTATATGCTATAGATATCCCCATTTATCATTGTTATATTTTGGGGTTATTTTTTTATTTAATTTTATATTTATTTAAATTTTATATATATTTATATTCTTTTTAAATATTGTTTATCCTTAGTATTATTTAATGAGCCTAACAGTAAATTAGAAACAAAACACCAGCAAGTGTACATGTAGTAGAGTAAAAATTAGAGAAATGGTAAATGGACTGTATTTATATAGCGCTTTCATAGACCCAATGGCCACCAAAGCGCTTTACAATTTGCCTCACATCACATTCACCCATTCACACACCGTCGGCAGCCATGCAGCTGGGGTTAGGTGTCTTGCTCATGGACACCTCGACACTTGGTCAAGTGGAACTGAGGATTGAACCATTAATCTTTCGGTTTGTAGACAACCCACATGAACCACTGAGCCACTGCCGCCCCAATGAAGGAAGGTTACATTAATTCAACTTTATTAAAACTCCATATGGTAATCAAATTGCACTTAATACACAAACGTCATACATTTGTGAAAAAATAAAATAAAAATAAAAAAAATGTACCAATTTATTTTAAGTATGATAAAATGTAAAAATCAAAAGCAGATAAGAACATTTATTGAACAAACGGCAGAGACGGGAGCGTAGCGAGGCGGGCGATAAAGGTAACCGGAAGCAGTCCAAGAGACAAATAGAGAGGAGAAAAGAAACTAAATATCAAAAGAAAAACTAAAAATCAAATGAAAACTAATCAGGTGTACAAGTGGTTACTAACATTTTTTTTCTCTGTGAGTTTCCAAAAAAGGAAAAAACATTAACGTGCAACAAGGAGCCTTGTGCTTAAGTCGCTGTCTGAAGGAGTGCTGAAATGTCAATGATTCAATCGTGCAAACGTTCTGTTTCCTGGGATATTAGTTATAAATTGCATATGACAAATTACAAAAAACGGTCTGACTCTGCGGCGTGAGTGTAGCGGAGGCCAGCTAGTAGTTGCTGTGCGAGTAAACCTCACTCCCCGATCTCAATAGGCACTCTAGCGACAAATGCTAGAGGCTGCAGTCTCTAGCCTCCTTGTTAGCGCGCCTGACTCTTATGCTGGAGACCCGGGTTCGAGACCCGCTCAGAGCGGGGCGAGTTGGACCCGGATGTGTGAGGGGTTACATGAGCTTTGCAATGCAACCGTTATTTATTCACTGTATGGTTTCCATGGTGACGCGTCATTGCTTGTCACGTGACACACCGCAGCACAGCCACAACAGCTCTGAATGAATGAGCTGCTTTATTCAAGTATTGCAGGAAAAAGGCAAAATGAATGTGTGACAGGGATGTTGGTTCGGTGAATGGGTGATGGAAGGAGACACAGGGTCGGCGAATACTGGGGCTCATGCACTTTATTGAGTTACTTTCTCTCCCCACAGCGCTTGCTTGCGCTCACACAATTAATTCAGAATATTTCAAAAACAAATCACATATAAAACAGTACTCTTCCCGCTGGATTCAGCTTCTCAGGTCACAAATGCAGCAACACTCTTTCCACTGAAACAGCTTGCAGCCCAGCGTTTTCTCTCTCTCGACAGCGCGTGCACGAGCTCCCAGTCTCTCTCTCTCCACACTCTGTCAGCACGGCCCGCCTACCGCTCGGCTCCCCCCTCGCTCTCCCGCTACAGACCGCGCTGCACAACGCTCCCCATGCAAATGCAATCTCTATGACAATATTTTAAATACTCGACGGGCCGGATTAAACAGCCTAACGGGTCGCATGTGGCCCGCGGGCCGTAGTTTGCCCACCCCTGCTCTAGACCCTTCCAGAGCCAAGATATCGAAGGTCAAAATTTTGACCCGAGAAAAAAACATAAGGGGGAACACTGTCTTTTTTTTTTTTGGCCGAAATTTTGACCCCCTCCGATCTTCTTGAAACTCTGGATTCTGACAGAGGGCCACGAGACTTCGACCAGCGCGCAAAAATGGAGGCTCTAGACCCTTCCAGAGCCGAGATATCGAAGGTCAAAATTTTGACCCTAAAAAAAAACATAAGGGGTAACACTGTCATTTTTTTTTTTTTGGCAAAAATTTTGACCCCCTCCGATCTTCTTGAAACTCTGGATTCTGACAGAGGGCCACGAGACTTCGACTAGTGCGCAAAAAATGGAGGCTCTAGACCCTTCCAGAGCCGAGATATCGAAGGTCAAAATTTCGACCTGAAAAAAAAAACATATGGGGTAACACTGTCGTTTTTTTTTTTTTTTGGCCGAAATTTTGACCCCCTCCGATCTTCTTGTAACTCTGGATTCTGACAGAGGGCCACGAGACTTCGACCAGCGAGCAAAAATGGAGGCTCTAGACCCTTCCAGAGCCGAGATATCGAAGGTCAAAATTTCGACCCGAAAAAAAAAACATAAGGGGTAACACTGTGGTTTTTTTTTTGGCCGAAATTTTGACCCCCTCCGATCTTCTTGAAACTCTAGATTCTGACAGAGGGCCACGAGACTTCGACCAGTTCGCAAAAAATAGAGGCTCTAGACCCTTCCAGAGCCGAGATATCGAAGGTCAAAATTTCGACCCGAAAAAAAAAAACATAAGGGGTAACACTGTCGTTTTTTTTTTTTTTTTTTTGCTGAAATTTTGACCCCCTCCGATCTTCTTGAAACTCTGGATTCTGACAGAGGGCCACGAGACTTCGACCAGCGAGCAAAAATGGAGGCTCTAGACCCTTCCAGAGCCGAGATATCGAAGGTCAAAATTTCGACCCGAAAAAAAAAACATAAGGGGTAACACTGTCGTTTTTTTTTTTTTCTTGGCCGAAATTTTGACCCCCTCCGATCTTCTTGAAACTCTGGATTCTGACAGAGGGCCACGAAACTTCGACCAGTGCGCAAAAATAGAGGCTCTAGACCCTTCCAGAGCCGAGATATCGAAGGTCAAAATTTTGACCCGAAAAAAAAACATAAGGGGTAACACTGTCGTTTTTTTTTTTTGGCTGAAATTTTGACCCCCTCCGATCTTCTTGAAACTCTGGATTCTGACAGAGGGCCACGAGACTTCGACCAGCACGCAAAAATGGAGGCTCTAGACCCTTCCAGAGCCGAGATATCAAAAGTCAAAATTTCAACCCGAAAAAAAAACATAAGGGGTAACACTGTCGTTTTTTTTTTTGGCCGAAATTTTGACCCCCTCCGATTTTCTTGAAACTCTGGATTCTGACAGAGGGCCACGAGACTTCGACCAGCGCGCAAAAATGGAGGCTCTAGAGCCTTCCAGAGCCAAGATATCAAAAGTCAAAATTTCAACCCGAAAAAAAAACATAAGGGGTAACACTGTCGTTTTTTTTTTTTGGCCGAAATTTTGACCCCCTCCGATCTTCTTGAAACTCTGGATTCTGACTGAGGGCCACGAGACTTCGACCAGCGCGCAAAAGTGGAGGCTCTAGACCCTTCCAGAGCCGAGATATCGAAAGTCAAAATTTCGACCCGAAAAAAAAACATAAGGAGTAACACTGTCGTGTTTTTTTTGGCCGAAATTTTGACCCCTCCAATCTTCTTGAAACTCTGGATTCTGACAGAGGGCCACGAGACTTCGACCAGCGCGCAAAAATGGAGGCTCTAGATCCTTCCAGAGCCGAGATATCGAAAGTCAAAATTTCGACCCGAAAAAAAATTGTAAGGGTTGACACTGTCGTTTTTTTTTTTGGCCGAAATTTTGACCCCCTCCGATCTTCTTGAAACTCTGGATTCTGACAGAGGGCCACGAGACTTCGACCAGCGTGCAAAAATTGAGGCTCTAGACCCTTCCAGAGCCAAGATATCGAAAGTCAAAATTTCAACCCGAAAAAAAAACATAAGGGTTAACACTGTCGTTTTTTTTTATTGGCCGAAATTTTGACCCCCTCCGATCTTCTTGAAACTCTGGATTCTGACAGAGGGCCACGAGACTTCGACCAGTGCGCAAAAATGGAGGCTCTAGACCCTTCCAGAGCAGAGATATCGAAAGTCAAAATTTCGACCCCAAAAAAAACATAAGGGGTAACACTGTCATTTTTTTTATGGCCAAAATTTTGACCCCCTCCGATCTTCTTGAAACTCTGGATTCTGACAGAGGGCCACGAGACTTCGACCAGCGCGATTTTGACTTTCGATATCTCGGCTCTGGAAGGGTCTAGAGCCTCCATTTTTGCGCGCTGGTCGAAGTCTCGTGGCCCTCTCTCAGAATTCAGAGTTTCAAGAAGATCGGAGGGGGTCAAAATTTGTATAACTAGGCTAGTCTACTTGATTTTAATTAATTAATTTTTTTACCTGTGTGACAGTTGAAATCGTGATATTTTGTAAAATCGCATTCTTGAGATATTGTTAAGATAACGTTAGCCTATATCAAATTTGAAAAATAAAAAATATGAATCATTCTTTCAGTGTTACGACTTGTCTGGTAGGGCTAGTAAAAATACTCTTTTCACTTATTCCTTCAGTAAAATACTCAGAAAAAGCATTTATGACCAGGTCTGTATTTTAGAATAGCTGTAACATTACATTCAATAACAGAAATACGATTTCTATTGGAAATTGTAAAAGTGATATTTTCCTCTGTTGTTTCTGTAAAATGTGTATCTATTCTGAGTAGTGTCAAGTCTTCATATATCCTCTATTAAAATAGTATATTATATTATTTCCAAAGTAGAAAAAACACAAACATACAATACTGTTGTATGTTCACTGTTGTTCAGCAAGACTTAATGTTTTTGATGTAGATATATTATTAACTCCTTTTTTGAATTACATTAAAAATGTTATTGAATGTCTACTGTTAAAATATATGAACTAAGCATTATATGCAAAAATATTTAATTTTGACCTGGTGAAAGAGACAAACTATTTAAATGTACTTAAGTATGTTTTTAGTACAATACAAATTTAATGCATTTATAATACATTTAACAGTACGTCTTTTTCACCTTCTAATACAATATGTAGGGAAATGTAAAAAAAAAATCATACTGTGTTGTAATAAAAAACGTGTTACGACTTTACGACTGTAAGTAAGACACTGTATGGATTGTGCTATGGGGAACACACTCCAGGTGAACCGGGTTGAAAAGCAATAAAATCACGGCAATCAAATTTGGCGACAGCCTATGACTATATTAGTACGACCCAGAAGTATAATAGGGGCACCTAGATATGCAGTCCGAGTTCCCTTTCAAAAGGGAACAGTGACTTTTTTTAACAGAGGTTTTTTTGCATTTTTCAAATTTTGCATTTTCCCTTTTTATAGATACTATGATCAAACAGTTTCCGACCACGACAGTGTCTTAGGTGTGAGCACTGATTAGAAGAACATGCAACAATGAGGCAAACTCCAAGACCAATCACTTCAATTCACTTAAAGGATAAAGTTTTTTTTTTTTTTTTGCAGCTATTGTATATCACTTTGTTTGAGTTTTTTCTGTTTAAAACCTCTGCAGATCAACGCATTTTATGTATTTTGTTTAGTTTTTATGATGCTGTACTGATGTAGTGCATTAAAGTTTATATCTTGCAAAGAGTGTTTGAGTGTGTTTTATACAAATATTTTTACTGTGTTACTGAATTATACGTTTTCACTGTATTTTTAATACATTAAAATATATCATTTTCATATTTAATGGTTTTGTAAAAAAATATTTTTAATATACTGTCTTATAGTGTTCTACTAATATATTATTAATAAGCTGATATATTTAAAATATACTTGGAACACATTATGTGAAGCTACTTCAGCTATATTTCTAAAGTAGATTTAAAATGTATTAAAAATACAATTTAAAGAAGTGCTATTATATTACACTTGATGTACTTAAAATAGTTCCATTTTAACACAATTATATATAATAAACTATATTACTATTACCTTAAAATTGAACTTAAGTACATATTAAACTACACTTAGTATACTAAAAGTTGTTTCCAAATAATATTTAATACATAATACTGTAAATTTATAATACATTAAGTATATCAAAATAAGCACAATTTAAATATATTTCCGTTTCACTTATACAATGCAATTGTACTGTAAGTGTGCTTAATTGCTCATGAATCTTGATTTTCAATTGTGTTTTTAGTGCACTTGAAGTTTAAAAAAAGTTGTTCCATTTTAGTAAACTATTTACACTGGAAGTGTATCAAAGAGATGTTAAGTTGAAGGTAATACATAATTTAATACACAACTGTACTTGGATTTGACGAAAATAGAACAAAATGCAGAAAATATACTTAGTACACTTTATTAAAGTATATTTTTAACAGAATTATTTTTCACCTGGGACACTGGCTATTATTTGTTTTTTCATTGCAGAAAGCATTTTTTATCACTCTTAATTAATTGTTTAATAAAAGCAAGTTTCTTTGGGGAAATGGGTTAGAAATGTTTGGTAACGTTGTATAAATTGTCTGTTAACTCAAAAACTAGCCTTAAAGACAGTTAAAGGTACAGTTCGCCCCAAAATGAAAATTCTGCCATCAAAATTCTGCCATCACTTCTGCCATTACTCACCCACAAGTTGTTCCAAACAATGTTTTAACCAAACAGTTGATGGACCCCATTGACAAAAAAGAAAAAAAAAATCTGTGGAAGTCAATGGGGACCAGAAACCAACATTTTTCAAAATATTTTTCTTTGTGTTAAACTGATCAAAAAACTCATACAGTTTTAAAATAACATCAGGGTGAGTAATTTACATGATTTTAATTTTTGGGTGAATAAGGGGACACAATAACACTATTATTGTCAATGAGACTTCAGCAATTCTGTACTGTTAGTGATTTTGTAATTGTGTGGAAATGTGATGGCATTATGCTGGTATTGGGGTTATTATTAAGCGTGGTTGTTTGTGTTTTTTTTTTTACAGTTTCTGAAAGTTTTGCATAACTATTTTGTTGACAATGCTCACAGCTGTTAAGATTTACATGAGTGCAATTAAAGCCTGCAGTAATTTTGACAAAGTCACTGGGTTTTCTTTAAAACTTTAGTTGATACCTGAGAGATGTTCTCCTTTTTCCCCATGAGGAAAATATAAAAGAAAACAGTTTATCTTATCTATCTCAAAATATACAATGATCTTTAAAATCTAACTGTCTGAAGTACATTATTTTAATTAGCTTTTTGAAAGACAAAAAGATTGCCTTTTCATATGTAAAATCAAAATCAAAACAAAGTGATGTAAAAATATCTTTATTGAGAACACATTGTAGTACATACAATGGTAGGCAGTATTTACATTTTGAATGCATCATTACTCGAATATATATTAAAAAATATTGTTTTACAACAAAAATCATTAGTATTATGAACCTACTCAATTCTAAAATATGCAGAGAAAAAATTCTTAAATTACATTTTTTGTTTAACTTGTACTTACAGAAATGTGAGCCGTGATGAGAATATTCCGTGATGGATGGATACCCAAAATGCAACACTGATGTTCTGTAGACACCAAAAACAGCACATAAAGAGGTGTAGCAAAATTTCATTAATTACATGCATAAAAGAAAACATGAAAACCTTATCAAAGGCTTATAATCAATAACAAACCATCTAACAATTTCTCTCGGCAGATAATGATCTGTCCACCTGGAACCCATTCAGATCAGCACACCGGTAAAACAAATGTATTTCAGCATATACTTGGCATACTCGTGTTAAAGCTAAGTTATAACAGCAAAGGATGCAGATATGGCATCAACATTATACTGTGTTGTACAACAGATGATTTCAATGATCACTCTATAATAATTAGTACAAGTATAATTCTAAGAAGTTAATTCTGGCTGTTTTCAGTTTGCTCATTTAACTTGAGTTTCCAATAATCACTCAGAGTAGTAAGGTCATTTTTATAAAGATCAGAGGCTAGAAAGCCTCTTGTGAGGCCTGAAATAGTTTTATAGTCATCATGTGGTAGCTTATGGAGAGAACTAAGATACAACCAGGAACAATGAGCTAATGTTTTGGACTGTCTGACTTAATATGGTCTTTTCATTGCTTGGAAAAGTGGGGAGGGAAAAGTGCCAGGACAACACAAAGAGATTATGCAAATGAAGCCAGAGGAGGGGCTAAAGTGTTACCGTGGAGACCTACGGTTACCAAGTTACCAGGCCCATTCCATAGCATCAGAAGACAGGCCAGTCAGTCAGAACTGTGGTGAAGATACAAGAGAAAACAAAAGAGACCACAGCTGAGTGCCGTGGTTTGGGGGAGCTCATCGTTTTCGTCACTGCCATGGTGTGTTCTCTCAATGCCTAACTGAAACTGGACAAGTAAAAAAAGTTAAAGGGATTCATTATATCAGGTGTATTTGTTAATGCAAATGGATTTAAAATTAGTCAGTGCCCAAATCCTAACCCCTTTTCTATAGTCTCATTTCAAGGCAGCGCCCTCCGGAGGTCACCTATTATGTTATGAATTTTAAAATAAAAGACCAATATTTCTGTAATTGTACTGTAAAATTTGAAGATTGACTATTTTACAATTTAGGAAATATACATACACATAACATAATTTCAGTTTGTTAATTCCATTCATATTCATGGGCAGAAATCTACTTTGTACAGAAAATTTCTGTTTGTCTTAATGTTAATAAATTGATCTTCATAAGAATACCAGTATTAACAATGTAATTCATTGTGAAGGTAGAAATTATGACAGTCATATGTGAAATAAAACCCTATGCAATTAAATATTTTTTCTGACAGCCATCATAATTTAAACTAAGATATTCAACACAATCACCCACAGCCCCTAGTTATTTTCAAGTCTGTTCATAATCAATGAAGTTTACTGTATAACTAAAGTAATCACTTTCTTCTTCATTTCCTGCTAGCATTAGGAACATATTTTACAATCAGGAGGAGCCTGATATTGACATCATTGTAGCAAATTATTAAGTACCTAGTGCTCTAAGAACCCATTATCAACTATTATTTGTGCATGTATGAATAATATATATAAGTTATTAATTTATTTACATTTAAAAATACAATGCATTTTATTCTTAACTTGAAGGAATAGTTCACCCAAAAATAGAAATTCTGTCATTAATTACAGTACTTTTAACAGACAGGTGAAAGTTACAATGAAAATTATCAATAGAACTTATGGAATAATTAGTTGTTAGGATTATAAGGTTGATTAAATGGCTCAAAAGGCTAATAGTAAATCTAGTGAATCTTTAACTAGAATGAAAATCTCTATGAAAATACAAAGGCTAAAATGAAGTGTGGCATTTTGTTAAAAGAGATAGTTTACCTGAAAATGAAAAATGACTTACCCACCCTCATGTTGTTCCAAACCTGTCTTTCTTCCTTTGAACGCATAAGATTTGAAAAATGTTGGTAACCAGACAGTTGACGTAGCCATTAGCTGCCATAGTAGGAAAAAACAAACAAACAAAAAAACTATGAAAGTCAATGGGGTCCATGAACTGTCTGGACACCAACATTCTTTGAAGGGATACTCCACTTTTTTTGGAAATAGGCTCATTTTAAAACTCCCCCAGAGTTAAACAGTTGAGTTTTACCGTTTTCGAATCCAATTAGCTGATTTTCTGATATTTAGAAGAATATCAGTAACCAGACAGTTTCTGGTCTCATTGACTTCCATAGTATATTTTTTTTTCTACCATGGAAGTCAATGAGACCAGAAACTGTCTGGGTACTGATATTCTTCTAAATATCAGAAAATCAGCTGAATGCATTTGAAAACGGTGAAACTCAACTGTTTAACTCTGGAGGAGTTGTAAAATGAGCCTATTTCCAAAAAAGTGGAGTATCCCTTTAAAAGATCTTATTTTGTGTTCAACATAAAGAAACTCGTACAGGTTTGGAACCTGGCAGTGAATAAAACCTACCCCTTTAAGTTTTATATGTAAATTGTGAATGTGGTTGTTTTAGATCTTATAAAAGCTGTCTCCAATTTTTTTATAATCCAAATAAAAATTTAAGAACACATTGATACTTATTGTAAAGGTTTTTTACTTTTACTTTTTATTTATTACTTTTTTTAATTTATTTTCTAAATTTATTTAAAATTATTAGTGTCAATTTAGTCATTCTAGGGATACAATCAACTATTATTTTTGCATGTATGACTTTTTAATTTATTTACATTTAAAAATACAACGCATATTATTCTTAACTTAAAAGGGATAGTTCACCCAAAAATGCAAATTCTGTCATCATTTACTCACCCTCATGTTATTCTAAACCTGGATGACTTTTTTTCTTCAATTGGAAACAAAATATATTTTGAAGACTTTTGTTTCTTAAAGAGTTTAAAACAATTTAAAAAAAATATATGTCGAAAAAAATTAGAAATTTTAAAAACATATTTTGTTTGTTCTAAAAAAAAATCATACAAGTTTGGAAGAATGCGAGTACATTTTCAGGTGAACTAGTGCTTTAACGAACATCCTTATCGCCAGTTTATTTGTGTAAATTCACAAGTCTTTGACCTACCAAAAATATACCATAACAAATAGATCAGTACCACTTTACAACAGTCACATTTGTTAATGTATTAATATGAACTAACATTGAGCAATACATTTGTTAAAATATATAATCTTTATTAATTTTAGTTAAAGAAATGTTGTTAGTTCACAGTGCATTAATGCTAAGAAATAAAAATTTGATTTTAATAATGTAGTAAATGTTGAAATGAACGAAAATGAACAAATCATGTAAAATATTGATCATTAGTTCATGTTAACTAATGCAACCTTATTGTAAAGTGATACTGATATTTCTGCATTTTTCTTTGAAAGACATGTTTTGGATAATACAGGCCAAGATGTCACAGTTACAGTCAATCTCCTAATGCATTTGTTTAACTGACACTTACCTGTACCAGGTAGACTCTGAGCCTAAAGACCTGGTATGAAGCAGACACTCCCTACTCACCACCCACACCAAAGGACTGGTCTGGATCCTCACCCCAGAGGCCTGAATGAGCTGCTAGTGAAGTTTAGTTTAGTTTGGAGGTGGTGTTCATTCTCTTCCTCCTGATGAGGCTCCTCGCAGTGCAAGCAAACTCCATGTTAACTTTGGGTGGAGTTCACAAGGGCAGCTTGTTTTCTTTCAGGGGTTCTTCACAACGGAGGGTCAATTAACCACGTACCGATCATCTGGATGCATTTTACAATCTCTTTTCGGGAAAATAAAGTTTAAGGGAAACAAAACTATCAAAGCGTGCATAATTTCGAAGGCTAAAACTGTTTTTTGGGGGGGCTTTTCTAATCCTCTTCCTTCACTGATTTTCAATGGAGCAAAACAAAATCATATTGACGAAATCAAAGGATGGGATAAACAAATGCCTGCTCCTCTGAATTGGAAATCACTGATCTCAGGTAAGGTTCAGGCAGTCGCGCTGGCAATGCACAGTGTGGCCGGCCAGGTTACAGCAAGCCTGGATGCTTCCAGCTGAGGGACACACACGGGGAGCAGCCGGCATGCCTGAGAGAATCAAAAGGTGCTGAAACAGATATTTCAGTTTAGATGAAGGTCTGCGCAAACATCATCTCTCCACTCATTCTCAACGCTCAGCAGAACGGCCCCTTTCTCCCTGATTTGTTTGAGGGTTGGGGGGCAGCAGCACCCTCAGGTTACTTAGCATGTGGGGCAACTCCAGGACACAAGGGTGGAAAACACAGATCAACAACAACATCGAGCCTCAAGAGCTCTCTCGCCCCTTCGCTCTCACTGCCACGACTGATCCCGGGCCGAACACAAAGGAGGAGGATTTCTCTTTCCTGAGCAGAAACAAGCATTTGAGCAACAATTCCTCCCGAAACACAACCGAAAAAAGCAGCGCAGGCGTTCTTCAATTGATTTCCAAGGAATAAACATTTCTCCCTCAAATGAAACAATTTATTGATAGCGTGATATAATCAAATGAGGGGCCAGTGCACTTTTTGTGTGTGTACAAACAGCCACGTCAAGAGCTGTGCAAGGAGTGAGTGATGCTTCCTCTTTCTCCCCAATCAAGAAATTAGGTAAACACAGCACAAATCAAGTGTCATTATTTCCGTTTAAATACGGGAACCGTAAGCACAAAAAAAAAAAAAAAAAAACATTTACACAAGCAGGAAGATGCTCTCAGTGAGAGTACACTAACACTAAACGGAAAGCTCTTGCCCCTGTGCATCCAAAGGGCTCCTGAATCATTTCAAACAATTATTTCGGCTTCCAGCCATGTGAAGTCCACTTGTGGAACGGTCCATATGCGGTCCTGTCCTGTGTGGCCGGGACTGAACGTACAGTATGTCCATTTAACCATGTACACAAAGAGCGGTTATATTGTGAAATTACCAATCAATCAACTTTTAAAACACAACTTAGTGTGAAGAATAGAAAAGTCACACATGAAAAGATGTTAGTTATGCGTTAGACCAGTACACTGCAGTTAGCTAAAGAGACTTAGAACACAAATTTCTACTTCTTCAGGACTTCAGAGTAAAGTATAGACTGTCATTTTAAAACCATTCAAACAATGACACCCAAGAACCACAACAGCATGTAATATTTCAAACAAAAATGGCTGTTTAACTATGAACATACTTAAATGTACATCTATATTGTCAACTAAAATTATGTCAATAAAATAAAATTTAGGACTGTCTTACAGTTGCACAAGATTCAAATTTCTATGGCATTAAAGGGATACTCCACTTTTTTGAAAATAGGCTCATTTTACCACTCCCCCAGAGTTAAACAGTTGGGTTTGACAGTTTTTGAAAGTTTTCAGGCAATTTTTTTGATATTTAGAAGAATATCAGTAGCCAGAGAGTTTCTGGTCTCATTGACTTCCATAGTGTATTTTTTTTTTCCTGCTATGGGAAGTCAATGAGACCAGAAACTGTCTTCGAAATATTCTTCGAAATATCAGAAAATCGGCTGAATGGATTTGAAAAAGTTTAAACTCAACTGTTTAACTCTGGGGGAGTGGTAAAACGAGCCTATTTCCAAAAAAAGTGGAGTATCCCTTTAAGTCTCTGTTTGTGTACAGATATGGGGGCTAGATTACTTTAAATTAGTCATACGCCTTAAAGGGATAGTACATCCAAAAATTTAAATTCTATCATCACTCACTCACCCTCAAGTTGATCCAAACCAGCACAAGTTTGTTTCTTTTGCTGAACACAAAAGAAGATATTTTGGTTATCAAACATTTGACATTGGCTTTCATAGTAGGAAAATATATACTATGGAAGTCAATGGCTACAACATTCTTCAAAATATATTCTTTTAAGAAACAAACTCGTAGAGGTTTGGAACAACGTAAGGATGAGTAAATGACAGAATTTTAATTTCTGGGTATGCTTTCTCCTCAAGTTCTCAGTGCTATCTACATGGCATATTTAGCAAACTACGGGTGACAATGAAAAAATATCATATATTATATGCCACATGCACTTAACAATGATTATTTGAAAAGTCTGTTTTTATAGGAAATGCATCTTTATAAAGAGACCTTAATAAGAATACCAGTTTTAAAAATGTCACTGTAAAGAGGATATATCTGGCTGGAAAATTATGACAGTCCTATGGGGAAAATAAAATTAAAAGCACACTATGCAAACAGATTAATTATCATAATTTAAAGTGAGACACCTCACTTTGAAACCAAAATCATGCTTAATTCAAAACCTTTCGAATGTAACCCAAAAAAGATGGAAACCGTATGTCAGAATACCTTTTTCTGCAAAAAATTTGTTGCTTGATGTAATGCTTTGGTCAAAGGAGGACTTTTACAATCAAAATGTTTTTACAGATTATTTTTTATGGGGTGTTAAAATGCTGCCTTTTTCAATCAATATAACACTGATGACACTATTAGGCTACACCTTTGTATATTAAACCTCAGCAACAGCTTACAGTAGAACACAAGCATTAACATGCAGTTCACTGAGAAAAGTATTCGGCCTGTTTTAGTTGCCTACAGGACTATTTATACCTATATTACACTCCCCATTACTGAATGATTGTTCAAAGCATCAAAACACAAACCAGATTCCCCTTAAATCAGATCAATTGAAAACCATGAACATGAATGAAATGAACATTGATTTCGTACAGGGATAACTGTCTGGAACCTGACTGAAATACATGGTGATGGGAAGTACTAGAACTAAACAGTGTTTAATGACCCATAGCAAATTAAATTTCTATTCTAATATGCCCAATATCACTCATTCTTTAACGCAGGGTACAACTTATCACAAACTAGACATCTGAATAAATTGCAATGGAAAACAAATATATTGCTATATAGAGCTAAACTTTGCTATACGAATGGGCCTTTTTCTCTCATTTTTGTACATGTTTGGCAGAGCAGGAAATAACATTTGCCCTTTACTCTAGTACCACTTCTGCTTTAGAGAGCATGCAATTAAAAGACATCAAGAGAAGCTTGCATTTAACAATACTTTAGTGTGTATTATGATTGTTAGGATGCTCCTCGCACAATGATCATGACCAGGAAGTCCTCTTCCGTTTTGGCAAGAGCTTTCGCAGAAGAATCTAAGAACTGCTGAGAGAAATCACATGGTGGAAATGCGTGCAGGACACCAGTGTTGTCCTTATCTCTACTGCCCCCGACGGGTAAACTGATGACCCCAGCGGCCTGCTTTTGCTTCAGGTAGGAAACCAAGTTGCGCAGAGGCCTCTGTGTCGATGCTGCTGGGTCCGAAGACGAAGTCTCCTCGGTGCTGCCCGGAACTGCCAGAAGGACCGCATACCCGCCCGGGCCTGCAACTTTGATGCGGCGAGACACTTCGTCGATCTTGGGCTGGTCGAGGCGAAGGCGTTGCGTGATGCGCAGTTGAGCGACTTTGCCGCCCATGCTGCCGTCCATGAGAAGACTGGTGGCGACGCTCAGGTCCCCGTCTAGGAGATGCATGCTGGCTGGGAAGTTACTGTTCTTTAGGAGCAGCATGCCATTCCAGGCCATGCTCAGCTTGCCCCCTGCATCTTGCTTCGAAGCCTGGCTGCTTTTGGAGCTGCCATCGGATCTGTCCCTCTTGGAGACGCCTTTGGCTGAATCGCCTGCTTTGCGCTTTCTTTCCGCTGGACTTGCGCCGACACTGGTCTCTGAGACGCTGCTGCCTTTTAAGCGCTTCTCACCAGGGGCTCGGTCCAGGCTGCCGCGGCTCTCTCGTGCAGGGGACACCCGATCTGCTCTCGCTGGCCGCTCTGAGTCGCTGAATCGACCGTCTCGGCTGCTGCCTCCCGGGCTGCCTTCAAGGGAGGGTGGTCTGCGGCGTCGGGCTGCCCACTCGCTGCTGCTGTCAGGCGAACACTCCAGATGTCTCCCGTCCTCCATGAGACGTCGTTTGCGTGCAGCGTCCCTGGCCGGCAGCTCCCGCTCCAGTGACCACGCCTCTCGCCGTCGTTCACGCTCCAAGTGTTCAAGGGGCTCAAATGCAGGAGTTCGTACACGTTCACGAATGGCAGGGGCAGCCCATTCAGCCCCGGCGTACAGTTCTCGTTCTCTGAAGTGCAGTGGTGGGGGAGTCCGTTCTCGGACCCTGATAGCCTCAGGGGTGGCGCGATGGACGAAAGACTCAGCCACAATTTCATAGTGCTGCAAAGGGAGGGGTTGCAAGAACTGCTGCTGGTAGCGGTGCTCCGTGTCAGCGAAGTCCACCCTCAGCCTCCTGTCAGGACCGCCGAGAGGAAATCCACGCATGTGTGTGCAGGCTGCCTGAGCAGCATCCAAGCTTTCATACTGAATATAAGCCCAGGTGTCCCCTTTTCTGTAGTCTATAGTCCTAATAGTGCCAAAGCGGTCAAATTCCCTGGCTAATGCAGTGAGAGGCACCCAAGGTCCAAGACCACCCACCCATAGGCGTGTGGTGGGGGTGGCTTTGCCATAGCCAATTTTTATGGGGTTTCGGCCCACGACTTTCCCGGACATGCTCAATTTTGCTCTGTGGGCCATGTCCAAGTTCTCAAATTTAAGAAAGCCATAGGTGCTGCTCTGGCCCCGTGTGGGCCTTTTAATGTCCACCTCAGTGATGGTCCCAAATCGTTCAAAAGCCCTCCTCAAATCATTTTCAGTCACAGTAATATCCAAATTACCCAGAAATAGTGTGCGGTTGGCTCTCTGGTCGTCCTCTGGAGAGATAAAGTCCTCCTCGCGGAAAGGAGCAGCTCGCTCAGCGATGTACGCAGGCCGCGCCCTCGCTTCATAAAAGGCAAATTCTCTTTCTCTTTCAAGCTCTCTTGGTAAAGGCGGGGGTGGTGGGGGAGGAAGCCGACCCAGCGCCAACTGCTGTAGCCGGTAGTCTCTGTAACCCAGACCGGTTGGAGAGAGCGGCCTCTGGGTATGTAAATGTCTATGGCCAGCAACGACAGAGAAATGGTCCTTATCTACCGGAGAACGACTTCTCCGCCTATTCAAGTAGACCGCCTCGATTTTCAAAGGACGGTCGTACAGCACGAGCCGGCCTCGCGCGTGCTTTGCCGCCCTGGCATCATCCGGTCTCCTAAAGTTGACGAATGCGATTCTCTCGTCATTGACTCGGCTGATTTTAACGCTCACATCACCAAATTTTTTGAATTCGTGGAAAAGGCCGTCCTCGATTTCCTCGTCACTCAGTTGGGAGCCGAGCTCGCTGATTTTTAAAGTTTTGTACTCACTTTCGTTGGTGGGAAGCGGGGCGCGCGACTCTCCGCGCGAGTTGGTGCGCGCGGCCGCCTCTAAAGACAAGCTCGAAGCGTGATTCTTGCCGCTCGAGCTCGCAACGGGGCTGGTGTAACCGTGGTTATTTCCAGTCCGACTGGAGACATGTCCGTCAAAATCCCTTCCATCTCTTTTATCTCCCAACAGCCCCCTTCGTGCAGAGCCCCCTTCGCCTTTAGAAGAACTATTGCCGTTGTTGCTCCCACCGCCAGAAATCGAGATAACCCCCATTTTCTTACTGGTTGGGTGGCTTCCTCCCCTGTCTCGTATATCATCCAAGGCCCTTGAGCGCTTTTTCACAGGCGATCGCTCTTTCCCTTTCATGTTAGATATCCTCTGGCTTTGCGCGTCCAACAAAACACTTTTTAACAGTTACGCTAACGCGATGGCAACGAATTTACACGAGGAATTGTAGAATTTGTTCAGTGTCCCTGCGGCAAAACAACCGCATGCGCCATCTTGTCGAGACTAAAACATGTCCCGCCCGTCGACTTTGATTGGTTTGAATCTCTGAGAAACTTCCACGCCACTGGTAGTTCTGTCTGTCAATCTAGACCGCCCGTGCAGCTCCCAGTCTGATGTACACCATTTTAGCTTCAAATGGCAAATATTTACCATAGCCACTTTATAAACAAGAGAGGTGACATTTAACTAATCTTCAATGAGGTTTTGAGGTCACGCACCTAAAAAATAATATAAGTGCTTCTGCACCGAATCCCATCATCTTTTAATAAACACGTTGAATCAATAAACCTTGTAGGAAAATTATTTTTAATTTAAAAAGGTTTTATGTTGAGCTGATTCTATAAACTGGGATTTTGGTCTTATATTCAATTTAAATTACAAATAGTGTCTTTATAAATTGTGAGTGCTCGAATAAATAAAACATTTAAAAAAATGAGTTCAGTTTATGTCCAACAGATGGCGATGCTTGCCTGTTCCACTGGGGTGACCGGAAGGGGGTTTTTTTTAACATGTCGGTTCAGTAGGGGTTCAACATGATAAAATTAATAATTTTTTTAATAATAAAGATTTTCAGAACGGGACGAATATTTGTAACAGTTAAAGAGCCATGAAATGAATGTATTTAGCCTATATTTAAGGCAAGATGCTCTAATCTGGAGTTACATGCAAAAAAACAAAAACAACTTTGAATGTTTCTTGTGTGGTCAAAAGTGAATATGTAGCCTATGCGATCAAAAAAAGGAAATAAATGCTTTCTATAGGATACAAATAATGTGTGTATCTTAAATAACGATTAAATACACAACACAATGCACAAGCTAACACATCATATAATTTAAACTTTTGTTTATAAGCCTATATCTATATATTTATTTAAGTAGCCTATAGTGGATTAGCCTGTAGGCAAGATAGCTGCCAGTTAACTGCTAAGTCATTCAAAGTGCTGCAGGCCGTCAGTAAGACAGGTCAACTAGTTTTGGCTATTTTATGGTTAATGTTAAATATTTAGATTCTGTATATTGTATGTCAGTCCTAGGAGCCTACAATAATTAGCACACACACTGTCTTTGTGGACATTTGTTATCCTGCCAGTTTCATTTAGTAATGCTTCTCTTGTAGGCCTATTCCTGAACTGTATTTCTTTATCACATCCTTTAATCTGGGATTTAATCAGTTTGCATGTGTAGCTGGAGCTGGTTCCCCTTTTTTGAAAGATCAGGCTGGAATTCGAAGCTGTGGGTGTGGAGAGAGTTTCTGTCTATCCTCTATTGGAACCACATGTCAGCTTTCTCCAAAACACGGCACGGTCCGCTAAACTGGCACTTAATGTGATCCAGCGTTTCTGTCATCCTCAATGCACAAAGGAAAGAAGCAGCAGGAAATGCTTGCCCCAAAGCGACTGTCGATCTGTTCCCATTTTGAGAATTAGAAAAGCTTTGAAAATCCTGACACTGCAGCTTTTTCCATCTCGAAAATCTTCGTCTTATGTGTCATCTAAATGAAGTGAATCACCCTGAAAGAATGGCTGGCAGGATTGGCATCCAGTCATTAAACCCAGATGGAGCTGAATAACCCACACCAGTCCCATTGCTGGGTCACAGAACTGCCCTCCTCAAGGCTGTTTGGCACTTGTATCAACAGAACGCTTTAACTTCATCTATTTCCCACTGGATCAGGATTCCAAAAACACATCAAACATGATCAACTGTATACTCTTGAGGGACATATAGTTTTAGTTAAAAGTCAATGTCAGAAAAATTGTGTCTATGTTTTCACCATGGCTGAATTTGAATTTGAGGCTGATTAGATATCGAGGCCAATGTGCATTTTGAACCATACGAAAATATTATTACATTTTCATTATTATCATTCTTTACCCAATACATTCAACCACAGAGCCAGCTTCAGGAAACTGGAGTCTGCACTGCAAAATTAAGTATTTAGATTTTTGTCCAAGACTTTTGAATTAAACAGTAGCATAACATGTAAGTTGACTCATAATTCATTAGGCTTTGTGGTTCTGCTCTGCTGTCAGACCCCAGACCTCAATTGATATGCACGACAGAGAAAAACCTTGGAATCCATCATCAGTCCAGTGAAGGGCTTGTGGTTACTTAGTTGGTTTTGTATAAGCAGTGGTGTCATATGCTGCTGATGTATCGAGTGACATTTGACAGCCTTCACAGCCGGCCACAGCAAAACACACATTTATAAATACACATTAGATGGCCATGGCTTCTCTCAAATAAAATGTTTCACTTTACATGCAGACGTTTATCTATAGGCCCTACTAGCCTTAAAAATTGGCACACTTCCTGCATTAGAATATTTTGAGATGCTTGTCTGGTTTCAAAAGTTGTCGGGGCCTGTTTAATTTGCTATGTTACAGTAAAACCACAGATTGCAAATATATTTAATAATTAGAATTAAGGATGCATGAATATAAACATTTCGGTTGATACTAAAATTATGGTTTAAATCTCTACAAAAAAGGTTTAAAGCAGCAAGTGAATTTGGGTAGCTGTATGCTCAATATGAAATTCTGATGTTTGCTAAAGATAGCATTTAATTTTTTGATTAAACATTAGATGATGGCAAAGGTAATCTAATGTAAAACTTGGAAAAATGAGCAAACACAAGTAGATAATAAATATAGACCAAAATGAAAAAAAAAACAATATGATACCAATATATCTATACGTTCCTAATTAGAACAAGCATTAAGCAATCGGCAACACAAAATGCAATCTAAATGCAGAGATTCCTGTCAAAAAAGCACACGTGTAGTTGGTGTTTTTTATGGGTGAAATATTTGAATGCACAAAGTTGGGAAATGTAAAATGATTTATTGACTGGGACTATAAAGAGACTAAAACTGCATACACTGAGACTATGAGATTAACATTAACATACTTAAATAAACATGTTGCACATCCTCTTTGGTAATTCATATTACACAATTTTTACAATTTTAGTATCCCAGAAATAATTTTATAGTAAGGCAAGTTGTGTGCAAAGCCCATTATGGCTCATTGAGTTTCAACAAAATCACACAAACAAATGAGAAGCTTCCACAGGGAAAGAGATCCGGGCACAATGTGGATCTTTGCCGTGAAAACATACGGAAGCCTGCAAAAAAGAAATGTGTACATTGAGCGTTTAAAAACAGTGTCCTTCAGTTGTGTGTTTCTGAGTAACACTAACATGCCGGTATGCGCAGGCATGCTAAATGTTTGTTGGCTCAGTGATGTCATCGCAGTTGCAGCTGCACGGTCATGTCGGCCAGGATAACAGGCTCCCGGGGTCTTTGGTTTTCATGCGCAGGGCCACCAGGCCCGAGGCCTTGTATTCAGACTCTGGTCCGGGCTCAAAGGAATGGGCCCCTAGGCTTCCTGGGAAGCCATGGAGTGAGTATATCCCATTAATACTAGGATGGTGGGTTGGGTGATGATGATGATGATGATGATGCGGATGGCCTGCAGATGCAGACATACCCATAAGCCCAGGTAGGTTGCCATGAGGATGGGGATAAGGGGTCATGCAGGATGATGCCATGTTTTCGGTGCCCAGAACACAACCACCGGCCGCTCCGCCTACACCTCCTGTTCCCGCACTGCTTGGCCATAGGGTATTTTGCATCTATGTGGACATGAAATAGAAAAACACAAAAAAATACATTGGTGAATTATGCTAATATGTCTCAGAATTAATGAACATTGTCTGAAAACTAACATAATAAATAAAAACGCATAAATAAAAAAGTATTTAAGAAGTTTACGATATCATTTTGAAAAGAAAAAAAAGTCAAAAGTTTCTGGTTTCAGGCCCTCAATGAACTAAAAAAAGTGAATTCGTTGAAAACGGAGTTGTACATTTTTAGGTAATGCAAATAGTTGGGAACAGTGTGGTTTTATGGCTTTATTTATTATTATTTATTTATACCTCACATTTCTTTTGTAAATAGTTTCTGTGTTGAAACGTTACAAATGTCATATGTGAATTGTATCCCTTTGCAAGAAAAAAAAATCAGTTAAAAAAGACGGTGTTGTGTAAATGGCCCCTAAAACTAAATTCAATCAGTGTTTTTAACAACAAATATAATTTGTAACAATGTTCAGTCACTATATCCCCAGTCAAACCAAAGCAACCCCCTGGTGTGTTGAAATACTTGTTCTCAGGCTCTGTGTGTCTTCTGTGTTTGTGTACTCGTGTGTGTGTGTGTGTACCTGGTATGTGTCAGATCGAGGGAGAAGGGAGATATCATATGTAGCAGCAAAATGGTTTCGCACCTCTTGCATCTTTCCATAGCGCTCTCTCTTTCTCCATTTGGCCCGTCTGTTTTGGAACCACACCTGGGTAAAGAACACATTTATTAAGCTGAAGTTTTCATAACGCTGAAGTATAGCCCCTGTCTGAATTAAACACCTCTTTCTCATTGTATTAATTCATTTTCAACAGACTAAGCAGATATATTAATCAACTACACTACAGTTGAAAAGGTTACTATGAAGAAATTAATACTTTTTTCAGCAAGGATACATTAACCAAAACTGACAGTAAAGCCTTTGACAATGTCCCAACAGCTTTCTATTTCAAATAAATCTTATAAAACTCTCTTTTCATCAAAGAATCCTCAATAATAAGATGAACAACTATTTTCAATGTTGCTAATAATTACACTGTAAAAAAATATTTTCAAGATTTATCACAACATTTTTTCTTTTGTCAAAATCAACTTAAATAATTTATTTAGTTGAGATAACTTATTTTTTTGAGTTTCTGATGATTAAATTGATCTCCTTCATTGTATTAATTCACTTTTTCCAGTTCAATCAACTTAAAATTTTAAGGTTTTTAAACTTTTTCAACAATATTTTTTACAGTAATGTTTCAATATTGGCATTTTAGAATGATTTCTGAAGGATCATGTGACACTGAAGACTTGAGTAACGATGCTGAAAATTCACCTTTGACATCACACGAATATGTTTAAAAATTAGGGCGGTCAAAACGATTAATCGTGATTAATCGCATCCAAAATAAAAGTTTGTGTTTACATGATATATGTGGGGGCACTGTGTATAATTATTTTAGATATATAAATACACACACATGCTTGTATATTTTTAAGAAATATTTTCATGTATATTCTGTATATAGATTTATATATAATTTATATTATATATAAATATAAATATTTTATATATAAATAATATTTTTTTTTCTTAAATATACATGCATGTGTGTTTTTATATATATACAAAATAATTTTACACAGTGCACTCACATATATTATGTAAACACAAACTTTTATTTTGGATGCGATTAATCACGATTAATCGTTTTGACAGCCCTATTAAAAATATTGATTGTTGTTTTGAATTTTACGACTATTTCAAAACATTACTGTTTTGAATGTATTTGAGATTAACTAAATGCAGCCTTGGTGAGCATAAGAGACTATCACTGTAAAAAAAAAATATTTTCAAGATTTGTTATCACAACATTTTTTTCTTTTGTCAAATCAACTTAAATAATTTATTTAGTTGAGATAACTTATTATTTTGAGTTTCTGATGATTAAATTAATCTCCTTCATTGTATCAACTCACTTTTCCAGTTCAATCAACTTTTTAAGGCAACCAGGTTACTAACTTTTTTTATGTTAAACCAACAATATTTTTTACAGTGTAAAACATTTAAACATTTCATCCCCTAAATGTTTGAATGACAGATAGTGTATCATGTTTTAATATTACCAGTTTCATTTAATCTTGCATTCCTCTTACATGCCTAAAACAGCCTGTCCCAGGAGGTGGAGTCAAACACACCTGCACTCTGGCCTCTGTGAGCTCCGTTCTCAGTGCCAGCTGTTCCCTAGCATACACATCTGGGTAATGCGTCTTCTGAAAGACCTTCTCCAGCTCCTCCAGTTGAAAGGTGCTGAAAGTCGTCCGGTTTCGCCGCTTCTTGTTCTTGCCTGAAAGGTCGATGGAGTCAGCGATGGAGTCTCCAGTTAGTTCGTGGGATGGCTCCTTCAGTTTTCCACAGCACTCTGAATTTAGTGCGGGATAGCCAAGGGGCTTGGGTAGGGTCTTCTCTCCTGCTGGGTTACAAACAGGCAAGTTTTACCACTAAATATAGATCAGTGACCATTTAGTCTCTAACAAAAATATGTAAATACTGTGCAGGCTAATTAAACATCAGTATCTGAGTAAGTATAGTGCTTTTTTATCTCCTCAACTGCTGTTGATGGCTATTTATTTTAAATTGTTATGTATAGCCTGACTATTTCCTCATGTGATATATAGCTAGCTGTCTGGCATGGCTAAGTGACCTCAGAACAACCATAAAAAGGCACGTCAAATATTTGAGTTTTAATTAAAAGGCAAACTAATTTAAATTTTTTATATATTCCCTAAATATAACTTTTGCTAAAAACATATTGTTGATATGTGATCACTGTATTTGATACTGTAAACTGTGTAAGCTATGTTGTACATCAACAGTGCTGTGTAATATACTTCCTGACGGGATTGAAATAATGGTGTGCAACCGGCACATAAAATCAAAATTGTCTCTGCTTTTTATAATAAATAGTAGACGATTTAACCAACCTCGTAAAGACCAAAATGTTCTCCTTCAATTATTCTGTCTGTTTTTGAGTATTCCACCAATTTTAAAAGGGACAATAAAACACACTGTCAGTTGAGCTTACTGTTTTGATTATCTTGAAACTTGAGATTGAATGGCTTGACTTTAGAGTGAACGTTGCGATTTTTGCAAGCTCAGATGCTTGATACAATAAAATACAATAAAAACACATGTCATTACAAAATCCAGTTATGATGTGACATCTTGAAAGGTTGTAAGAAGTCCGAATTTTATAGACAGCAACAACAACAACAACCAAAAAAAAGATCCGTTAAAATCACTGTAATAATAAACATCATTCAAACAGGACGTGTTTGCTTTTCTCTAGAGAATATGAAGGATGGGAAGTGCTGTTTTAAAAGGAATAAACCATAGAGCTTTAAGGAGGCTGTTTTGTTGACTACTACTACTTTAGTGAGACGTTGAGAAAAACTGTAATGCAATGTTTGTATTCCCAGTTTTTATTGAAAAGGAAATAAAACATGCCTCAATGATGTAGCTGGATTCATGTTTTCAGATATATATGTACAATTTCTCACAGGCATAATGTTTAAACCAAGATCATAGGTTAATAAAATAACAAAGTTATGCTTATATAAAATAGGTTAATAAATAAAATACATACATACATAAAAAACAATTATTGTATCTATTATTAGAAGACAATAAAATTCCTAGTATCTGTATACATGGCAAATAAAGTTGAATTGAAAATAGGCCTATTTAATGGGCACATCTAAAGTTCCTAAATAGTTAAGCTTAATGCCTTGACTAAGTTAACTAATGGATGACGCGGCAAAGGTAGTGAATTAGCACTTTTAGGCCTGTAACTCATCAAAAATAAATGCTTCTGAGGCCTTCAGAACAAAATAAAGGGGGAAAAGGACATTGGTTATTATTTTTGGTCTGGAACTCGCAGGCTCCTCATTGTATGACCCTTTTTCAACAATGCATTATAATATTGTTTGATAATAATGCTGTTCGGTGTCCTCACAAGACTCCATCTGAATTATATATGTAGATATTCAAAACATCTGACATTGGGTCATAAAATATCCTCAGGCAGTTTGCTTTACAGCTCAATGCGTTTCTTTGCGCAGTGATTACAAGTAGCAGAAATGATTTATGGTTCTTCATAATTTAATTTTAACCAAAACAGAGCAAGTCATTTACTAGAGCTACATAAAAGAGTGCATTGTGTGTGATCTCTTAAGGAACTAAAAAAAAAAAAAATTTCTAAACTCTGTTTTAAGAATAGACCTGCATGTCAACTGTTAAAAATATTGTTGGTTTAACTTAAAAAAAGTAACCTGGTTGCCTTAAAATTTTAAGTTCATTGAAATGGAAAAAAATGAGTTAATATAATGAAGGAGATTGATTTAATCATCAGAAACTCAAAATATTATGCTATCTGAACCACATTATTTAGTTAAGTTGATTTGACAAAAAAAAAAAAAAAACGAATGATAACAAATCATGAACATATTTTTTTACAGTGGGTTCTGTAATTTATTTAAATGTTTATCCATTTTCATTCATATTTGTGATAAATATATCTCAAGATGTCTCTGACCTTCAATAGACAAAATAGTCTTTATGTTAATAGGCATGTAAAGTTCATAAACATTATATTTGAAACAGCCCTGGATTTTGTTCTGTTCCTACTGTAAGCCAAAAGACAGTTTTTGAAATGTTGGATTGACCTCTCATTATAACTGTTTTGCCTTCAGAAGTTCCTTATGACCAATCAAATCCAGGCTATATTTGTTTGACACACCCCCAATAAGGTATAAAATTCCCAATTAAAAGGATAAAGATAGCCTGGCTGAACAAATCTCGTGATCATAAAACAAAATAAGTTATTTCAGAAATGAAAGCCTGCTTGTTGACTTATGAAAAATGGCATCAACAATATCGTTTATAAATTAAACGAATTTAGAATCCTCAAGCATCTTAGTTCTCACAATCTGTTATATAAGGGAAATCAATGTTCATCTAAGTGACAATAAGGCATTTAAAAGCAGGCCTAAAAACTGCGCAGACAAATCCAGTTTTAAATGCTGTAATCTGAATTGTTTCTGAGCATTAGGCCTTGCATCGCAATATTTTAGGCCTGCTATTTAAATTGGGACTTGTGGTTGAAATAAATCGTTCCAGTCCGGTAAGGGGAGAAAACGTTAAATCGCTTCGAGGGTTATATTCAAACCTCCTGTTAAAATAACCATCAATAATCTAGAACTTTAGGCTACACATGCTTTCTTTTTTATCATAATATGGAAAAGTCTGAGGAAGAAACGCGCCATGGATATTGGCCTGTAGCCTACAGGCCTGAACTTAATCTAAAATACATAATACAACTTGAAGAAATCATTTAGCTGTTCATAAAATAAATAATAATAATAATAATAATCTCATTAAGGGTCAATCATTTTTTTTCCTACAAAATAATAAAATATCAATTAGGAAATATTAGGTAAATTATCTCTACAATCTAAAAAAGGTAGCCCAATTAAACAAGTGCAAAATTGCCTACATAAAATAATAATACTAATAATAAATAACTATTTTTATTTTGTAGTTATTGTAGTTATTAAAATATCAACGAATACACTGACCTGAAGATCCAAACATCAACTTTGTTAATTTTAAAAAAAAAAAAAAAAAAAAAAAAAACGTAACGGCCAAACGGCCACACGGCCAAATGGGTTTTTAATGCTTGTTTGTTGAACATAAAGTTTTGAAGAAACTTTTTTATATAGGCTAAGTGTATTGTCTTATGCTTGTTTTTAAGATGTTGGTATTTTTCCTAATAGCCTTATTAATGTTGTGTATTTGCTTGGTTATTGAAATCTGTATAGCATATATTTATTAGTAGCCTATTGTTTGATTATTATATAGGCCTATATTTAGAACTAGCTAATTTACTAAATAAATAAATAAATAATAATTACATTAGTAATGACATTTGGCCTACCATTTCAAAAATGCTGCTTATGTTTCCAAATCGAACGAAGGCTTACTGATTGAGCGAAAACACTAAATGACAAATACAACTGAATATTAAAATAGGTCTAATCAATCTCTAATCATTACAAATAAACTTATTAGATCTGATATCGTTTTAAGGGAAAATGAAATCATAATTAAAAATCCAGTTGCCATAAACTTTTGTCAGTCAAAAAACATTAATGGTTTGTCACATATTCTACAAAACATGGTCCTCTTGGTTGTTTTGAGATGGGGCCTTTCAGAAGGAGTTTTTGAAAAGTTTTTTAAAACTGTAATTGAGAATTATTATAGCGTTTGGTATAGGCCTATTACAAACTTCCAAAAACGACTGTCACTTACCTTCGGAATTCGTCTCATAAAATGACGAGTTCTTCTCGGTGATCGAAGGTTTTTGGTCCTGATTCATATTCTCCAAAAACTTGGTATGCTTTCCAGGCGATGCGCGAGGAGTTGTGCTGACGCCGTGCGTAAAGTTCGCGGAGCCGCCGTCTGCGTAGCGTCCCATAAAAAACTCATGTCGATGCGCTAGAGGAAGATGCGGAGACTTTTGAAGGTCGTCACACTGAAAGAAAGAGCCGGAATTATGCTCCAAACCGGGTGAATTCTCCGGCGTGATCCTGTTTGGAGGCGATGAGAAAGACAAACAACTCTCAGTCTCCATCACCTTGTCCCGAGCACGAGAGCGCAAATAGTGGACTAGGATGTTATTAACAGGGGACACGTTAGTGTATAAGCGAGCGAGTAGGGGATTTTTTCCACCCCTTCATTTCAAGTGGGTGGGATTTAGAGGATCAGAAACAAAGACCGGTGAATAGGGAGTGAGAGAGTGGGACAGACAGCGATCTGATTCAATACGCCCAGAAATCAATCACGTGCAGCTCCTGTCAATTAACCATTTACCTACAAAACATTTTCTGTTATAAAACACAATTGTTGTGAGAGATGGGAAAATGTGACTAAATCGAGTAATTGTGACTATAACTTTAAATCACCTAAATTAATCCAGATTCGATGAGTTTCGGTCCAACATTTTACGCGTGACGCTGCCAGTCACTGCTCAGCCAAAGCAGGTATCAACAGGTGAACGCGCACTGGCTATTAAAAGGCTATTAAAATGCCCTGAATGAATTTTATTATGATGTATGGCATCTACATAAAGGATCGATGACAAAAATTAAGATATTTTGCGTTTACGGATATAAATAGCTCTGCTATTTGCCATTATATTTTAGTATAAACTATGGACAAAATAGGTCTATAATTCAGAAATTAGGCCTAGTCTACGTTGAAGAAGCATCGTGGTTTTTTTGGACATGGACGAGGTCAGGATTTACAGAATGAAACGACCTTGTGAAACAATCAGGGCAAGTAAAATTAGTAGACTGATTGAAATTTTATGTACGATTTCAGACAGTGGAAAAAAAATCATTTGGCTACGTTTTATATCCCAAAATCTGTGAAACATTTCAAAGGCCTTAGTTTAAAAGAAAACAGGAAATGTATTTAGGCTATAGAAAACAGTGAGATGTTGATACCGCTAGATAAAACAATTCATAAACTAACAAGATGAGCTAAGTATCGCAGGTTATAAAAAAATAATTAAAAGGAGAATCCAGTTGCATCTTTAATAAACATTACAGAAAATGTTCAATCTCTGATATAGCTAAAATTCATCAATGTGATCAAAATACTTAGTTACTTATTTCCACTTCTCTTCGATCATCGCAAAAGCATAGAACTTTAACTTTACTCCTATAGGCATAAGCAACTTTCAAATCAATATCAATTAGGAGAATGCTACTTATAGCTCTTGCTTGAGGTAAAGGGAAGGCTGTAGGTTATTAAAATGAAAGTCTGCTGCATCAATATTTTCTGCTCGATGTGGTTCTTAAAAAACTTCTTAAGTTAGTGTTTTAATGGTAATTTTGTCCTTTTGAGTTTCAAGTGAGTTTAAACTCAAAATATCGAGGAATAATATTGCAAGCTGTCCACCAAATGAATCCAAACTAATAAAAAATAAAATAAAAAAATCACCTCACCTCAGTTTGGACATCCAGAGATCGAAGAAATTCAAAACTGTTGATATTGACGTGACAGCTCGAATCTCTGCAATAGATCTCTAAACATAGAGCACTTAGGGCTTGTGCTGCTTTCCAGGATGTCTAACCGTTTTTTTTTTGTTTTTTTTTTTGGTTATCAAAGCCGCATGGAGCCAACCTGACGGACAAGTGTGTAAACATCAAGTCCATTTGCTTCGGTCAGCCCACATAAGAACCGTTTCATTCGACGATGAATTCACCAAGCTAACAGACTTTGGGAATAGGCTATACGGAAGAGATCATATCACTTCCTCTGACAAGTTGTTTTGTTGCACTATAAACTGCATAGTCTTTTGAAAATGATAATGAAATATTGATTAACTTGTCTGACACGTTTTTCAAAACTATAAACATATAGGACACTTTAATTTCATGCATAATTGTTTCTATTGTTAGCCTATTTTGTTGCATATATTCTCTTATATAATTATAAAGGCCCTTGAAATAGCCTATCACTTGAAAGGTTATGCGGTTTAGTACAAGGACATGTGCTAATTTGTTACGGGCAGAGAGAGTAGGATAAATATATTTGTTACAAATAAGGAGAACGAAGGGGAAAAAATGCATTTGAGGGAAGCCTTGAGCAAATAGTCCACATTTAGTTGTGCACAGACGAGAAAAAGATGAAAAAGAGAGAGTAAAAACGCCGTCTTTCATTATAGTGATCCTAAAAGGCATCAGGAGCCCCGTTAATTACCGAGCAGAAGTTAATCAAAAGGACATGACCGGCCTGCCGCTCGTGGTTGCAGGGGCATGTTTGTAACCCAATTAATGAAGAACATGACTCAGATTATGTTGTGGGAGCTCTGGAAATGGCGAAAACTGGAGAGACCCTCTGAGAATTACCACATCCTATGAAATGATACAGCCATATACAGCGAATATGATTAAATTTAATACGGGACTGCAGAACAGGGACAGTTATCATGCATTCTAAAAACAATAGGATACAACTCATGCTTGTAGGCTAATTATTTAAAAATAAAATGTAGGCCCATATACATTATGGGGAGTCTGGGGCAGGAGACAAGAGCTACATCATGGTGTGGAGTTGAAACTTTTGTTTGTTAGTTTTAAACAGTTAAAATATTTTTAAATAGAATTACTCTTACAATAGTGTCATTTTTATAAAATGGGTAAACAACAAGTGAACACAAAATGCATACTGGCACACATTCAGTGAGTCAGGGCACACACACACAAAAAATCATAAATGTCTGGTTCGTGTCACATTTTTATAAATTATATAATATAATTTAAACAGTGTGACAATATGCTCCACGAATGTGGCATGTTGTCAAAAAAGGTCAGCTTTCGTTTATTTAACTGTAGGCCTATATTTTTTTCCCTTGGGCAATGATAGTGCCTAAAGGTTAAATATCTGTTTAAAGCCTGGACTTAGATTGTGCCTATAGAAGGATTGTGTTTATAGAATTTTTACTTTTCAAAAAGAAACTTAATCTAAGAAATATTCACTGAGGTAAAAAAGTGCGACAACTAGCCCCAATCTCCACTTTATTATGTCTTTGTTAATGTGAATACTGTATGCAGTGCGCCTTGAACACTTCTCTTGTGTGTGATCCAGTAGCCTCAGCCAAGTTTTGTGATTCTGGCACAGGGTTAAATGGCCACAGAGAATATTTCATTCTAGCCGGAGGTGATGGTGTGTTCTTGAAACATATACTGTAAAAAACCCAGTCGAGTAAATGTACTCCAGAAGACATGTTTGGAGAACATATCAACTCTGAAGTTGGCTGGATGGCCTCAGGAACCAGTCCTCTTAACTTGGTGTTGACAGAATTGGCGTGTGCACAACCACAGCCATATCATTTTCATCAGGAAAGCAGACTAACAGCTGATGCTCTCCACTACTTCAATAGCTTGCTGATATTATTCAAACCACAACCCCTCCAAATTTTCGATCAAACATCAGCGGCCATTTTAGAGCACAGATAAATATGTTCAGACATGTAATTCATGCATATGAGTCTCCCCCAGAACTGAATATGACTTGTGTGGCAAAAAGCAAAGATATGAACACTATTCCATTCTAAAAGTTTTCCCAGGTTAACAGCATCAGTCCTTCAAGACCCTGATAACCTAAACTCCAGACACCAAAACTCTGCAGGTTCTAGATCAGGAGGAAAAACCGATCTCTGGCCGTGCTGTAAATCTCCAGCAGCTCTTTGGATTTCTGGTAAGTCATCAAACGGCTGACCCTCGCTCCTCCGCTTGCTGTGGCTTTGTGGCCACTCTTGTTTCCTGAACCTGGGGCAGCTGAACCTGTCCCTGGCATGACCCCACACAGGAAATCAGTCCAGTCTGTGGCCCACGCTCTCTCTTTCCCCCTTTCTCCCTCTCTCTTTTTCATCCAGTTCAGAGCAGAGAGTTAGATGTGACCCTTTTGAGACCTTCAATTAACACAATGCTGGACCTACAGTAGTTTTTTTTTTTAAACTGTTATGAGAAAGAATCCAAATAACAGGTTTTCAGTGTTGCTGCACTCCATGAACAATACGCCATTGTAAATGATGGATAGATGGACAGATAGGTGCATTCTGCAGTTTGAAGGGAGAGATGTGTTTTTCAACATATCATGCAGCATTAGTTTTGTTTTAACAGGGAAACCTCTGTGCTGTTAACAATCTTATTCACACACTCTGATCATGTGTGGATGGTCTTTATCATTTCAGCAGCCTACAGGTTTGCGCTGGAATATGTGGAGGGGAAGGGGCAGTAATTCAATTATGTGCCCTGCATGCAGAGAGATGATCCCATATAAAGAGGATGGATTTTCCTCTGAGGACTCTTTCTCTCTCTTCCACTCCCTCTGTCCAGCAGTTTGATGGCCAGCTGAAGCCGAAGCTCTGATTGACAGCTGCCGACCCCCAGGTCATAACACATGACAGAGGGAGTCTGGGAAGCGGGAATTTGTTTCAGAAAAGCACTCAAGAAGGGCCAGTCTGTATGTGTGTGCATGCAGGGGATATTGGGTAAGAACAGACTGACTGTCCCCTCAACAACCCCATATTTCACTGCCTCTCTCCATGCTGAGATGCCTAACAGAGAGTGATGTGAATGCAATGATGTTCGAAATCAAATTTGAACATTTATTCTCACATTATATCTCACATTCTAACATTTTTCTCCTCAAGGGTGTCTTCTGAATTTCCTCCGAGAGCCTCTGTTGTTGGAATATTAGAAACTGCATGTCAGGGTTGTGCATAATTCAAAACTGACTCCTGTGAACTCAACTGACTCATTGACTCATTGAAATTCAACACATTAAACACTTAATATGCTGAAAAATTAAGTGTTCTTCCAAAAATCTATACATTTCATTTTAAACATCTGTCTATATAATATTGAAATGCAGTTCAGCATTCTGTTTGCAAACTCAAACTGGAATTTAAAAAGCATTCTCAATTAATTTCTGAATGGTGCATATCCCATTTATCAGTCCCCCCAAAAAGTATAACTATACAGTCTAAAAGTTGAGCTCACTAGCAGGTCTGAAAGCTCATCATGCTCTTATCATTCTTGTATGTATGAGCGACTCTAATCAAAAGATCCTCGTTTTCTTACTCTCTGACTGCAGGAATCCGTAAACAGGCTCCTCGTCTGGGTAACCATCTGGGTATCAGTTGACCTGGCTGCTGTGGACGCACGCCACAGCTAAAAAATAAATAATCCCCAAATGAGGGGGGGCTCTGTGACCTGTGGCTCTGATTCAATTAGAGGTGCTCACACAATGACCATGAAGAAGGTTCTGAAGCTCAGATGCTCAGCCATGGGATTTTCATTAGCTGCAGCCTGAGGCATGGACTCTCTTCTCAGATATGGATAAATCCGGAGAGTTGGCTAAGCATCCTATTTTACCTCTCCTCTATTCCGGGCAGAACCTCTGTTCTAAGAAGTCAAAACATTCCCTGAGCACCATGTCCCTCTAAATATAATTGTTCTGGAATGCAATTTGTACTACACCCTGCCCTAAATCCATAAAGTCCTGTCAAACATGTTATTGTAGGCTTCTTCTATAATGTCTATTTTATTTTTTAAGAACGTGAGAGAGGTGTTTGTCCCTCGGTTTATCAAGAAGGAAGCTTCTATTTCAACACAGTCTCGTGAAAGTGCGTATATACACCACGAACGTCAGTTCTCTTGCATTTATACGACAAAAAAATAATTGTTTTTTTGCGTGCACTGAAACCCCCTTGGTTAGGTTTAAGGGGGAGGGGGTGGGGAGTTCGTGCGTATTACACGCCATAAAGTGCGTATCAAATGCACGCTAAAAACGCGTAGGCTACCATACACGCAAAAAATGATTTTGGTGTATGGCACGAGAAATGACATTCGTGCTATAGATACGAACTTTCACTGAATGATGCAATAACCTATTTTTTTCTCCACATAGCCTATCACCAATTTCCAAAGGTCACGTCGTGCCCATTTCGCGCTAAGCAAAATAAAATAGGCTAAATTAAAAATAAAGTAGGCTATACAAAGAAAATAATTGTTCTTTTGATCTTATAAAAATAACACAATAAACAAGGACAATTTACAGTATTATGCATGTTGTGGCTGTGCCATCATTCAAAATTTGGTTCTCTTAAATAAAATAGATAGACCTTTCTTTTCGACACAAGCATTGTGGATGTTTCATGAGTCATGCGAACACGGGATAGAAAGAGCCCCTTTTAAACTGTCACCGAGAAACAAATGAGTGGTCATGTCGCTTCAAAGCTTGTTAAATCCATGCCAACTTTCTGTCTTTTCCTCAGGAAGTCACCAGCGAGTTACAAAACGGCCAATAATAGATTCAAGTCTACTGTTCGTGAATTAACAATCAACTTCACTGTCATGTCTAACAGCCTATAGCCAAATCCGAAAAGAATATTTTGAAAGCATGAAATATAGAGGCCTATAGGCTATATACACACACATTTAGACTAAATGCTTCTATGGGCTACAGAAGGAACGATTTAGGGGTAGCCTACTCCAAAAATATATATATATTTTTAATTCTGTAAGTAAAAAATATATGTTATAGCTAGTAGGCCATTGAATCCGTTATGTGGGTCTATAGCGTTGATTTTTTTATTTGAAATATTCGCTCTTTTTGATCTAAAAATGCTTCTGAGTGTAACAAGCAATGCTATATTTAGTTCTTGCCAACTGCCTAAAGTATGTTTTCGTTTTTTTCTTTTTTTTTTTTCAGAGAGATCAAAGTTACAGGCTACACGCTTTATGAACGTGGTAAAATTGTGTAAGACTACACATTAGGTTACTTTGTTAAATTTAAAAGAGATTAGGAGCAAGGCAAAATAGTCAAATAAGTCTAGTCCAAAAATAGGGTAGGCCCATAGCCTACAAAGTTTTCCCAAATAAATAAATAAATAAATAGCTTAAAGCAAAATGACAAACATTTTGTAGCCTAAACGTTTCTGGGGTTACCATCCTTGCACGTTTCTAATCGCCACCATCAAATAAAACGATGAATTATTTTTTTGATTGCTAATTGTTTTTAATTGTATTGCTTTTTTAAATTGAAAGGACATTTGGAGAAGGTTATTATTAACCTACTTTGCCATTTATATTTTACATTAGTTAGGCAACATGTTTCAGTTGGTCTCGTAATGAATCTTTGGAGTAAATTCGGCTTTCAGAGCCCTCCGATGATGTTCTCTAAACGCCCCCGATGAGAAAATCTGGTCTAATATGCTAGTCAAGAATAAACTGGTTGGTGGATATGTGGAGGAGCATCTGTCTGTCACGGGGAATGAAGGCGAGTCCACAGCAGTTAAACATTTTTGTTATGGTTTTAGGTTGTTTGAAATCAAAAATAAACTTCGACTGAAAGTATATTATTTTTATTTGGTATTTATTTTAATGTTAGGCTATTTTATTTTTAGCCTATTATAGTGTACACTGGTTGTTTATTTGGTTACAAAGGTTTTAAATTACAAATACATCATTTAATGTAAAAGGAAAACTTGTAAATTATTTAAATAAATTAGAGGAGGATGACAAAAATATGCAATTACTGATAAAATTTCCCCTATAAAAACCATTGACCCCGTCCTTTTCACTTCAAAATAAAAACAAAATTCTAAACGAATTACCCTTCTATATCCTAGCCTACTTGGAAATATCTCATTAACAAATAAACATATTAAAATAAAAAGTAAACATAATATAATACACACATCAATGACACAATTAGGTTGCATGACCTCAAAGCTTTTTCGATAGAATAAATCTCAAAAACGTTGATATTCAGATGACTAATTTCTCCCTCTACATTTCAGAATTTTCTGAATTCATTTTTTCCCTCCTCTTTTAACGTATAGGGTAATTATTCTATCAACTCTCGTCATTAAAATTTGAAACATTTCAAATAAAATTATTATTATTTGTTTTGTTGAAAATCGAGTAGCTAGCCTAATAATAAAGTATAGGCTAATAGGCGGCTTACTTTTTCCGCCTATTAAATGATGGCTAAAATGGCTAAAAATGATAGCCATTCAATGCGTTGGGATGAGATGTCGGCTATGTGCTATGTCCAGTAAGAAAAAAGCAGAGGGACATCTTTCTCCAGGGGGCGCTGGGTTTCTTCAAACGCCTAGCGCGTCAGAAAAACAAATTAGCTAAATTGATCTTTCCACTTGCTTTCATATAAGCTTGTTTCCGCCACTGAATAAAAAAATAAAATAAATAATTGTGACTTTTTATCTCACAATTCTGACTTTTTTTCTCAGAATTGCGAGTTATAAAGTCAGGATTGCGTGTTATAAAGTCAGAATTGCGAGATATAAAGTCAGAATTGCGAGATATAAAGTCAGAATTGCGTGATATAAAGTCGGAATTGCGAGATATAAAGTCAGAATTGCGTGATATAAAGTCGCAATTCTGAGAAAAAAAGACAGAAGTGCGACTTTTTATCTCACAATTCTGACTTTTTTTCTCACAATTGCGAGTTTACATCTCGCAATTCTGACTTTCTAACACATAATTGCGAGTTTATATATCGAAATTCTGACATCTTTTCTCAGAATTGTGAGATATAAACTCGCAATTGCGACTTATCAGGCCAATTCTAAGGGGAAAAAAATACTAGTTTAAATCTCACAATTCTGACTTTATATCTCACAATTCTGACTTTATATCACGCAATTGCGACTTTATATCAAGCAATTCTGACTTTATAACTCGCAATTCTGACATTATAACTCACAATTCTGACTTAATAACACGCAATTGCGACTTTATATCTCGCAATTCTGACTTTTTTTCTCGCAATTGCGACTTTATATCTCGCAATTCTGACTTTTTTTCTCGCAATTGCGACTTTATATCACGCAATTCTGACTTTTTTCTCGCAATTGCGACTTTATATCACGCAATTCTGACTTTTTATCTCGCAATTGCGACTTTATATCACGCAATTCTGACTTAATAACTCGCAATTCTGAGAAAAAAAGTCAGAATTGTGAGATAAAAAGTCGCAATTATTTATTTTATTTTTTTATTCAGTGGCGGAAACAAGCTTCCATACTTTCACACTATGGCACCAAAAGAAAAACAAAAAACAAAGTCAATATTATTAATATATAATTAAGAATAAAAAAATCTTAATTCCAGAAAAATAATAGCAGTTACATCAGCACCAATCGTTCTGCCCTCGACCATATTTAAAGTTTGTGGCACGCCCATCTCGGGGACTTCAAAGTTATCTCCATAGATTTGACTTCAGTGTTCATGTCCAATTTTTAACTATTTAGATAATTCCGATAGCAGCATTACAATCAATCACATTATAGGCCTACTTTGACAAGCAATTATATAGTTCAACAGTCGCATTAGATTAACAATTAATATCTGTAATGAACGCAGGCATCAAGTTAATGCCACATTTCAAATTGCATAGTTTTTTTGCAACCTTGAACAGTGCAAGAAGGAGGATAATGACCTAAATTTGGCCCATGGCCTTTGGTTGTGGGACCAGTCTGAATGCCAGACTGCGGCAGCTGTACAAGCGTAACTGCAAAGGAAGAGCTCGGGTCATTTTCATGTGTCCCGGAGCTCATCCTGATGGCCCGAGGCACTGGACATGCGCTCTGACCCCTCACAGAACCACCCAGATGCTGGGCATAATGCAACCTTTCATATGAGTTGCTGTCTATCTTCTGCTTGAGTATCAAATTCTTACATCCACAGGACTGAAGTTGATTCTTTTTCAAAGGACACACAGACACTCACAATAACATAGGGACTTGTGTACATACACACAAAACAGACCCAGTAGCCTACAGACTCTCCCACTGCATATACTAGGACTCAAATAGGCCTACTCAGAGGAAAAGGGGAGAGAGAACATATATTATCAAAGCTCTTCCGACAGCAATACAGCCATGAGGATTTCAACACTCAAATACAATATTCTCACTTTCAAAAGAGACTGAGTACCACATCACACAACCTAACAGGCACATTACTCCTACTTCATGTGAATTCAATCCTCTCAAAAGACAGCGACTGACCTTGAATTAGAAACTTGTGGAATCAAAACCTAAACTGTTTGGAAATACTCTGCACCTAAAGCAATGAGAAGCAGATGACGATCAAAATCAACATCAGATTAATGTTCCCTTTTCTGAATGTCTTTCACATTTAAGGACAAATGAATAGAAGGAAGAGTGAAAGATATATTTTTAACCATTCAGAACAAAGTCACTTAAAGGAGTAGTTCACTTAAAAAAAAAAACATTTTCTGATAATTTACTCACCCCTATGTCATCCAAGATGTCCATGTCTTTCTTTCTTCATTCGAAAAGAAATTAAAGTTTTTGATGAAAACATTCCAGGATTTTCTCCATATAATAGACTTCATTGGGAACCAAACGGTTCAAGGTCCAAATGAGAGTTTCAGTGCAGCTTCAAAGGGCTTTAAATGACACCAGATGATGAATAATGGTCTTATCTAGCGAAATGATCGGTCATTTCAAAAATAAATAAAAAAGTTTAAGTTTTATAAGCACAAATGCTCGCCTTGCTCTGTTCTGTGATGAGCATTAGTGACTCTCCTGTTCAAACTCGTTCATCAAACTGAACAAATCATTTTTCGAGTCATGACTCAAAGCGTCCTAGATTAGACCCTCATTCATCGTCTGGTGTCGTTTAAAGCCCTTTGAAGCTGCACTGAAACTCTCATTTGGACCTTGAACCGTTTGGTTCCCAATTAAGTCCATTATATGGAGAAAATCCTGGAATGTTTTCATCAAAAACCTTAATTTCTTTTCAACTGAAGAAAGAAAGACATGGACATCTTGGATGACATGAGGGTGAGTAAATTATCAGCAAAAGTTTTTTTTTTTTAAAGTGAACCACTCCTTTAAGTACATACCATTTAGCAAAATGAAATAATATAAAGATGCAAATAAGAAAAAAAAAACAGTCTCTTACTTTAGTAATAAAATAAAAATCAAAAGTGAATTTGCCATATAGCTAAATAAATCCATGTCTCTAAATCAGCCCATTCAAACCACCAACCAAAATGATGATTTATGTTTCAAAAATACAGATATAAAATGAGCATTGTCAGCTTAAAATGACAGTCAAATGTACACTAACAAAAAACATGCAGCTATGTTGAAAAACAAAATCTTTTACAGGTACACACACACAACTATATATTGATAATGGCACTGCTGCCCAACTGTGCCCTGGAGACTTACATCCCTGAAGCAGTGCAGAAAATCTAATTTATTGAAACGCAGCAGCAGCTGGATTTGCACTTCCGAGAGAGGGATTCCGTTACAGCCAGCCCAGCGGAACTTAAACTGGAACCTGGGAGTTCTGCACTGCTGAGGGAGAGTGAGGAGGTTTAGCCTTTGGGCGAAGTCTGCACCAACTCACCCACTACCATGCACATCCTGAAGTCGTGTAGCATTTTGAAAAAGCTCCAACTCATTTTGTTGTTAAACCGCAAGCATGTGGTCCACGTCCACCAGCTAGACCAGCCCCAGCATTAACCAGTTTTGTTAGTTATGTTTTCTTTTTACAATTTATTTTTTCATGTTTCAGAATAAAGTCCCGTGTGGTGAAAATCCAGCTTTTAAGCTTTTAATATTGTATGCTGTGTTTTTAATTCGCTTTAAGGCAAACCATGTAGGCTAAACTCAACACCATTGCGGCATATTTTCTTCTTAAAACTGCAGTGAACGCAATTTAAAATGTGCCAATTTTACAGATGTCAAAACCCACCTTGTAACCAATCATGTTAATCTGTGATCGTCAATAAGTGGATCTCTGTGCTGGTGTGAGTGAGTGGAGGCGGGGCTAATTTGCATATTCATACACTCTAAAAAAATGTTGCTAAATAGCACTAAAAGTGGTTCATTTTAAGTGCCATATAGCACTATCTTTGTCATATGGTGCTATGTAGAACCATAAGAGGTGCCATAGAACATGTTAACCACCCCAGAGAACCACTGAAGAACCGAACTGGGCTTGAGTGATAGAGTGATAGATCCGTGTATACTAAATGAAGCGAGGATGTAGAATTACATTCAATCTATTTTAAGGCATGAAGAATTTTTTTCAAGGAAAATAAAAAACGTTTAGATAGGCCTATACCATTTTGGTGATCAAAGAGTTTTAAGGGATAGCCAACAATTATTGACTACAGGGGAACTTTATTCTATTCCTATAAATCTTATAGGTAGCCTACTGTCTCTTGATATGAACAAACACGCAGAAAACAGATCAGTTTTTGGTTATTTCGAATTGGACATAACTGAAAAAATTACTCCATGGGAGTCAGTAACAGCAATGAACGATTCACTGACTGACTGTTCATGACTCTTCCATGTGTGGTTGAAACAAGAAGAACCCTAGGAGATTTTTTTCCTGCAGTCTTAAGATAAGGCCGGGGTTCTTCTTGCTTCAACCATCGTACTGGAGGAATATTCTGGTGCCGATCTGAATTCTGATAAGGTGAATATAATGAGTGTCAAGAATATCTTAAATAAATACATCAGCTATACAGATTTATACACAAAATTATTTTGAGTTACACACATGCTCAGAATCAAACATACATGTAGGCTATATGCAAAGGTAGTCTTTGGGTGTGTCAGTGGACACCAAATTTTATAAAATTTTATGTGGATGAAAACAAATGATGGACATGGCACATAAATGTCCTATATCGCTTAACTGTCGCAACTCACGACTTTCAAAACGGTTTTATGGAGTGTTTGTCTGCTAATTGTTTTTATCTTTATTTTTTATACACTTTGAACAGTTGGCATGTTGTAAACAACAGTATACCTCGAATGCACTGTCTATAGGCCACTTCCTGGCAAAATAAATAAATATGGCGCTACCCTGACTATGGTCTAGAGTAGTCCTGGCTGTGACCCCTTTATGGCCAAGCACCCCCCAGACCGCAGGCCTGTCTCCAAACGCAGTATCGGGTCTGCAGGACAGCTGTCCTTCTCTCCTTCTCATCTCCCTTCGCCTCAACCCTCTCTCCCTTGTGCTTTCAAAAGCTCCCTGTGTCACCAGACTGATTAAAACAAACACTGCTCATATTTTGGTATCTAATCCAATTGTGCTCTTTTTCTTCAAACTGAGCCTGCAGCGCGTGGGGTATTGGGTGTCTGGGACCCCCGTGAGCCCCCCTCTTCTGTGGCAGGGCTTCGATTTCAAACACTCCAGGACATCACATAGGGGGAGCCAAGCGTAAATAAAGACTTACAGCGGCTTATTTGAAACGTCCAGGTATGAATGGAATTATTTCGCTTCTTTTCCTGTGTAACTTTATTTGACTTCGATGGCTTAAAATAGTGACCAGCTTTTGTAGTGAGCTTGTGTATTTGTAGCCAGCGGCTGGTATGGGGATAAAAGGTTATGGTTATGTGGCCGGTTGCTATGGGGGTGGATTGCGAGACTCGTCCCATGTTTATTGTTTTATTAAAAGGGGCATGTTGAGCTTGTGGGGTCAGGACTTTTCCAGATATCCTGACTTAAAGAAGTAGACTTGTGTATGCAAAGGCCTGAGCAAAAGGTCCACATGCAGTCATAATTACAGATATACAAGACTCAACATGTGCTTGCTTGGTTTCCCATCTGAAATCTTGCAATCAAAAAAAAAAAAAAATCAGCTTGTGCTCACAAGCTCTCCACTTGGCCCCGGTCCTTGTTCAAATGAGTCTTCCTCCACATGATCTGACCCACAAATGTTGCCAGGTTATGACAAGAGCATTCTAGCATTTGACCCCCCTCCCTTCGCCAAAAGACAAACACATGGAGATTTAAGCTGTAACCAGAGCCGTTCAGAGAATTCATTCAAGGGTCAGCAGCACACACAGTGCTTCCAGATAACAGCCTTATCTCAAATATGTTGCCTGAGTTGCTCATTTAGATTCTTTGTTTGTGCATCGCTCCATATTTGACTGTTAAGCCTGGGTAGATGATCATTTTTAAGAGTGTCTGACACAGTAAGTTGACATATATGCATAATGCAGTGTTGCAGCTGTCTTTTTGAGATCAGCTATCAACTTTAATTCAAATAGAAAGAAGACTACAGTTTGTTAAATGCAAGTAAGGACTTTTTGTAACAAAACTTTCAGCAGAAATCAAGCATGACGATTTTTAGCACCATCTAGTGGATGAAATACTTCTGTCTCATTATGAGTGATGTAATTTCCTGTAATGTGGACACTGTCCAACTTTTTTTGCGGATGCAGCCACACCATCAATTTCTCCTCTGAAATGCTTGAATTGTACATATTATTTTAGGAATCATTACATTTTATTGTTACTTGTTCTTTTTCAGTGAGCCTATTTTGTTCTTGTTAGAATAGGGTGGAAAGTCTTTAAAGGATTAGTTAACCCAAAAATGAAAATGTTGACATAATTTAGCCTATGTTGTACCAAACCTGTATGAATTTATTTCTTCTGCTGAACTAACAAGAAGATATTTTGAATAATGTTGGTAACCACACAGTTGACGGTAGCCATTGACTTCCATAGTAGGAAAAAAAAAATACTATGAAAGTCAATGGCTTCTGTCAACTGCCTTTATATCCCAGTATGAATCATACGTGCCATTGTCCAAAGGAAGAACACAGAATCATCAAGGACTGTAAACACATCCCACACACAAGCTGTTTTGGCCGTCTGGCAGATGGTGCAGAAAAAAAAAAAACATAGATGTAGGCCTATGCAAAAGGCCAGCTAGTAAGAGAGTGAGTAAACCTCACTCCCCTGATCTCAAGAGGCGTTCTCTTTGCTAGAGTGCTCGGCTCTCACACTGGACACCTGGGTTCGAGGCCCGCACAGAGCGGGGTGAGTAGGACCTGAGGGGTTACTTACACAGTGCTGGTCAAAAGTTTGGAAGATGTTTATGTTTTAGAAAGAGGTCTCTTTTGCCCATCAAGCCTGGAGTATTTGATCAAAAATACATAGAAAACAATCATATTATTCAGGATTCTTTGAATAAATACTAAGAACATCATTTATTTAAAATAGAAATATTTTGTAACAACATACATTACTGTTCAAAAGTTTGGGGTCAATATATATGTATATATTTTTATATTTTATAATAATTAAGGATGAGTTAAAATGATAGGGAAACATTATATAGAAAAGTTCTTATTTTGAATAAATGCTGGGTCTTTTTAACATTTTATTCATCAATGAATCCTGAAAAAAAGTATCACAGGTTCCAAAAATAAAATAAAAAGCACTACAGTTTCCAACATTGATAGTCATTGAGAATCAAATCAGCATATTAAAATGATTTCTTAAGGATCATGACTGAACACTGGACTCAACACTGAAGACTGAAGAAATGATGCTGAAAATTTAGCTTTGCATCACATAATTAAATTATAATTTAAAAATAAATAGAAGACCATTATTTTAAATTGTAATAATATTTCACAATATTACTGTTTTCTTTGTATTTTTGATCAAATAACCAAACTTTTGGCTGGTACTGTATATATAATATACATGCACGCATATGCACACGTATATTACTATTTTTACTGTATTTTATTATAATAAATGCAGCATTTTTGGAGCAAAATAAACATTTCTGAGAATGGCAGTCTGCGAGGCAAGATTTTTTCACTCATTTAAAACACATTGAAACAACCTAAAATGGTTCTAACTTCTTAGCAGGTCTCTGAAGTAACCTTCACCATTATTTACTTTTCACAAACCTGATGTATAGCTTGTCATTCTGTATGAAGTCTTAAAAGTCAGGAAAATCACACAGAATGCACCGCCAGACCTGTTGATATATGATATATGGCCCATTACCCTGGACTTCTTTGCACTGAAGATGCAATTTTTTTTCACCCATTGGTCCAAAGCAAAGACCTGACCTTAATATGCAACTTCAAACAGCACGAAAAGAACACTGGACCTGAGAAATACAGCCATAATCATTCCCTGTAACAACCACGCTGCTTGAAGTTTGAGACGTGACCGAGAGTTTTAAAAACCCCCACAACTGTATATCAACTGCACAGACTGCAGTTACAGCCCCTTCCAGCACATTCAGTGCTAAAACCAAGGTTGTTTATGGCTATAATAGTGTGATATTGTCTGTTTTTTATAAATACACCAGTTGGCAAGGTCTAATGTAAAAAATATGACCGCCATCTCCCATTTTACATCTGAATGGCCTCTGCAAAGCAGTCCTCTCCAAAACAACTCCACTTCATTAAATACCAATTTTCCCGGTTTTATTTGCAATTAAATGCACTGATAAGCACTTTTCCCTGAACCAGAGACCTAACTGAGCTATAAAGTAATTTGTGGCATAAATAACAGCCCATAAATTAATAAGGCTCATTACGTATCATAAAATCTTAGGTTATTTTCCATGTGTTTATACTATAAAGAAAAGGGCCATTGGGCGTGGGTGGTGGGCTTGTTCATATAGACAGTATTCAGATCTTTATCTGGTGCAGAGGAGCACAGAATCAATAAAGCAATGGAGCAGGAAGACAGGCGTGCAGAGAGAAAAGACATAGTGCTGCCCACACCAGAGCGGCTGTGACACACTCATTTGTCACCACTGTATTTGTGTGTGGAAAGAGAGACAGAATGTGAGAGAGAAGAGCAAAAAATGTCACAGTAGGGACAAAATGTTGCTTGGAAAAAAAAATAGATAAACACTAACCTTCCTTAATCCTATACGTCACCTTGTGTTGCATACAAGTTAGCCATATTTCATATTTAATACAAAAATAATGGCAAGTTTTAACATTTTTATAATTATCTTCCTTAAAATTATTATTATTACTATCTTCTGTAAAATTATTATCTTCCTTCAAAAAAAAAATCTCATGGTTTATTCACATTCCATAAGTCTGATATCTCTCTGTCATGTGAACTTTTAAAGACAAATTTTTTTGAAGGTGGATAAGCCATCATCCTGAAACCTAATGCACCCGGTGTGTGATCATCTAAAGAGCCTTTTGGACCCAGAGGAGGGTGGGAGACGGGCGGTGGGTTATTTCGTCTCCAGTGTGTGTCCGTCTTCAAAAGGTGACCTTTACAGTACTTAAAAGGCCCGCGTAAATCTCCTTGCGCACATTCACACAGGTCTCACCATCACACACATTGTATGTGTGATGTCTGGGGTAATCAAATATTACTTTTGAATCATTCTGATGGATTTATCACTTCACCCTCATCCTCATCCTTATGTTAAAAAAGCATACACCCAGTGTGCGCTCTGAAGCCCCAGGTTCAGAATGGATTTATGTCTACTTTATCTAATGTTTGTACATAGACTCTATGTAAACGATTTATTTCCTAGACCAGTGGTTCTCAACCAGCGGGCCAGGACTCACACAGGGGCCCTTGCAAACTTCCAGCTTGGCCAAGTCTTAAATTTATATATATATATATCTATTGTCTTGAGTCAAAAATGTTGAAAACCACTGCTCTAGATTGTTTTTATAGTCAGTTGTTTATTGTTTGTAACCTTTTCTGTAAATATAGCCTACTTAATGTCTCAAACTTCAGAATGTTTTACCCAGCAAAGATAAAATGACAATGACAACTTTTAGCCACAAGAGGGTGCTGAGCGTCCACACGGAATGAGCTCCATTTCACTGCTTTGCTGATTTGCTTATACTGATGCATGATGGGCAAGAGAGTTTTGGCTGCTCTATCCAAAAACCAAGATATTAGCCTATATTTAAGAATGCTGCCAAAGAAAAAGTAGCTACGTTTAATTTGAAAACCTTAAAAGATGCAAAAGTCAACACATATGGCTTTTTAAAAAAAATCCCTTTCCTGCCTCTAATTTTTCTTGCTTTGCTTTTCCAGAGATAAATTCTAGTGGAGAAATGCACACATCTGACATGGTCTCTACCTGAGCAAAAAAGCCCGTTTCCTGACAGATTCTTTGTTCTTTTATCAAAAGGCCTATCCAGTGCAAAGACCTTCTAGTCATTAAGCTGATGGACGACCACGTGGGGCTTTAGGTTGCAGATTATTAGTGAACTGTGCTGAAGCGTATTTCCTCTAATGAAAATTGCAGTCGTGATGTGCAGTTAGACAAAGCAGAATTTCAGTAGATGCTCTTGTTCTGCGTCTTGTTAGTTTCTGTGGCATCCAGAACATTTATGTGCAAAATACATGTTTGGCTTTATGAATGCCATAGGACGTATGAAAAGTAACTCACACTACTGGAACTTCAAATGGGATGGGTTTTATGAAACAAACAAAAAAATTGTATTTCTCAGGTTTCTTGATTTGGACCTGAACCGTTTGGTTCCCATTGAATATGGAGAAAATCCTGGAATGTTTTCATCAAAAACCTAAATTTCTTTCGACTGAAGAAAGAAAGACGTGGACATCTTGGATGACATGAGGGTGAGGAAATTATCAGAAAAGGTGTTTTTAAAGTGAACTACTCCTTTAAGATGGGTTTGGTCCAGACAGGGATACAAAAAAGTAACCTGTGTGTAAAATGAAATACTCTGCAGTATATTTAATGCTGTGGGCCTAATTTTCTGCCAGAAGTCCTGGACATCTTGTTCAGATACATTGCATCATGGATTCGATAAAATACCAAAAGATAATAAATCAAATCCTGACAGCCTGTGCTAAAAATCTTATAATGGGCCATGTTTGGATCTTCCAGCATGAATGATCCAAAAACAAACATCAAACTCAAAACAAAAATGAGTCACTGAGCACAAGACCAAACACCTGCAATAGTCCCTGACCTATACCCCTATTGAAAATGAGTGAAGAGAAGAAGCGCCAACATGGATCTGTGAATCTAAAGGATCTGGAGAGATTCTGTATGGCGGAATGAACTCTGATCTCCAAACTCATCAGGCATTATAGGATAAGACTCAGAGCTCTTATCTTGGAAAAAGGAGGTTGCAAAAAGTATTTAATAAAAGGGGACAAATAATTGTTCCCACTATGTTTTGGAAAAAAAATATTTCATAATGTGATTTCCTCCACATTCAGTTCTTTTATTTCAATGAAAAGGTTTGATTTTTGCAAATTATAATATCAAAAGGATTAACAGTGCAGATTTATTTTTTACAGCCATCTTTGATCATATTTACCAAGGGAGCAAATGATTCTAACCAGCTCTGTATATGTCAAAAGCTTTTTAATTGAACAGTTTGTTATAACAGCATCCATTAGATTGGAGACTTACATAAGCGAAACACACTTGTATCTGTTCTGAGTGGCATCTCCTAGACTCATAGAGGACCATCTGTTGGGTCCTCACACCTCCTTCTATCTCTGTAATGAGGGCTTAGCAGTGGCTTAACCCTCTCCCATCTCTGCCCATATAATGTCTTATATAACAGAGAGACATATTAAAAATGACTAAAGCAGAGATGGCTGGCTGACCATTAATGCGTGTTAGGATTATTATGCGCACTTATTCTGGACACTTTAGGGCTCTAGGGCACTGTAGAGCTGGATTTGATGGTGCACGCATAGCCATTAATCAAATCAGTTATTGTGACAGTCTAATATCATCAAAAGTCTGTTATATTTCCATAATTTTGAAACAGGAATTATACACAGGTGAACAGGAAGGCGATGTATTTTTTTCTGATGTTAATATTCTTCCATCCCTCTATCCCTCTCCCGATATCTTTATAATCTCGTCCAGCCAATGGAAGATGGATTATCATTTTATTTTAACAACTGAATCTTTGTTAAAAGGTTAGTTCACCCAAAAACAAAAATTATCCCATAATTTACTCACCCTCAAGCCATCCTGTATATGACTTTTTTTTTTCAGACCAATTGGTGTTATATTAAAAAAAACATCCTGGCTCTTCCAAGCTTTATAATGGGAGAGAATGGTACCTTGGTTTTTGAAACCCCAAAAAGCACATCCATCCATCATAATAGTAATCATCCAGGGTTTCAGGGTTTAATAAAGTCCTTCTAAAGCGAAGCAATGAGTTTTTGACTTTATAAACCATCATCTCTGGCTCTAGTTCCGCGAGTCTCGAGTGACCTCTGACACCATGTATGACGTATTGACGAACGCGGAAGTGCAGAGGATAGAGCAAAACAAAACATGTCACGAATTAGAAGTCTAAAACAATATTTTTTTAATGAGAAATGTAAAAGAGGAACTTTTGTTTGTTGCCTAGCCCTGTTTGTTTACCCCGTCTACCCTTACCCAAGCTCCTCCCATATCCTCCGTCATGCGTCAGGTGGTCAGAAGTCTCCGCCATTACCGGAAGACAGTTTGTAAAGTTATACTTTGCTTCAGAAGGCCTTTATTACCCACCTGAAGCCATGGATTATTTTTATGATGGATGGATGTGCTTTTTTGGGCCTCAAAAACCAAGATACCATTTTCTTCCTTTATAAAGCTTGGAAGAGCCAGGATTTTTTTTAATGCAACTCTTTGGCTGACATAAAAAAGTCAAACACTATACACCTGGGATGGCTTGAGGGTAAATTATAGTTTTGGGTGTACTAACCCTTTAAGTCTTGCTTTAAAAATATGACTGACCAGGCCAATTTAGCATCTGCATCCCACATTTTTATTATATAACCTTTAGCTTTTTTAATGCTAGAAGGGAGAATCATGATTGGAATATTTCCATAACATTTTGTTTAAATGTATATTAAAATATGAAAAAACATTGTCTTTAAATAAATCTTGAAAAGTTGTGGATTCAAACATGTGGATTAAACTATTTCAGCCCTCATTTCCCAAATGAACATGAGAACATCAGAAAGAACATCTACATTTGTTTCAAGGTAAATTCATAATGTTACTTAGTTTATTCCACATGTGAGCACATCAATCTCCAGTTCAATCCTATGGGTTGTTCTTTAAAGCTTGTCTGAGTTATGCAGTGCTGAAATTTCGGAACTTATATTACTGTAACATAAAAAGAAAGACATGAAATCAATTCTATAATTCATGACACCTTATCAATGTCGAAGCGAGTTGAAGTCAGCAAAGAGAAACAAGCTATTTAGTTAAAAATCCATTTTTTTAATGTTCTGGGTTCTGTCTTTAGGGTTGAAGTGGTGCTGAAGGATGCATTTAAATTCTTGGCATCAGAAACATTACTCTGTTAACCGAGCAGATGAAATGTCTATTTTCGGCAGACTTTAGAGTCTTTTATCTTTCGCTCGCTCTCATATCTCGCTTTACAAATGTCTAATCCTTTCATGTTTTATCTGTGATTCAAAATGCACATTGTTAGTTTTATTATGCAGTATATGTGTGGGTTTTCAGTGAAAATGATTGTATTGAATAAAATATGACAAATCCACCATCAGTCTATCAGCTTCAGTTCTGGCGTTTGATGAGTACTATGGTCAAGTTTAGTTATTTAATGCAAAAGCACAATGCATCAGTCCATTAGCATTAGATGTGGAAAATTAATTACAGATTACAGAATACAACATTTTACATAAACATTTTATTTTATTATATTTATTAAATATTTTATATATAATCTGTGTTCCCTTTTATCTTTATCTCTTTTTTATATATTATTGTATATTATCAGTGTTGTCGACCGACTGTCTCATTGGCAGGTTGTGATACAGATGGTGTTGTGCCTTCCCATCATGCAGTTCCATCCTCCTATCTCTACCATTTTCCATGTTTATTCATTTTAGGACAAATTCTGATATCAATGCCACTTCTAATCATTTGATAGAATCTTTTTTTGTCATATTTTTGTCCCGAAACTCTGTCAAGCACAGATCTAACTGGAATCGAGCCTAATTCAAAAGCATCCCTGTAGCTCTACCATTGGCACTGACAAAATCTGTATCGCCATCCTGTTTATGATACATAGTGCTGCAGCAGGAGATTATGACGTCAGCTGGCTCTTAACAGCAGGCTGTTATAGTGTACAGATCAGCTTCAGCCGGAAATATGTCCTGTGCTTCATATCCTGTCAGTGTAACACACACCCCGGTTCATGACACCTGAATTACAGCTGTATCTCACCCATGTCCCTTGTCGTCTTCTCTGTGATTAAGTTAATTAGATGTGCTGCAGTAATTGGTCTGTTGTCTGATCCTGAAGGGATTTAGCATACATCTTTAATGATTCAATCCATGTTATTCTATACATCTGACTTCACTGCAGGAGAATTACATTTCCAAGCCTCTGAGTCTCTGACAGATTGTGCAAAAGGTACAGGTTGCTTCTGTCAGGTACAAGGCTTGAGGAAATACGCTTTGTCAAAGTGAGATAAGATACCGTGGGCCATTAAATCTGAGTCTGGGGAAAGTAGTTAAATCCTGAATACCAGTACATGCAGTAAATAACAGGCAGAATAGCAGATTACGCACCATACTTTGCCTATAATGAGCTTGATTCTTGCTCTCCCACTCACTTTCAGGCTTTATTCATCCTCAATTTGTAATGTTTACAAGTGAAGAACGTGAGCACAGACACTGCCACAAAAAAAGGAACAGCACTTTGGATCACACGTGGTGCTGACAAATGTCAGATTGGCAGCACTGCAAAATTTCACTCTTACTGCTGAGTTGAATAGAGATTTGGAAGCTTCTTTTTGCCATTGTGGGAGTTTGTTTAGAGGCTTTTCTTTAGTAATTATTTGGCAAGTTTTAATGATTGAATATATCACTAAATAATGTTTTATTGATAAAGTTCGGGAGGAGCATGTTCAGTTAATTCACACAAGTGGAGTGCATTCAACAAATCAATGATAAAAGGTATAGATTCAGCAATCTCACCTCACTCAATCGATAGTTTAGTATCCCTCCACCACTCGTTCTACACACATACAATCCTAAACACTTACATATGGTTCAGGCCAAACTCCGAGCTTGGAGCCCTCCCCCCTGACAGCACGCCAAATACGCATTTAACGAGTTTGTTTCCTCATAAAATATTTAGGATATTAGATTAAACTTATTTGGCTTGCTGTCCACTGGAGAGGGACTCGATAAAGCAGCTTCAACTCGAGCTCTGACATCTGGTGGCTTAATGTAGGACCTGTTAATTAAAGGTATACCTAAGATGAAGGTGGAGTTTGGTGGAGGGATACTGGAATGGCTGATACTAGGTAGAGGTAAGTGGCTGCTTATATACTATGGTTGTTTGAAAGATTGGATGGGCTCGCTCCTCTCTAATTGACGTTTAGGAACTTCATTTAATCTTATCTACTCTAATAATGTAAGTGTGAACTCGTGAAAGGCCATATTTGATGTAGTATGCGTACATTGATCAATGTTTGATTTTATTTGAGAGTGAATAAAGCCTTACATTTCAATATGTTCATCATACAAAGTGATTGTTTCCTCTTTCTTATCCTCTTATTTCAAAATTTCTTCTTTTGTGTTCAGCAGAAAAAGGCCAGCTGTATGATTTTGAAACAACACGAGTAAATGATGACAAATGAAGTAACTTTGCAAAAACATGTCTGCTAACTCTCATTGGAGTATAAGTAGACCGTTAGTTTAGGGCTATGGTAAGTAGAGTATGTTGACATCACATGTACTTGCAAAGTTACTGTCTGTTGGATGGACCATCAAAATACAGTGTTGCAGTTATTAAGCAGACAGTCTCCTAACACTAATGATATGTAGTTGCAAAATAACTTATAGTTTGTAGAATGTCTAAAGTGGACTATCAAAATAAAGTGTTACCAAAGATTAAAGAAAATAATATGGGGGTGATTCAAAATGTATTCATGGGTGAATAGTTCCCTAAGTCCCAATTTGATATTTTTGTTAAATCACTCTTTCTCTCTTCCTCTATTCCCCGCCCTGTCATAATTCCCCCAGATAAAATGCCCTGTGCGGCCATGTTGTAAATTCAAGCCTTGCTGCATGCCCCATTAGGCCAGTGATAAATATCCCTTCCGCTGGTTTCCTGAAGCCTGTGTGTGCAAATGAGCCTGTGAACAGTGTGAAGTCTTATCAACTCCGAGGCGGGATGTGGAGTTCATGGACGTTTGAGTGACAGACCATATTTGCAAGCTTTAGAAGACTCATTAATGGTGCTTAAAAATGTCTCCTTTTCACCCTTTCTTTTTTCTAGAATTGAAATGGTGTAATGCGTCAGGCTAGCATGTGCGCGCCAGTGGAGAGCATCCACACAAATGCTCTTCACTCAAGGTCACGGTGACGGCAGCAAGTTCTCAATAATTAAAGCCTCTCCCTGGGACCACTGTTGCAGCCTCACAGTAAGAACGGCAGAGGAAATTGTGTTTATACCGATGCTGCATACTTCAGCTACTTTTTTATTTATTAACAATAACAACATTGGTCTATGCAGGTTCAATAGATTTAACTTAAGATGCATAAACTCAAAAGGATAAGACATTTAAAGTGTCAATCCACATCTTATGTAACCAGGTAAATACAACATTTTTCCTTATTCCATACTATTATAACACTTGTATATTTTCGCAAGTTCAGATGCTGTGTTTGCAGCCATTATGGATTGTAGCTTGATATGCTGTACAGTTATTTATATTGTGCCAGCAGGGAAATGACTGAATAAAAATACTGGTGCTATAGCAAATGTTCTGTACTGTGTTTGTGTGAAGTAGAAGTCTTGGGTCAGGTGACGTGTGTGGTGTGATTTCAGGTTGGAAGTAGACAGGCATCCCCTTTTACCATGATCTGACATGCGTGTGCCACCATGGCTCATTCATGCCACCAGAACATCATCCCAAATACGCATACACACACATACACGAGCGAGTGAGTCAGAATCATATGATCTGCTGTTGCCATAGCAACAGATCCCAGCAGTGGGCCCTGGTGAGGTGAGTCACATGAGAAGGGTGAGGAGCTCTCTGTACTCCATGAGAGAGAGCTAGAGCCTTGTTATTCGCACACACACACATACTCGCTGCAGGGCTGAGGATGCTCCAGCTTGCCCTGAGCTACAGGCTTTAACACAGGGAGGGAATTGCCTGAGACTTCAGTCCTATTTTTGGCTGTGTTTGCGCACGTCTGCATGCAGCATCCCAGCGTCTTAAACATCTGTGGAAATTTAGGGAGATGCTCAAATCCTCAATGTGCCTTACTAGTGTTTTCCTAGATGCATGAATCTGAGGGTATCCACGTGGGCTTTGACAAGGCCCACGCAGAATATGCCAATCTGTAGATTTCCATAGAACAGGAATGCTGTGTTTATTAATCTTTAACATTCAACCCTAAAAAGAGTTAGAAAAAACTAAAATTTACTTATTCTTATTAATGGACATCTAAAAATTACCTCAAGCATTTATATTTCAAAATACATGTTTTTATCTAAAAGATGTACAAGGTTGCGATGTTTATCCATGGTAAATATTGCTTTAGATTTGCAGAACTACGTCATCTGTCAATATGAATGGTTATAGGTCTCGGATTCATTGATTATCAGGGTTCAACGCAAAATAAAATGTAACAAGCTGTTTTTAATTAGGCCTACACTGTAAAAATGAATATGCTTTATCTAATCAATAAAATTGTGGCAACAGATTACAAGCAATATTATTAATTACATTGAACAAATTAGAATTGAGTAATAATGAATCAAATTATTCCTTAAAAGTTAACCATTTAAAATGAGTAAAGTTTACACCCAAAAATTAAACAGAAATATCTGAATAACAGACAGACGTCAAAGATTAATTAAGAACTCTTTAGTTTAAATGGCTAACACTGATGACACTTGATGTTAATAAGCAGAATCACTGAAGGAGAAAACTTTCATTTTATAGCAAACCTTCATTTCATAACAAACCCATTTTATAACAAACCTTTTAAACCTAAAAAAAAACCTAAAACACACTGATCACCATAATGGTGACTTAAATGTGCGGGGTTTTTTTGTTTGTTTGTTTGTTTGTTTGTTTGTTTGTTTGTTTGTTTTTTTTGGGGGGGGGTCAAATGGTTAACTTTTAAGGAATTAATTTCATGAATTATTACTCAAATCTAATTTGTTCAATTTAATGAATAATATTGCAATCTCTTGTATGCTTGTAATCTCTTGCCACATTTTTTTTTATTAGATAAAGCATATTCATTTTTACAGTGTATCAGTTCCACAGATTTTCCAATAGAAGTAGTGCGGAAAATTCTCATCAGTGCAGAATGTGGAAAAAGTCAGTTCTAAACATTTAGCACTGTGAAAACACAGGTGGTGTTTCTGCAAGTGTATCCGGCCCCTAAAAAGTCTCTTTGGTGGTAGACATCTGCTTCTGGGCCACATCTGCTAATGTGAGTCAAACAAATAAATAAACCCATTTCTGGCATATGTGTTACCTGTTTGTTGTTTTCCAGGATCCAAACAGTAGCTGCAGTAGACAGCTCTGCTTCCTACCCAGGGCACTAAACATTCAGAGATTGATCTTTGTAAAACATGGAGCCAGAACATCCCTCATTGGTTTCCACATGAGGTAAAATTGTGTTGCATTGATTTGTGATCAGTTAAGTCAGTGCTTTAGGCTGCTATAATTCATAAAGATGGAAATCTGAAAATGACCAGACAAAAGTATTTTACATTAGCCATCTATTCATTTTAAGGGATGCATTCTAAATCACTCTTTATCTTTACAGGAGTGCAGACGTGTGATTAATGGGATGGCTTTAAAAAACATCTGCTGAAGACATTAATCAGCGATCTGCGATATCCATCTCAATTCACACAGCAAAATTGAAAAGAAACTCAATTGAGCCAGACCAGCCAGAACCAAGGACGGTATAAATCCTCCAATGTCAGGAAGAAGAATGAGCGGACACAATCAGACTGCAGGTGCAAAGAAATAGCCTTTCTGATAGCAGACGCTCTTTTCTGAGAGAAGAAACAAGCATCAGTTGAGCTCCAAATTTTAGCCAATGTCATCTCACTGCTTTGATGGGATCATAGTGGAGTTTATTGATTTAAAATGTGGGGGAAACAACCGTATCTTGTAGGCTACTAAATAAGACATTGTTGCCCGTTTGACAGATCTGCACACCATTGAGGGTTTTAAAGGTAGGAGGTAGAATTTACTTGGCAATCGCTAAAAGGTATTTCATCAGAATTTGGACGGGACGGGATGGGATGCGCAGATTACGCGTCTGCTGACGTATGAACGAGTTCGTGACTCATGCGTAATCTATATAGTAATGTGCTCTCTGCCAATCGTGTAAGGAGAAAAAAAATGTGCTTTGAATTTTAACCACTGGAGGACAAAAAAAGGAGTGGGTTGGTTAGAAGTGTTGTCGCGGACAACACCCACCGATGTGTCAGCGTGACCCCAAAGTTACTATTTTAGGCTGGAAGAGAATATACAATAGTGCGCGGTGGGTTTTTGCGTCAGGCGACGCGCTCTCAGTCACTTACTCTGCGCATTTCTGGACAGGTTCAGTCGTGAGCGCGGAAACGGCACACCAGCGAGGATTCTTTCTGTGGGAGCCATCAAATTGATCTTTCGGGTTATTGTCACTCTTTGAGACCTATATGAAAACACTCGCATCTAATTCTCACTCTTCGACATCCAGTAAGTGACCGTGGTTTCTCTTCATTTAGTATCCGACGTGATAAAAGATGTAAAATGGATGATTGCGTTGTGGCAACTTATTTGCTATTCCTGTCATGCATAGAGCGTTTTATTACGCTGCACGCAGTTCATGTCGACAATTCACAGCAGCAATTGCTGGTCAGTTGTTTGTTATTTACGAGGTGTCTAATGTTATCAGAGGCGCGACAGTTTTAGGTCAAAGTGACACACATATTTGACCTTGAGGATGCTGCAAGGCGCGTGGTACTCTTTACATGACAACATTAAGCCCCGCGGGGTCCACGTGTTTGGTGCTTTTAAACTATTGTAAGCGTATTGCTCGTTTCGATTAGTGTTGAAAGATCAGTGAAAGGGAGGGTTAAGGTGAATGCTATCATTGTCCGTGACTGCAGTCAGGCGCATCCTCAGGTGACGCTGGAGCCGTCGAGTTTGAAGCTTGACGAAGATGCACTTGATTTACATTACTCGTTTTCATTTGTGTATGACGTAGGCTAAAACAACTATGTTTGACAACATTATTGTTATACTTCATGCACAAATGAAAATGGGTAGGCCCACTGTAATTATGTAAAACCCCCTTTTTTATTCAACTTGAGTGCATGTTTTGTCAGAAACGTATGAAATGTGGACTATGTGCGGTTATCTTATTGATATCATAGTGATGGTTCTTTTAATAAATTGCTTTGAGTGTTCATTTGTCCCTTTGGATAAGATATGTTGGTTAACTAAATTAATTAATGTAGCCTACCATAGCCCTGTTATTAAACACTACTGTACAGGGGGTCAGAATGGAGAAATCTCTTGGCTTCCGTTATAACAGATTAATAGCTTCTCATGAAATTAATGCTGTTATCTTCATGCAAGTTTTAATAAATCAGAATAATATTTAGGCTTGAGTTTTGAGATTTAACAGCCAACAGATCACTTATCAGGAAAAACTCGCCCCTTGTGGCCCAATTTTCTCATCTTTTCAATTTCATGCTTAACATGTTCTGGTATTGAGTGAAAACACTTTATTTAGTGATTCAGTTAAGCAGTACAATATCATTGTACAATTAGCAATCCGATAAATAAATATTCTGTACTACTCTTCTAGGATATGGACATTGGAGACATGCACACAGAAGTCCTCTGAATTCACATGATTAATTTGGCACAACCAAAACATGCAGTTACCATCATCCCTGCATTATATCAGTGTAATCTTTTCCTGAACATGAATCATTATTTATATGCATCCTAGCTATATATGAAATTGGATAGATGAGCTGTCACTCACTATTCTGATATACAGTAGAGAGCATGCAGGAAGCAGAGATGTGAGAATTTCATCAAGCTTCATTGCCTAGCAACCCAGACAGATAAAATATGTAATGTGCATTTGAATCAACATGATGTTTAGCTACTGTATATAGACCATTATTGCTAAGGGAGGCCATATCAATAGTTGGCTCTGATCAGCAATGCATTTTATATTCTTGTGGAAAATGTTGAAAAATTGCATTCGCCAGCAGGGAGGCTTAGATTTTGGTGTCTTAGTTAAATTCCACAGAAACAACTGACCAAGCACGTTCCCTGCATTATGAGTGATAAGCACCCATGTGTTTAATGCATAGCAAAATGAGACTAAGCACATGAGCAGCATTCTTCAGGTCTAGTTTGCTCCCTACTGAAATATAATCCTAATATAATATAATAATCATACTAATGACGTAGAGAACTGACTGGCCTGCTGCCCGGACAAGCTGTTTTGGACCTGAACACTGTGCAAATTTTCACAGTGGGTGCAAAAGTTCAATCTCAGTGTGTGGTGGTTCTTTGATGGTCTATCACCATGTCACAAAAAACAATGCACATGCTAATAATTTATGATGTGTATGTTTGCTCTTAACACTATTTGGAAGTAAAGTAGATCTGAGCCTTTTTGAATGCGGTTTGTAGGTTGTCATGGGTGGTCGGTGAGCATCGCCTAGCAACACAGCAAGGTTTTGTGTCCTCTTGTATTTGATATAATCTATATAGATTTTTTCCAGTGCCTTAGGCTCTCATTACCAAAGATAAACAATGGTGAGAAGAGCAAAGATGGCGGCTTTGTTGCCACATTCCCTAGTCATTCTGTAGATAAAAATCTCAGCTCATCACCTATCCCTTATTTATCAAGAAAAGGACCCCTGTGGTCTAGATTAAAAACTCGTCAGTGACTGCCACTTTTTTTAATCTCAGGCTGTGATTTGTACTGGATTTCATCCATTAGTTGAACACCAAACCAAAATTATGTCCATTTTTAAAGCACTAAATTACACTTGCAATGTGCAGTGTTGCACTGTTAAACCTAGTACATTTTAGCTTTAGTTACGCCAGTCTGCAAACATAAAAAACTATATCATTAAAATAAACCACCTTTAGACTTGGGGAGTGAAATTATGGCTGTCAAAAGATGCAAAAATTCCATGTCGATGTTTTTTTTGTAGTTAACATGTATTTAGTTCCTTTTTAAGGGAAGATAACAAAAGACTGTGCAAGTTTTGGGTTCAGAAGTTCATTTGGATGACACATGTAGTTGAATCATGTGCAGAATTCAGCAGCAGTGCCCACACACATTGTGTATTCCTCAAGCAGCATCAAACTGTAAACCCTGAACTCACACTGAACATGCAATATAAGAAAGAATAGAGCCTCTGCTTTTAAACAACAACAAAAAGTTGAGTAAATAAAGCAACATTTTTCACAAAAATCTGAGATTTTTTTTTGTCAAATAGGCTATGTTTACACGGAAACGTTTCTGAAGAGAAAACGCAAAAGTGGCGTTGCGTTATCACTTTTTATTCTGCGTTTAGACAAGCGTTTTGGGTGTGAATTCCGCGTGCAGATGGTGACACAAAAGTCTGCGAAATTCAATGTAGTATGCACTCCTGGCGGCTAAGAGTGCATAGTACAACTACACCAAGCCCACGCGCCTGCGTACAACCTTCACTGTCAAGCAGACCCTTGCGTTTTTACCATTTCTACACGGGAACGCGGCCGTGGAGCGTTTCAAAGATTTCCACTCTGGAGGGTGGTTTCACGTTTTTGCGTTTTTAAGCCCCAAAAACGCCGTCGCCGTGTAAACGAAAGGCACATCCGATAAAATATTTTTACGTTTTCACCCGCGAGCGTTCTCGTGTAAACAGGGCCTAAGTCTGGACTGTATTCAGAACGATGATCAAAAGAGTAGATCGAGTCCATCAACACCCCGAGAGCTTCATAGTCCTATACCTCGTTCTGGGTCCACATTTCATTGCTGTTTAATATTTGATGACCACATTATTTACATTTGCATAAGCAATTTTTCTATCGCTTGTTTCTGCTTCTGCTTCGCCTGTGTTTTGATCTGGAGATTCTGTACACTTTACACTTTCAGAAGATTCAAAATAGCCCCCATTATCATCATATAACATGACAAACATGTCATAACATGGATTGCCATAAAATTCCGTCAATGGCAGGGAAAGAGTTAAATACATAATTCTGTCATGAAAGAGGCGCAGACTGATGGATCCTCAACTCATCCTTTCTAGGGCACAACTGATTGGTTCCTGTTGAATTAGTAGATCCACATGTATAGATCTGCTATGGGTAATTCATGTATGTATGCTATACTGTACAGTAGCAGGATGTCTTGTGTATCTATTGGCAGTAGCATGTCCCGTATTTCCACTGCAGCAGCAAAAGCAGCTAAGCAGACCTATTCCGCCAAGACCAAACATAAAAAAAATTGTCATTACCATTACCATGCCAAACACTCCGAGAGATGCCTTGACGAAAACGACATATACTGTCTTGCCTGGGCCTGGGACAAGATAATCTTCCTCTACTGTTCCTCTCCTCTGCTCTTCTTGTTAAAACACACTAGACATGCAAAATCTGTGCATTTTGGGCACTTTTTGTGTGAAATCATATTTATTTTTAGTCCATCAAAAGTGTGCTTTTACTTTTAATTAAGCATGAGCAGCACAGTAAAAATAGACTCAGATCTGGCCCATTATCTGGTCACCGATGCGGACAGTGACGCATTTCAGACGGCTTTTAATTTCTCATCTCCATAAATATATCTAGTAGTAAAGCTAATGCAAGGGCTAGAAATCAATTAATTCTTTGCTAATGCTTTCTCATCATCATGGAGAGCGCAGTTGCTCTCCCGTGGCGTCTGTATTTTCTATGCAACAATGAACTTGCACGCCTGTAAAAACAAGCGCGCTGCATCGCTATTATGAGCTAATATCCAAAATATTCTTCCTCCAAAATACTCTTTGCTCCGTTCTTATCAACAAGTGGATTTACAGCCACCACATCAGCAGCATCGCTGGTCGCAATGTCTCAGCACTTTTATGAAGAGGACGCAACTGCACGCGCTTCGGGCATGAACGCGCATCAACTACCGGGTTTGAGAAAACCTGGTACCGTCACGTGACGTTTATAAAAAAAATTAGTACCGACTTGGTACCGAAGTTGAACACACTCATAAAGGTTGACTGCGCTGTTTCTTACTTTGCTCTACGTCGACTTTACTGACGTTAGTTCTAGCTTCACCACCACCTTTTTAAAAATATTTGTTTAGGATATCTCGAAAGCCTCTATTTTCTTCTTCTCTTCTCTTTTCTTTTCTGAGCACCAGACATTTTGAGCGTAACGTTAGCCTACTGAACTGCAAATCAAATATATTTCTAAATATCCAATATATCCCCCCCCCCATCCCCCAAATGGTTAACTTAATTTCAGTTGGCTATTCTGTTCAAAACTGAAATGCTGAGGGTCAGAAAATCTTTCCATCTGTCCTACTAGTGCTTGCATTTGGTTCTATTACAACAGATTGCTTAAGTTTTCATGAAATGTATTCTACAGTCTAGAGCCAAAAGCAATCTTCTTCTTTCTCATATTTGCATGCTCTTTTCACAGGAGCACAAACCTTCATTCTCCACACCTGTATCAAGCAAAAAGGGCAGTTATTGTGACCTCCATTCTGTCCTGCTCTTCTTTCACACCTTTAATCGTTGGGATCACCACGACACGGCACAGCCATGCCCAAAAGCAGTAAAGTGACTCAGCGCGAGCACAGTAATGAGCATGTCACAGAGTCTGTGGCCGACCTCCTGGCGCTTGAGGCTCCCATGGACTATAAGAGCAGCCAGATGAGCATGGCAGGTGGGGGCCCTCCGCCCATAGGCAAACCAGACATCTCCCCCGACCTGGAAGACGGGCGACCTGCCTGGAACAGTAAGCTCCAGTACATCTTGGCCCAGGTGGGCTTCTCGGTGGGCCTGGGTAACGTGTGGCGTTTCCCTTATCTTTGCCAGAAGAACGGAGGAGGTGAGTTACTTATTAGTGATGAGCATTTGGAACTGTTTCATGGCTCAACTTAAAAATATATGTATTTCTATCATAATTTATTCAACCTCCAAAAGGAGAAATGTGAATGGCTGCTCTTTATCATGCAACTACAATGGATGGGGACAACAGATTTTAATCTCAAAAAGGCAGAAAATCACCATTTAAGATACATAAATGATTTCCTCAGATGTTTTGCATTGGATTTCATCCATTAGGTGAAAGCTAAATCAACATTTCCTCCAATGTGTTGATTATACTCACCTTTAATATTCATGTTAAAGCAATAATTTGCTCTTTAATGCAAAGTTACATTTCTAAACCTAGCAGTGCATTTTGGCATTTACATTTTTTTTTAGTTCAAATGGTAATGCATTTAGTTCCTTTAGACTAAGCATAAGCATAATGCATTTAGTTCCTTTAGACTAACTAAGATTAAGACTAAGATTAAGGTCATATAACTAGCAGCAACATTCTGGACCATCTGAAGATACAAAAGTGAAAATGAATTTAGATTGAGTTACAGTAGTATAATCGCGAGGTTAGGTAGTTAATGCACTGTGAACTAACATGAAATTGTGTGTGTCCATATCAGTGAACACCCCAGACCACTCGGTGAGTTTCACGTCTTTGTAAACTAAAGTTAAACGCATTTTAGGAAGTATTGCTCCAATGCACCTATGCAAGCATTGTGGAGGCGTTTGGGGGTGCAACCACAGAAACCGAAAATTCTCGGGCCAGCAGCGCATGTCCAAATTTCAATCTAAACTGTTCTAATTCAACAGAAATGATCTTAAAACAGGGCTAAATTACTGAACTTGTCCTTTAATTTGCAGCTTCTTATAAAAAGCTTTGGTATGATTTCAGAAGATTAGTCTTATGGAGCACTTTTATGGTATAATATATGGTATATTTTTTGTCTTTGTGGAGCTTGATAGGCCCAGGCTTAACTCACTTTCATTGTATAAAAAATAGAAGGGGGAGTAAATGATGACAGTGAATTTAATTTTTTTTGTGTGTGAACTATTCCTTTATTGTTTTCACTCTTCTTTATTATTCTTTTTAGCTGTAATTTTTTTCCATTGAGACAGTCTTTTTTGGGTCAGCTGTGTGCCTTGTGCACTACTTGGTCTCTCTAAATTTACTAAGCTGACGATAGTGTTATTTAGGGCAGCAATGTTATATGGGCTGTTTAAAAACAGGAAAATCAAGGCCAGTGTGGTCTTGGTTTGCAAATTTACTTGAAATAATACAATGCTTTCCCATTGCTCTTTGGCTGCTTGGACTATTATTCATTGTTCATATTCTCCTTTAATCTGAAATGTACTGTTTCATGCTGTTTCACAGTCTCTAGACAGACATGTGGTTTAGAATGATTTCAGGAAATTACTGATTTAATGATAACGTCTCGATGTAGTCAATGAAGGGAACTGAATCAGCGTATAGTCTCTTCAAAATTAAATATATCCACAAAATATAATGAATTAAGGTAATTCCATGAAATTGTTTAAGCATGAAACTTACTATTTTTTGTTTAAAAAACAAACAAACAATGTCAATTGGGTTAGGAAAATTAAGATGTATTCTCTGAAAACAAGTCAAGCAAAATTGATAAGATATTAAATCACATACATTTATGTTGTTATAGGTATCTTTAAATATATTTTTCTGGAAACAAGACACACACAAAAAGAAAATTATTTTTTGCAGTGCATAATTGATTGCAAATCATCCGAAAAAAAAATGTGTTTCCTATATCTTGAAAATAGTATAATAACAAACTATATTAAAAAAGGTCCTAAAATATAGTTGGACACGTTAATGTTATCTGAAAGTGAAACCTGACACCTTTATTATATCGTCATGTCTTGCCCTTGCTTGTCTTGCAATTATAAATGTTTCCCAGAAGGCCTTGTTTACGTTACGCACCCTTGCTCTCTCCATCTTCTCTCTTCCATCTGTCCACCCATTCCTCTCTTTCCTCCCGTCTCCCATTGTTTTTCCATTAGTTGTATGCATAAATAAAGCTCAGACAAAAAGCCTCGACAAAGCAACATCGAACACAAAAGAAATGCAGTAATCAACCTGATAACAAGCAGTTCTTCGTCATAAGCTGAGGCTAGGGAGTGCTTTGCTGTGATCATCCACCAAGCTCTAATTACACTTATAACCTCCCAAGAGGAGGGGTTTGTGGTCATCTGCCAGCAGTGTGCCACCCAGTGTGTCAATAGAAGCAGTTATTTTCGGATTGTTCTTTGACTTCAAACAGAGGAAGCTTTGCTCAGACCAAACTCTTCGTCACCATGGAGCTAGTTTGACGTCAGGGCTCAGCAGCATGACTTGCTGTTTTATTCTGTTGTCAATTCATTCATGCTGGCAGTCATGTCATTAGCCTATAAGATACCATCTTCTGCATCTGGGTGGTTGAAATTTAGCTTGAAAATGTTTGAAGAACAAAACAAAAATAATTAAGCTCACCTGTTCTTGTTCTAATTGGAAAAGTATAAGATAATGGATTATCCAAATTGTGTCATATAAGATTAATATATTTTAAAATATGGTGTGACAGCTGGTCATATAGTTTGTTTAAATGCATTTCTCTAAAGGCTAATGCCATGCGCACCGACAGCCGTTTCCACTGCCAGGCGGGCATGTCGGCCAAACATGACAAACGAATGGGGTCAGTCCAGAGGTCTCATGAGGGGTGTTGTTACACATCTGCAGGAGAGTTGGCAAGTGATCTGGCCACTGCACTTGATATTCTGGGCTCAGTGTTCTTTGTAGAGACAAAATAGTCTTTTTTAAACCTTTTCCATGTCCCATTTCCTTGGGGCCTGTAGGATGTGGTTCGGACTTTGACAAACCCATACAGACTGCACAGCTGTGCCACCATGGTCGACTCAAAGGCCGCTCCTTGATCTGAGAGGATTCATTCTGGACATCCCTATGCCTGGATAAGGTAGTAGTGCCAAAGGACTTAGTGGACTTAGTGTCTTAGCGGCTGCTGTCTGGTCTTTTGTAGGGACAGCCCATCAGTACTTTGAGAAAAGATCAGTTACTACCAAACCAACAGATAAGGATAAGTGTCACCATGCCTACCAAGAGACAACTAGTCAACTGAAACGGTTTCCAAAGGGTATAATACAAGAATAGGCACCAAGGATGCCCTCACCTCTGGTCCTCTTTTCTGTTGAGTGCAAATTGCACATGTGGATGCCCATTCTTCCAAGTCCACACCCATTCCGGGCCAGTAAAAGTTTATTCTCAGTAAGCCCTAAATCTTGGCTAGTCCCATATGGCCTGAGGCATTGTGATACTTCTTCCACAACTTATAAGTCTTATATGTTGGTCAATAATACTGCCATATCCGCTGCTCTGCCATTGGTACCTTCAGACATGAACCACTAAACGACTACTTTAGCTCGAATGCAAAGAAACACACACACACATGCATCAGTGTGGGAGAAAAGGACCACTTCCCTTTAGTCTGAGTTTTTTTTAGTCATACGCCTCAAGATTGTGTGTGTTGTGGCTTTACAAATGCTTTGCAGAATACCTCGGTTGTAACGAGTGGTTATTTCAGTCGAAGTTGCTCTGACCGCTTGCATCAATAAGGCATTTTCGCCCACAGGACTGCCGCATACTGGATGTTTTTCCCTTTTCACACCATTCTTTGTAAAAGAAATGGTTATGCATGAAAATCCCAGTAGCCATCAGAAGATGGGTACACTGTGGCCATAAAGGGATGGAAATTGTCAGCAACAATACTCATCCCCCAACACCAATACACCAGCAGCAGCAGCAGCTTGAAACGTACAGTAGATACAAGACAGAAGCTTTCATGTCATGTGCACCAAATTCTGACACTACCATCTGAATGTCACAGCAGAAATTCATACTCTTCAATGTTTTTCCAATCTTCCATTGTCCAATTTTGGTGAGCCCATGTAAATATTGCCTGACCCATTAATAATATATTTTACTTAAAAATCTATGTAAATATAAAATACTGTATGAAGGGAAAACATGGCCCTGGCAGTCATAGATAGTATTTTGACTGTAGCAACAGATCTATTGTAAAATAATTTGCTACTTTTTTATGTATGTATGGAAAAAACAACATAAAGGAGAAAAAAAGTCTGAAAGTGAGTTCCATTTTGGTGGTGAGTTCAGTGTGCTGTAGCTTGATTGATCTACGGCTATTGGTTGGTCATTAAAGACAGGGTTGTAAGGACATTAGTCTCTGTTTACAAGTGTCGCTATCTCTCTTTACAGGTGCTTACCTTGTTCCATACTTCATCCTTCTTATTCTTATTGGCATCCCACTCTTTTTCTTGGAGCTGGCGGTTGGCCAAAGGATTCGTCGAGGAAGCATTGGAGTGTGGAATTATGTTTGTCCACGACTCGGTGGCATTGGAGTATCCAGCCTGATGGTGAGTGAATTATGTTCTTCTGAAACACAAGACACAAATGAGCAGTCACTTAAATGTATTTACTTTTCTTGATTGAGATAATGTTGCTTTGAGAGTGTATATGCGTAAATAGAGGGCATACATGAAGTCAAATATGAAAGTGGAACTAAACTTTAAATACAGCTATATAGACAAGATAAAGTAAATCATTCTTCCTGGTTTATGATCTCCAGACTTCAGATTGGGAGTGTCTGGTTCACATCAGCTCAGACTGGGCAATTGATACAATTTTATTTCTAGTGCATTGTTGAAAAAGGGTCACAATACAGTGAGGAGCCTGCAAGTTCCAGACCAATAATAACCAATGTCATTTTCCCCCTTTATTTTGTTCTGAAGGCCTCAGAAGCATTTATTTTTGATGAGTTACAGGCCTAAAAGTGCTAATTCACCACCTGTGCCGCGTCATCCATTACTCAGCGCTGATCTCAAATCATTTTAATATGAGCGCAGTCACGCAAGATCAGATGGGTTTCGATCTTAAAATATCACTGTCTGAACATTTAATAAATCTTATTTTCAGTCCCAGCTGCACCTGGACTTTCTGGTTTTCTTTCCTTGTATAAGCAATTGCACTTTGGAGATATAGGAAGTCAGCAAATATGTAAGGCCTTTTGGGAGGTGATGGTTATATTCCATAATCCGATGCACCAGTGCGGAAAGCTGGTATTGTGTGAATCAGCAGTTTCTTGTGAATGGCTTTCACATTAGTAACAGAATGAGCTGAATACCAATATATATTTTTCTGTTAATTTTCAAATATTAATTATAATATAATCTCTTAAATGTCTTTTGTATTTTATTTAGTATTTGTTATGTAGTCTGAATGAGACTGCTGGATTCATTTACTTCACATTGGGAATTAACCTTGTTTTTTTTTAATCTTCTACTCAAAGGTACTGAAAAAAACATAGGGATAGCCATTTTGATTTCACATGCCTCTTTCACATGCCATTATATGACAATGGTATTTTGGGGCCTGAAAACGCAAACTTTTGAAAATCGGTTTCGATTTGTGCGTTTTTGAAAAAAATAACATTATTGTCTCTGTGTAAACTTCAAAAATGCTAATGTTTGATAACGGTGATGACATGCGCATGTATTATGTTTTCAGTCTATAGGTGCATAGTTTACTGGCCTGGCATGCATAATAGCGTTTTTAATAGTTTTCGCAGATTGGTGTGAACAGGGATCGTTCTGATTGTCTTTTTGTACTCAAAAAAAAAGGGAAAAGGGAAAAAAAAGGAAAAATTGTTTGTTTTCAGTACATCGATGCCAGGTAAACATATTCTAGATAAGAAGTCCCATAGTTAAAAATACTGTAGAGAAACACTCAGGGACTATATGTGCCTGCTCTGCTGCAGCCTCAGCTATTAATACCCATAAAGCTACAGCAGAAAGAATGTGCTTCAATTATTCACTAACTCAATGTGCTGTGGATTTGTTACATCACAAAGTACGATTACGACCCTGTTACAGACTGCAGGGAAAAATCAAGTAATAGATTTATTGTAAACATGGCACAAGTTGCTAAACCCTCAAAATACATGGTATTTCAGCAAACACAACACATTCATTCTACTCTATTGTGTTCTATTTCTATAAAGGCACACTATATTTGGAGTAATGCTATTGATTTTTTAGAGTCGAAAGACTTAAGATTTTATCCATTAAGACATCCGATCATATATCAGATGACACTCCAGGAATCAGACTGTCAGCACAGTCTGGTGCACATCAGCACATACTGTATACAACTGCCAGGAAGAGCTAGTCTGACTGAAATATACTGTAAAATTAACTTTCACAAGCCTAAACTGGCATGTTGACTCATTCAGATTAAACCTTTGAAATTTTTGGATATAAGTGTTGATTTGTGGTTTCTGTTCATCTAATTCTAATATAAATAGCGATTGTTTCAAAGCCGGTAAAGCAGAAAAGACTTCCAGACAAAGAATCCCAGAATGTGCCAGATCGCTAGACCAGATTTTGTCACCTCTTGTTATTTTTAGTGCACAGTGTGGCTAAGATCTTCAGTAAACAGTCTAGTCAAGCAAAATGAGCCTTAAACTACAGTAGATGACGAGACATTTCCAGGGGGCTGTTCTTTTTTCAGTATTAGTACTCAATATTCAGAATCTTAATTATTTTCTAGATGTTAACCGATACCCTTTGTTCTTTCTTTTCTCCATACTGCAGGTGTGTGGTTTTGTGGGTCTGTACTATAATGTGATTATAGGCTGGAGCATCTTCTACTTTTTTCAGTCATTTCAATATCCTCTACCTTGGAGCGCCTGTCCCATCAGGAAGAACGGCACTCAATCCTGTGAGTGCTCTGCAATTCCTCACATAATGACCATAAAGATCAATAAACAATTAATAATTCACAATTTCTATTTGAATGATCCCAAATCTTTGTAGTGAATCAAAAGTAATAGGCCAACTACACGATTCCTGATCGATTCCTGACTGATTCTTTGTACATATGACTCTCTAAAGTTGGTTCTTTTGATGAATCACTCAAAAAGATGAGTTACCGGTTTGAACACTGTCCTGTATAATTGACAACATTAGCAGTAAGAGAATATTTTTTCATACAGTATGGACAAAATGGAGATCCCAACTGAAATGAATCGGAATCAAATCTTAAGAAATACCATCCCCATATTTCATTAAATAGTCCAAAAGAAATATTAATAAGGAATGTTGTCTCTGCTTTTCTTTTTTCTGATTAGTTGTGGAGCCTGAGTGTGAGAAGAGCTCGGCAACCACGTATTACTGGTACCGCGAGACCCTGGACATCACCAGCTCGATCGCAGACAGCGGGGGTCTGAACTGGAGGATGACTTTGTCACTGCTGGCTGCCTGGATAATTGTCTGTCTGGCTGTAATAAGGGGCATTCAGTCATCTGGGAGGGTGAGGCAGACTTGCTACTGCATGAGATAAATGAGAACCAACTGAGTTATGAAACATCAATTTTCAGATAGCTCAAAGGCACAATATGCAGATGCTGGGTTATCAGCCACATCTGAACAATTACACAATCACGATGAGCAATTATGATTATAGTCTCAGAGTGGAACGTTTGCTTTCTCCTTGAAGCTAATTCAAGGTGTGATAGTGCTGCAGTTTTTGCAAACACATATTTTGTGGGGGAAAAAACACCCATTTACCAGCTGTTTAAATGTTTTACAGTGTCTGAACAACAGGGACACAAATAGGTCTATAAATTAAAATTTTGGTTAATCCCACCCGTTTTGGTTCGGACAGTTGCATAAACTTAATCAGCAAGTCTTCAAGGAGTAGTTCACTTTCACAAAAAAAAAAAAAAAAAAAAAAAAACATTTGCTGATAATTTACTCACCCCATGTCATCCAAGATGTCCACGTCTTTCTTTCTTCAGTTGAAAAGAAATTAAGGTTTTTATGAAAACATTCCAGGATTTTCTCCTTATAATGGACTTCAATGGGAACCAAACGGTTCAAGGTCCAAATGAGAGTTTCAGTGCCGCTTCAAAGGGCTTTAATCGACACCAGACGATGAATAAGGGTCTTATCTAGGACCTTTCGAGTCATTACTCGAAAAAAGATTTGTTCATTTTGATGAACGAGTTTGAACAGGAGAGTCACAAACGGTCATCACAGAACAGAGCAAGGCGAGCATTTGTGCTTATAAAACTTTATTTTTGAAATGACCGATTGTTTCGCTAGATAAGACCCTTATTCATAATCTGGTGTCGTTTAAAGCCCTTTGAAGCTGCACTAAAACTCTCATTTGGACCTCGAACCGTTTGGTTCCCAATGAAGTCCATTATATGGAGAAAAATCCTGGAATGTTTTCATCAAAAACCTTAATTTCTTTTCGACTGAAGAAAGAAAGAGATGGACATCTTGGATGACATGGGGGTAAGTAAATTACCAACAAAAGTTTTTTTTTAAAGTGAACTACTCTTTTAAGGCTAATCAGTCTTACTTTTTAAATTCAAATTAGACCAATATACATTTTTATGTAAATGACAAAAATGTAGACTAGTCTTGAAGAAAACTTGTAAAACTGAAACTGGCCAAATGTCAAGTAAGTAAAAGAGACTAGGCCTCCACACAGTAAAAATGAATAAGTATATACTTTAAAAAAATGTAAAATTGTATCCAACATAATGTTTACATGCAAAAAAAGATATCAACCAAAAATGTGGGAAGAGTGGATTCTTACCCAAAAAAATAGTTGAAGAATAAATACATAATGTGCCATAATTTACAAGCTCTTGTTGTAATAAATAATACCAAAAGCATTAATACACAATTAAAACAAATAGAAAATTGTTCTCTGAGAAATGTATGCACAAATCATTCTAAAACATTTGAACAAAAACAATAAATATTGCAGGTGATGTACTTCAGCTCACTCTTTCCATACGTGGTGCTCTTCTGCTTCCTGGTGAGAGGGATGTTTCTTAAAGGAGCAGTAGATGGCATTGCTCACATGTTTACACCCAAGGTAAGAAGATTGTGCGCACACACTTTCTCATAGTTAGGGTATCCAGATGACTAAGCAAATCTTTATATAGGCAGGCAGCAATCTTTAAAAGAAAATGTGTGCAGTTGAAATGTAGTGCTCGTCACGTGGTTGGACTCCCTCTTGTGGTGTATTTGGGATATTTAATCAATTATGAAATATGATTCTATTACATTAATCACACATGATTCTATGCAATAGAAGGCCTTCAGCTATGCTGACACTTATTTGGCACTGTTCATTTACTTAGAGATTAGATCACAGATGTAATAAATAGTTTTAATATATTTCTTTTTAGCTGGAGATCATGTTGGAGCCGCAGGTGTGGCGTGAAGCAGCCACTCAAGTCTTCTTTGCTCTTGGTCTGGGTTTCGGAGGTGTCATTGCTTTTTCCAGTTACAACAAGAGAGACAACAACTGTCATTTTGATGCAGTGCTTGTCTCCTTCATCAACTTTATGACCTCCATACTGGCCACACTCGTAGTGTTCGCTGTGCTGGGCTTCAAAGCCAACATCATGAACGAGAAATGTGTTGTGGAGTAAGTATGACCTCTCAAAGCATTTCATTTCTCTCATGAAAGGATCATTTTTGTGATTGGATTAAGTTACACTCTCCTTTATAATATAATAATAACAATGCCTAATACTTTAAATCTACATGTGGAAGCTCATGTCTGTGTTCTAATGTAGGAATGCTGAAAAGATTCTAGGGTACCTGAACTCAAATGTGCTGAGTCAGGATCTCATCCCCCCTCATGTCAACTTTTCCCACCTCTCTACGTCGGATTATGCCGAGATGTACGGCGTAATAAAGATTGTGAAAGAGGACAGTTTTGCGCAGCTGGGGCTGGAGCCGTGTCTGCTGGAGGATGAGCTCAATAAGGCAGGTGTTCGGCCCGTGAGCTAAAGGCTTTCAGCAGGTTTTCAGCTAAGCCATTTAGGATGGATGAAACTAAAATTTAGACTTTTATTATTATTATTTATTTATTTTTCCAAGCTCAGTAGACAAAAATTTTGATTGTAATAATGCCTTTAAATGCCTTTGATTGTACTGTTCAAGCTATTTATAATTTTAGAGCCATTTTGTATTTTGCTTTATGTATGCACAATTCAATCTTCATCAGTATTATTATAGCTTTTTCATTTCTATTTTATTTGTTAGTTTTACTGTTAGTTTTAGTTTTTCAGTGTTTCCTCTTTTCACTTCATTTACTTTATTATTTTTGAATATTTGTGCTGCCAAAATGAGTGCGCTTAAATTATTATTTAATAACCAGCATTAAACTTCTTAGTGTCTGGGGGAATCTAGTGGCGTATTCATTTATGAAAAGAGGTTATAAAATGTGAAACTTTTACAATATATTCTCTATAAAAATAACATTTATTTTTAAGACTATTTATTTAATTTAGTTTAGTTTTTACAATTATGTAAAATATTTTCTCTCTCTCTCTCTCTCTCCCATCAGGCTGTTCAAGGCACTGGTCTGGCTTTTATTGCCTTCACAGAGGCTATGACCCATTTTCCAGGCTCTCCCTTCTGGTCTGTCATGTTTTTCTTCATGTTGATAAACCTGGGCTTGGGCAGCATGATTGGCACCATGACTGGCATCACCACACCCATTCTGGATGCCTTTAAAATTCGCAAAGAGGTGCTCACAGGTGAGAGCTCCTGATTTGTTTGCTTCTCTTTTTTTCTGAGACAGTTTACTCTAAATGATGCTGGGTCAATTTGATAAGGCACCGACTAACTTGTATGATCTTGTATTTCCAGTGGGCTGTTGTATTGTGGCCTTTTTGTGCGGCTTGCTGTTTGTCCAGCGTTCAGGGAACTACTTTGTCACCATGTTTGATGACTACTCTGCTGGTTTGCCCCTCACTGTTGTGGTGATCCTGGAGAATGTATCTGTTGCCTGGATCTATGGCACGAAAAGGTGGGGAGATTGTTTAGTGCTGTTCTCTGGTGTTTTGCTCAGAGAGCTAGTCAAAATCTGATTGCAAGGGCTTTCGCACCTGAGTTTTTATAGTTCCTATAAACTATTTGAGAAAGAATGTTCTTTTTGGTCTGTTCGCACTGAAGGAACTGGGAATGATTTTAGTTATAGGAACACCTTTTCCAAGAACATGGAAAACAGTGATAGATAGCATTCACCTGTCACCCAGTGTTATGTTCTATTCTCAGCCTTGATGATGCGCAGCACTACAAGTTGACAAATGAGTCTCAACATGTCCCGTTCACACAGCAACTTACAGTAGCGTCTCAAATTATTTCTGAATGAATGTTCAACAACGGGAGTCAAGGCGTATTCTCTTATCTGTCGCCATAGCAACAGTGACCAAAAGTAATATCAAAGATGGTGACGTCAATAACACTGAAAAGTCTTATCACCTAATCATGAAAAGAGTCCAATTGAGCCGCTAGTTCATCCGACTGCCACAGTGTTTGTTCTTGCTGCGAACCCCAAATCTAGTCTCTATGCAATCTAGTTTGCTTTTGCCTTGTGTCTGATATTGATCTGTGATTCTGCACGCTTTATGTTGTCCATTAGGTTCATGCAGGATCTGGAGGACATGCTGGGTTTCAGACCGTACACTGTTTATTTCTACCTGTGGAAGTATGTGTCTCCAGTGTGTCTGATCATACTGATTTCTGCCAGTGTTGTAGAAATGGCCATCAACCCTCCAGGATACAATGCATGGGTGCAAGACCTGGTTAGTTATAAACTATGAAAATATCTGTCTCTCTCCTATCCAATTCCCTGTTCCCAAATATATGCTTAATTATAAAATACAGTTATGCTTCCATTGTTTGGTATATATATATATATATATATATATATATACACTTTTTTTTCTATTAAAAAAAATGTAAAATTTTAAAATCAAACAAATGATGTAATGTATTAATACCCCTAATTTACATTTGGATATTTTTCCCCGTCTATTATATATGCAAGTACATAGGCTTTATGTTCCTATTCAGATACATACACTACTGTTCAAAGGTTTGGAGTTACGTTTTGTCTCGTTTACACTCACAAAGGCTACATTAATTTAATTAAAAATCCTGTAAAAACAGTAATAAATATTATTACAATTTAAAATGACTTTATTATTTTAAAGTATTTTAAAATGCAATTTATTTCTGTGATGGCAAGCTGAATTTTCAGCAGCCATTTATTATTATCAATGCTGAGAACAGTTTTGCTGCTTAATATTTTCGGGGAAATCGTAATACTTTTTTCAGGATTCTTTGATGAGTAGAACAGCATTAAAAATAGAAATCTTTTTTTTTATTATTATAAAAATCTTTACAGTCACTTTTGAACAATTTAATGCAGCCTTGCTGAATAAGTTTTTTTTTTTTTTTTCAATCTTACCGACCCCAAACTTTTGAATGGTAGTAGATGTATTTCAAGGAGGAAGTTCGTGATGAATTCTAGATTTTGATGACATTTTTAAATTGGACTTGGACTAAACTTAGTGTCTTACTGCATTTCACCATTTCTTTCTCTCCTTTTCCCTATAATCAGGCCATGGAGAGGTTCCAGAGTTATCCTCCTTGGGCATTAGTCATGTGTTTTGCTCTGATCGTTGTGGCCATGCTACCTCTTCCATTGGTCTTTATTGCCCGTCACTTTAACTGGCTCCCAGACGGCTCCAACAAGCTGTCTGTCTCCTACCGCAAGAGCCTGGCAAAGGAGGCTTCCACCCTAGAAGATGAGACGAGGTTCATCCTTGGGAAGAATCCCAGCGAAGCCCCGTCTCCCATGCCCAGCCATCGGGCCTATCTGGGCCCTGGCAGCACATCTCCTGTGGAGCTCATCACCAACTCTACCTCCATCAGCGGCTACGGCAGCGGTTACCAGACCAACCCTGCCCCTCCCAAATCTGAGTCATGATCCTCCAACCCACCACCCTGAGACTGAGATGGAACGAGAAAGAAGATTCTGAACAGCTGAGAAGGTCCTAGTGTTGGTCACACCTTAACCCAAGCCATCCAGAGGAGCAGGACCACAAGAAAACGAACAGAATGACACAGAGATCCTTCCGTATTCCCTGACTAGACAGCTTCACCGGGCCCAATTATTCATACGGACTACAGATGTTGGTCTGAAGGTGAAAGAGAGCCTGGAGCTTTCAGATCAGTGTGTAAGGTGGCTTATTTGGTAAGTTATTTTTGCATATAGATAAATAATGTCAACTCTAAGAAGGTAATGAAAACATTCAAGCTGCAGGTTAGGTCTCTGTCATGGCTTTTGGGGCCATAGGGGTGTAACACATCCCTCTCTGTGAGTGCTGTAGTAATAGTAGTTGTTTAGGTTAAGGTGTTACCAATGCTGCTGAACTCCGTGCATCTTACAAAAAGCACAAGACAAAAGATGCCATGCAAGGAATTTAATTGAATCAAACCCACCTTTAGAGCTCATAAAGATAGACGACTCTAAACTAAAGCTTTCATTTATTACGAGTCCTATGTAAGTGTCACTGTTAAATACAGACCACCTGACAGTAGAGTGAGTCGATAGCTCGATTTCTGTTACAGACTGAAGTACATGTTCATTTGATAAGTGTTTTTGGTTATTGACTGCAGATCAACAGTCTGTCATGTCCACATCTCAGCACTTGAGGGCGACATATGTATTTATACACAACAAACGTACTGTAGTCTCAGTGCAGTATCAAATTCATACAGTATCGGTGTCAGGTTCATGCTGGGTTTGCAACTGGATTTATCTGATTTTCTTTTTAAGTTTCATTTTTGGAAAGTCTTATCTAAATGTTTTTATTTTTTTATAATCTTAACAAATATGACTGCCTGATTAGAGGTGATTTTCACACAGCACAAGGAATGGCATTTTCAGGATGCAATAAGGGATATGGTTTGAGCCATGTAACTCCACCAAGCACAACAACTATAACTTTGAAATTGCAAATGAACTGAACATCAACAAATATTTCATTTCCACATCTGCAATGGCAATAATATAAATGAAATGAGTGGCATTAGCTGCCATTGTGAGCTTTACTCTGCTTCACAGTTCTAAACCAGTGGAGAAATCTGCGATTTACTGAAAGTTACCATGCTTGGTGGAGACTAACCTGTATGACAGAATTATTTATAATTATTCTAAGTGAATACAATAAGTTCCAAATAGGGATTGGGAATGTTACTGAAATCTAAGTTTTAAGAAATCCAAGGGCGCATTAAGTGGTGTTTGCTTATGATTTACAGATGCCAATCTCAGATTATTTACTTTAGCGAGTTTACTGCACAGAGAAGTGTTTGGCCCTTGTTTAACACTGCCTGATTTCTAATTTGCTGTTCTAGGGCCAAAGACACATTTTCTCATCATGGCCACTAAACAGATAAGATTGTAGAGTTGGGATTTTTCTGATTTCCGGCTGATCCGGAATATGTGTAAAATACATTATGAGGTAATCTGAGTGGATTTCAATCTGATATTGTAAGAAGTCTTTCAAACTGCCACACACATGATGACATTGCGATTTCACACACAGCAGACATTCACAGATGCTATCATTCAAAATGTTGTGGTCAGTAGGATTTTTTTTTAAAGGATGCTGTACATTTATCCACAGTGACAGAATGGACACAAAAATATATTAAAATATAAAAGAATGTTAAAATGTAGTATTTCACTGTTTTAACCATATTATTTTCACCAAATAATGCATCCTTGGTAAGCTTCTTTCTAAAATATTTGTAAAAAATCTTAGCGACCCCAAACTTTTGAACGGTAGCATATATATATAAGCCTCTTTGTATGATATTTGTTGCATTTTTTTTTCTCTCTTAAAATTTGCATTAAAAAAGCAGGCACAATATATTTAAAAATTATATTTAAGTGGTACAATATATTTAAAAAAAAATCATATAAATTAACCTGATATGAAAAAGCAGGTGAGTGTACTATATTTATAAGGTAATACGTTGCGCTGGAATAAGGAACAGTCTTGGTTTGTGTAATGTGTAGTCCCTTTATGTGTTGTGTAGAGTGAAAACTGTGCTGCCCTTAAAACCTCACTGTCTAATAGTAAGCCTAAGCATACTCTCCTTTTAAATTTGGTTTTTGTGTTTTTAACAGATAGCCTACTCTGGTCTAAATGAAAGGGGTACATTTTCAGTATTTGTTAGGGTGTGAAGAGTGGGACAGGAGTAGTGGGTCATATTGAAACACTGATGAGTACAACTGCAGCTTTTGATCATGCAGCTGCTTGTAGATTTAGCGTCTGTCACAAAAGCTTCTGTGATAAAAATAGACATGGACTAGGCTGGTTACCTAGGGGAACCTGTGTTAGAAACAGCACGGCTGCATGTTAATGAACGGGTGGTGGTGGTGGGGGGGCTCAAGATTTTCCTATAAGGGCCTTCTGGTATCCCTAGCAACCATTGCATTTCACAACAACAAGGGGAAAATAATTTAAGGGGACAGTTCACCTAAAAATTCTTCTTTCATAATTTACTCACCCTCGTGTTGTTTCAAACCTCTATGACTTCCTTGCATTCATGGATACAAAATATTAATTGATTTAGTAATATACATTTTTTCAGGATTATTTACTTTTTTCCGTCCAATAAAAGTCAATAGAGACTGAGACTGACGAGCTTAAAAAATACGAAAAGCACCATAACAGTAGACATCTCAAGTACTAAAAATGCTTTGCGAAAGAATCCTAAATCGAATCGTGAATCGTGCTTCATTGAACTGTGATGTTTTGGAGCTCGACACCTCCAGACCCCATTCACTTTCATTGTTGACACTGATTGTTCCATACATTCTTCGAAACATCTTGCTGTGTTTACATTTGAAATAGTCATGGTTTTGTAAAGGGAGGGTGAGTAAATGATGACAAACGTGTTTATATTTTTACGATAACTTTCCTTTTACGAGCCCACGATTTACCTGCGCTAAGATGGATTGTGTTGTCATTCATTAAAAGAGAATAAGGAGATTAGGAATATGTGAAGCCATCCACTTAGACAAGAATTGCTAACTAGTCTGTTGTGCGTCAACTCTAATCACACAGTCAGATAAGATTGTCAAAAGAGCACATTGATACATAAATCAGCACAGTTGTTACACATTTTTACATGCACAATTTGTTTGTAGTAGTTTATTGTTGTCCAGTGTGTGGTAAAGTACAATAATGTTAATGTATATAACCTGCAATAGCACAAGATTGTCCACAAGGTGTCGTTGTTATGCCGTTGATTAGTGTGTTGAAGGCGTGTCTATATGTGCCCAGACTCATCTCTGAGATGAACATACTCCCACCCCGCCGCTGAGCACAGCTGGTGCCTCTCATTATCGCTTACACTCTAATGATTTGTGTGAAACATATATTGTTTGTTTTGTTGTTCTCTTGTGGCAGTTTTGGGTTTGTGCACTTTACCTTCTTTCGACAAGAGGCCCCAGAGCTGCACCACACAAGCACAAAATGACACTAGAATTGTTTTATCTACACAGACAAACGGAAGCAACTTTAATGGGTTCATTAATTAAGAACAAAATTTGAACTCCTTGCACTCGAATAAAAATATTTCTCTCAGCTACAACAGCTCATTTCCAGAATGAAATCCAAACTTTTCAACAACACCAAGGTATTAATAACCAAAGACTGAATAAAGAGGAGAGTACAGCTCTCCAATTAAGGCAGCCACAATATTAAATTCTACGTCAAGGGCCTTCAACAGGGGGTCCGTGACCCCTAGAAGGTCCACAGCGGTACTGCAGGCCAATTATTTCACAAAACTCATTTTTGTGTAAAATACGCATTAAACAAAAACGCACAAGTAACCAAAGTTAAAGCCAAGAATTTAATGATCCTAATGATTACAATATCCATAATCCTGCCCACGTTTGACACTTTACATTAAGATTTTGTGCATCATTTCAATACAGATACTTAGCATTTAATTAGCCAAGTTGTATTTAATAAAGAACCAGAACCACAAAATAAAAAGAGAACTGGCTCTAGATGATATTTGTTCCTCATTCATAACCATCTGTAACAAAAACAGGTAACCCTTCTGACCGTACCCTTTACATAACAGAAACTTTCCCAGTTTAGATATTTGACATAATTTTGACAATACCATTGAACACAATATCAGTATTTGGAAAGACAATCCACAGGGAACAAAGAAGTAGTCAAAGCATACACAAGGTTAAAGGTTTAAGGGAAACATTTATCAAACGTACTATACATTTATGTCCGAAACTTACTGTAAAAAAAAATGTTGGTTTAACTTAAAAAAAAATTAAGTAACCTGGTTGCCTTAAAAATAAAATTTTAAGTTGATTGAACTGGAAAGTGAGTTAATACAATGAAGGAGATTCATTTAATCATCAGAAATTAAAAATAAGTTATCTGAACTAAATAAATTATTTAAATTGATTTGACTAAAGAAAAAAATGTTGTGATAACAAATCTTGAAAATATTTTTTTACAGTGTAAAATACAACTTAAGTGCACCTTTAATGGCTGCATTAGCACAAAGCCAAGCACAAAATTCGGCAGCAGATTTACATCACAATCTGAGCATGCATTAGCAAGCAAACGTATACAAGCATTAAAATGCTTACTATGAGTTTTTTTGGCTGGGAAGCAATAATCAAATCACTCACTTTACACTTCTCTGATATGATAAGCAGCACATGCCTCTCTCTACATAATAGTCACAGGTATGGTTATAGTGGCAGCGCAGTAATGCATAATTGCAAATGCTCTCTGTTCGAATAGCATGTGTTCTCTACAATTTTTAAACTACTGAGGTCAATCCACTAAGTTTTGTCGACAATCTGGAATCATTTGGCTCTTGAAGCACAGACACAATTGCACTTTTATTTTGCTCTGAAAACAATGAAAACTGCAGCTCTGAGACCTCTTGAAACGAAGTTCATTCTAGCGTAAACATTGAGCCATATTTAAGTCGACTGCAACTGATGAAATGTACAACAAGCATCTCTTCCTTTTTTCAAGAGGTGCTGGAGGCCATAATGTTTGTGAGCAAAGTGCTATACTGTATATTTATGTACATTGTGACTCTGAATATTATCTGTAAATATCGGTGTACATTTTGTTAAATGAACGGTAAGAAATCTATGAGAGGCAAACAGGTGATTTCTTGTAACTGATGTGTATGATATTATTGTACAGTTAAAGCGTAGAATATTTAACTATTTTGTACATTGTGTAACAGTGTATGTGTTGTGTATGGGAGTAGTGTCTGTTGTCTCAAATGTGTGTGCGTGTGTGTGTGTGTATAAAAAAAAAGCTGTTTTATTTTTGCTATTGTGATGTTGTGAGTCCCTAACCTCCTAAGATTCACCTCCAGGTGTGAGTTTTGATTCCTCTGTGAACATGACTCGTTCATTTGTGTGTTCACGCCGCAAAGATTGTTGGTTAGCACACTAAACTGAAGTGTTCTTTTACGCTTTTAATGTAAATGTCGGTTTTAATTCGATGTAGACGTCAGCTTATCATACAGACAGCACCTTCTGTACGCTCCTCTGGCCTTAGTATCCGCAATATTTTTGTTTGCTGCTTCTAGGTTTTGTCAAAAGTCAAAAAAACAAACAAACACGTCGTTTTTAGTCCGACTATATTCAACGCAATCATCGTTAGTAGTGTTAGATATCTGTAGCACACACTTAGCTGGGACATTTCCACTCTTTGTGCCTCGTATGTGTATGCGCACTAAGGAGGGAAGTCAAAACTAGAGTACTTTTGCACTCTGGAAGTGCTATTTTAATCATTAGAGATATACTTGATGTGAATGTAAATGTATTTTTAATGCCCCCGAGTACTGTAACGATCGAAGGACACTGATGAAACGTGTACTATTACCCTCTAGTCTACACCTGTGTGCTGTACTAGTCTTAGATTTATAAGCAATATTTCTGCAGGCATTTACTTTGGTTGGACATTGGTCAGACGTTGGTCTGTTAGGCCACAGGAACCGCTGTTACTCTGAGAGTAGCGGCGACAGAGGGCTTCACTGCTAAAGAAGAGCCATGCTCTTAAAACTTTAGTCAAACCCTATTCTGTTGGGTGATAGCACATTCAGATCACTAGCCACTGTATACTGTTAGCTTTACAAGGACTATTTTAATGTCTCTTAGTTAATGTCATTGATATTGTACAGTATTTCTGATTCACTTGGAAAAATGCTGAGTTAATATTGAATATGGACCATCACAAAAATGAACAATAAAAACTTGGTTCTCACGCTGAAATCTGTGTCTGATTTTTTTCTTTGGCATGAAATTTCTTTCATATTGTTTTTAATAACAACAGGACCGAGCATCCCTGTGTTTCGAGCGTCGGTGTGAGTCATCTGTGTTGAGCGGTGGCCAGATTCATTGACAGACTGAAAGGGTTTCTACCACAGCTTGGTGAAAGCCAATAAAGAGAGACCTGAAGCTTTCATAAAGAGTGAAACTGGATACACTTACAGGATAAAAGGTAGCTCCCTGAAAGCTGAAAAGACCCTCCTGACACCTTACAACCTGAAATCTTCATTTTAAAGAATGTGTTTGAGCGCTCAACTTGGCTACGGCTCAATTCTATTTTTGGGGAAATAATAATAATAACCCAACATTTGGGTTTGTCCATATTTGACCCAAATTTGGGTTGAAATAACCCAGCATTTGAGTGTAATGTTAAAAGAATGTATATATATAAATATATATATATATATATATATATATACACACACACACACACAAACAAACATACAAGCATCAACGACAGAGACCTCTGAGTCTGCACAGTTCAACCACATTCTGTCCTTTAAGTGAATCTCTGAGTGTATGAAACCAGAAGTCCTTCCTCTGGCAGGAAGTCATGCGGAAGTCGAAATGGAATTGATAGGTCATCGGAGATGACACTGAGAGAAGCCAACTTTCCTTGAGCTCTAACAGCTGACTGGAAACAATTAATGCTACAAACCAATTAGGTAAAAGCTTTCATATCCTTCTTCGAGATTCTCAACCAGGGCCATGTGCAAAGTTTTTCAATGCATTGTTAAAATTATAAAACATAAATGACAACTTAAAATACAAATATAAGGGTTATCAATAGAATAAAATAATTGGGGGGTGGGGGGATCAGGTTTAGTTTATAACACACGATCTAACTGTTTCTTCCCTGCAAATGTGCGTGACGTGGAGGTTACTTTTTGCCTATACTTGGTTGATTTTGACAGGTTTTATCCTGTCTGGCACCTGAAGTTTTCTTTGTGTTATAGGTGGCCGCCACCGTTACAAATGCCCCTTAGTTAAACTACAATATTGTTGAGGGTGGGAAGAGAACTGAGAGAAATGACTGTTCTTTGATCACCTCTTCTACCTTTTATTTTACTATCTCATCAATTATCAATTTTCTTTTAGAGCCACAGCATATTAAAGGGATAGTTCACCCACATTTTTTTAATTCTGTCAATTCATCAGATATCAATCATTTACTCACCCTCAAGTCATTGCAAACCTGTAAGTTTTTCTTGCTCTGTTGCACAGAAGAAGATATTTTGAAGAATGTGGGTAATCGAACAGTTGACGGTAGCCATTGACTTCCAAAGTATGGAAAAATAAAATACTATGAAAGTCAAAGGCTATCCTCACCTGACTGGTTACCTACATTCTTCACAATATCTTCCTATGTGTTCAGCAGAATAAAGAAATGCATATGGGTTTGGAACAACTTAAGGGTGAATAAATAAATGATGACAGAATTTTCATTTGAGTGAACTATCCCTTAAAGTAAAATTGCCCAAGAGATGAAATGTCTCCATAAGGCTTTCAAAGCATGTTTGGCTGCCTTTAATGTCGCATTGGCTAATTTAGCCATGAAGAGTTGCATGCGTCTTGGCTCCCTTTTGTTCGAGAACTCCTACGTCTCTTTGAAGGAGTTTCCAATGAATTGGGATCGCGCTAGGGAGACCAATTCCCTTCAAGTGAATTAAAGTCAGGTAACTTTTGCCTCCTCTTTAACAGAAATCATGTCAGGAAACTGACATGCTTGGAATCAAACTTTTTAAAAGTGATCTATCTCACCCAGCTAGTCTCAACTCATTATAGGCTAATTCACTCAAAATAGGGCTGGAAGTAAAGAGGTAATGTGTGCATTACTGCAAACAAGATTAATATTAATGCTTTGAGACCATACATTTGTGAGAGTGGACATTTGGACTAGATTGAGTGCACGTAAGTGATGGTGCATGTCAGATGTGTCCATACTAATGGCTTCATATTTGTCCGTCATGCTGTAAAAGCCTCTCAAATGCAGAAGCTTTTGACTCTTGAACACATAAATGCCCATTCCTCTTTACTGTATTTATCTTCACCTTCAAAGAAACAAGTTGAGTGGCTATCAAATAGTCCTATGTGCTGATATGAGTTTCTACATAAAATAAATATTTGTATTCTGCCATTTACACAGAATCTGATAGAAACTATCAAAACATGACAAACTTTTTACTACAGTTGACTGGTGATTTGTGATAGTATAGTAAATTCCTGTTTGGTTTTCTTTGGATACTGGGTCCAACATGCAAATGAACAAATAAAACAAAAGCTGCTGACAGTCCCTGTTAGCAAGATTCAGTCTGACCTTTTTATTTCAGAAATATTAAATATACATAGAAGAAGACTAAAGGCCCACCATGGATTTTGCACAAAATTAATTAATTAATTAATCAAGAAGAAGAAGAAGAAGAAGAAGAAGAAGAAGAAGAAGAAGAAGAAGAAGAAGAAGAAGAAGAAACTCTAAAAAACAGTACACCTATAAAACTCTAATACAACAGTACACATTCAAAAACATAAAAACGAATAGTGCTAACTAGGTATTTTTCTACCCTAGCTTTGAGACCAGCTCAGAGAGGATTTTATGGGCCTTTCGCACTGAAGACTTGGAAGTAAACCCCCACTGCTGTGAGCGGATAACAGTTTTTCATAATATAATGATAAGTTTCTCAACTTACCTCGTCGGTGTACGTCGGGAAAACTGTTTTGAAAACGTCCAATGTTGTAAAATGGCAACCAGAATGATTCGCCCATACATGTTCGACCAAGAGTCTGTCAGATCCAATATAGACGGCACAGCACTGTTATTTACTCTTAATCGGTCGGCAAATCCAGTCTTGTTTACAAAACAATCCTCGGAAGCAAACAGACGGTTTTACCCTCATAAGCTGTAACGTCATTAAAAATAAAGTTTATCCATGCAGTCCTATGGACTAGTTGCACCACGAATGGAAATCTACGTCATGGCGCAGTGCACTCTGGGTAGCGGCGGCCATATTTTAGGACACGGTTGCCGTAACTAAGGTAAACAAACCCACATGGACCGTGCGAAGATCAAGCACTTCTCTACCGACATAAGCTGAACAAGGAAGCAAAGGAGCGCTGCTTAGAGAAAATAAAGGCAATTAACGGGCTATATACGAATACGGGATTATACGAACACAAAGAGTGATCGACTGATCTGAACAAGCTACCGCAAACAACATTTCCTGACGTGTTTTCTTACCTTTGTGGTGTGAGCGCGTAGCTACACATTTGAACCAGACACACCCCTCTGTCACCAACAACACTGAAAGTTAAACTCTGCGTCGAAACTGATATATATTTTGAGTCTCTTAAACGGGTTAAAAATAAGAAAGCTGTCCGCAATTGAATTATGGTCTAAAATGTTCAAGTGAAAATTAGGAAAATTATTTCTCTTTTTATAGATAATGAAGTTTGTCTGTCTATTTAAGCTATGTATTATGATTTTGATTCATTTTTTTATTTTATTTATTTCTTATTTTTTCATTTAATTTTATTTTGATGTTTATTTTTTTCAGTATAATATCTGTTTACGAACTGCGATGCTTACGTTTGTAACTTGCATTCTAATAAAAAAAAGTTAAACTCTGTGTCGTATGTATTTTCTTTTTTACTTAGGAAACATTTTAGTTAAGTTGTTCACTTTTATTAAATGTAGTTTCCAGGCGAAAAGCTGTTGTTTTTGTTGTTTCTGCAATGTTCTAGATTAGTTTCTGTAAGAAATCAGAATCTGGTTTATTTCCAGGTTTTCACATACGAGGATTTTACCTGGGTATATTGGTGCCTAACCGTACAAATAACCATAAATAAAGAACTAGTTAATAGTTTAAAAGTACATGTCTACAAAAAAATATACTGCAGATTTGACTATGATTTGACGTTGCTCACACAACCTCCGTGTCCTAAATACCAGTTTTTATGTTTGTTTTGTTTTTGCTTAATTGCATCTTAAAAAAGGAAATAAAACAAATTATAATTGATAGCCTATAATGTGATCATTGTATTATTTTAATCTGATAACCTCTTAGATGTCAAAAGCTCAAAGAAAATTTGATTTCTCAGTTCATCACCCCTTGAAGCTCTTAAATTAGGGAGGAGTGAGCCAAACAAATCTTTCAATCAACAGCCTGAGTATATAAGCAGCCGCTTGCTCTCCATATCACCAGCTGTCCCAGAATCCCTCAACATCCCCAAACTCCACCTCTTTAAAGATGTGCAATCAAACTTGTTAATTAATGTAGTTACACAGGTTGAATTTTTTTGCTTTGACTTTTGGGTAAAAAAAAAGGAAAATATGTAATGTTTTTTTTTTTTTCAGTTTATAGCATGGCTCTGTCAAACCAAAGATTGATCATGGGTTCACTGACCCTCTATTAAACAGTAAAGGTACACAAAGGTGAACAGGAAAAGACCTTTTTCAGGACAGATTTGTAATTCTTCACTGGTGCTCACATTTTGAACAATGCATTCATGTAACTTGGCATAAATCATGGTTCCTATTATAGTAATTATAACATTAAAACCCAATGAAGTTCTATTACGGAAGTATATATAATTAAACACATTTCCCAGTGTGCCCTACACAAAGAAAAATCCTGAAGTCTCTAACTTAAGCTTAAATTAGAGAAGCAATCAGAGTGACTTTTCTCAGTCTCAAGAAATGAACAAAAGTAGTGTGAAACAAAAAAAGGAAGGATAAAGAAGATGAATGGACCATTGGAAGGAATAGCAAGGCCTGTCCATAGATAGCATGAATCTTAGTGATAATGACCCAAAACCTGTCTCGCAATTTCCAGTGTTGAGACAGTGATGAACGGGGAAGGGGGAAGGGGGAGGGCAGCGTAACCATGACAACTCCATCATAGCTCCTCTTTTATCACCAGAGCTGGGGGGAAAACAAAGTGGGTGAGCGTATATCAGTCTGGGAGTGTGTATTGCCCGGTAATATCAAGAACATAATGGATTCAAGATTAAACACTTTGGCCTGTCCAGTGTCAAAAGTTTTTCCTTTAAATTAATTACCATTTTCCACGTCAGATGTTATTGATTGATATTTATTCATTTATTTATTCATTATTTTTTTCCTCTGTCTTTGCCTCAAGGACAATATAAGTAAAGGCTCAACTCTTAAATGTCTACACTAAAAACATTTTGTCATAGTTTTTTCATAAGATTGAGCATTGCCGTGGGTCAAAAGTTCTCAGAACAGCTGTTACCATCTCTCAATTTGAACCCAAATGCTCAATCTGAGAACCACTCAAAAAAAAAAAAAAAAAAAAAACACAAACCAACTGGCCACTTATGCATTTTCTCTGTTTTTTTTTTTTTTTCTTCTTCTCCAACTGGCCACTTCTGCGACCCGGCTAAAGTGGTGGATGAGCAGCTCTCCATGGTAACTGCACTCGACATTGCCATGACAACCCATTTTATGGGGAAAAAAAGCCAACAAAAGAGAAGGAAATACAATGGAATTAATTGGAGAGGGAGTGGATGACAGAACACATAAAACGCTGCCACCTTTTTCCCTGTGTGAAAGCTTTTGCGTGTCACTCTCTTCAAACCTCAGACGCAGAGAGGTTATTTTGCACATTCTAGACTGTTCAATCATTCACCACGGCACACTTCCTGTGCTTCTGATACTCCTTCTAGATGATGTATTCTGCAAAAGAATGTGAGATATTCTAGTAATCTCCAAATGTGAATATTATAGCTGTGGGGGAATAGTTCCTGAAACATATTTACTGTTTAGGTGTAAGTCAACAAGTGCAAAAGAAAGCATTTGCTTTTCACCATTAGTTATGAAGCTATTTCTGGAAGAGATCTTGATAGCCATTTCTTTTGATAAACATATAATATTCAAATAAAATGTAATAAAATTTTGCCAGTTAAGATTTGGATATTGATTTGAAATGTTCCAAAAATCCCCATTAGCAAAGTTATTACAATAAATCATCACTGGTTTGTAGATACGTTGGGTTGGAGATGCGAGCGCCAGGCGGAGTTTCAAGTGGAGCTGGTGATTGGATGAGAGGAGTTGACCAATGTAAGCTGTCCGGCCAGACAGCTTTCATTGGTCAACTTCTCTGCAGCTGTACAGCCAATAGAGTGAATGGACTTTTTTTCATTCTTTTTTTCTATTCATATTGTTAGGATTGTACTATATAACCATGACCAGCATCTAAACGAGGATATTAATAATGAACAATCTTTGAAATCGTATACCCTAGCTTTAATAAAGGCCTTCTGAAGTGAAGCGATTTTGTAAGAAAACTAACCATATTTAAAACTTTTTAATCACTGGCGAGTTCATTGAGGCAGAGTAGTCTATTTTTAACAGGCTGTGTGTGTCCTTCCTATGACCTGATTCAAAGTGAGTTTGAGCTCTGCATTGTTTAAAGTCATAAATCCATGGTAACCAGAGGCCTGGTTCTTTGGGGTTGTAGCACAAACTTTTTGGCACCTTGTTTTTTGGTGGATGGTGAGGGTGTCTTAAATTATTATTTATTTAATATAACAAATACGTGTGTCTGATTTGTCTCCGTCATTACATATTTTATTTTATATAATATTATATTTTTGATATATGTTATACTGAATCGACCTAACTACATTCAGTTACACCAACAAAAGTTATTTTAAAGGGGACATGAAAATGAAATGAAAATCTGACTTCTTCCATGTTTAAGTGCTATAATCGGGTCCCGGGTGCATCCCAGAAAACGCGAAAAGTGACAACCAACTTTGTTTTCGTAAGCCTGAAAGCATGTAAAAAAAAACAAGCAGATCAGTTTCACTTTCCTTCTGAAATAGGGGATCTTATTATAATATTACCGCCCTTGAATCAGCATGTTTCCACCCACGGCACCGCCATTTGGTTTTCGCAAACGCCAACAGTTTAACCAGTTCTAACACAATGGCAAAAGTTCAAACAAGGTATGCAAACTACTGTAAAAAAATATTTTCAAGATTTGTTATCACAACATTTTTTAGTTTCTCAAATCAACTTAAATAATTTATTTATTTCAGATAACTTATTATTTTGAGTTTCTGATGATTAAATCAATCTCCTTCATTGTATTAACTCACTTTTTCCAGTTCAATCAACCTAAAATTTTAAGGCAACCAGGTTACTTACACAACACTATTTGACCCCCAAAAAATGTCACAACTGTCTTATAAAGACAACAGGAAATGTGTCAACGTGTGTAAAAGTTAAACATGACGGTACATGCAAGTCGATGAGATTAACATACAACAATTACATAAATGTATCCACTAAGCTTTCAGACACTAAACATTGCAACCTCTTCCCAAGTCTCTCCGTAAGGCTGCACTCTGGTTATTTCTGAGGTTTTGGATGAGTGATATTTGCATGTCTTGTTGAATGGCAGTCTTCTGAATGAGGGCGGGGAGTAGCAGCTCATTTGCATTTAAAGGGATGCACACAAAAAGTCACGTTTTTGCTCACACCCAAAAAGGGGCAAATTTGACAAGCTATAATAAATTATATCGGGGGTATTTTAAGCAGAAACTTCATAAAAACATTCTGGGAACACCATAGATTCATATTACATCTTGTGAAAAGGAGCATATGTCACCTTTAAGGGTTAGATCAGGCAGAAATAGTAGTGTGGTATGGGAACTATTGTGAAAGTAGTATGGTATGGGAACTATTGTGATATAAATATTGAGGAAGAGAGAGACAGACGAAATGGGGGAAGAAAGAGATGCATAGAGAATGAAGGAGCTAAACAACAATTAGTGGGACTTATCTCTCACAGTCGCCATGGAGATGGATGTGTATTCCACTCTGTTTAAAATTGTTCAAGTGGAGCCAGCAAAAGCTCAGGTCCGCAATCAGACAGACGCACTGATGCTCTCATTCTAAAATCAAATACACAAGAACATCTGTATTCCAAAACACATAGCTCCGACACTCCGACCGCTTGAAATAAAGCAGCACAAACCTCAGTTCAATATTTAGATTTTATTCGTATTCCTGCAGAGATGCATAGACACACATGCCTACATAATACAAGATATGAACTGCTTTTTCTTTAGACATATAACATTGTACATGTTTATCCAAAAGTTACAGTGCTGTACCATATCATCTATTGGTGTACTGTTAGCCTCTTTTTTAGCAAGTCACGTCATCCCTGAAACACACAAACAAACTCACGGTTACTGGCTAAAGGCTGATACTGTTGGACTGTAGAACTAGACAGTGAATGCACCTTCTTGATAGTGATACTCTGCAACATACAGCAGTACTGATATTTACATGATGCACTTTTTGGCTCTAAATAACATGTTACACTTGAACTGTTGTTACGAAACATAAGGCAACTATGGCAGACAACAAATCGGGAAAAAAGCGCCGCACAAAAAAGTTGTTTTTGTCGGTGTGCGAACATGATTGACATCTCAACAATATACTGTAAGCCTTTCTTAACAACAAAGTATACTACTTTTTGTATCATTATTATTATTAAAATTAATATAATAAGTAGTATTACAAGACAGTAGGCACAACTTGGACAGGTTATACAGTGTGTACTCGCAAAAAAAGATTAGATTACAGTGAACTAACATAGCAGAACAAAGTTTTCAGAATTTGGTCCCATGTCAACCAGCGATGTTATGTATATTGATGATTTCAAATGCAAGACTTCATGTAATTTGTATTACAGAAAACGGTGATTGGAAAAGCATTCAAGCTGCTACGTTCTGGAATAAATCTGCTTTTTAAACAATGTATTTTCTTTGTTAGAAACTGACTTAAAATAAATAAAATACGTTTTGAAACCTGCTCTTAAAGATCCTTGTTTGAGTGTTATTTGTACAGTGATTAATGGGTCATTCTTACAGTTGTGTTAGTTGGCCTGTGATGTCTGGAAGATACTGTACAGACACGGGGTGCTTTCTACTTTTGTCCAAATAAAGACAAGCTGAGAATTTGTATCCTGAGGGGAGGCATTTCTTATGTATATTACTGTTCAAAAGTTTGTTTTTTGAAAGAAATTTGTATTTTTATTCAGCAATATTAATTAATTTGATCAAAAGGGACATTAAAGACTTTTACAAAGTTACAATTTAATTATATTTCAAATAACGTCTCGTGTACAGATGAGTAGGGAATAAAGACGTTCCGTCGGATGACGACGAATGGGGGTTTCGCTATTCGACGTCATCCGACGGAACTCGGAGTGACAACGAAAGGGAACTGCTGTTCTTTCGAACGTTCTGTTCATCAAAGAATCCTGAAAAATGAATAAATTCATAAAATCTTTAAGCAGCACAACTGTGATAATAACATTGACAACAATAATAAATGTGTCTTGAGCGGCAAATCAGCATGTCAGAATGATTTCTGAAGGGTCATGTGTCACTGAAGTAGTTTTGCCATTGCAGGAATACAATTTAATTTTCGAATACATTAAAATATAAAACCGTTGCGTTAAATTGTAATAATATATCACAATTTTACTGTATTTTTTATCAAATAAATGCTGCCTTGGTGAGCTGAGTCTTCTTATCAATACATTTTACAGACCCAAACTTTTGAACAGTTGTGTATCTAGAACAGGAACAGTACACATTTCTAATGATCTCATAAGTTTCAGTCTGAATTTGCACTTTTAAATGGATAATATTGATAGGAAAGACGTATTGAAAGGTTTATCCTCTAAAAGTCTCTAAAATGTTAGTTATTTTGTAAACTTTCAGCATTAAACTAGCACTTACAATTATACAATTTTAATGGGGTCTCAAGCAACATTGATCATCATTAATATTTTAAAGAGTTACTTCGGGTAAGATTTTTATGTGCCCTAAATATAAAAGTACATTAAAGATAGATTTTGACCAAAAGTACTCTATCATGCTAATACATGCCTGGCAGCTTCCAAACGGACAGATGATGATGATCCACATTTTACCAGTCTACAGGGGTATCGCACCCTTGACTGAGATAGATGATGCATGACTAATGAGTAGATGAATGATTGGTGAGCATTTCAGAAGAGTCCTATCAGGACAAAGCCCCTCAGGTCAGGAAGCTGACTTCTGCTTGAGTGTAGTTTGCCGGGGATGTGAGAGTGTCTTTACAGCTCTCTGAAACAAAGACACAAAGAGAGAAAACAGTTTAAACAAACTTAGACGGTAGGGTCAAAAATTAGCCAGCAAAAATGTTAACGCAAGAGAGATGAAAGGGAATTAGGCCATGCACACACTAAGGCCAAATTCAGTTGTCAATTCCCCCTCTAGTGCTTAATCCTGTTCTGTACACACACAGTTCAGCAAGTTACGGGAATGACAACCGCATTCTACAACCAAATTCTATGCAGTGTGTATCTGTTCCATACCTAGTTATGAATGACGCATTTTAGTTTGAGATATACACAAATAGGCTTACTATAAACTTACCAAGCACTGCTCAACACTGATATTTCAAGTATTTATTTCAATACTTACAGTATTTATTACAATAATCAGTTACAGTAATCAACCAACAAAGAAATCAATGAAACAAACAAAATCTGTAGACAAATAAAAATTACTGCATGAAGTACATACACTTTGACTACTGTAAAAGCAATAAGAATACTGTAACTACTGTACACCAGAAATTTGAAGCAGGTGTCGAAGTGGAGATGTGCACTGTAAAAAAAATATTTTCAAGATTTGTTATCACAACATTTTGTCTTTTGTCAAATCAACTTAAATAATTTATTTAGTTCAGATAACATATTATTTGGAGTTTTTGATGATTAAATCAATCTCCTTCATTGTATTACTAACTCACTTTTTCCATTTGAATCAACTTTTTTAAGTTAAACCAACAATATTTTTTTTACAGTGTAGTAGAGTACAAATTTGTAGGTGTTTAAGTGGAGAGATGTCCTATTTAGTTTAAGCTATGGGGAATTTCTACCACAAGGTGAAAACTGTCCCAGAAATTCAATAGGAGGTTAATAAAGTTAATATCTGAGACTGACTGATGTAAAGTGGTGTGATTTAGATCATTGAATCATGCAAAACTTTAGACAACAGCACTGCAGATGTTTTTATATAAGACTGTTCATATAGAAAGTGATGTCTGTCTATTAAAAAAATACTTCTGGGCTTCAGAAGCTTTGCAGTGAACTCAGAGACTCAGGGGAAGCCGTGGGGTTTGCCCATCAATTAAGTTGAGCTACCTTTCGGGACAAGAAGCAGATCTGTAACTCACATCAGGACTGCTGTAGATGATACCTTTCACTGGTGGATGACAGGCTTTCCACATAATTACTAACAAATCAAGAAGGAAGCCTTCTTGAAAAAGACTGCTGGATAAGACAAGACAAAAGACAGGGAGACTCTTGACCCTATATTACACCAAGCAAGACTTAGACCAAACAAAAAGTGGCGCTACATTACGCTAGCAGTATTTTAGCAAGCCAAACATGCCAAATATCAAAATTAAAAGGATTAAAATGTAAAAGATTATTATTGTGTACATAAAGATATGGTGGAATCCGGTTTATCCCGTAGGTGGTCTGCTTACACACTTTTACCTTGTGCACGAGCAGTTCCGTTTGCGCTCTGGAGACGCGTCCCATCATGTAAATAGCGAATCTGCCATGGCGCAAGCACATGAGACTCTTGATTGGTTTAACGCACGTAAATCCCCAAACACAACCATTATTCATTAAGAGAATGGGGACAACCCTTTTAGACCATTTTCCCATTGTTAAACTAGAAAAAGTGGATTTGGACACGCCCTAAGTGAACTTGGGCCCGGCATTTTAGACCATGAGCTTAGATCGTTAAAATAGGGCCTTATGTATTAATTACAAATAAACATGCCTTTATGTGTGTGTGTATTTTTCAGAAAACAATCTAAATATGCTATGTATTTAGCAGAATTGGCTTGACTTGTTTTCAGTTTTCATATGTTGCACATAACAACAAACAAAGAAGAAATGCCTAAGTCTCTGGCCTAAAGCGATCATTCGTACATACTTATTTTTAACATCAGCGATGACATTCCCAAGGATGGAGCATCTTTGTCTGGTGACGGAATTATTGCCTGTAATCACTGTTCGTTTTCTGACAGGAGCACAGCTGCTGTCGCTCTGCCCCTCATTGATTCACAGAGTGCACATCACTCTGTCTCCACATCAGCAAGGAAAATTGCATGCTTTTCACACAAACAAGAAATCAACCATCACAGAATGTCTGAACGGCTTAGACGACCTCTGTTGGAATCTTAAAAGAATGGAGGGAAAAGGAAATCAAAACAAACAAGCATGCTAACTGGTGGGATTAATATTCATATTTCCTTTTATTGCCTCTTGAAAATGCATGTTCATGCTACATCAACTAGTCATAGACGAGATCACAAGACTATATTTAATTATGCATTTATTAATTTATGGAAATGTTAATCAATGTACCCATAAAGCGAATACAAAAGTACACTCAAGCTCAAAATGCAGTAATGGGGGCATAATTATGGATTTCGGATGATTTTTCCCACCTTTTCAGCAACAGACGCTAATTAGCTCCTGTTTTACATCAGCAGACGGGGCTATGTAAAAGGTGGAATGTTTGCTCAAGCAGCTCGTGATCAAGCAACTATCTCCAGAAATAGACTGCCGGCAACCTGTCAGAGCTTTGGGGAATTTGGGGGCTGAGGTGCAAGTCAGTCAGGCTCAGATGAAGTCTGGCTTGACATCAGCAATTAATGATGTCGGGTTTGTCAAATGGTTTGTTTTGTGTTTTTTTTCATCCTATTTTTCCTTTATATTTCAGTTTTGAAAGGTCAGTTACAGAATATCTGCACTTATTGTATGGCACGGTACAATATCTATTTTTTACAATATTACTGTAAGCTTACAGTACAATGGTTCATTCAGTAATACTCTATGAAAACTGGAAAATGTTTTGTTATGGATATTTTGTTGAAATGTTCAGTATTGACTGAATAAATATTTTCATTAGTCTGCACATGATATGAAGGTGGCTGAAGTAAGGAGGACGCGGGATCCAAATGCAGCACACTCACTTTATTAAATAAACTGGAAACTAGGCAAAGACTCAGGCTAGGAACAAGACTCAGGCGCACACAGCAACTAACATCAACACTACCGCTTCGAAACAAAACACACAAGAACTCACCAAGACTGGACTGAAACACAGCTTGAATACAGGGGCAAATGGATGAAACAGGATAACAAACCTAAACAGGATAACAAGGGGGCATGGCATATGTACAGCTAATGAGCCAAGATTTCAGCTCAGTTCACAGTAAATGCAAAAAAAAAAAACCCCTCCATCTCTGCATGTTTAATATTCATTTGGGATTTTAGTAGTATAAAGTAAAATAATTAAAATACTTAATTTTTAATTTACATTTATATTATATAGTGCAGTACTGCAGTTGAATTAGTTATAGATCACTATCTTAGGGATATAAATAATACTAGTTATAATATGGACTATTATAAGCCCACTTTAAAAATACTTTTTATTCTTTTATATTTTGACACTGAAAATGGGTTGACGCTCATATTTATCAGTACCATTTCTCCTCAGGGATAGGACTAACTCCATAGCTAGCAGTTCCCCTTTACCTGTGTGGATGGTGGGTTCAGCTCCACAGGAAAAGTCTCCAGAATTCAGCAGGAAGCAAGTTGCCTCTTTCATGGTCTTGTCTCTGTTGCGGGAACATCGGAGGGTCCACCTCTCGCTGGGAGAGAGCGGTTGGGTCAGACTGCAGCCCTCCTCTTCTGAAAGAGTAACGTTGGCATCGCCATTCTGCTTTGAATCTGACAACGGGATAAAAAAGACAAAACAGATTTCGATATTTGCGGTGAATATAACATTAGTTATAAGAATTAGCATAAACTGCACAAATGTTTGTTATATTTATGCTTACACTGAGAAAAAAGTTTCCCATTAGAGTAAGAACGTTAATTAAAGTGTTAATATAAACGGTATTTTTTTTTATATATCTTGTTTTAAGGGTGTTTTAGGATCCATGTTAATATATTAATGTAATTACTGTAAAATGTCCTCTGTTAAGGATTTCGGGGTTACGTTTTGCATTGTCAAAACAATTGATTTAATCACTTAAAACAAATCTGATTTGATGATTTTGTGTTACTATTTAGTATTTTGAAAGAAATGGCTTTATATTCTAGGAGTCTTTAGCCTTAGTGTTCCATATAGTTTTAAACATCGTCTCAGACATCACAATTGTCATGAAAATGTTGATGTTCTACAACCTGAGCGGTTTCTTCCGATGTTCTCCTCAGCGGCGAGGGGGCATGTGTCACTCTGTGTGCTGTTCCTTGGCGAGTTGCTTTCAGACTTCCCAAATGAGGCAGAGTCCATCACCATATCCGGGTTTGGGTTGTGCTTCTTCTTCTTCTTGGGCAGCTTCTGCTTGGCCATAGCCAGCGAGTAGTACATCCCAAAATTGTTAACGATAACGGGCACAGGCATGGCAATGGTAAGCACGCCCGCTAATGCGCATAACGCACCGACCATCATGCCCAGCCACGTCTTAGGGTACATGTCCCCATAACCTAGTGTCGTCATGGTGACCACCGCCCACCAGAAGCTAATGGGAATGTTCTTGAAATGAGTGTGTTTGCTGCCACTAGGGTCTTGGGGATCTGCACCGATACGTTCGGCGTAGTAGATCATGGTGGCGAAGATGAGCACCCCGAGAGCAAGAAAGATGATGAGAAGGCAAAACTCATTGACACTCGCCCGCAAGGTGTGGCCAAGAACCCTGAGACCCACAAAATGCCGCGTGAGCTTAAAGATCCGTAGGATGCGCACGAAACGGACCACGCGCAGGAATCCCAGGACATCCTTGGCAGCTTTAGATGTGAGCCAACTCAAACTCATCTCCAGATAGAAGGGCAGGATGGCAACAAAGTCAATGATGTTTAGCGTGTTCTTGATGAAGAGAAGCTTGTTTGGGCAACATACGATGCGGACCAGGAACTCAAAGGTAAACCAAACCACGCAGATTCCCTCCACCAGCATGAGCACTGGTTTGGTCTCCATCTCCTGCTTGATGGTCCCAGTGGTGTTTCCGACTGAATCGGTGTGATTAACAAGCTCATTAAAGGCCTCATGGGTCTCCAGGCAGAAGTTAGTGATGGACACCAGGATGAAAAAGAGGGAGACAAAGGCAATTATCTGAAACAGATAAATGCAGATGTAAGCAGATTAGACTAGAAATATAGCAACAAATATAGCAACATGCAGCATATAGTTTTAGCATTCATTGGCCCATCCTCGACCTAACCAAAGGCTCTCTTCAGCAATGGTACCACACAAAAAACCCTTTTAAATCCCAACATCATAGATATTTCCTTATATTTCTGTAGCCTTGAACAAAAAACAGAGTTTATAACAGTTAGGAATAGTTCACGAATGGCATAATTTACTCACCTCATGTTGTTTCAAACCTGTGAGAATTTCTTTCTTCTGCTGAACACTTCAAAATATATTCTTTTGTGTTCAGCAGAAGAAATAAATTAGCAAAACATGCTAGACAAACATACTAGCAAACATGCTAGACAAACATACTAGCAAAACATGCTAGTAGTTCATATAACTTCTTTCCAAGTGCAATGCAATGAACTTTCAGTCATATTTGAAGTAAAATAACTTGTTTTATTTCATAAATTTCACATTTTCTGTATTTAAATGAGTTACCTAGCATCATGTTAGAAGAATTGAAAACACTTTTTGCAGCACTTGCCAGAAACTATCTCGCATCGTCCCCAGCCCACCACTTATCCTTATTTGTTGAGGCATATTAGCCTGCTTCCTTATTAACATACAGTATTATCTCAAAATGTACAACCGATGAAGGCCATTTCTTTTTCCTTCATTAGCAAGAAACAATTAAATTAGCCCAAATTAAGCTCCAAATTATCTCTAACAATGATGCCGTGCAGAGTTTAACGAAAATTATCCAATTAAATTATATAAAATCAACAGCAGCTAGATGAATCTATGTTGGCTGAGTGGCAATCTTTTTTGAAGAAACTAAAAGAGAAAGAATATTTGTGGAGAAAGGATGGAGCAGCAAAGCATGGGCGTGTTTGGGGTTGGGTAACCATGACAACCATGTCACAACAGCACCACACAGTTGAAGACTTGTTGTCACGCTGAAGGAGATACAAGCCCATAGGCGACACGGGAGCGATGTAATCAATTTCATTTGTGTTTGCACATCCTTATAGGAGTAATAAACAAATGAAGACATTTTTACAATTAATTGATCTATTACTGCTGGCTGCCTGTTCAAGATTTTTTTTGAAAAGTTTTTCAGGTAATAAAGCAAGGAACCATGTGAAAATAAGTATTTATGAAAATGAAGGTACAGTAGAGAATTTTTTTCCAAAAAGTCACACTAGTTCAAATATATAAACTAAAGATGTATGACAGTTATCTGTTCCAGCAGCCCTTTCATTTCACTCCTTATTAAAGTGCTTTATTGAGTACTTCAATCAATACCAAAGTGGTCACAAAAACAGAAGTGCCCTCAGAATTAAACCAGCAATCCTATTCAAGACCACATGAAAATATTTTTAAAGGCACTTCTTCGGGAGAATTTTCTAGCAATAATAACAAGTCTAAACCAAATCCTTTTAACTTTTACCATCATAATTTGACTTCATGGATTGACTGATGTTTACCATCAAAAACATGTTTAGCTTTGTATTAATCAGTTATAGTAGTAAAATATTTTAATTATAGATATTGAACTAGAAGAGATGTTCTACTTTTACTTTTATTTTAGTTTCAAGATATTTTGTTTCTAAAGTCGCGTGTAGATTTTTTAAAAGGAAATTTCGACCACAACGAATCTGCAGAATTCTCTGACTTACACTATCACCTTAACTCTAGCTATTCATGCTTATCATTTTGTGCTTCACATAAAAGCAGACACCATATTTTCAGTAATGTGTGAGGCGTTGTATTGTAGAAAGGGACTCTAAGCTAAATATTTTTGTTCTAATGAGGTAATGGGGAAATAATTTAGTCAAGCTGCTCTCGCACCCCACAGAGTGCTATTGTTACAACATTAGCAAAACCTTTCAGAGTGCTGAATACAAACAGTTTAAGTGGAGTTGTAAATTGCTGGACAGATGGGTCGTTGCACGATATAATCCAGCATTATATCACATGACAGAACACACATTATAAATACATACAATTGCAACAGTTCATTGAGAATAATTCATTAAACAAAAGCTAATATCCAGTGCAACTGCCTTGTATGATAATACCATTATTTTTCCAATACGAAAAATTTATATAAATACATGAAAATCTGAGATAATGAAAATATGAGCTAAGATCTTGTATCTGAGCACTAACAGTATAAGTGCAGATTATGTTATGATTAGGTTATATCTTGGTTTCTACACTGTGCTAAAAATGTATTAACAGGAAGGCCAGATGGCTGTTAACTTAGTATATAGTATAGTATTATTATAAAAATAAACAATGATTGTTATGTGAGTTCATTTAGATGTAGAAATCACTATTTTTGAGTGATTAATTGAAATCAATCTGGCAGCATTAACACTACTTTTACGATAACTACTACTAAAATTTTACAATACATCATAAAAACGTTGAATAGGTAATAGCTGCAAATGTACTTGCTTTGTAATGACGCATCCTTTCACAAACACATCTGCACATCCAGATGTTTCTGCTTTATCTATGACAAGTAAATACCATTCGAGTTCAGAAAGACTTTTAAAAAAGCCTATTATGCTTACAAAAGCTGGAATTATTTGATTTAAAAAAAATACAAAAGCTGAATTTTTCAGTATTATTAATCCGGCCTTCAGTGTTGCATGATCCTTCAGAAATAATTTTAATATTCTGATTTGATCCTCAAGAAACATTTCTTATTATAACTGATCTTGAAAACAGTTGTGATGCTTAAGATACTTTTTAAAAAATAATTTAAAAATGTAAAGTTTAAATAAACAGATACAAAACTTTGTAACAATATAAAGGTCTTTGGTGTCACTTTTGATCAATTTAATGCATCCTAGCCTAATGTAAAGCGCTTTGAGTGCCCAGAAAAGCACTATATAAATGTAACAAATTATTAATAAAACAAAAGATCTTACTGACCCCAAACTATTGAACTGTGCATAAGTGAGTGAGAGAGGTAATGAGAGAGAGAGAAAGAGAGAGAGAGAGAGAGAGAACGTGTTGCTTGTGTCTGTCTACTTAGTCTCCCATACCAGCTGTTCACTACAGCAGCCTCCAGCTCATTTTGTATTTAGTCACACCTCACAAAGACATTTACCCATAGAGCAGCTGTCACATTCTAGTCCGCCTGTATGAGCAAACCCTTTCCATGGAAAATAATTCAAGCCTGCAATAACTGTTAAACAAGTAAAAACAATGTTAGCAAAAGTAGGAAGACTCATATAGAATAAAGGATAAATATAAACTCTCTAGCAATCAAGTCCTCAGGGGAAATGTGCTAGTACTAGTCCCTTAATCACAGAGGATAGTTGTAGCTTTGCCTAGGACTGGATAAACAAATATTTTACATATCCATCACTTTAATAATGTCTTTTACAAAAATAGTCACCCTAAATTGTCATTTAGTAGCTCAAACAGTATACTGTGCTAGCAACTTCAATGTCAAGGATTTGATTCTAGAATGCATTGATGGATACAATTTTTTGAATTGCAATGTGTTGCTTGGATAAAATCATCTGCCAAATGGATAAACTGTAAATGTAATTGTGTTGTTTGTTGAACATGGCCATGAATGTACTATACTATCTGCAAAGTTTCATGTTATTGCTTTGTGTTTAATTATTTTAATGAAAAACATTAGTGGACATTAATTTAATTTTCGCCACTGTCATAGGTCTCATATCTCATTGATACTTTCACATATTCAAATTGCCATATCATGATAGGTCATATGACATGTGAAAACTGTGATGTTTGACATTGACAAACAGATTTTGAGAGCTTAAAGGGATACTCCACTTTTTTGGAAATAGGCTCATTTTACCACTCCCCCAGAGTTAAACAGTAGTTTCACCGTTTTCGATTCAATTCAGCCGATTTTCTGATATGTAGAATAATATCAGTAACCAGACAGTTTCTGGTCTCATTGACTTCCATATTTTTTTTCCTACTATGGAAGTCAATGAGACCAGAAACTGTCTGTTTACTGATATTATTCTAAATATCAGAAAATCGGCTGAGTGGATTCGAAAACGGTAAAACTCGACACTTTAACTCTGGGGGAGTTGTAAAATAAGCCTATTTCCAAAAAAAAGTGGAGTATCCCTTTAATACAAGTGAGGTATAATTCTAAGCAAAGCTTCAATATGCCAAATGAATCATGACACTGACTGCCAAAAAGGTACTCCCTGTCTCCCTCCATGCTTTATATTGTTCCTAAGCTGCAGACTGCAGGGAACTAAAGCAATTACATACACCAGGGATGAATGAAGTCACTATTACTTTGTCTGTCATACAACTCTGAGTCCAGTGCCAGTAGCCCATAAGCTGTTGTGCCAAGCATTTCTCCAGAGAATCTGTCTTTTCCCTGCATTAACAACAGTGTTAGCGCATTTGATACATTTCTCAGCAACGGCTTCTGTGTGTGAATGCTCATTTCTAAAAGTAAGAACATTATTATTTACATTATTTATTCCCTCTATGGTCTACAATGATTTTAGTTTTTCTATATGACTATATTTTTACTTAATGATCGGTGGAGACCAGTGTGTCTCATGTGTCGCTCATTACCACTATAACATTCTTTGATGAATAGAAGGTATGAAATAAAATAACAATATTTAAGTCAATTTGTTAATGTTAATCACTATTAATCAATTGAATGTTTCTTTGCTACAGGTACCAGCAGTGTAATGTGGTCTTTTATTGTGAATAATTCATCACTACACATTGGAAGAACAAATAAGGTTTGCATTAGAAAATCTTCATCAAAATGTAATATCTTGCTCTGCTAATACAATGACTTCTATTAGATGATTTTCTCAAAAACAATCAGCCTCAACATTACAAAACAGCACTGCAGTGAACGTGTCATTGCAACAAGCTGTGAGTATAGATCTGTGAGCAAGTATAGCCTGTGAAAGACATCTACATTTTGGTTTATCTAAATGCCAAATGGTTTACCATACTTCTAAACAGACAAAGCCAACCTGTTCTCTGTAGCACAGAACTATGAAACTGCAAGACTCAAGTCTGTTATTTACACTCTCTCATTGTGTTCATATAAGGCTACCGGAGACCACTGCTCACTGCATATCTGGACCAGCCTCTCTTATGACTTAATTTAACACACAGTAAACATGATTTTGAGATTACGAACAGGGTGTTCTTTAAATCCACTATCTTGCCAAAAACTTGAGTGTAACTAAGAGTGTAAGCAACTGTCTCGTCTGCCTGTAAGCTTTTAAGGATAACAATCTTTTATTTCCATTTTTAATAGTTTTTAGATCAATGACAACAACAAACTATTTGTGAATCTGGCAGGCAGCAGGCAGTCAGTGTCTATATTTTTATCGATAATATTTGATATGGGTTGTGTTCCTCACATATGGTATTGCATGTTAGTCTTTGTTGTTGCATTAAAGAAAATAGTTCAGAATAGCAAAAATACATAAAAAAATGCAGTACAATTGGAATTAATTGCTTGAAAATTAACCATACAATTTGTAATAATAAATAATTTTAGGCTGTATCACCCATGTACAGAGCCCCAACACATCAACTAAGAAACTACACCACTTGTGAGAGAGAAAAAGAGGGAGGGAGAGAGAGAGATGTAAAATCGATCAAATATCAACAGAATAACTGTAAGTTTGAGAGTCTGCTGGCAAAAAAAAGAAAGTTTTCAATGAGTTGATTAAGTGAATGATTCAATGACTCACTCATAAAGGCGGTTACTTGTTTGGTTTCTGAATGAATTTGTGTGTTTGAATTAGCGATTCAAAGACTCTTTCATTAAGACTCTCACCTACTGGCACAACGATGCAATGCACAGAAAGAGTCACTAAAAAGCAAAAGCCTTATCTGAATTCAGAAAAGATACAGCTCAAATTTAAGAAAAACGAAGGTTCAAAATTCACTACATCAGTGCATCTTCGTTGAAAGGGTCACAGTACTTCCATATTGTTGTCCTAGTTTAATTGCTTCTATTGTCCTCCTAATTTATAAGTCACTTTGGATATCACATATTTATTAATGAGTGGAGAGACCATTAGTGAGTTCCCTACAGGGCTTTCAAAAGTACAGATTCACACATACCACCGGGAAATACATGCATGTCTTCGATTGAGCCTAGAGAGATTGTTTTAAGGACGATTAAACAGGCTTTATTGTTCATTGTAAGGATCTCTGATATCTCATGAAGGTTCAATCCATAATTTCTCCAGTAGAGCCCCTTTTAACCACAGGAGCAGTTCTAAAAGCTTTTTAATAGCACACAAACATTCAAAATCATGCTAGCAGAATGTCTAGCACGACACACATCCAGACAGTGTCTGCCCTCTGAAAAATAACTCAGTGACTGAAATGAAATGCTAAATGAAATGAATACAAAGATTAATTACCATGACGGTGAGAATGTAATGCTGTATTTATGAGGTAGAGCTTACACATCACATACACACCAAAACCTTTATTGACGTAGTTACATGTTCTATAGTAATAACAGTAAATTATTCATAATTACAAGAAAAAACCCTAAACCAAACCCTAATTGTAACTAGTAAGTATATTTATATTTAATCATTTAGCAAACGCATAGAGAACATAGAAGCAACTATAACAATAGGACAACAATATGCAAGTGCTGTGATCTCTCCCAGTTTATTCTAACACAGTATATGTACATGTATAATTCATATTACTCACTTATTTGAGTAAGGACAATGTAACTACGTAACCTTGAAATAAAGGGTTGTTCCAGGCACACACACACACACACACAAAAAAAATTGATCCAGGACTATGTTGTACTTGGTGAAATCATGTTCACCCATATTGGATGGAAAAAAATGGAAGTCAATGGGAACTGAAACTGTTTAGTGACAAATATCTCATTTTATGTTTTCGTCAGACAAAGACAATACAAGTAGACGTATTAGACTACATTTGGGTCAAATGATTGTTTTAATAGGGTAAAAAAATACACTTCAGTAAATTTATCTTAAATGTTTTGACAAAAAAAATGTTTGCATTGTTTCTATCTCTTTCCATTTCTCCTCTGCTGTTTGGATCCCGTGATTAATAAAAGCCCTCATGGATCGATTTTCCTCTTTTCTAACTGTATTACATGGCCCGAGAAGCTGTCAGTATGGTAACATGAGCCCTGCAGCCCATAATGCTCTCAAGGCAGAGATAATTGAGAGAGCCGAAGAGCAGCATGGCCCAAGAAACCCAACCATTTGCTCCATGTCGTTTCTGGGTGATTGGAATATAATGATGTCTTGTTTGCGCTGAGAGGTTGATTCTTTAGAAAGTCTATCTGTTCTGTTTCACCTCTTTCTTCCCTATTACTGGTTGTCTTAGAGGCATGATCAGCATCTAGTCTGTCAGGCCTGTGTGCTGGATATCATCTAAATTAATTAGGAAAAAAACAAACATCTAGCTTAATAGTGATGAAGTGATAGACCTGCAAGGCAATGGCTCAGCTGTGTAGATGTTAACAACCAAAGCAGCTCAGCTGTGACAAACACACTGCATATCAATGAAATCTGATGTCTGTTTTGTAGCCTAAAGAGAAAAGAGACACATTGTATGAGAGCACTGTTATTTGATTTATTATAAGTGACCTCTGTGCCAAACAACTAAAGAAATTACTAACTTTTAAATTTCTCTAAGGGGAGAATTGATTTCCTGGTCAAAATAAAGGAGCCAGATGGTCCAGGGTTCAATACTGCAACAGAGATTCAGTCTTAAAAAGCTTTCACATTACTGATTTAAAAAGCTCATTACAGTAGTGACTGTATGCTCTGCCAAGGGTGCTCTTGCTTGTCATTTAATTACACTTTTTAATTTAGCTTAAAAAAATTAGATATAAAAGATATGATTAGCTATAAAATGCACAAAATAGGCGTGATAACAAAATCCTCAGTTTTAACGTTTTTATAGCTACATACACAATTTCTATTTCAAATAAATGCTAATCTACTGAACTTTCTATTCGTCAAAGAATACTGAAAAAAATATATAATGGAACCGTTTTCATCATTGATCATAAAACAATATCATGGTCAGCATTTTCGAACGATTTCTGAAGATTTGTGACATTGAAGACTGGAGAAATGGCTAAAAAAGCAGCTTTGCCATAACATAAACAAAGGTGTGAGAGGTGAAACGTTTTATAGAGTCGATCCTTCTCATCATCTCATCATCATTTGATGGACTTAAAACGGACATGTCGACATTTTAAAAGCATTTTAAAGGCACTGTATCCATGCTCTCTAACCTTCGCACAAACCGATTGAATCTTGACAACATTAAGCCTCAAAATCTAAAGATCACTCCTCTGACACAGCCCTTAATACGCATTCTCTGTCTGGTTTAAGGCAATTTAAATCACTAGTAAATAATCAACCTAGCAATAAAGGAGACAAATAGACAAAATCTGAATGTTGCCTAACTTTTCTGAGCATATGACACCAATTAAACATAAATCATTTTGACTCTGTAGCATCACAGAAATGTCTCCAAATGACATTCATCCATCACACCAAGAGAGGATTTCACACTTCTGATATGAGCATGTGACACATTAACACTAGAGCAGGTGGCATCTGGGTGAGTGCATGTTTGCAACAGTGTGAACCAGGTGCCGCTCAATAGACAGTTGGTGCTGATTGTGTTTCCACCGGTAACTACAGAGTAAAGATGATCTGTGATCATGAATTTATTCAAAACTAACTTAATGAAAACTCTAATGGCCCTAATGCAACAAAACCTGTTGGCACGCATCACCTGTTAGATGTGCATAACTGACACTAAATACTGCATGATGCAAGTCTATTTTTGTCAATCATTTTTAAATTGTTTCTAATTTAGATGCGCATATTGAGATCATTCCATGAGCATGGTACACTTGGTGTCCCACACTCAGACTACCTTTTTTTAAAGCAATATAGAGACAATAATCACACAGGTTGGAAGAACTCTACACTCTAAAAAAAAAGGTTCTTCAGGGGTTCTTTGCGGTGGTCATGGTGCTATATAGCACCACTAAGCCCAGTTCGGTTCTTCAGCGGTTCTTCAGTGGTTCTCTGGGGTGGTTAACATGCTCTATGGCACCTCTTATGGTTCTACATAGCACCATATGACAAAGATAAAGTGGTTCCCCTATGATTACAAGCCAATGAACCACTTTTAGTGCTATTTAGCACCATTTTTTTAGAGTGTATGTTTACAATTATCTAAAAAAAAAAAAAAACTAATCTATCATGAAATGTAGTCAATTTTTAACATATGAAATGTCTGTTTCCCCCTTAAAGGTTGCTTTGGACTGTCCCGCCCTGCAATTGTATTCAACATTTAGCCTAAAATCATTGAATCAAGTCATGTTTTCTACAGTTGGAGATGTTGTCTGATGAACTGATATTCAATTCAATTAGTCATTAAAACTATTTTAATGACTACTTTTAATTAGTTGTGACATTTTATGTTTCCCCTCATTACAACAAAAATGTCACATTCTTTAACATTCTGACACCCAAGAAATAACAGTAATTTGATAAAGGTTTACAAACAACTAGAGAACAAAAAGTTTGCAAAGGAACTTGCTGTATGTAGGCTATTATAGAGTACTAGAGTAAGGATCACCTCCTTGACCATTTGTTGAAGAAAATAAAACATTATCAAAGGCCTTATTTCCCCCCCTATTCTCTTGTATTGTGAATTCTAATCTCTTACCCGGGCTGCACGCGAAGAATATGGATCTTCAAAGAGCGCCCATATTTTTGGTTGCCAAACTTCACAGCATCCCCTGGAGCGGTCAGGGCTGTCCTCAATGCCGAAGCGTCTGGGCAAGTCCTGGTCGTCCTCCGCATCCTCCGGGTCTGGCGGCTCGAATGTATCAAGCGCCTCTTCTGCGTCTCTGTGCTGGCGATAGGTCATCCAGCAACAGGGCTCCACGTCCGTCTCGTCGATGCCCCAAAATGCCAACTCCTCCTCGAACAGAGGGCCGCACACATCCGCTGGGCAGTGAAGCTTGCCAGTCCTGTAGTAGTTCAGCACATAGGCGAATATGCCCGGGTGTCGATCAAAAAATAATTCGCTGGTGGTGGGCGTCTGCACCATGTCTGGGTCCGGGTTCACCTGGTTGTCCGTGTCGGCGAGCCAGGCGAGTCTCGTGCCCGGTATGGTCCTAAGGGTGCTCCTGTAGGTTTCGTGGCGCGTGCCGCCGACGTTGATAATGATTTTGTCCGAGTCTTCGCCTCTGGCCATCTCTTCCTTCAGACATGATTTAGAAGGAGGTTTATTGCCTGACTTGCGCCCGCGATACGACGAAACACACACCGAGCTGATCATAGATTTCGATGGAGAAGCTTTTACCTAGTAACTCTCTTGGCTTTCTAAACCTGCGCAGCTGTCGTCAGTTCTAAAAGTCGAACAACTGTAGAGAGTTTCCGCCGTCACCATGACCATCAGAGACGCGAACAACCACCTGTTAACGGAGAAACTCTCAGACTATGGGAGGATGCTGGCGTGGATCCTCATTCATGGGCACTTTGACACTATAGTAAACACCAAAACATGGGCAAACCGTCCGCGTATCACGACCGAGTTAAGCGCGCGTGCTCAGGCATTTATTACATTTGCAAACATGCAAAGAAAAACAGAGTAGTTCAAATAAAAGTCAGACAACTCTAAAAATGTCCTCCAATTTCATCTTTTTCAAAACTCTGGTCACCTCGTCGTTTAATTAGTACTACCCTAAATCCCATCTATTCCTTAATCACAACAATTAGGCTAATTTACAATAAAATCTTGCCGAATAACGTCTTTGATTGTACAACAGAATTAGGCCAAATCATCTGTTGCTGTATCATCAGTTTGCTGGAAAAGATCTGTTGCATCTTTGTGACAGTCAGGCGCGACACAGCCCATGGGAGGATGATGATGATGATGATGATGATGCTCCAGCGTTTCAGTAACCCTTAACGCGCTGCATTACGTGTGATTATAAGCTAAATTTGATTAATATAGAGACAAGATTCAGTTTACTTTCACGCAATGTGATAACGTATTTCTGCATTAATTAATATTTTAATTGTCTTTTATGCACATTTAGCCTATAAAACTGAGTCTTTATTTACTGTGTATGTCTGCCAAATGTTATTCTTGCATTAAATTGTGCAACAGCAAAAATGAAAAACACCAATTTGTGCATGGGAGTCATGGTTTGACTGTAAATTTGACATTTCTATAATCTGACTGCGGCTATTAATGTCTTCTTTTATAAAATGGTGGAAACTCATTAGTTAATCTTTTTTATTTTTTTCTATTTTGCTGTTGAAGAAGAAAATGGGGATATATACTAGCATGATATGTTCCTATGTATATATATATATATATATATATATATATATATATATATATATATATATATATATATATATATATATATATATATATATATATATATAATAAATTATGAATGAATGCAACTTTTGTTTTTGCCCCCATTTTTCATAAGCTGAACCCAAAGATCTAAGACTTTTTCTATGTACACAAAAGGCTTATTTCTTAAATATTATTTACAAATTTTTCTAAATCTGTTAGTGGGTACTTCTCCTTTGCACCTCACAGGTGTGGCATATCAAGATGCTGATTAGACAACATGATTATTGCACAGGTGTGCCTAAAGACTGGGACAAAATAAAAGGCCACAACGTTATCAGTTGTACCACACAGCACAATGCCACAGATTTTGCAAGTTTTGCAGGAGTGTGCAATTGGCATGCTGACTGCAGGAATGTCCACCAGAGCGGTTGCCAGTGAATTAAACGTTCATTTTTCTACCATATGCTGTCTCCAAAGCCATTTCAGAATTTTGGCAGTACATCCAATTGGGACATTATAGAAAAACTAAAAATATAAATGAATAAATAAGGTATTTGACCTTTTAGGTTTTAATCAAGTTGATCCAGGTCTTCCGTTGACTAGGGTAGTGGATGAGTTTCAGTCTGTGTTACAACGTCATCTAGTGTACAAACTGAGGTAGAGCAAGACATTTTCTACCTTGCCTTTTGATAGAGAAAATACTGGTTTCATTAGTTTCATGGTTTAAAATTTGCATTTATTTTTGTATTCTTAAATAAATAATACATCATAAATATGTTATATAATAAAACATTCCATAATTTATTCCATTTCATTAATTCACTTATCAGCTGACACAGCTGAGTACAATTTGTCTTACAACATTTCAGTTCAAGCACATTTGAAAAATATGTCTCATATGGATCTGGAAATATGAAGTGAAGCCCACATATCTTTTTTAAACATTAAAAGTAATATTGCACAATATAATAAGGCAAATTTTCCTTTCTTTAATCCACCTCTTCAATGGTGGGGCCCTGTGTTTCAGACTGGGGTTGGAATCCACAGCCAGCTGCGGGGGGAACTCCTCCTTGATACAGCCGAGTGATGATTGGACCACACACGCTTTCCAGTTCCTTTTGATGGTGCTCATACTCTTCCTTTTCAGCCAACTGATTGTTCTCCAACCAAGTGATAACCTCCTTACACTTATTAATGACCTTATTCTTCTCTTCCTCACTAATCTTTCCTTTCAGGTTTTCGTCCTCTACGCTGTTCTTCATGTTGAAGGCATAAGACTCAAGAGCGTTCTTCGCTGCAATCTTCTCTCTCTGCACCTCATCCTCGGCTTTGTACTTTTCAGCATCCTGCACCATTCGCTCGATCTCCTCTTTGCCCAGTCTACCTTTGTCATTGGTAATGGTGATTTTGTTCTCTTTTCCTGTGCTCTTGTCAACAGCAGATACGTTCAGAATACCATTGGCATCTATGTCAAAGGTCACCTCGATTTGGGGTACGCCTCGTGGGGCCGGGGGGATCCCTGTGAGCTCAAATTTGCCGAGCAAATTGTTATCTTTGGTCATGGCCCTCTCGCCTTCAAACACCTGGATCAGGACGCCCGGCTGGTTATCAGAATACGTAGAGAAGATCTGATTCTGCTTGGTGGGGATGGTGGTGTTGCGTTTGATCAGAGCAGTCATGACTCCACCTGCGGTCTCAATACCCAGGGACAGAGGAGCCACATCCAGAAGCAACAAGTCCTGAACGTTTTCCGAGGTGTCGCCCATTAGGATGGCGGCCTGCACCGCTGCTCCGTATGCCACCGCCTCGTCTGGGTTGATGCTCTTGTTGAGATCCCTGCCGTTGAAGAAGTCCTGCAAAAGCTTCTGGATCTTGGGGATCCTCGTGGAGCCGCCGACCAGAACAATTTCGTGAATCTGAGACTTGTCCATTTTGGCGTCTCTTAAAGCCTTCTCAACTGGATCCAGAGTGCCTCTGAAGAGCTCAGAGTTTAACTCCTCAAAGCGAGCCCTTGTGATGGAAGTATAGAAATCGATGCCATCAAACAGGGAATCGATCTCGATGCTAGCCTGAGTGCTAGATGAGAGGGTTCTTTTAGCTCTTTCGCAGGCCGTGCGAAGCCTTCTCACTGCTCTCTTATTCTGACTGATGTCCTTCTTGTGCTTCCTCTTAAACTCTTCAACAAAGTGTTTTACCATCCGATTGTCAAAGTCTTCCCCACCCAGGTGAGTGTCCCCTGCTGTGGCTTTCACTTCGAAGATCCCATCCTCAATCGTCAGGATTGAGACATCAAAGGTGCCTCCACCCAAGTCGAAGATCAGGACATTCCTCTCTTGTCTCCTGCCCTTGTCCAGCCCGTAGGCAATGGCAGCGGCTGTAGGCTCATTGATAATTCGCAGCACGTTCAAACCGGCGATCACCCCCGCATCTTTGGTTGCTTGCCTCTGCGAATCATTAAAGTAGGCCGGGACCGTGATGACAGCATTATTGACTCTCTGACCCAGGAAGGCTTCGGCGATCTCTCTCATTTTGACTAGGACCATGGATGAGATTTCCTCAGGGTAGAATGTCTTGGTCTCTCCTTTGTACTCAACTTGAACTTTTGGTTTGCCGTCTTCGCTGATGACCTTGAAGGGCCAAAGCTTCATGTCTGACTGGACCACTGGATCATCAAACTTTCTACCAATCAGCCGTTTGGCATCAAATATTGTGTTGTTGGGGTTCATGGCGACCTGGTTCTTGGCAGCATCTCCAATGAGTCTTTCTGTGTCTGTGAAGGCCACATAGCTTGGAGTGGTTCTGTTTCCTTGATCATTAGCAATGATTTCCACCTTGCCATGCTGGAACACTCCCACACAGGAGTAAGTGGTTCCCAGATCAATGCCAATGGACAAACCTTTAGACATCTTGATTATTTATAATGAAATGTCACCTGCAATACATAAAAGTCATGAGTTATTATTATATTAAATAATAATAATAATAATAATAGTTATTAGTATTAATATCAGTGTAAAATTATATATATATATATATGACTAATTAAACATTTTTTAAAAATCAATAATCAAAATAATCAACTTGAGAAATTTTATGTTAATTTATTTTTTAAATTAATATATAATAATAGGTTATATATGAAATAAATAGATTAATTTATTATAAATTACTTTAAATAATACCCAAAAATTCTACTTGAGGAAAAGTTTCCAATTAAATTTTCATTTATATTAATATATCATAGGCTACATAAAAATATCTAATAATGTATATTTCAAAAGTATAGGCCTAACTCAGAGAGAACTTACAGGTCGTGCGAGTTTGTTCTATAGCGCTTCAGAGAGCGGACTCTTCTGCTCAGCTTTGCTTCAGTTGCTCGAGTTGTCTTTTCTTGACTGCCTCGACCGAGTGACACGCTGCGCTTTATACCCCCCATGCTCCTTCTAGAAATACCAGACTTCTCTTGACTCTGATGGTAACTTAAGAGGCTGAAGAGCCCCGAAGTTTCCAGGCGCGCTCTGGTCTCGTACTGCGGTCCAAACACAGAAATGACAAGCTGCAGACAGGACCGTGGGTTATGCAACCGGTGGGTGGGGTTAGACAACTTTTCAAAATAAGATTTTTTCCTTTTAATTTTATTACTTTGTGTTTTATTTCAAATGCTATTGAATTTGGTAGCTAATTATTGTGTCATTATTCAGGAGTGAAATATTTGCGGTTACTAGCCTATTTAATTTCCAGCCCTTGCCAGTATGGACCAAATCAGTGTTCATTTTGACAGCAAATTTCGACAGCAGAATACAATAAGATTTTAGTCGACTAAATCTACAGCTAGATTTAGTCAACTAAAGTATAATGGGTTTTTGATGAAAACATTCTAGATTTTTCTCCATATGGGAACTAAACAGTTCAAGGTCCAAAAGACAGTTTCAATGCAAACTGTTCAAAGGGCTTTAAACGATTCCAGATGATGAATAAGGGCCTTATCAAGCGAAACGATCGCTCATTTAAAAAAAAATAACAATGTTTAAGTTTTATAAGCTCAAATGGTCGCCTTGCTCTGTTCTGTCATGGGCGTTCGTGATTCTCCTGTTTGAACTCGTTCATCAAAATGAACCAATCTTTTTTTCGTGTCATTTGATTCATTCAACAAACAAAATGAACGAGTTGACTCGGGCAGTAAATTCGTGCAGTAAATAAAATGTGCCTGGACTAACAGGCATGATAGAAATTTTGTATAGGCCTACTAGTCCAAAGTGCCCATGCAAAATCAGTTTTTGTGTGTGTTTTTAATAATTGTAGGTTTGGAAGCTTAATTGTTAATTCTGAATAGATTTTAAGGAGGTGTTTAAACTGAACTCCCTTGCCTCTTCTGATTCACAGCCATGGGCATATATACACTGTAGTTTTTTTTTTTTTTTTTTTTTTTCAATTTTGATAAGACAATCAGGTTCCAGGTTTGTATGTGTTTGCTCAACTCATCACTTCAATTTCTCTGTCTTTCACAGTGTTTTACAGTTAGAGATCGTACAAGGGCTGTATTGTTCAGTTCTTTAGATATCATCATATCCAAAATCAATATGAGTATGGAAAGATTTCCCATCGGTTTTACTGATTCTAGATTTGCACACTGCTAATGTTATCGTAAAAATATATATTGTTGCAATATTATTACGTACCTACACAATCAAAGAAATGTTTGTGATATTAATAGCATAAAATAGGTCGAAACAAAGGCATATTTAGTGACAGCGAGATCTTTAATTCAGGGATTCGATGATGACATCAAGGCAGAGGGAGCACATCTGACAAATGATGTAATGCAAAGGTAAATCACAAACAAAAGTGCAGATGAGGCAAATATTCAAAGACAGCATTCACAGTGATTTTATTCTTAAGACATTTGCAGTCCCTTAGAGATGGTGATTAAAATATGTGTGCGTCTTGTGAATCCAGCTGTGGGAATGTTAGGGGCCAAAGGTCAATAATAGTCAGCAAACTTCACAGAATATACCAAAATCTCATTTCAACTGGGGTTACATTTATTCTCATCTAAGATAGGCCTACATAACATTTAATGGTCTACATTATTTTAAAATAAGAATATAAAAGGCCACAGAGACGTTGAAGATGTGTGAGAAAACGAAAAGAATCCCTGTTGGTGACATTTCATAAAATCCCCCAAGCGGGGTACATTTAGCAGCTGCTGCTGCCAGTCACAGAAGTTTCTGCACACAGTGGTGTGTATCATATTGCCAGAACACTCTAGCTTTTACAGTAATACACAGTACATTCATCCGAAAAAGATATTATATTTTGTTATGCAAGAGCAATAAATCAGGAATATTATGCCGAGACTAACATTTATTTTTATATCAAAAAGCCACAGAGACAACTTTTTGGTCATGAACGATTGATGTGTAGAGTAACCTTGGGTAAATAGAATAACCATGTAAAAACAAAGCATAGTAATAATGATCAATTATTCTATGAGATCAGTCTCCTAAAACCAATATTTGGCACATTTTTAGAGCCTAGACAGTGGTCCTTTTCGTATTTTAGGTTAAAAGAACATTTACAACAATCGCTACAATACATGAATTCTAACAATGCACATACGCCTAAAAGTGACATGAATGTATATTTTGTCACCGGAAATTAGTAACACTATTAAATAAGAATAACATTCAGTAAAATCAAGTTTTGCTTTAAGAAATGTATATTCATATAAAATAAATCTCTTGCTTCTCATGGTTAATACAGGTCTCTCCATCTTTGATGAAGGCTGAAATGATCCAGTCACACTAATATCTGCAAGTAAAACAACAGAAAATTTGATTTTTTTTCCCCATAACTGTCCAGTCTGGTATGAAGAATATGTTGACGAATGACGTATATTAATTGCACTACCGTTCAAAATATTTTTTGAAAGAAATGAACACCTTTATCCGGCAAGGATACATTAAAATGATTTAAAGAGACAGTAAATAACGTCACAAATGAACTTTCTATTCCTCAAAGAATCCGGAAAATTCACAAAATATTAAGCAGCATAACTGTTTTCAATATTGATAATAATAATAAATATTTATTGAGCACCAAATCAGCATGTTGGAATGATTGACACTGAAAATTCAGCTTTGCCATCACAGGTATAAATGATATTTTATAAAATATGTAAATAGAAAACATTTGATTGTAATTCAAAATATTACTTTTTTTACTGAATTTCTGATCAAATAAATGTAGTCTTGGTGAGCATAAGCAACATAAGCATAAATAAATCTTACAACCCCACACTTTTGAACAGCAATTAATTTTATATTGAAAAGCAAAAATAATACATTTGAATATTTTATACATTCAAGCAATTGAAAAGTTTTGTTAGACTATTATGCTGAAGACAATTAGCGGTTTCATGACTTTTATTGAAAACCAGCAGAGGGCAGTAAGTGACCTCACATTTTAATATTGGGTAGTTCATGAGAATTTGTCCTAAAATAGGACAATGCCAGTCTGTCTTCATCACACAAGTACAGAACAGTACAAATATGCACATTCTGATGTACAGACGGTATAGTGATGCATACCTGTAGTAATTGGGTTTAAAGGGTCCATTCTTATTGAGGCCCATATATTTGGCCTGCTCATCTGACAGCTCGGTAAGATGGGCATCGAAATTGGGAAGGTGCAAGCTGGCCACATATTCATCTGAAAAACACATGATTTATCACATTTAATGCATATAACTTAGTTGCCAGCAGAGGTGATTGGTTCAGATAACTCTTACCCATCTTCTTGGGCAGCAGGTAGACATCTTGTTTGTAGCGACCTTCTGGTGCATTATACAGCTCTATTAGGGCCAAAGCCTACACATTAAATAAAGAACACAACAGCCTGCGATTAGAGATGTTATATCCGGCATAGTAATCACACAGCTGTGCAACAGCACTCAGAACCACTAACATAAATGGATTAAATGTCATCTGTACAGAGGGTACAAACTCACTTCGGCTAAAAAACAAATGGTGACAGGTTAAATTACCTGGGTTGTGGCTGTGATTGATAGCACAAATGAGGGGACTGTTGAGCAGCTCAGGTTCAAGAGCCGGCCCTGAAAAATAGCATACAAATGACTGAGATTTATTGAGCTCCACCAGGAGAATGCACAAAGGAAAGTGATTTATCATGGTGAGCACATTAGAGAAAAAAACGAGGATTTGGTCAGGGCGCTATGGACCATAATCTTACGTCACGGTACGAATCACCATTTAGTAGGTTTTAATGAATGTACGGATTTGAAAGGGAAAAAATATTTTGGTAACAAATAACTGTAGCAATACCAATTTCACCAATAAATATAACTTAGTTTCATTTGATGATTTACTTGGATGCAATTTTCATAACATAATTTCGAAAGCAGTGATAAAAAGACAACTTTGTGGAACAGTAAGCTTTTTAAATGTTTTTAAAAGAAGTCTCTTATGGTAACCACAGCTGCATTTATTTGATACAAAAATAAGTTTAAAGCTGACATAATGAGATATTATTGCAATTTAAAAGAACTGTTTTCAATTTTTAATACATATATATATATATATATATATATATATAGTCCTGATGGTAAAGCTGAATTTTCAGCATTATTACTCCAGTCTTCAGTGTCACATGATCCTTCAGAAATCATTGTAATATGATGATTTGATGATCAAATAATATTTCTTATTATCATTATTGAAAACAGGTGTGTTGCTTAATATTTTGTGGAAAGCATTATATTTGTTTTAATTTGATGAATAGAAACTTCAAATGAACAGCATTTATTTAAAAAAAAGTAAACATTATAAATGTCTTTACTGTCACTTTTGATCAATTTAAAGGAGTAGTTCACTTTTCAAAAATCTTTTGCTGATAATTTACTCACCCCCATGTCATCCAAGATATCCATGTCGTTATTTCTTCAGTCGAAAAGAATTTAAGGTTTTTGATGAAAACATTCCAGGATTTTTCTCCATATAATGGACTTCAATGGGAACCAAACGGTTCAAGGTCCAAAAGACAGTTTCAGTGCAAACTGTTCAAAGGGCTTTAAACGATTTCAGATGATGAATAAGGGTCTTATCAAGCGATAACAAAGCTTAAGGTTTATAAGCTCAGAACAGAGCAAGGCGACCTGGCCAGGACTCCCTTGAAAAAGAGGTTTTTAACGTCAATGGGACTTTCCTGGTAAAATAAAGTTTAGAAACTTTTTTGGAGAAAAATCCTGGAATGTTTTCATCAAAAACCTTAATTTCTTGTTATGAATGACATGGATATCTTGGATGACATAGGGATGAGTAAATTATCGGCAAAAGTTTTAAAAGTGAACTACTCCTTTAATGTATTGTTGCTCAATACAAATACTTATAATTTAAATAATTATAAAAAACTCACAACACTCAAACCTTTAAATGGTAGTTTATAATAATGCATAAATTTGCTCGATAACCGTGAAACAACTAAATTGAGTAGTAGCTAACAGCAGTCTTTAATAACAACAACTTGCTTGTCCTGACTTGTTTGGGACAAACAGTTTCTTTATCGCTCTCATTTATAAGTAACGTAAAAGTGGTTCTAAACCGTCACAGCGCTCATCCGTACTGGCACTCATTCATGAAAAAAATGAGGAAGAAGGAAAGACCTCTGCCAGTAAAATCACTCGTTTCCCATCAGGCCAGATGACGTGGTCGACCTGTGAGCGCACCCTCTCCCAGGTGAGCTCTGGAGTCCGCAGACTCGCCTGGAACAGAGAAAGAACGGACACACATCAGCGCACACAACTAACAATCACTTTAACAGGCTGATAAACCTACAAAGCCTAAACACACACACACACAAAGTGCAATCACTATGAACACAGTCAGCAGCTCAGCGCACTTCACTTTGTTGTTGGAAACATGCCGCTAAGAGGCTTTCAGGTTGATTAACTGACCCGGCTGCTCATGGAACATCTACAGCTGTTGACGTTAAAATTCTTTGCCTGGACTACATTCACCAATAAAAGTACACTTCAGTTAAAGCAAATGGAGCCTCCTCATAAATAACTCAAAAATATTTTAACAAAACAAATTATAATGTAAGGGAAGGCGATACAACGAGACTCACCACATCAATCTCAGTGTTGGAATGGCCCATGTTACAGACAATACAGCCGTTCTTCATTCGATCCAAGTGCTCCCTGGTCACAACATTTTTATTCCCTGTAAAAACAAAAATGTATTCAGGAATCTTCAAGAAACCCCAGTAGACATAATTTGTTTACACCAAATAAAATTTGTGAATTTACAGTGCAGCAGACGTGTTCCAGAAGTAAAAATCCCATTTAGAAAAACAGGCCTTCTGTGAACTATGATGTTGTTAATTCATGTATGCTTCTGTTGAAGTCTATAGCCCATATTATTTCTTTAATTTTTACATTTAAAAAAAAAAAATAATTGTGTTTAACAGTGAGATTATTGCTAGGAAAACTACATTACCCATGATTCTGCAAAGAAATCTCCACCAATCAGAGATCCACAATGAGCGCATCATATCAAAAGAACACTTTCCCATGAAGCACTGAGAATGATATGAGTCAATTTTCACACACTCTCAAATATGCATATTTGAATAAACTTACTAAACTTAATAAACTTTGAATTTATACTTAACCATAATTTTTAATTTAATGATATAATTTACAGTGCTTCATGGGATTGTAGTTCTTTTCCTCTTTTTGTCTGATCTTTTTTTTATCAAAGTTTGTAATGTTGTGATTCACTTTTAACAAAGACTTTAAAAACCCTTATGGGAAAAATTAATGTGAAAAATACTTCCAGAACCAACACTGCTGAAAAAGTGGACAAACACTATTGCACTCCATTAAGAAAAATAACAAAATTTCAAATATGGAACCAAAAACAATGAAACAAATATTTCCTTAGTATTAATAAATAAACGTAACTTGAATACAAAGCTGCGCCTTTGACTACCAGAAACCACACATAGCTTATCTAAACCTCAACAACTATCTACTATGTTTTTACACAAATATTTTTGCCAGACTACTTCAGAGTAGCCCAGAGATCAGCTGCAGCTGTCAAAGGGCAAACTGTTTCACAGCAACTCAATGCAAGGGCATTTGGGAGGAAGTGTTTGTGCTGATAAGAGCTGCACGAAACAGAGGAAATGGATCTGGAGGAGAGCCAGCTGTAACCAGACGTACCAGTGCAGGTGATAACCATGTCCATTTGGCGAACCACCTCATTCAGCTTCACCACTCTGAAGCCATCCATACTACGAGGAAGATAAAAAACAAAAAAACAGATCGAATTCAACTGGTATCTCAGATCTTTATCCAGACAGTGAGGGAAAAAATGTGGTGAAATACTCTTGATAAATAAGCACTACAGCTTGTTCGCAAACTTCCTGTGGCCAAATTTGGGTAGCTAATATTATTAGCAGAAGTTTACAAAAGTTGTTTGGTACAAATTAAACAAATAAAATAAATAAATAATGAATAAATAAATAAATAAATAAAATAATGAATAAATAAAGAAATAAAAATATATAAATATTAGATGAACTAACCTAAACTAACTTTAACTAACTGAAATATAATAAGCTGAAATACTGAAATTACTAAAAGTCAAATAATAATAATAATAAATGAAAGCAAAATAGAAATATTAAAACAAATAAGAATTACAAAAGCATATAACAAAATTACTAAAACTTAATGTAAATATAAAAATAAAAGCTAATTAAAAATACTAATAAATAATGTAATATGATTTAAACAATGTTTAAATGTTTTAAACACTTGCTGGTGTGTTTGTCTTACCAAGCTTGAAGAGCGCAAATTGGGTCAATCTCTGTCACGCATACAATGGCTCCAAGTGCTTTCAGAGCTGAACAACAACCCTTTCCCACCTACAGCAGAGTCAACACAAGAATTAAAATAAAACCCAAAATCGCAACGCTTATAGTAAATAAGGTCTGGCAGTTAAGAGAAATTTAGAGATTATTTTTTGCATTAAGCAGATTATCTAGACTCCACACTGTGTTGACTGACCTCTCCATAACCACAAACCACAACCTGTTTCCCACCAAACATCACATCTGTCGTTCTCTTCAGACTGAGAAGAAAGAGGAAGTCAACCATGATTATACTCTATGATGAGTTTTAGTCATGCTTAGTAAGGGGTCTGAGAAAGATATGCTAAAAAAAAATCAGATCTCAGCACTGCAGGTGTCTTACCCGTCCAAGATGGACTCCCTGCAGCAGTACAGATTATCAAACTTCTGCTTGGTGACAGAATCATTGACATTCATAGCGGGAACGCAAAGCTTGCCAGCTTTGGAGAGTTGGTACAGCCTAAGAGAATGAATACAAAGAGACAAATATGTTTCTATTAGAGCTGTCAATTAAACATCCAGATTCAGATTAATCTCATTATTCTGATCATATACATTTATTTTAATAATAGAGTTAAAAAAAAAGATTTGTGTCATTGTGTTAGCTTATGTGTGTGAGATGATAAAAATAAAATAAAAAAATTAAAAATGTAAATAAATTTAAATACAAATATCCTACAGTCCTCCCTTACCTGTGTACACCTGTAACACTCTCCTCCACGATCCCACGTACTTTCTTAAAGACACTGGGATACTTCTTATACACCCAGTGGGTCAGATCGCCCCCATCATCTAGGATCTGTAAAAAATAATAATAATAATAATTTTGTATGATAATTACTAGCCTTGCAAGCAGAAAGGAATCATGATCATTGTTTTGAAGATTAAATACTGATTTGGCAGCAAATAAAGTGTAATAGACGCAGTGTGCTTATTAGTGTAAATAGTGGTAGATGTGTTTCCACAAAGTGTAAAAAGCAACAGTTAGTATCTTTGTTACACTTGGTTACAAAAAGCAATAAAACATATTCTCACAAAGTGTAAATAGACATGACATGCATATTTTTTACAAAGGGTAAATGCAGGGTGGAGTTACTGAAAATAATCTTTGCAGACAAATTGGTTATTTGCAGTCAGTATAAACAGACACTCCCATTCAGGTTTTTATTTTTTTTATCTCTAGATATTAAGCACAGAACATTATACCATATTTGCCTGCCAGCCTTCCATGTTGACACAGCGATCGATGCACCACCAGAAGTCATCTTCTGATTCACCTTTCCAGGCAAAAACTGAAACACCTTTAAAGGGCACACCATAAATACATAGTGAGTCCAGAATATCAGGACACATTGGACCAGGTTGGAATTGATAGTTTAGAAAACAGTATAAGTTTAGAGGGTTGTTTACCGCTCTCTGCCAAAGCTGCTGCCACTTCATTTTGAGTGGAGTAAATGTTACAGGCAGTCCAGCGACACTGAGCGCCCAGTGCCACAAGTGTCTCGATCAGGACCTGAAAGAAAACAGTACGGCATATCAAGCACATGGAAGAGCAAACAAGAGTAACAAGGTGTGTACTTACATTTATTGTTTTCAGCGATATATTTACACATAGGCTTTTGCACAGTATGGTATATTTGCTTTAGTCATGCTAGTATATTTGCCCCAAAAAATGATTTTAAAATGGTTTTGCTGTAGTATTTCAGTAGGAAATATCAGTTTAAATTTCCAAAGATAAATTTTGCCATTAATCCAGTGAAGCTTTTGTAAGCACAAGGAGTCTGAAAACAGCCGGTATGATTCACACAAAGATCTGATCTCACCATCATCAAGTCCATCTGGGATTACATGTAGAAACAGAAAAAAAATGACTACATCCAGAAGAACCGAGGCAAGATTTGCAAGACCCTTGAAGAAACCTTGAAAAACTATGTGTAAGTGTACCTGGACAAATGCAGTTTTAAATGCAAAGGGTGGTCACACCGATTATTGATTTGATTTAGTAAAAATAAGTTAATTGATGAATAAAAAAACATTTATGACATTATTTTTGAAAGCATCCTCACTCCTTGTGCATTCAAGTAACTTACTGGATAATTACAATTAGTGGCAAAATTAATGTTTGGAAAAGTAAACATATGTCCTGGTTCAAAACCATTTTTTTTGGGTGACAATACTAATGTGCCTAAGACTTTTGCACAGTACTGTACATTGAGCACTGTGCTTTTGATTTATTTAAATGAAAATAAAAAAGTAATACAAAGTATCTACATAGCACAGCTGATTGGACGCTGTGGCATCAGCAGCCAATGAGCTTGCTGCTCAACATTCAAAGACTTGGCATTGTTTGCTGTTATCAGTCAACAGAGCCCTTTCAGAAACTCTCACCTTCCCCAGCTCCACCTGTATAGATCTGCTACGGGAGGTTATTTCATTTATTTAATATGTGCAACAGCAGCATATCTGTGACTATATAGGCAGTAGCAAGTCTCTGTACTCAGCAGCGCAGCAGATCTATCTAGCAGATCTGGGGGTGGTGATGGCGCAGTGGATAAGACCCGTGTTCGAAGGTGTGAGAGACCCGGGTTCGAATCCACTGTGAGACACCAATGTGTCCCTGAGCAAGACACTTAACCCTGGTTGCTCCAGAGGCGTGCGACCTCTGACATATATAGCAATGGTAAGTCGCTTTGGATAAAAGCGTCAGCTAAATGAATAAATGTAAATGTATTCCATCAAGACCAAATGCATTAACATTGCCACTCTCTTCGAGAGTTGTCATGACAGAACTATGGTTACTTTTGCTCATTTGTTGATTATTCAGCTGGGTATTTTAATAAAGGCAATGCTGCTACGTTGTTATCCAAAAAAAAAAAACCTTCAGAAATATGTAGATATTTTCTGTTAAAAATCAAAGACTAGTTGCAGAAGAAGAGAGTGTTTGAATTATGTTTTGGCCTGAGGATATCTTACAGCAGTCTGTGCAGTGATGTGGGTACAGCCAACCACTTTAGCCCCAGCGAGGGGTTTCTCCCCCTGAGCCCGCTTCCGCAGGGAAATGAGTGCAGACATATCTGTGGATATGACAACAGTTTGGAGATGAGTCAACTTTATTAAGGAAGATACAATCTAGAGTCTGACACAGGTCAAACCTTTAAAGGGATACTCCACTTTTGGGGGGGAAATATGCTCATTTTACAACTCCCCCAGAGTTAAATCGTTGAGTTTTACCATTTTCAAATCCATTCAGCCAATTTTCTGATATGTAGAAGAATATCAGTAACCAGACAGTTTCTGGTCCCATTGACTTCAATAGGAAAAAATATATATTATGGAAGTCAATGGGACCAGAAACTGTCTGGTTACTGATATTCTTCTAAATATCAGAAAATCGGAAGAATGGATTCGAAAATGGTAAAACCCAACTGTTTAACTCTGGGGGAGTTGTAAATTGAGCCTATTTCCAAAAAAGTGGCATATCCCTTTAAAGGAATAGTTCACTTACAAATTAACCTTGTTAGTATTTGCTCAAAATCTGTATAGCTTTCTTTCATCTGTGGAACATATATACAAACACAATGAATGTGGACTGAAGCTTTGAAGCTTTGAAAAAGGACACAAAAGCATAATTAAAATGGTCTTTATATGAATCATACACTATATTCCAAGAACTATTGTGAAAGAAACAGAGAGAATTTTATTTATGGATCACTGAGTCAGTGAGTTGCGAAATGTCTGTGTTTTTTTTCTTAAAAGTCATTCTAAATTTCTCCTTTAGTCTTGTACAGAATAAAAAAACAAATGATAGACTTTCCATTTTTGAGCGAAGTGTCCTTTCAGGCACTGTTTGTGTGGACTGAGTTGCTGGCATTAAGATCTCGACCCAGTTATCCCTTTAAAAAAGATTCAATCAATTAAATGGAGTACAATGGCTATTCCTGACAGCAGCAGCTGTTACCAAACCTTGTTTACTTGACAGCACTTACACACCTACAATTGTGTTTAACCAGTGCAACAGATTTCCAGAGTCAACAGTACATGACTAAAACCTTAACATTCATTTACAAAATTTGACAAAACTAATGCTGTAAAGGTTATGCAAATCCATGTTGCTATCACACAGCAACCCGACACAGTATCAAGGTGAGTCTCCTAACCTTGCTCAGCGATCTCGATCTCCCGCCGACCAAACTCTGCCTGCTTGATGTTCTTGACGCAGAAGTCGCTGCTGCCCTTTGAGTTGAGCTGGCTTTTCTCACGGGGAGACGTCTCATCATCCGAACTGTCTGTGTATGAGGCCGCTACAAAAACATGGAGCATTGCACATTTTAGTGCAGATAAAACCCAATGCATGCATTCAATTGTGTTTGCAATGAAACATGACATATGAAATTCATTCTTGTGATCTTATGAAATTATTTTGGCAATTGTATTTCAGCAGTCTGCTATTGGGTTGGGGGGTCAGTCTGCAGTCACAAACATGTAGGAATGTTTATCCCTCACTTTTGTTGGTATTACGAACAATTTAGGAATGTGAATTTGTCTGATCCAGAGCCAACACTACCAAAAGTCTGTAGTTCCCGCCTTAAGCTGGTCTGGGATTATATTACACAACACACAAACTAGCATGAACAAGAAATAAGCAGTTTTGGGTCACAATGATATTTGTTGACATGCAGTTTCTGCAATAAACCTAAACCCATTAATGCACTAAAAAAGGTCTTAGACCTAAAATGTATACATTTGCATGCATTTAACGCTTCACGCTACATGTCAGTGTTTGTGTTTTTGTTCGCCTGAACTGCAGAACTGTATTGACATGAGGGTGGATGAGGGTCAGACCTGAACTATAGCTGTCTGTAGAGGACTGAGAAATGGAGCGAGACAAGGAGCGACGGCCGGTCTTTGTAGGAAACTTGCTGAACTCCTGCTTTTCCTCTTGGTTGGCAAACTGAATCTGCTACAGTAAGATGGAGGTATGGAAAAAGAGAGGATGGGGAAGAGATAGACACATGAACATGTGATTTAACTGTTTTTGGCTTTCTAGCAGTACATAAGTCATATATAGCAGATATTACTGTATATCATACTACATTAACCTTAATAATGCAAACAGCAATCTCTTTATATTTCATGTAGTTCAAATTTAATTAAACAAACTATAACTACTGATTCTGAACATTAAATACACCAAAATAGTCTAAGGATCAGCACAGCTTTAAACTTGCACAGTCGTAATTTAGCACGAAGGAACACTATAAATAGCATCTGCTCGCCGCTGTATTGAAATATTTTTAAATTACATAACAGATGTGGGGAACCAATCTCATCAGGGGATTTTATTTCCATTTCAGTCATTTTAATGATGCAAAACTTTAAATATTCATGGGAGTTGTGCTTGCAGGCTGATGAACTGTGTACTGCTGTTTTCTTCCCTGAGTTGTTGTGTTTTGCGTATGAATGCACCTTGATAGGAAACACACCTTAATGGCTCCATAACATCATCTACAACACATGCATGAGAACAAGCAAATATGTAGTGACTACGATGGTTCCCGACATTTATAAATGAAGGTACGCTAGGAAACACTCCTAGGATTTTGGGATATCATGCCAGTAAAGGACAGAATTGTGGTGCGTTATCTCATTAGACAGACATGTGACAAATATTTGAGTCTTGATGCTCTATATTTTAGGCGGAATGACATTTTTATCCTATAAAAAAATATATTTGAAAAGAAGTCAGTAATATTTTGGGGTATTTTCTCAGAACAGAAAGACAAAAAAAAAGCTTTCAGGAGAACACTAGCATATAAGATGAGCTCCAAACTAACAAATGGATTCATATTTTTACTTAATTTTAATATCATTGTGCTATTAAAGTAATATGAGCTTAAAATGTTAAAACCTTACAGTGCACATTGGCTGACAGAAACATTAATGTTATCATGCGGGGCAATATTTAAAATACCCAATGAAGACAGATCAGTGTTTCACATTACACTTCATGAAGGATGGGGATGATCGGGGCGTCTGGGCCGGGTTTCATGGCAGACTATTGGATTAACACAGTAATATAAATCACAGAAGCAGAGCTCTAGTTCCGACTGCTCCTTCTCTCGACCTGATTTATGTTTTTTTCCTGCACATATTACACAGATAACTCATCTACAGACATGGATCACCAGCGGCTCAGCTTCAAAGCATCTGCAGACCCAGATTTACCAGGAAGAAATAAGCAGGAATATTTGACGGTGCTTTAGCAAGTTTATACTTTTCATTGCAAAATGAGATCATTTCAGTATCAGTCTTTAGAGAAATGGCATGAATGTAATTCAATATTTTTTTTATATTAACTTTATATTAACAAACAATAAATGAGTAACACATTTCATACATTTCAATTTAGAAAAAGTTACTTACAAAACAACTGCTTTTATATGTCGATTTCTGTAATAATGTGTTTTTAACCGATTTAAGTCTTACAAATTTAGTACACTGTATGTGTTTTAGTCACTAAAACAAACCGATTCATTAGTCATTTGTTTAAATCGAGCTGTGCTTTTGACACTGTAAATTTTTACAATAAAAAGAACCGACTCATTAAGTGATTTGTTTGGTGATCGGACTACACTGGTTGCACTGAAACTGGCTGGCTGCACCTGAAAACTCTTACATTTTAATTATTAATTACTTTGAGACCATTAAAATAGTATATAGTATGAATGAGTGTGGTATAAATGTAATTAGGATCTACATTCGTCATGTTGTCATTTTCATGAGAACTACAGCGTCAGTCGCATTGATTCAATGCCATTTACAAATCATCTCCCATGGGCTCATGGGATAGTAAAGTGTCCACTGGATCTTCTCTTCAATTTCTCGCCAGAAGTAGTAGGTCATCTGGGTATTTTTTTCACTACTGTTTTATGAATACTGTGAATACGGGCATAGTGCTCTTAGCGTACTATTTAGTAGGTAAGTATGTATAGTGTGTGACCTTAAAAAGTGACATCTATCTGAATGTGTACGTGTGTTTGTGTGTGGTTATAAGCAGGCAAATAATCCGAGCACCCAATATATTTACTGTCCAAGCGCACCACAGACAGATAGAGACATCAGCACATCTTATCTTTGTTGTATTTAAAAACATGAGATTTCGTATAATGCACCTGATGAAAGTCAGACTACTACATCCTTTAAAATGCTGGGTTATTTTTTTTTGGGTCAATGTAACCAGTTAAAACTAGATACATTTGTCAATAGTAATTTTGTGTTCTGTCCTGAGAGAATGAATGAATGAATGAAATTAAGGATTGTATTACATTGTGTTCCTATCAAATTATTACTGTACAAACAGAAGAAAAAGTCTATAGTCTCACATTTGACCTTTTTTGTTTACATGCGGCTACATCGCAGCTAACGTCTTCTTGAAACACTAGCTTTCTACAAACTCAGCATACACCGAATCTACACTCAACGCGAACAATGTTTCAACTCACAGCCAAAAGAATGTCCAACCAGAGTGGAAACACAACCAGAAAGCGCTCTAATATGTAACAAATTTTTGGTGCGCTCCACAGCGCTACTAGCATTGTGGCAGTGGTCGCACTATGCGTTTAACTAGTTGAAACTTGAATGTCTGACGAGATGGCACAACTTTTCAAACATGAATATATGAGATTTTCATTTAATGAATTGGAACATTGATGCCAATTGATTAAGATTGGAAATACTGATGCCAGTTTTCTTTCCAAGGATTCCCATTGGCTGTTCTTGATGCAACTGTCACACCCTAAATCATTTACTAATTTTTTTTTTTCATGATTGTGACTGATGTGCCTTTGAAAATATCAGGTCGACTGACCCAGAACTATGTCAAAATACAAACCCAGCAAATGGGTTAATGTAAAGAACCCATCATTACCCAGTATTGGGTTGCCAAATAACTCAAAAATAGTTTCTGTTTTTTTGTAGAGTATGAAAGGGTTCTGGATAGTTCAATAGTACTCGTGAATCTGATACTTTTTTCAAGCAAAACAACAGATCCCTAAACCTTACAAAACACAGCTGCCATCACAATTCCTACTGTGAACTATAGTCAATATGGAGACCAAGAGGAAATATTTATTTCTTAGAAACTGCTCTTTCATAGTTCAGAGCACTTATGGAGACATTTTATTTTTAAGTACAATATTTTTTAATGTTATATACTACCATTATATAACATACTCTACCATTCAAGAGTTTGGGGTCTTGGCGTTTTTTTTTTTCATGTCTTTGAAAGAAGTCTTTTCTGCTGGCCAAGGCTAAAATTATTTGACCAAAACACAGTAAAAAAATATAATTACAATTGAAACTGTTTAATACTTTAGTATATTTCAAAATGTAATTTATTCCTGTGATGGCAAAGCTGAATTTTCAGCATTACTCCAGTCACCAGTGTCAAATCATTCTAATATGCTGATTGATAAATATTTCCTATCAATATCAATGTTGGAAACAGTTGTGCTTGACATTTTTGTGGAAACTGTGATACATTTTTTTTCTTCAAGATTCTTTGATTAATTGAATTTTGCCTTTAACATGTGTTATGGTCATTTTTTTATTAATTTAACGCATCCATAAAAATATTATAATTAAAATGTATATATTTTAAACCAATATATATATTTCTACTTTGATATTTCCTATGAAGAGATTAAAACTGCTCCTAAAACTGCTCCATACTGCACGACTTCAGATTTCAGTTTGATATGCATTGACCCATTACACAGTTTCACTTCACTCAAAACTATCAGCAATCTACTTTCCAATCCCAGAAAATGTTCAGTTTCCCCCTGCAGCATTGCTTTAACATCATAATAAATAGGTTTATCTGTTCTCTAATATGTGATTTGCCAAACAGCATCCAAGTCCTGAGTTGTTTGAACACAAAACATGAAGAAATGTCAGTGAAGTTGACACAACACACAGCCAGCTGATGTTTCAAGGAAATTGGAGTGATAATAAAAATGCCATTGCAAGGCGGTATTGTGGCCCAAAGGCAGAGCTTTGAACAGCAAGTGCTTGAAATAACTGGACAGTTATGATCAGAGAAGAGATGAATATTATGCTTTAGGTGAACAACAGAGACAAAGAGAAAACCCTGATGAAGCCTCATAAGCATTAACATTACTTTCAGCACATTTCACTGATTACACTGTCAGCTAAATTATTAAATTGTACAATATTCTTTTTTTAACATGCTGGCAATGTGCTGTAATTATCCAGAGGGCTGTGGATTATGTTAAATCAGACTTTAACTGCCCTAGCCAGCAGTGTTACATAGCAGTATAGCCCAATGTAAGTGTTAAAAGACAGTTCAACTGACAACACATTACAATGGCAGAATATCTCAGTCAGATGTCAAACTTCACGTATACCTTCATATTCTGAGTAATAACTGCTTATGTCTATTTTAGTCCAAGAAAAACAGCACAAGGTGTCTCAAGTCTTCCTACTCAGAGAAGAACTGAGAACTTCATATCAAAAATTATACATTTCCAAGAATCATTCAGTGTCCTTCCTGACACATTGACAGCGATTTAAAGTAGCATTGCAACAACTTTCTATTACGAGGTGAGTGCGACATTTATCAAATTTAAACTATTTTGGTGTGTGATTTATATACACACACACACTTTACAATAACATAGGAAATAAATCAACAAAGGAAATAAATCACATATTTGTGTCTTATTTTAAACGAGTAACACCCCCCTATATATATTATATAATATATGTTATATATATATATAATATATAAAATATATTATATATATATAATATATTTATATAATATATACATATAGAATATATTTATATATTTTATAAATTAAACTACTGTCATCACCAAGCAAATTCAATCTCGTTCTGCTGTGTCCCGCTGTAGAGGATGAATGAGAGAGTAAGGAGGAGGCACTTACCCTGGGAAAGTCATAGCCATGGTTCATGGTCCCTGTCTGTGCCGGCTACCTCTGGCCTGTGTGCCTGTGTATTGTTACAAGTGGTGTTTCACCAATGTAGTTTTACACAGGGGCGGGTGCAGGGGGGAGAGTTCTGTTTGGAGTTCTTACAGCGGACATGAGGGTATGGGAGGTGACAAGGGAACAAATAAATCAACCACTCACAAACCCGGCCAGCCTACTTTTCCTCTCTCTCTTTCTATAATCTATCGCAACCACTGTTAGGGCCGTCGACACGTCTGTTTGCGGTGACTGAATGCTTCAGGAATACTAAAGGAAGGGTGTATTTGTTACCCCAGAGTATTTTAATCCAACTGGTTCTCCCAGTGCCGTCAGAAACAGACTCTCCTGCAGAGTTTATTCAGGGCGGCTAATAAAACAGGGATCTGGAGGGAAATAAACCATGTTTCTACAAACCCCTAAAGCATCCACTATAGGTCACGTCGGTCAACTCTATTCCGAGATCTGACTAAAAATAGAGGGAAAAGAAATCCATCCAGTTCATTGACTTTTCTGCTTAACAGCTCACAATGATCCATCCTGGTCGAAACAAACAGGCAATATTAGGCCAAGCGCTAAGCAGACACCGTTGAGACACACTGCTAGTCCTAAAGTTACCAGCCTGGCGTTCAGCCCCAGTCTCTAATCCCGGGCCGAGGTCACGCAGTGTACATGTACACTCCACTCCGCATGATTGTCAACAAAAACAAAGAACTCTACAGCACTACACATTCTGTATTGGTTTATTGATTCAACAGTACAAAAAATAGGGTGGTCAATTGATTCAAAACATTAACTGAATTGGTTACATGATAAGCTGATTAAATAACGAAATTAAACTAGCCCCCAATTAGCCCCCAATAAAGAGAATTCAATGAAATGACATTACTGTGGAAGATTAAAACAATTAATGACATTTTTAAAAATGGCTTCAGAAGTCAATGGTGTTTTATTTCACTACCATTAATCATTAGCCATTTGATATACACAGTACTGTATACAGTACAGTACATGATCCTTCAGAGTCATTTTAATATCCCGATTTGGTTCTCAATAGACATTTCTTATTTACATATCAACAGATATTATTCTTAATCATCAATGAATCATGAAAAAATATATCATGGCTTACAGAACTACAGAAATATTGCAGCACAACCATTTTCAACATTAATAATTATTGCCTTATTATCAATGTTGAAAATTGCTTGACCGCCTAATATTTTTGGAGAAACTGATTTTTTCTTGATGATTTTTTCAGGATTTTTGATGAATGCTAGGTTCCAAAAGAACAGCATTTATTTGAAATATAATCTTTTCGTAAAATATAAAAATATTTAGAGTAGCTTTTGATCAATTTAATGTATTCTCTTGCTGAATAATTTTTTTTATTTATTTAATCAACAATAACAAAATGACCTCAAACTTTTGAACAATAGTGTAAAATATATATGAATAGTTTAATTGTCTATATACACAAGCTGAAATTGATTTTCAATTTTTGATTCATTACTCTAATGGCATAAAAATAACATTTTGAAGAATTTACATATGGAAAAGAGAGCAACATAAATTACCATTAATTTGTATATTTTTTAATAGAAAAATCACATTAAATTAACAACCCAACAAAGGGTAATTTATATCATAAAGCCCCTGACTTTATACACGACTCACAGTGTCATTCTAATGATGACCAGTGTCTTAACACTAACAGCACTGCAACATGACATCATGACTTTTGCGTAAACATATCTAACGTTATCTATATGTTATCTATAAGCATTTTGAGCTATCCGCGTGTATGCGTGTATGTCTACGCCATTAATGTACGAGTGATTCCGCGTGTCTGTACACGCGTTAAATGTCCAAGGCAAGCGAAACGAAGCAAAATGTAGATATACATTTGGGGAGCGATATTTTTTCCCAGGATGGTAGGGGAAGACTCATAAATTAACCCCAGTGACGGGTAGGTTTAGGGACGGGGTTGAGGTAGGTCATATATTTTTACATTAATAACGTTAAGTCTACGGTGTTCATAAATACGCTGAAAAGCGATTATGCATGTTGATAGCACGCCAAAAGTGGAAATAAGAATTGGCGAGTCATACACATGCAATTTCATGAGATCAGTCAGTTCTTTGTTTTTATTTTTTGCTGTCAATTTATCTTGACATAACGTTGCCTTAAAATCGGCATGAAACGGAAGTTGCGATAGCCTTTTCTTTCCCATATTGAGATGTATTTCTAATCAAAATGTCTCTAATGTAGTAGGGCAGAATTTGATTTTCACCATCAGGAATTGATTGGATCGTTGTGGACTTGCTACTGCTGTGATCTCATAGACTCTGCCCGAAAAAATCAACTGTAATAAATACTGCAATATTTCATAAAAACAGGATCGAATAGTGACTTTAACAGGATTTGGCTGAGAATGTGAAACTTCTGAAACTCCCAGTCAAAAAATGATCATTCTGCACAAACCACTTGAGTGAATGAGATAATTGGGCTCTGAAGTGCCGATGGTTTAATGTGAATAAATGAAACGCGATCTAAGCTCTCTCAGGTGACTGCTCGGTGTAAAGAGACCCTAATGGCAGCTCAAGCACTGAAGCAGCAACATCAGTCTAAACCCTCAATGCATCCATTCAGCAGAACTGGAAGTGCAACCAATAGCTTTCTTGAAAAATACCTGAAATTTGATCTAATCTTCAAAATGATGTGTATTAAGTAACAAGCAAGGAATTGGTAAGGAAACAAAAAGAGTCAATTTCCGTTATGATGAATGGACTATAAAAATGTTTTGTGTGTCAAAGTAGGAGAGGAGATCTATTCAAAGAGAAGAAAAAACTAAACTCTCCATATTGTACTAAATCCGTATGATGATGGGCTGAATGTATGTTTGAAGAGAAAACAGAGAACAATCACAAGGAGGAGGAGAACCCAAGGTCAATGCTTGGCTCTCAGCAGGTAGGGTCAAATCACGGCCCCATGCCAAGACTCGGTCCGAGAAACAGGAGAAAATGTTCCTGAGCGGCTCAGTAGATGTGTGTCATATTTCTCCGCTCAGTGCAACTTTCTTTCACAATGTTATCAGAGCCTCCTTTTCACAGAGGGACAAAGCTAGTGGAGGTACTGAGAGAGAAATTTTCTCACACCCTCACACTGTGAGGAGAAAAGGATACAATTACACACAAAAAAACTGTGATTACTGGAGGAAAAAATTGCCAGTACATACATAATTGAGGAAATACACAAGATCAGAGAGCATTTGAGCATTTCTCAAAAGAGACTTCAGCTGTTACAAGGTAATTTGTGCACTAAAAGCAAAGCACATAATGTATCAACCAGCAAATCTCTGTCCCTTCTGGGTGAATGGGATGTCACCAAGTACAACATGTTCCTGGATCAACATCTTTGTTCATCCTGGAACCACATTCCAATCAACCAATCAGATTTTAGGGACAAGTTAACAGTTTAAGTCAAGTTTATGCTGACACGACCAGGGTTAGGTGCTTCTCATTGTTATTAGCTAAATATTACCCGCTTATTTTACAGATTAACTTATGGGTAGTGTTAGGGATAACCCAGTAAACAAATTTAGGCTCTGGGAACGTTAGTTTTTGGTTACCAGAGGTACCTTAAGGTTAAGGGAACATCCCTGGAACATTCTCCATACGTTATAAAAATGGAACCTAAAAATAACCTACATGTAACATTTCTATAACGTTCTTGTTCGGTTCTCAAAAAAATAACCTCATGGGACCATTCGGGAACGTTAGGGAAACGTTCTGTTTTCTGGGAAGATGACCCTACATTTATTATACCAGATAAATAAATGAAAAAGAGAGATCTATTGGTGTTGGAGTCCACTGTTGAAGTTGTTATTCTTTTCCAGTCTCAGTCTACTTAGAAATGTCATGTATAATTCAAAGGGTAATTAAATTGTAATTTCTGAGTAAAAATGGTTTCAAAGTAAATCCTACACACATTTGTGCAAAATTTTGCTGTTGAAAGATTTAGATCTTCTGAACACTAAAATAATGCATATACAATATATACTAAGCCCAAATTCAGATGTTTGACATCTTAAGTAGTACGTCAGCACTGGATTTGGTACTGCGTGTAATGCAGCTGAAGAGAATAAGCAGAACAGCCTGTGGCTCTGTTGTATAACCAGCTGACAACTCGATGAGCGAGTGGGCAGAGTAGTGCGCCTCTTTACCACCCACTCACAACACACACTTCAGAGGGTCACATTTACACAATCTGTTGTGTCATCTTTCTTGCAGACTATATGATCTATCTATCTATCTATCTATCTATCTATCTATCTATCTATCTATCTATCTATCTATCTATCTATCTATCTGCATCTTTACTCTTTGATCTGTGTAAGTTAGTGAAGTGCTCTGACGTGTGTTATATTTATCCCATTATCCACATTTTCTTGAGCTTATAGATTCTAGAATTTGTAAACTATGATGGACAAAGGTCAGTTACTCTGACAGGTGTGAGAGTTGGACCAACGCAAGGACATTTACAGGATGCGGCGAGAAAGAACTAAAGAAACGCTAGAAATGCGTCACGTGATTCTAATAGGCTCCAGCACACACACCTCTAGTTCAACTCTAGCCAGGGATAATCTTTCCTATTGATCCCAGTTAACGCAATGTCTCAAACTCAAGCGCGATGTTTCCAGAAGACACATGATGTGTGTTTAGTCCCAAAAGTCCCGTCCCTCTTACCTTTTTCATAGATTTGTGGGTCGGGACCGCAGTGAATGCGGCGGAGAGCTCGCCGACGTTCATGTTCACGTCGCTGTTCTTCGTGGCTGTCATCGCGGAGTATTTCTCAGCAACGTTTTCGCTCTCTTTAAACTCTTTGCTGGCCTGTTTCACCTCCAGCTTCGCATCCTCGACACAGTCTGTCATGGCAGTCTAAATCTACGTTGTTTTCGAGCCGTTGCCGGTGGTCTTACGCGATAGTCCTTCACTGTTACTGTAACCTTTCGATTCGTCCTTATGTTGCTGAAGCGCTTCAAAAGCTCAGACTATCTGAAAAGCGGAAGGGGTGATTGCGCAAAAACGTCTGTAGGATAGGAATAAACTGTCGAATGAGGAGAGAAAACGGATGCGGACGCGAGTTTTTGAGAATGTAATTTTACTCTACGCCGCAGTGGACCACAGATTATTATATTTGACTGTCCGGTTGACGGCTAGCAGCATCAGCGGTGGGCGGGGCGTAAGGCGAGCACCTGCACGCAGAGGAAGTTGCACGAGAACCTCTTAACTGTGCATGTACCGTAATGTGTCGCTTCTCGAATTCCTTCTTTTAATCAGTTCTTGTCGAAAATGCTAATTTAACATTATTAATCCGAATTGAATATATATTTGAATTTACTCAAAATGATAACTGTAGCCTAAACAAATGCGCAAAACTGATCTGGAAAATAGGCTATAGGATTTAAAAAGACAGTTGGCACACACACACGTACACACACACACACACACACACACACACACACACACACACACACAAATCTTATCATTTGATTTACTCACTATCATGTTGTTCCAAACCTGTATGACTTTCTATTTTTTGTGAGACACATAAGGTTGTGAAAGTGAATGGTAAGACTTCTATCCCTTTTGGAAATACACTAAAGAAATTCAAATTTAAAAGAATAAATGTTTCGTTTTCGTGTAACCTATCCCTTTAAATTCCATAATACGCAGTCTTTGCCTATTTGTTCTAATTTTCATTTGTGAGTGAACTGTCACTGCTGACGTGGTATTTTTTGTTGTACCTAATACACACACACACACACACACACACACACACACACATATATATATATATATATATATATATATATATATATATATATATATATATATATATATATATATATATATATATAAACAGAGATAAAATGTAAAAATTGTAAGTAATTGTAGGACGCCCTGCGTCCTAAGCCACTGCTTTAAAATATCTGTTTCAGTTTTGAAATATATATTTCAATTGCACTTTAGTAGATTGAATCATAGAACTGTTGGAATTAGGATCATTTACATCCATCCTGTGCTCACACAGATTAGAATAATAAAGACAAGTTCACATAGCAAGATCTTTCGCAATGCATTTCACACACAACTTTTATCAAAATACAGGTTAGACTACTTCAATATCCAAAACAATAACTCAAGACTATTCACATTTCCAAGTAGGAACCAGATGAGGTGGGAAGACAGGTCACTGGATACACAAAACTCCCTCACAAATGAATGATAGTTGTATCAATTACAAATGATAGTTTTTTCAAAACACTAAAATGAATTCATGTAAAGAGAAATCTGGATAAAAGCTTGGGAAACAAAGACACCCCTATATGCCCGGTGTTTCCTAGGTGACTAGGACTGATTTCCCAAAAATGTTGCCCTTTTGCCTTAATTGTTTCCCCAATGCTCTTTTCCCCATGCCAAACATGTACACATAGCCTGAACAACACAACATGAGCTTCTACTGCCACCTTTGAGAACCATCACGGTAAATGAGTCCTTGGTTAGCTGCGTATTCTCCGTCCCTGTAGGTCAATTTACGCTTTGCTATTTAATTGCCTTTTAAACAGCAAGCTGAATTCATTATGCTGTACATTAACAGTAATGGCTCTTTTTATATGCGTCCTCAGGAGCAATTGCAGACCATAGAGAGAAAACAGAAAACAGGGCCCCTCCCTTCAGTGGAAGACATGAGACAGGAGAAACACAGGTCATGATGAATTAGGACTGTTAGTGTTGCATTGGAGATTCACATTGGTGTAAATGTGGGCCTTCAGAGTCAGTAAAAATGGTTGCAGTCCTAGTGCTAGGACACCCGGATCATCTGGGCCACAACCTCGTCTCCAGTCTGGTTCTGGTCCTGTTGCTCCTGCAGGGGTGAAGGGGAGAAGAAGATGGTAAATCATTACCCTCACGCATAATTTGAGATACGCTTCACTCAGCACTAAGCCTTTTTACTAGGGTTGGGACATCATGACTTCTAGCATCAGGAAAAACACTGAATAACCAAGAAAAAACAGCAAAAGGTTTATGTTTACCAAGCTGTCACATCGTTGGATTTCAGGAAAAGTTAGACTTCTGTTCTACACAACTGTTTAACGTTACTGAATTAAAAACAGATATTTGTCCTGTTCTAGTCAGTGAAGTACCTGGAAATATTAAATCCCAAAACATTTCGGAATAAAAATGACTTGACAAGACAAACGGGATCATGAATCACAGTGCACTACTGTTTTAAAGTTTGGGGTCAGCAAGTTTTTTTAAAAGAAATGTTTTCGAAAGAAGTCTCGTATGCTCACCAAGGCTGCCTTTATTAGTTATACAGTAGAATAGCAATATCGTGAAAAGTTACAATTTGATATAAGTTTTCTATTTTAATACATTTTAAAATGTAAGTTATTCGTGTGATGTCCATTATGATCCGTCATATGATCCTTCAGAAATCATTCTAATATGCTGATTTGCGGCTCAAGAAACATTTATTGTCAATGTTGAAAAGAATTTTGTGCTGGTTAATATTTTTGTGAAAAACTGCTATTTTTTCAGGATTCTTTGATTAACAAAGATCAAAATTACAGCGTTTAGTAAATATTAAATAAATAATTTAACATTTTAAATGTATTTACTGTCACTTTTGAGCTATTTAACTCACCCTTGCTGATTAAAATGTTTTATTTCTTGTAAAAAACACTTTACAATAAGGTTCATTAGTTAATTACCTAAGTTAAAATGAACTAAGAATGAACAATACTTCTTCAGCATTTCAACTTTAACTAATACGTTATTAAAATCAAAGGTTGTATTTGTTAAAATTAGTTGCACTGTGAACTAATAATGAACAGCTGTATTTTTATTAACTAACATTAACAAAGATGAATAAATACTGTAACAAATGTATTGCTCATTGTTAGTTCATGTTGATAACAAGTAATGTTCATCCTTTAACTAATATCAACTAATGAACTTTAGTGTAGTGTTACCAAAAAAATCTTACTGACCCCAAACTTTAAAACGGTAGTTGAGTTCGTAGTTTGAGTTATTTTTCTCAGTGAACCTTTTGGAAGTCAGTCAAAATGTTTATTCAGCATAAAAATCACAACATGCGACAAAAATGAACACAGTGACGACACTGCACAGGTTAAGCCAATCGAGAAAAAAAACAGTATCCACCAATCAAAACAAATGGTTCCTCAAAAAATATAGTGAACAAAACAACATAAAATATATACATTTCAAACAAATCTCATTTCTTTTAAACCGGTTCCTCAAAAAAAAAAAAGAAAAGAAAAAAAAAATTCAGGCAGTGATTTCATGATTGAGCTTAGCTATTCATTCTTAAACCTCCATGCTGTTAATGATGGTGATTAGATCAAACAGAAACAATCACATGATAAAGTCAGTCACATTGCATCAGCAATTCGGAAGAGCTGCATCAGTATGCGAGGAATATCAGCGTTTTCATCGTGATTATGTCATGATTGTGAAGAGATGATCTTTTTCTTGTTAAATATCGCAGAAATCCAAGTTCAGACAGGCAGGTCATAAAACACCACACGGCAGATTTCGCAAATCATGCGCTCTGTTCGCACGAATGCTTAACTAGCAATGAGACATGATGGGACAGACTCAAGCAGCCAACAAGCACAGGAAAAAGCAGGAGGTGATGCGTGCAAGAGCAGCCAATGACAGCATGTCACACCGGGAAAGGAGTGAGAATGCATCTGCTAAGCGGAGATGAGCGTCTAAGCGAGGGGCGGAGTGTGCTCGGACAGCCAATGCGCGCTCGCGAGTTCGGTGGCATTGCAGAGGTCTTCCTGCTTGACATGGCCCTGCGCTCTCACCTGCATGGCCAAGGCCATTTCTTCTTTCTCTTTAGGTGAGAAGAAGCGCCCCCCGTCACCACGCTTCCGCTGCATGGCGTGTTTGTGACGCGACTCGTGAAGGTATTTCTGTAGGGGAGAGCAAGGAATCAGTCGCGATATGAGACCGAATTCATTTCAAGATGCGCATCGTGGCATTCAGAAGAGGAAGACTCACCCTTCTTTCTTTAGGGATTTTTCCCTCCGCCTCCAGCTTGGCACGAGCTTGCCGTCTCTTTAAGATACGATGATATTGCTTGGCGTTAACATACAGCGGCTCCTCTTCGAGCATCTCGGCTCCTGGCAGAGGGATTCGTTGGATGGCTGGCACAGTACCACCACCCGGCATCATCTGGAAGAGCGGGAAGGAGAGAAAAGGGGCACACAGAATTAATTCAATCTATGTCCAAAACTGAACAGACATAAAAATGTATTAACAAATGTAACAACTTCAATCAATCAATTAATCAAATCAAATGAATTAGCAATCCAGTCAGTGATCAGCTGATGTAATATGGAGTGAAATTTGATGACACACTAGCGTGAGAAAAGGACACCCAGAGAAGGGCTGAGTGGATCATTTGTGAAAAGGCGACAGGAAGACATCATCCTTACACCTGAATCAATGCTAAATATTAACAGAGCAAATGGAGGTCGCCACTTTCCACATTCTTCTGAGTAAATCATCAAATTCTAGGAAGATTCCTGAAACTAGGATTTTTTTTTTTTTAATTGAAAAAGACACTGAATGCTATTACATATTAAATTAATAGTTCACTTTAAATGCAATATCATTACTTACACCCTTGTGTTGTTCCAAACCTGTATGACTTTCTTTCTCTCATGGAACAGAAAAGGAAAAATGTGTCCTAGCCAATCTTTTTTTCTTATATGATAACGAAATTTAATCTGGGGATCTGCGGGCTATCAGGCTCCAAATAACAAAGCACTGTTCACATAAGTGGATTGCTCTGTCAGAAGCTCTGACAGATACACGTCGGATATAAATTTTGCTCAAATATTTCTTGTACATTAAATGTGCCATATGTAGATTTTAAACCTATAAGTGTGTCCCTATGACAGCAGTAACTGTAAAGTGACTATTGCAATTGGGCAAATAAATGTGGACTATATAATTACTATAAGCTCAGATAAATTAATGAGTTTTCCCTTATCTGATATAAGCTTATAATAATTAACATTCAGTCTGTGCTTTTGTTTTAATTTATTTTCATTTTTAGTTTAGTGAATTTAACTTCTGCTTTAAAGGCTTTTTTGTTTTTAGATTGTAAGAGTAGTTATAATGTCAGAATAGACCTTATTCAGAGCAGCGCCATGACAGGTATGAGAGTGAGGCTGTGAGGGATAGACTTACTGTGTTTCCAATGGCATCCGCTCTAAAAAGCTGAATAAAGCTCAAATTACTGACGATTTTTTCACAGCTTACATTGTCGGGAGTTTTTTGTCAACTGAAATTTCTTGGAAAGATATTTTTCCTGTGTTTCATAAACAGAACAATCTGAAAACACATTAAATAACAGTACGGCCCATTGAAGAGATGTATATCTATCCCTCACAGCCTCGCTTTCATTCTCATTAAAAATCAAAGATGGCGCTGCCGTGAATAAGGCGTATGTAATGTGATTTTATGATTTTTTCGCATACAATAGCGTAGCCTACATGGTTACATTCACTATATTTGTTGCCATTGCCTTCAATATAACCATTGTTTATAGGACAACATAGATTTTTTTTATCCAAATAAAAAACAAGTTGAAAATACAGATATGTTGTATATATCTGAAATCCAAGATGATAACTGATATTAACAAGTTTAAGTACTCAAACTATTAAAACTTAAACAAAAATAAATTAAAATAGAAATTAAAAAATAAAATAAAAACCGAATGGAAACTGAAAATATAAACTAAAAGCTAATTTTAATGAATGCTATAATAGTATATAAATTATAAATGAACACTGCCACAGAATAATGAAAGTCATGTGAGTTTGAAACAACATTTCAGTGAAGTAGGGCTGGGAGATATGGCAAAAAAAGATATTTAAAAAGATATAATAATAAATGTTTTCATATCAGTCGATATCGATAATTATCACAATAAATGTCAAATCTTTATTTTTTTCCCCCAAGTTTTGAGGCAGATTTTTGCTCCTGAGTGAAAGCAAACCATTAGTAGTTTTAAACTACTCTTTATTGTTAGAACATGACAAATACAAATATTTCCCAAATCTGAGGTAGGTACACTTTAATTCTCTACAATTATTCCTTGACAAAATAAACATTTATTTATTTATTTTATTTTTATTGCTTAGTTTCTGCATGTTCTAACAGGTGATATTGTTTCAATCATATAACAGGTTGGTTTTACCTGATTTTATTGGAACGTATCTTTGGTACAGTTTGTGAATTATTACATGTTTTCTCCCTTAGAAATGCACATTTGAAAGTAGCTTTAAAGACATATTGCCCAGCCCTTAGGTGAACTATACCTTTAAGGTAAAATCATTTGAAAAATTTATTTACTTTTCAGAAGGTTGGATCAGCATGTGAAAAGGCGAGTCCACAACCAAGGTGATTGAGTTTTAACACAGCATGCACCCTCCTACACCTGTGATGACTAATGAAGGGGACGGTTTAAGTTTGTTAGATACCTCATCAGGAGGTCTTACCATGACCATTCCCCCAGTGTTCACCATGTTTCCGGATACTGGCAAAGTAACTGTGACTGTGCCCTGCCCGCTGTTGGCTGTGGAGGTGTTAGCGGCCCCTGCTGCCTGGACAATCTGAGTGCCTGCCAGGGAGCCTGCTGGGATGGTGATCATGCCTATGGAGGATCATAATTAGTCCTCACCCGAATAACCTTCAGTATAATGGTATACTCATGTTTGTTAAAACCCTGATTGATCATCTAGTAAGTGTATCTTGTTCATGTCTGATTTCATGTTCACTGAAGACAGATAAATCAGTTATAGGTATTGTATTTAAATACCCTGCTGCAGAACTGTGCCATCAGCGTTCACAGGCTGGTATACAATGGTCTGTCCTTCAGCTGTTTGGGCAACTTGCTGTCCTTGTAATGTTATCTGCTGCCCCTGTAATACAGCATACAAATTAATTTACAGTTTCTTACAACAAAAGCAGTGTAAAGTAACCTGAAAAAAATCTGGCAAAATAAATCAATTACATAAACTCTATTCATTATAGTTGTTATGACAGCATTCGTCTTAACATAATGTATCAGTGAAAGAATTAAGTAGAACATTCCCACATCATTTTAACCATGATGTTATTCATTTGCATAAATGTTCTAGGTTTGTAATTGTTAGTTACATTCCAACTAAACAGACCAGAGAAAAGAATAAAGTGTTTGAGACCTGGTTCTGGCCGGCGGTAATGGCAGTCTGGGGCTGCTGTATGATGAACTGTTGAGTCTGACCCTGCTGACCCTGCAGCTGCAGAGTTTGACCTCCCTGCAACTGAATCTGACCCGGCTGAACCAACTGGATCTACATTTACACATAAAAAAATTACAATAATAAGGACAACAGAGACGAATTTAGATGATTTCACCTTGAAATATAATAATAAGACATTGTTTAATATAATATGAGCATTAATAACAACAACAAAGCTATATTAAAGGGATACTCCACTTTTTCGGAAATAGGCTCATTTTACAACTTCCATAGTAGGAAAAAATATACTATGGAAGTCAATGAGACCAGAAACTGTCTGGTTACTGATATTCTTCTAAAAATCAGAAAACCGGCTGAATACATTCGAAAACGGTAAAACTCGACTGTTTAACTCTGGGGGAGTTGTAAAATGAGCCTATTTCCAAAAAAAAGTGGAGTATCCCTTTAAGATAATTTTTCTGTTAAGTTTAATAATGATAATCATTATTATCCTCATCCATTGTTTCATAAAATATGTGAAATATTAACATAAAATCAGAGGGATATGTAGATCATTTTGCTGTTCAGTTTAACAGGACAATGTACAGATCTATTTTAGGAGACTTTCCCACAATAAGTGAACGGCACTTACCTGCTGAAGACCTTGAGCTCCAGACACAGGCAACTGCATGATGGTCTGGCCCTGAGCTCCAGACATGGCCTGTACCATGATGGGCTGACCTGAGGATGTAATCAGCTGCCCGCCACTCACCTGGACCATCAATGGCTGACCCTGGACCTGAGCGCACACATAAAATGAAAGTTAGCATGGTGAGATGTAGATTTTAAACACAATATAATACATTACACAGGACAAACACACAGTTTATGATGGACATTTTTGTTTTACAATTTCTACAGAAAATGACCTAGACTGGCTGGAATGAGGGAGCTAGAATTTCTTATGTTTCAAAATGATCATCAGACAATCATGCAGTTCATCCAAAATACATACAGTGCTGTGAACTGATCAGTACATTGTAGTGATATCATGCAAGTGATCTCATAGTAATGACTCCACAGTTACTTTACAAAATCTTCAGACACATTAAAAGACACAAATTATTCTTCTTGAAAATGTGTCCCAAGTAGATGCTTTGATGCCATGGACAACATGGAACATTAGACGAACCGGATCACGATTTGCTGCATGTAAAAACGAGGCATGCTCACATCCTCGCAGACAGTGTGACATGATGCATGCAACATCACAAGCCTGAAGGTCGGATTTCACACAACTACCTGGAGCGTCTGCACTTGCTGGCCTGTTGCCGTAACGACAGGTGCTTCTGTTTGCAGTTGTACTGCAGTTACGGTGCCCTGAGCCTGTGGACAATCCCACAACACACTTTGCTCTGCATTCTCTCTTACAGAAATGCACTTTGTTATTTTAAACTTCCTAATCCAATCCTGTAATTCACACTGACCTTTTCTGATATTGTGGTTCTCAACAGATTCACAATCAAAAAATGGTTTAGCAACTTTTTAAAGGGAGGATATGTGTATATAGAGAGAGTCCATCCAATAAAAACTAATTTTGGCACAAGATCAAGTGCTTTTCATTGGCAGAGCCAGTTACTACAGAGAAAGTTGATTAGAAAACATAGTAAACCATTCATCAGTACAACACAAAGAACCTGCATTCCAATTCAAAATCTGGCTTTTTAAATATTGCAAACATGGGTGTGTTTGTGTCACATAAACCTTGTTTTTTATCAGGACTGGGGCATTTCATTTCAAAGGAGAGAGACTGCAGGCCAGTTCAATACTATTTACTCAGTCCTTTCCTTGAATTGGTTACCACTTTCTGAAGTACATTACTCTCCCATTTTAAAAATACAACTGGACCTTATACATATCTGCAGTACATTTAGTAAAATGTACAATTTAAACAAGTTGTTTTTTAAATGCCTAAAAAAAATAAATAAATAAAATCAATCAAACACACAGTCATGGTCCTTTTCCCCACAGTAAACGTCACTGATTAAACAGTAAGCTGTTTACATTGACTCTTACCTGCTGCTGGATTTGCCCATTGGCAGCTTGCACCACTATCTGATCCCCGGTTGTAGTTGTATATTGCTCCATCTCTCCTTCCTCACCTAATTTGTCATAACCACATAAAATAAATAAATATATGAGATGCAAGTTTCCTACTTATTGTTCAGTACAGACACAACTAGCAGTCTTCTATGAAATTATGACTTCTGTCTGGTGTCGTGATGGCTGCAGGTGTGGGCAAGAAGCCAGTTGTATTTTGAGACTGAATGTTTCCTTATTGAATGTGTTTAACATTATGAGCATCGTCTTATGCTACATTCTGACTGTTTGTCTGATGTTTTTTATACACACACAAAGTAAGTGGCGGAAAAGTTGACAAGAAGATCTGAATAATTTACAAATTTGCAGCATTTCAAAAACATGTGCTCTTTGTAATGGGCAAACCAAGTTAGATGCTTTTAAATTAGTTCAAAACAGCCCCTATTTCACAATCATTCGCAGGTCTGTCTTTGTTTTCGACAGCTTCACTAACAGTATCATTCATGTCCAGTGTCCGTTCTCGCGCGCGTATAGCTTTTGGGTTTTGGCTCGCGCTCTCTACCTCACGCATAATTAACCGATTTGATTTCTGTTTTCGGAATTAGTAATTTGGTTGGTCCCTGACAAACCAATCCGTGTTGTCAGCTACCATTTCCCTTAGAGCAAGCGCAACCCTTTACCGTTTCTCCGGTTGTCCGGTACCCTTCTGATTGGCTCCACAACAGATCTCAAAAACCCAATCAACACAGTGGTGCGGACAAAATGGCGCAAAATGAGCCACACAGAGAAGAAAGGGGCAGGCTTGGTGCATGTGATCGGCGAATGGAGCCGAGTGTTACCGAGTAAAAACGATCTAGGTCGGAAATGATCGAATGACCACCGCGCATGCGTGAACAAACCATGCATCCGGTAATAATGGAATCACCGTGGAAGGAGCATGGGAAGGAGCATAGACAGTAAAAGAGGACAAGAGCAAAATGAACATGTGAGTGTTACAGGCACTGTTTACAAAATATATACGATTAGCAATTTGACATTATATGGTTGTATAAATGTAAAGAGTTTGCTACGAAAAAGAGCAAGGTAAATTTGACCTTCTGTACGATGGCTTACTTTTTTTTTTTTTTTTTTTACTAATTAGCTTACGTTCAAGAAGTGACGTAGAAATTATTCTTCAGACTCCTGTTATAAATAATTATTTGATAAATAGTCATTTTTATGTTGGATTACGTAGCAAATTCAGATGTCACTATCTTTTTGTTTTTGACTGTTCCAGAATGGCCACACCATGGAAGATGGCCTACATGTTGACCACCAAACTGGCCCCTTTCCCAGGACCTGTTTGTCGCCATGCCAGTCGAAACACATACAGAAGGATGTCACCGAGGTATTTTGATTCACATTCAAAACCGAAACAACAGGAAGACATGTTTGAAGATGACCATGATATGGATGCAGTGGAAGCCAAGCTGAACTCTATTATTAGGTGAGTCCTTATACAGTCAGGAGCACAAAAGCAAATACCTCAGTCTTCATGTATTAAAGTGATTTCCTTTGCAGTGAAGAGAAGAGAAAGCAGAAAGCAGCAAAGTTTCACACAATCAAGAGGCAAATGAACAATCCTGCAAACCCGGAGAGAAAACTCACCTGGGATGCCATTGAACAGATAAGGTATCATATCAGTGTGAATATATATATATATATATATATGTGTTTATTATTACACAGCTCTTGATTCTGATTGGTCTGTCACAGCATTGAGCTCAGCTGTCAGACATTTTTGCATAACTTTGTTTATTGTCAGCATTTACTTGCATGTGACTATATTGAAAATTTCCTTGAAGGACTTTAGTATTCGTTTTAATATTTGTTAAGCACGAAATCTTGGTGTTTAATATCTCAGATAATTAATTAATTAATTGAAAAAGTGTCTGTGGTTGCAAATTAATAATATATAAATTAAGTGTTTGTTTTGCTTTGCCCAGTATTTTAATATTTCTTTATGTACTTAAATTTTAGTGTATTTTTATATATTAAAAAGTGTAATTTTAATATAATATTTCTTAGCAAATGCTTTAAATGTGGTCATATAATAATTTCGAAATCAAACATCTGCCACTCCTCCAAACACTGAGCAGTCATATGTCTCTTTTCACAGGTACTTAAAGCAGGAGTCCCCAGAGGAATGGACACTACAGAGATTAGCAGAGGGTTTCTCTGTAAGCCCTGATGTCATCTCCAAAGTCCTCCGCAGCAAATTCACCCCAACAGTTGTCCGAAAGCTAAAGCAGGACTCTAAAGTGTTAGTCAGTACAGGGCAGCAGTCTCTCAGAGATGGCAAAACTGAACAGTCCAGACTGCCAAAGAGTGCATTACCAGCCATACTCTCCTCTGGAAAAACAGGTGCCCTGACAACACAAAGTAAAACAGCCCTGGCAGTGAGGAAGGCTGAGACTGGACTGACGCCCTCTGGTGGAAATGCAGTACCATCTCAAGTACTATCAGCTGTACACAAACTGACACCTGCTTTGCAGGAGCAGACTGACTCTTCAGCAAAAATGGGCATGAGAGATGATATCGAGGTAGAGGAGGAGGAGGAAGAGTGGGATGGAGTGATTCTGACAGAGGAAGAGCTCGAGCATTTCGCACAGACGCTGCTGAAAACCCCCAGTTCAGTGAAACAAAAGGGAAGTGATTTTTTTGACAACGAAGGCAACTTCCTGTACAGAATTTGAGTGGCTGCCAAGCCAAGTCCTCCATGTTGCTAAAGTCTAGGCCTGTACTTTTATGATTGAAAAACGTATTAAATTTGGAAGGAACTTTGTCACAATTATTGTACACTTTTGCATATTGCATATGTTATCAACGTTTGCTTTTTTACTCTTATGAGCAATACATATATATATATATATATATATACATACACAATCTGTGGGGCAAATCAATTTATTTTTCAAACAGTTCCAAATATACAGAGCAAAAAATAACAGATACAAAGTCAGAATTGCTGTATATACAGAGCTTCACAACTAATATGTACATTGATTTTGCACTGCAAGAAAGACATTACACCTCATGTAAATAAAATCAGCCACAATGGAAATCATTTAGCTTTAGATTTCATTTTTTTCATCAATAATAGATTTCATTTGCATCTATTATTATTATTTTTATTATTCCCAAGCATGGAGAGCAACCCAATTTAGTAAGACAGTAAGTATTAACTAATTTAGGGGCATGTTTGTTTTTATTTTACTGTATGAAATTTATACTCATGAAATATTTTATCATAGTTTGTCAAAGACCATAGTATAATGAACTGTGGTAGTTCTTCATAAATGAGATTGTTCTTGTTTTTGAATTAATCTATATTTCACTGGAAGGCACAAGCTCTGCCTCCATGCTAGGCACTTGAATCAAACCATACACTTTTAATACCTATTAACACCATATATAACTCATAGTTTTTTCAAAGGAGATTGTCTTTAAGAAAATACTTTTCTTAAGTATTTATAAGAGACTTTTTATTAGCTATGTGAATATAAGCAAACAACTGCTAGAGATGTTGAAACATGGCTCAAAATTAACTGTAGAAATTATATTTAAATACACAATAAAAAAAAACAGTGCATCAGACATCGAGTATCTATGCAAACAGGAAGTACCAATGGAAAGGTGCTGAACTGCTCAAGTGCATTTGAATATCCGAAATCAAATCGCATCGTTAAAGACTTTAGACCACTGGACGCCATTGTTACTGTCCATATCACTGTGTATCAAGCACTGAGCAAGCTGAAATTCAGATATGGTAATAGGTGATTTTTGACCTTGGATGCATGTAAACCTATTGTAGGAGATCTCCACAACAACATTTGGAACCTTTAAAATAGCATAATACACACTTAATAAAATAAAAACTCACTGCATCAGACATCAAGCATCTATGCAAACAGGAAGTACCAATAGAAAGGTTCTAAATTGCTCTATTGCATTTGAATATCCAAAATCAAATCACATGGTCAAAGATTTTCACCTCGCTGAAGTTGCTGCACAAACATGAAAATAATTTACACATGCAAAATTATTGCGACTAACGGTTTGTCACACAAACACTTAGTCAGGTTTTAGCCGTCTTTATGCGAAATGGAAAAAAAAAACACAAATGTTGAAAACTATTTCACTACAAAATTTGATTTGGGCAAAATATTCAAGGCTGTACAGAAACTACAGTTGTGTTCTATTTTACATGCATCTGCATAATTTAGTTCATAAAAATATTTATTACAAAATTGCACCTAACCGTCAAGTGTGACAGTTGCTTATTTACAAATATGCAATGTGAAGATCATCTCCATGTACTACAGTTATTTGTCCAAATAACAATCTCACTTAATCAAACTCGCAGCCTAGCTACACAGTTTTAGGTAATTGTTCATAAATCTTAAATTATAAATATATTCTTACTTTTTGTAAAGTCAAATCTATTGCCTGTTTCTCAGCATTTTATTGCTATATTCATGAATGCACCTGCTTATTTACAGTAAAGTGGACATACTAAATCGGAACTACAGCTTTGACAGCAGGTATGATCAGTAGTACAGTATTTTAAACATCGCATATGATATGATTCATTTGTCTCTTTTTGCTGAAATAATATAATATCTCTAGTTCTGTCGTAAGACCATCTGGACTTCAAAAGAAAAGCAAGTATTTTACAAGAACTCCAGTGACAGTCTCATCCTTAAATTCCTTCCCAGAAGACCCCAATTTCAAAAGAAAGAACTGAAGCAGCTTAGAAACACTTTTTCTCTGCTTTAGAGAATCTCAGCAGTTACATTCACAAGACTATTCTATCATGAGAACAGCATTATAAGAATACCCACCTATTGGTGGACAAGCAACCAGGTTCCCTCCCATTGGTCAAGAAGGAAGCACGTGACATTAGCTGGTAGATTAAGTTTTAGAAAGCTGACAGCTGGTTTGTGCTTTAGAGAGAGGAGAGACAGCAGCAGTAATGCCTGAATGACAGGAAATGTAGCTCCTTGTGCTCACCTAATGCACAGCTTTACTCCAGTAGGTCCTGCCAAAAACACACACTCATTTAGCAAGATCAGCCCTGCTATTTTGCTTCTTTTTTTCCCTTAACAAAAATACCAAAGAAGATTCCATTTAGGTGTATGTATTAGTGTGAGATGGTCCAAATATGTACCTCATCTGAGTCATCATGGAAATCAATCTTAGGTGCTCCAGCCACATCTGTGTCCAGTGGTTCATCTACGGCGTTGGCTTCCGCATTATGTTGTAAGACTGAGTATCTGTGTACCAAGAACCTGCAAAATATTTAGGCCAAGGCGAAAAATGTTTATTTTAATTTTTTATGATTAAACATATTCTATATGTAACCCATAAAAAGTCTAGAGAACAGACTGACCTTCCGCCACAGACGTACTTCTTTACAAACAGAACCCCAAACACTGCACCGGTCAGCAGGACGGCTATGACGATCGCAATGATAGGGGCGGTATGTGAGGTAGATTTATCTGTCTGTGGATTACAGAGATAAAGGGTAAACAGCGGCGCACAAGTATCTGAGGTTTAAAGTCAGCAGGAAAACGATGAAGTTGTAGCTGAAGGTTTAGCTGACGTTTTTATCCAAAGACTTAACAATTGCTATATATGTCAGAGGTCACGCCTCTGGAGCAACAAGTGTAATAAGTGTCTTGCTTTGGTATCTCGCAGTGGATTTGAACCCAGGTCTCTCACACCAGAGGCATGTGTCTCATCCACTGTGCCATCACCACCCAGTAATATGCTAATAATATGCTAATATGCTATTTTCAGGACTGCGAATCCACTTTGCATGTATTTCAAAAGTTCGATAGGTAAAATGGATGCCATTGTTACTGTCCGCATCTACGGTATGTGTTTCAAGCACTGAGGATGCCTCCCGAGCTGAAATTCAGATATGGTAATAGGCGTTGTAATAATGCAATGGCCATCTGACAATTTAGAGCAGAGTAGGCTCTTTTAGAAAGGAGGTGATTAGAGAGATTGAATCTTAGAACAAACAATTTTCATTCTCTTTGAGGAGATGTGCAATGTATATTATGAGAAAATAGCGTTTTTTGACCTTGGATGCATGTAAACATATTGTAGGGGCCTTCTAACTATAACATTTGGAACCTTTAAAATAGCATAATAGGGGCACTTTTACATAGTTTTTTATTAGAAAAAAATCTGTCACTACTAGCAAGGGATAGTTCATTAAAAGATAAGTTCTTTTCATTATTTTCTAACCCTTCTGTTGTTCAATGCCTGTCTCTTTCATCCCCGGAACTGGGGACTGGGGTTGTTAAACTCCAAAATGAAAAAAAGCACCATAAAAGTATATAAATTGTATTATTATCAAATGTATTACATTCCAAAGACTGGCCTAAATATTCTTCCAAAAATGTCATTTTTGAATGAACATACTGTATATAATACACTGTATATACTGTACATGTTTAAACCACTTTCTGAAAGATTAAACTAATAAAAGAGTGGTGCAAGTATGACGTCACTTCATAGGCCAATCGGCAGTAAGCATTACACTGGTTCCCTTGACAAAACAAAACCCCAATAGGATTTTCCATAGGCTTTTGGATTATCACAAAAATTATTACAAGCTCTGTGATCAACAAAAGTTTATGATACTCGCACGTTTTGTCCATCAAGATCCTTTTCACAGATCAACACAAGTCGCCAGAACTTGTGCAAGTACAACAAAGTTCCTTTTAAGCTTTTTAGTCATTAATAGCTGTTAATGCCAAAATTTAAATGTCACATTCATCCCCTCCACTTTTGAAAAGCTTGCTACGCCCCTGCATACCTGCACCACTCTATATGTAGCAAGGTAAATGCAGTCTCACCAGCAGCTGAGGGTCCGTCAGCAGGTTGCTGACACATCTCTTCCTCAGGTCAATCACTTTTCTTCCTGGTTGTTTTCCTCCCTCACATTTATCCCCTGGAATCTTTCTGTACCTGGTAAATAAATGATGATACACATGCTCTCTTAATAAGTCAAAGAGAAGCTAGCAGGTGCTAACCAGGTGTAAGGTATTAAAGCCAGTGAAAAATCTTGACCCTCAACTGTCTACTTTTAACACAAAGATTTAGTCTTCAAGCAATGGAGAATAATCCAGAGGGCATTACCCACTAGTCTTTAGCTGTTCCTCTCTCCCATGGATGCAGATATCAAGATCATGGCCTTTGAGCTCGGCCTGCTCTACACATTCTGAGCTGTTCTCTTTACGGTAGTATCCAAAGTCACTAAGCAGGAGGGAAGAGAAGATTTGTTAAAGAGAAGTATGTAACAGCTTCACAAACTGTTTTTTTAACCACACAGTATCATTATTTCTATGTTAAAATATCCATATTATCACAGAAGAAGTGGAAAAAATAAAGTTTAAATGGAAGCAATCAAAATAAAGTAAATCACCTTTTAAAAAGTAACATGGTGCTTCACATTTATGCTTTGTTATGCCAACAGGTGGCAACAAGTGACTTAAAAATGTATTTGAGCAAGAGATTCAATGAAACTAATTCACTTTTGGTTTGCATATAAATGTGTCTATGCATTGTCTGGACACAACCACCAAACAATGATAAGAATCCATTCATTTTCTTTAAAAAGTCTAAACACTCTCAATAATTGAGCCGTTTGGATTTTCTGAGCAAAATTATGTCAGATTGCTCATGGTCCACAACTCTGACGACCCCGTATTAGCATATTTCGGCATATTTGTATTTCAGTGCATGTCTCTTTAAATGATAATGAGCAACTGCTCACCCCACCCCTCTCTTCCTTGGGGGGAGTCGACACAAGACAACCTGCCATGGTGGACAGTATACAAATGGCTGAGGAATATGCTAATACAAAAATAGAAATGGAAATATCCATAAAATAACTAAATTGAAACTAAACAATCCATCCATCAAATGAACTAAATCTAAAATGTTTTTCAAAGTAGAATTAGAAAAAGCAAAGCTACAAATAACTTTGGTTTCCACTCACCACAGGAAGTCATCCAGTGTGCAGCTGCATGGTGTGGGCTGCTTAGTGACTATGTAATCCCTCCCAATCCAACACACAGAGTCCTTTCTCACACGCAGGAATTTTTCCTTATAACCCAGCATGCAACCATCTTCCGGGTCGCTGATGTCATCAGAGTGAGCCAACCACTGGACATAATCACCTTCTGTGCCTGGGAAATAGACAGCGACAGATTAGTTTGTTCTAAACCCAAATATATAATTATATAAATGTGTTTGATTTTGTGTGGTTCAAACAGAACTGGTCACTCACAGTTACGTGTCAGCAGGTCTCTAAAGTCAATGGTGTAAGTTACCCAGTGGCTGATCAAAGCATCTTCATAACCCCAGATACTGACATTCACTGAGCGGGCACCAGGCTCCGAGGCCAGCCCTGTAAAGTACATCGGTGTCTGGGTGAACTTATAAACATGCCAGCATTGCCCCTCATCGGTGGAGAACCTGAGAGACACACAAATCATGAGTTTTACTGCATGTACCGGCTCTCTGCATGTGGAAATATTAGCATATTCATCAGCTTGGTATGGAAAACCATTCATATAAAAGCCAATTGTATAGGTTTCATCTTAAGAACTAAAGGAAGCTCACTTAATCTCAGAGATGAGTTTGGATGGGTTTTGCTCGTTGTGCTCCACGGCCACCAGCAGTCCTCCTGAATCCAGTATAGCATAGTAATGCGGCCCCTTCAGAGCCTGCTGCCAGGTGTAGCCTCCATCATCAGACACGTACACATCAGGTGTCAACATTGAGATTGAGTCACCCACGCTGCCTAAAAAAAGAGTAAGCGGGATGGCAGAAATGTCAATTATGTGAAATTCATTACTATTTACAGCAATTCTGTTTGCTTATGCAGAAATTACACTTTATCTTTAAAGGGGGAAGTAACCGATTTCTGAAAAAAACTTGAAAGTGGATTGGACCAAGCACCTCAACCCACTTGTAGCCAATCAGCAGTGGAAGGAGTATACAGTCAAAAGGAAGCAAGAGGGAGATTTGAAGACTGTAGAAAGAGAAATGGCTGAGAGACATTACAAAAGAGAAAAGAATATTATTGGAAAAAGCCAATAGCATGATAATATTGGAGATTAGAAACTTTCTAGCACTAGAGAGACCTAAGCAGGAAGGCCATCTCTTGCATTATTTTGGGGGAGTAATGAAGGGAGGATGTGCTTGTGTGGGATTCAAATATCAAGAGTGTTTCTTGAATATATATGATGTATATATGATATATGAATGACTTGAATATATATATATATATATATATATATATATATATATATATATATATATATATATATATATATATATATATACACACACACACGGTATATATACAGTAAGTATATTATATAAATATATATAAATATAAAAAAATATGAAAATTAAAATAGTGACATTCCAATTTATGCCACAGAATAGAATTGCACTTTGGACTTTTCTTAAAAGTGTATGCATTACCATGAGCCAAGATGAGTCCGACAGCATTGGGTTCACTCAGAGGCAGCATGGGAACGTTCAGCTTCATGGAGGTGCTGTATGAGGCATGAATATGCAGACTACACTGCACAGGAGAAAGACAAGACAAGGTAAGTAAATAAAAAACACTGTTAGACTTCTCAAGGATTTTAACTGTTTGGTCTGTCATCTGTCCAATTATAAGAGCTTCCATTCAGTGATTCTTACCATTTCTTTATCTTTGGCCGTAGAATCACACTTGCTGTTCTCAGGTTTTTTCAAAGGAACCCATTCACCTCCCTGATCAAATGTTATTACTGTCTGTACCGAGTTGTCTTCAGCCAAAAAAGACAAATAGAGAGAATCGTCAAAATTACTAAAGCCTTCAATGGTTAGTTCACATGTCGTTCCACACCTGTAAGACCTTCGTTCGTCTTCAGAACACAAATGAGGATATTTTTGAAGAAATCCTTTCAGTAGCACCATTGGGAGCAACACAATTTACACATTCAGTTATTAATCCATGTGAGTCCAGTGGTTTAACCTTAATCTTATGAAGCAATGCAAATTGTTTGCACAAAAAAAAAACATAATTTATCTCTATATTTACAAATATTATCCAAAGCGAGTTCACAGAACAACTGAATTGCAGTTAAATATTTTTTTGTTAATACAGTGGCAACGCACTGCTTCCAATTGAGGGACTGAAAGTTCTCTAATTTCATCAAAAATATATTTTTGTTGTTCCAAAGATGAACAAAAGTTTTGGTTTGGAATGACATGAGGGTGAGTAAATAATGACAGAATTACTAAAAGAACAGCTATAAATTATATTTTAAAATATATCAAAATAGAAAACAGTTATTTTAAATTGTAATAATATTTAACATATTTACTGGTTGAATGTATTTTCATCAAATAAATGGTAAGCCTTGGTCAAAAATATTTAAAAAAAAAAAAAATCTTACAGACCCCAAATTTTAAACAGTAGTGTGAGGAATGTTAAATATCATGTTCTTTTTTAAAATGTATATTTAGAAAGTAAACTACAAGATGTTTTTTAAAAACTGCTTTTCATATGGATTTTAAGTATTCCAAGAGATACAGGCCTCCTAGAGTGACATGAGGTTAAATACACACAGACTATAAGTGTATATTACTCTTGTGTAAGAGATGTAGTCATACCCTCATTCAGCACGCTGGTAGTGAAGACTCCTCTTAGGGAAGTGATATTCGTGAAGTCTGTCTCACCCCCTGGAGTCGTATACAGATGGCGTTCTAGAGACTTGGAATACACAGTGCCTCGGTCATCTGACACATAGATGGTGCCAAATCCCTCGTCTGAGAAAAACAAAAACACACTACAGTTAAAAAATAGAAACATTTAGCTCAATAAAGTAGCACAGATCAAAATGTTGTATTTAAAAATGTATAACTGATTAATGTTCCACTCTTTGTTGATCTTCATAAATGCCAGTGGTTAACCCATAAAAAATGTTCCTACAATAAATAGTATATCGAAACAGCAGTGTGACATGATGGTTTCTACAACAGGAAATGTTAGTTGTAAGCCTATATTATTATGCTTGCTGTAAATAAAAGAAAAGGGAACACTGACCTCCTGGTTCATCCACATGCATGAAGACCATTTCATCATTGGCTGCTAGTATTGAGTAAAACTGCTCATGACTGACAGGAGGAAGTTGTGCCATGTTCCACGTCTCACCTTGGTCTACCGACACATGTATTGCACGTAAAATGTCCTAAAGAACATGCACATAGTTAAAACATCTTATCCACCAATAAACAAACTCACACGCGGGTGCACAGTCACACACACCTCAGATGCTGACGGCATGACATTTCCTGATCCAGCCATAACTGAAGCAAACAGGAAGCGTCCACCAATCCCAAAGGAGTAGATTCTCTCGGCGACTGTTTTAAAGTTAGCACTAAGATCAACTGACTTCCTCAGCACCAGCGTTCCTTTATCAACTGAAGACACAAAACAACAAAGAGTGAGTTAACATTACTACAGAAATATTCATCTGGTTTTTATGAGTTGCTGATGGCACTTGGGCTGCTGCCTGTGTCGTGCTTTTCTATAGCAATAACATAGGGTTTGCTGAGTCAAATGTTGAATTTCAATTCAAAGAAATTCTATTAACACTTTATCTAAACATTATTAATGGGCAACACCACACACAGGGCACTGCATCATCCCTTCTGACATCCCCTCTTGCAATAAAAGCACATGCACACATTGTAAAATATAATGAAAATGAAGTTTAAAAAGTCAGTTGGATTCAACAGTAAGGACGGCCGCTGACAGACTCAGTGCCAGAGAGGTTTGGGCCAGGTGACAGGATTGTTATCATTGCTGTATGTTTTGTTTTTTGTTTTTTTCCCATGTACTTGTGTTTTTATGTTTTGAAAAGTTTTTTGTGAACTGGTATTGCAATTTTGGATAAATATCTAGCTAGGTAACATATTTTTTCTTCCAAAGAGTGACTTTATGCCATTACGTTGCAGCAAAATGTTAATCAATTTACAGATGTGCAATTACGGCAAATTATAATATATTAATTTATTGTTATTTAAATATACTTGGTTACATATTATTAAATATACTTATTAAAATATACTTATTAAAGTAAATAAATTATATATATATATATATATATATATATATTCTATTTTATTATATTTTGAAATGTAATTTTTTTACCAATTGTAATTTAATTTTTTTTTGTAAATTGTATCCCTCATTACTCATTTTTATCACAGAGTTCAATGTAACATGATCCTTCATAAATCATTCTAATATGCTGATTTGGTGTTCAATCTTAAATGTATGTATTTTAGAAAATGTTAGCAGGGCAATCTTACATTCTGTCATTTCACAATTACAATAACTCAACTGTACAGTAACTAACTAGTTACATTCAACTATTACAGTAACTAATGCTCAAAGATGTACAGAATTACACATAAGAAATCAATACAAACAAATTCTAGTGGCAGAAGAGAAGACGTACATGTCAACACACCTTAGATCAACAAAGTTGTTAAATATTACTCACTGCAGGATCCATTAAGGCTGACGGAGAAAAATAGAGTATCCATTCCCCTGTGGAAATGATGAAGAGAGAATTGATCGGTGAGATTAAACTCAAGAGACCTCATAAAACAACAGCATTCAGAACGGTTCACTTCAGATCAGTCACTCGTTTGCACTTTGCAGCACAATACAGTACGTACAAACGTACTGAACGCTAAAATGTCAAGGAGGGAGACAGTTTATGACAATCACCACACATACCATATTTTCAATTTAAATACAACATGAACAATGCAAGAAGAAACTGGTTGCATAGAGATTCTCCATTAAAATTTATGGCATTGTTGTAACAGTATATCTACCATTGTCACAGATCAGATGACTTATTGTTAAGATAAGACCTAAGGGGATGACTCAGGTTGAGGAGTTTTCAGGTTGCAACATAACTGAATTTTCTACAGTCTCTATAATTGAAATGTAAGTGGCCATTCCATGGCATGCAGCACATAATATATTTGATAAAATATTATACCACGTTTTTTAAAGGAAGTAAATTATATATGTTTTTATCACAATATTACAATATAATGGTTTGAGGCGCTGATGCCATGTTCCCGGGTGCTATGCAAAGTCTAAAATGAAAAAAGATAGAAAGAAAAAGGATGTGAAAACACCACAAACATCACAATCACTCACTTTTAGCTCTTTATTTCCATTCGTTAATATTCTTGCCATTGTTTGAATAATCGAAATGTAATAAATAAAGTTGATAAACTGGCTAAGCTTAAATGGTGCATGTTCCTCAAACTCTGGTATATGCTTGTATTGAAATACATCCTTAAAATTCAACACAAGAATATTCTGAATAGTGTGTTGTATTTGAATATGAATATGACATTCAGTTAAAAGAAACGCCATAACAGGCACAACCCATGTTTTTGGCTTGACTTTACTGGCTTCTGAAGTCAGGTGAGAACTTCATATCATGTGTACAGTACGTGGGTGAGTCCTTCCTTCAGTTAGGATTGCTCAGAGGACGTATGAAGGAACTATGTTTCTTTTTTTTTTTTACGTAAAGAGTGCCCAAACTGATATGGCTCCTTGATCAAACATTAATTGTGCCAATAAAGGATAAGCCCAGCAGAACTTCCTTGTCAACATAACTATTCCCTATAAACATGTATAAACCAGGGACTGTTGAATTCAAGGAAAAAAAAATAAAAAATCGGAGAATCCAACTGAAGTTTGATCCAGCAGTTTATCTGGAGCAGGTCCTCGGACATTTGAAAGCTGAGCCGTGTGGAAAAGCAGAGTGACTCAGCAGACAATGTCTAGTGTTGCTGCCATGGTGGCCGTATTTGCATGTTTGTGTTTTTGTGTGTTCCGGATGCGCAGCCGTTAAAAGACAATACAGAACTCCCCAAACTGACTGGTCCAAAAGTAAAACATACTATATAAAGTCACTCCACCCAGACCTCCTTGTGTCTTCACAAACACAAAGCACATTCTAAGCGCATAAGTGAGTTTTACAAACATTAAAAGATCTTACCATTTCACCACACACACCATCTCATGAATTTTCGTCCATGTTGTACCAAAATCTTTAGAGATCCAGAGATCATTCTGAAACAGCAGCAATAAGATGATTATGCAAATGATTATGCTATGTACCCAGATTATTTTGTTGTCAATCTATTAAAAAAAACACGGTGGGGGAGCGTTAAATGATGGAAGATATTGTTAATGGCAGGCAAAGAGTTAATATGCTTTCACGTCATTTAGATAAGCACAATTTTTTTATCAGTTCAGGAAACTCAAAATGTGTTGATGGCAGTATTGAACTTCACTGAGTCATAAACTAAGGACTTAAATTCAATATGTGATCATGATGCAACTTATTTACACCTATTAAATTTCACTGATCAAATGGTTAGTTACTTTCTTTTTGACACCCATAAAGAAATAACACACATTTTGGTAGGCTCTCACCTTGGTGCTGATGACTGCAAGCACATCAGAGTTTTGAGGGTTGTACATTATCTGCATTAGAGGTTGGAAGGGCAGTTCTGTGTGGATGAAATTCTTGGCAAAGTCTTTTGAACGGAAAATTCTGGCACCAGTGCCTCCAGAAGCATCTCCTGTGAGGATCACCTGAGGGAAAGCAAATCAGGACTTTGAGTACTTTAAAGTGCTGTCACACATCCCTATAATTGCTTTGAGTATCGGAAAATCAGCAAAGAACAGAAAGTTCAATTAGTCTATTTTTACTTCGATTGACATGCTGCATTTGAGTGTCTACAGGCCAAGTCAGCAACATGAGAAACATCTTTAACATAGCAAACTGATCCAGCTCCCCAGCCCATGTGGGTTTATTTGGAGAAGATACTCAAATGCTGGATTTTTGACATGTCTTGCCCACCTTGCCAGAGTTTTCTGGCCCAATAGCGATCCCAAAGTCAGTGCTGATGAAGGTGTTGTTGATGAGTTCTGTGACATCCTCAAATGACTTTCCATAGTTTTCACTGTAACAAGGAGTGGAAGATCAAGAAAAACATGGAGTAAAGCAAACACTACATTGGTATTACAAGAACAAACCAGTACTCACCTCCTGTACAGTTTAGACTGACCAAATCGCATGAAGACTAATGGCACCTGAAACGTTGTCAGGGCTAGTACTACCTAAAATTGAGGCATAGAGACAGTTATTTAGGCCAACTTTTGACACAAACTTTTACTTTCATTCAGTAAGGATGCAATACATTGATCAAAAGTGGCAGCAAGGACATTTATAATTATAATGTTACAAAAGATTTCTATTTCAAATACATTTCCACACATTTCAAGAATTCCACAAAAATACTAAGCAGCACAACTGTTTTCAACATTGATAACAATAAGAAATGTCTCCTAAGCAGCAAATCAGCATTTTAGAATGATCTCTGAAGGATCATGTGACGCTGGAGACTGCAGTAATTCAGCTTTGCCATCATAGAAATAAATTGCATTTGAAATGTATTCAAATAGAAAACAGTATATTTTAAATTGTAATAATATTTAACAATATTACTGTTTTACTGTATTTTTACTGTACAAATAAAACTTCAAAATTTGAAATGGTAGTATAGGCCAAAGTATTGTTTTTATTGCAGTAAAGTGCAGCCGTCGTCAGAGTAAAAAACAAGACATGGCCTTGAATGTGTACCGGGGCAATGAAAAGGTCAAACTAGTTAGTTGTATTTATTTTCATCGCGAGTACTGCAAACAGACAAAGAGATCTGCAAAGATTACCAAGACAGTCTAAATTTAAACCTAAGCTAAAAGAGCCCTCATCCAATCTTGAATGGCGTTTTTAGACTTCCTCTCAGAACAGCAAGTGTATGATAGTGTGTACATATAATAAATCAAAAGTGAAACTCACCCCAGTTCCATCCCCCACCCAGGCCAGAGACACGGATCCACTGATATCTTTGAAAGTACACTGAAAGAAACACATTTTATTAATATTAAACAAAGCCAATCCTGAAATGTGCGTCGTCATGGACAAAATAAGACTTTTCGTACAATAACACAATGAAGCTTTTAATATTGCATGTCCTAGAAAGACATTATCAGCCTATGCAAAGCACATGCTAACCTTAAACAAAAACTAAATCAGACACCTAGCAACTATACTCATGTCATTTAACCATGAAACTGAAAATAGAACAATGAAGACTGACATGACAAATTACTGAAATTAAAAAAATAGGAATGAATTGTGAATTTGAAGATGACATCAAATCAACAGTTTTATAATTCAGTGGCTCTCAATCATTTTGACTCATTTAAGATACATTATTTGAAGGCCTAGCTTATTGTACATTTCCTCTGGCATTTCTGCTGTAAAAAACACAGAAATTAGGAGTGTTGATATATTAAATTCATTAAATACAATTTGTTTTGATTCTGTATGTTTTTCAATAAAAATAAAATTTATTGCTGAGGTTAGTTTGCTGAGCTCCCGTGGTTGAGAACTAACTGGTTTAGATGGTTTGTTTAACTCTAACAAATAATTTGAAGACCGAAAGGTCAGTACACACATGAAACACTTTCAGACTATTTTCTATTGATTAACAACTTTTGAATTTATGATAACTTTCCACAGAAAGACAGACCACAGTAGGACTGTGTGAAGAAGAAAAAAAAGGTGAAGTTTCAACCAACTTTCTGACGCAACCACAACTTACTCAGAGAAAAGGAAGTCATTTTAAGTTGCAATGACTAGTGTCAATATTATTTGCTGTTCCATTTTGTAATATTAAGACTTGTACTAGTTTGTATAATAAATGATATGGTTTAGCTAAACTTAACATGCCTTAGAAAGGCATAGCTATTTGTGTGTATGGGGGGTGGATATTAAACAGGTTGTCATACCAGTTTAACTGGTTCTACAACTGCTGCTAGCCAAAGTTACACTTGTCAAGGACATTGTTCAAACACAACAGTCAACATTTTTTGTTATAAAAACAGAAAGGGAAGAGGAAACTTAGGCTATTCCAAGGACTATGGAGATATATAAATTGTAATAGTTTTGAAAATGTTCTAATATAAAAAGAAAACTAGCATTTTTAATCCCATTTTACAGTATTTACTGTGAATGTTCATCACAAAACTCAAGTGCTTCTACAAGAACTTTTAATGCGTTTGAGCTGAACAAATCTAGTAAAACGTTAAAACACGTAATTAGTATCAATTTTGAGTTAGTGGTAAGTTACTTATATTTCTATTTTTAGCAAGTAATACAATAGTGACCAGTATCTAGTCCAAATGCACACTAACAAATACAAGGTAACACTTTATTTTAAGGTGACGTAGTTACACGTTACTACATGTACTTACTAGCCTATAATGACATAATTGCAAGTAAACAAATCTTATACAAAGGCTACACCTATTCTAAGTACATGAAGTTAATTAATAGTACTAGGGTTATGTAAAGATCCTTAGGTTATGAGGCAGAGCCGCGGGGTTGCATCGGTGCTTCGAGTGAACTTACGCTGTGTGTGTTGCTAGTTAACTTGGTTTCATATTCCTTTAAACCATTACAGGAGTCAGATTCATCAGCGCTTCTTTTCTGGATAAGACTATGAATCCGCGAAAGATCTGCATCCGATCCCGTCCCGATCAGACTTCTGGCGGCTACTGGAGACTTCACATACACCCGGTGCGCGTTATAGGATCCTGGTTCCACATGGAAATCCACACAAAATGCCATGGGAAAAAATAAAAGTGCAATAAAGTGTCCAAGGCCTCGCATTTTTTCTTCAGTGTATTTCCAACACGGTTGTGTTGCTGTTTAAATACGCATTAATTTCTCAGTGTCTCCCTCGTGAGCGGCTGCTGGCGGTATCAACAAAAACAGACTGCCTGTGACAGCGAAAGGTCCCTGCTGCTCATATTAGCGCTGCCTCCTCAGAGAGCATTTCAACACCCCCTTTTATCTAGATAATTAACAAGAACGCAAAAAATCGCAGACGCTGGAATAAACTGTATTCTTTACAGTATTTCGTGATAACAGTTCAAAACCGAGCGTCCCCCAAAAAATAAAAATAACGGTGAAAAGAATGCACCTTGCAAGGGACTGTATCTGATTGGCTGCAGCGACTGGTGCGTTCCTCTTATTGGGCCATAACTGCGCATTCTTGCTTCCGTGAGCCTGTGCGATCAAGTTAGTTTGACACGTCACACTTACAAAGACGCTATGTAGTGTACATTATCTTTGTTGTATTATTACTCTAAAGCCTTTATAATCATAATGTCAGTAACCCCACATAACTGTCCTTTAGTTCTATGCAAATATTACCCTGTAAAGACATGTTGTAAAATCTATGCTTATCAGTTTATTCGGGAGGCCGGGGGAGGGAGGGGGGGTTTAATTGACCCAGTAAGAATGCAATTCTCAGATAAAATGTGACCAAAGCAATGCACGATCTTCCACATTTAAATGTTTGCAGAAAGCTTTTTCTTTACAAGACTAATAACAAGCTGCATACTTTATTGGCACACCTGGTCTTCTTATTTTTATAAAAGCAAAATCATTTCATGTGCCTAAATAGTAGCAAGTGCATGACTCATTTTGTCAGTATTTTCAGTGAGACCATAATGGAAAATAATGTAGCCTAAAATGTGCATCATGGAAGAAAGAAGCATCTGTTGATGCTCTTCACACTTCAGCCTACGGCATAACTGTAGTCTCTCTCTGAGTCATCATAATGAACAAATTTATTGAATCTTCCCACAGATTCTAACCATTTTATCATTATAAAACACCAACCAGATTTTTTTTCAGCGTCTTTGGAAACATGAAAGTGAATGGTCAGTTATTTATTTGCTCAGCCATTTTTCTTAACCCTGTTCGACATTTTAAACAATTTACCAGTTTAGATTCAGCATTTATTGAGCTAAAATAAATTACAATTAAAAGTCTTATATTGTTGCTATTTATGTACAAGAGCATTTAATTTCAATTGTGTTCTTCTTATTATTATAATTATTATTATATTTTGTTTGGGTGTAGCCTACATATGACTTATGACAGGCTCTGGCCTATCCCATGATCAAACCATGTGAAACAGAAAAAAGACTTTGTGACTCCCATTGGGTGACTCCCATTGCTCTCCCATTGGTGCCCTGTAATTCTGGCCAGCAGTCATTCTAGATCTTCACTGCCTGCCAAGAGCCACGTGCTTCCCATTGATACTCATCCTGTCTCTTCTAGCAGATAACATTTGCAAACACAAAAACAAAAAAGCAAAGTATTGCTTCTTCAGTTCAAGGGAGATAATAATTATGTCAGCACAAATGCGTTTTAACTGTGTTGGCTAGTGCATTAAAACAATTCTGCATGGCATGGGTGGAAAAACCTGTCACACAAGACGTCGTGACCTGAATTCCTCAGTGGTGACTGTCTGAGCACCTCCTATTCATTGAGAGCTGTAACTTTTCGAACTTAAGGTGTAAATAAAAAAGGCTTTTATTAGCCTACCCAAAGTGGATTTGAAAGAAAGTCCCAATGAGCTGTGCATAGGCATCCTGAGACTCTTTATTTTTGCAACTTTCAGTGTAAATGGTGTTCACTTAACATGTTTTACTCAGTATATAAATGGCAAATAAATTTTAATTAAATAGTATTTTATAATATTTAAGAAAAAAATGCATATCATAACATAGTAAAAGACAGTGAATGAGGAACACTGCACTGAGCTGCTTCGGGTGCGAAATAGAAGTAGCCTACATTGTGACAAGAGCGTCCTCTTATGGTCGTACTACAGCAACGCTGAACGCAGTTCACTTTTGAGACTTCTATATTATTTCATATTTTTTATATTCTATATTTGTGTTTTATATCAATTTTATTATATTTATAAGACAATACAGCCCATGACTATTACAGTGGCGGATTAGGACTGTGTGGTCCAGCCTAAAAATACTTGTTAATGTTTTGTGAAGATTTTGTGAGGACAAAGAGTGTTTTGACACCATGCAAGTACTACATTTTTTTCATCACAGCCTACAGAGGGTTACAATCCATAAACATAAATAACATTAAACAAGCTTAAATGATCGACAATAGCTTTTGCAGTCTTACATGCAGTAGAGTTTTTAGAGTGCTTCAATGAATTTAAATAGATCTAAAGGAGTTTTCTCTGAAAATTTACAATTGTGAATATAAAATTTGGCGAGAAAAAGTAGCAAATTAAGGATACATTTAAAATGAAAGGGGTCTAATTTCATAGAGTCACCAAAAACACAATGTTTTGGCTTATACAGTAGTCTAAAGAAAGATACATTTTAATAAAATTTGAGAAGACAACTCAAAAGATTTTGCAATAGCTAATCGTTTCATCAAACTGATGTTTACCTGTCATCCCAAAAAAGCAGCCACCTCATTGGTCTAGCCGGAAGCACGTGATGATTCTTCCGCGAAGCCTCATCACTGATGATCAAAATATGACTACGCAAGGAAAGAACTATTGCCGACTTTAAACAGTAATAAAAAATAAACTGCAGGATTACAAATGGAGAACTTTTATTTTCTCGTCCAGAAACACTAGATAATTTTATTACAACTAAAACAATTTAGTGCCCCATATATGGGAACGGGATTAAACGTAAAACGTCTTCACCTTATGGCCTATGACAAAAGGAGCACTATTAGGCCATAAGGTGAAGACGTTTTACGTTTAATCCCGTTCCCATATATGGGGCACTAAATTGTTTTAGTTGTAATAAAATTATCTAGTGTTTCTGGACGAGAAAATAAAAGTTCTCCATTTGTAATCCTGCAGTTTATTTTTTATTACTGTTTAAAGTCGGCAATAGTTCTTTCCTTGCGTAGTCATATTTTGATCATCAGTGATGAGGCTTCGCGGAAGAATCATCACGTGCTTCCGGCTAGACCAATGAGGTGGCTGATTTTTTGGGATGACAGGTAAACATTAGTTAATATGTATGTTGGATCGACCATGATCATGGGGGAAAGAATCACGTCACGAATCACGTGGTCAAAACCATGTCTTGGTGCAGAAACAAGGAAAGGGAAAGTAACTTTGACAACTTTTTGAAATTCGTCTGGGAACTACACAAGGGAATCTTTCTGAATCTGCCTTATTTTTATACAGTGCAATACAGTCTCAGCGTTTCCGCTGTACATACTTTTAACTCACTCAGATTTTGACAAGAAAAGAGTCTTCTGCTGCTCTAAAGTGAGCCGCGTTTCATAATATTTCCGGGTGTTTGATTATTGCACCATTTTCTGTCAGTTGTAACGCTTGTTTGATTGGCCACTGTTGATGCTTTATTTGCAGAAGATGATGAGCGCGTTTCAACTAGATCTCAGCCCTTTGAAAGAACCACTGGCATTCATGCGTGTATTAGAATGGGTACGTAGTTTTCAATAGCCTATATATTTTTTTGAGCTATTCTGTGTAATTACATCAAACGTTATTGTGAAAAACGTTATTTCCATACGTGGAGTCACAGAACGCCATTTTCAAAACAGTCAAAACGTTACCTTTAAGAAACATCTGGCATATATTTTTTAGGTTAATGTTAATCAGTTTATCTTTGAATGCCTCAAGATAAAGTTTCTATAAACAATTACCGTACTGTGTAAATTTATTTTGGTACTATTTTACCATGCATGTAATCCAGAGGGTCACTCATTCTTTTTTATTGGCATTTTTTTTTAACACTTTACAATAAGGTTAATTTTTTGACTACCTTAGTTAACATAAACAATACTTAAGCATGTATTTATCTTAGTTAATATTAATTTCAAAATGTACTAATAAGTTATTAAAATCAGGTTGTATTTGTTAACTTTAGGCTAGTTAATGCACTGTGAACTAACAATGACAAGTTGTATTTTTATTAACTATCAGAGATGAATAAATACTGTAACAAACGTATTGCTCGTTGTACGTTCATGTCATTTAATACATTAATTAACCTTATTGTAAAGTGTTTGCGTACTTATTTATTATTGCATAAATATAAGCGTCATGCCTCATGCTCCTTATTTTAAGTTAATAGTCAGATATTACCAACAGCTTTTGTGTGTGTGTGAAAAGTATTCTACTTAAAAAAAGAGGAAGTAGAAAGTAAATGAGGATGTTTGAATATATAATGCTTTTTGTGTTGATAAATATTTACATTTCTTCATATGCTGATCTCAGGACTATGAAATCAAATGCACAGTTGCACACTTCCTTTGGTTTCCATCTGAACCATATTCATCATTCATTTATTAATTTAACCTCTTCACATTCACAAAGTGTTTTTTTTTTTTCAGATATTCGCCATTTTTGCTTTTGCTACAACTAGTGGTTATTCTGGCTCTGTCAGTTTCAACATCCAGTGCAACAAAAACATTACCAGCCAAGAAATAAATACATCCTTCAGCTATCCTTTTAGGTAAACAATTAAAATACACAGAAAAAACTTTTTGTTATTTTTGAATTTCTGCCTTTTCATAATTTCCTTCTTTATTATTCTTTGATACAAAGGCTCAATACCTACAGTTACCAAGTCCCAACCTGCGAACAGAGTGGAACGACGGTTAAAACCATACATCTGATTGGAGATTATTCATCTTCAGCTGAGTTCTTTGTAGCTGTTGGAGTTCTGGCTTTCCTGTACAGCACAGCTACTCTTGTATTGTATCTTGGTTACCAGCACCTCTACCGCGAATCTCCTCGCGGCCCCAGCATTGTGAGTGTGTATTGGTTCAAGTTCATGTTGTAGCTATTTTAAGAGTTATCTGTGCATTCTTAAACCTCCTCTCTGTCTGTGCATGCCTTTAAATTCACTTTCATATTCAATGGCTGACTCAGACGTTCACGCTTTTGTACGAAAAAATGAAATCCAGCCACTGCATCCCTGATAAGTTTATTTATAAACTTTCTGGCCTTCATTTAATTTGTGTATTCAATATTATGCTGGATTTCAAGATCCCTAGTTTGGAGAATGAACTTTAACGAGTTTGCTTGCCCATAAAATCTTTAGGAACTTAATTTTGTGAGCTGTTCACAAAAGTTTCACTGTGGTGTAAATGAAGAAACAGACAGGAGGGTTTTTTCTGACAACAGTTGCAACTTTTAGCCCAAAGTGTCCTGAGGATAAAGGCGTTTGAGCATTAAATATAGAACATTCGTCATTAGTGCATGGATTAAATAAATTGGTTTTATGAACATAATCCTACAGAAATCATTCTAATATGCTGATTTGATACATAGTTATTATCAATGTTGGAAACAGTTGTCCTGCTTACTATTTTTTCTTTCTTATTTTTAAATAAATCCATTTTTCATTCACCAAGGATGTGTTAAATTGATCAAAAGTGATAGATTTATGTGGGATCATAAACACTGAAGACTGGAGTGATGACAATTCAGCCTTGCACCACAGAAATAAATAATATTTCAAAGTACTATATTAATTAATATTAGGGCTGTGCAAAGATTAATTGCGATTAATCACATCCAAAATAAAAGTTTGTGTTTACATAATATATGTGTGTGCAGTGTATAATTATTTTGTATATATAAATACATATGCATGCATGTATATATTTTAAAATAATTTGCACGTAAATACAGTATGTATAAACATACATAATTTATATTATATATAAATATGTTATATATGAATGAATAACTCATTTTCTAAAATATATACATATGCATCTATGTGTATTTTATATATACAAAATATCTTTGCACAGCCCTAATTAATATATATATATATATATATATATATATATATATATAAACATTATTTTAAATTGTAATAATATTTCACAATATGTGTATTTTTATGTGTATTTCACAATGTGTGTATATATATATATATATATATATATAATTTACATGTTGACATGTATTACTCTCCTTAGGATCTACTGTTAACTGGGATCTTCACGTTTCTCTGGCTGGTGTGTTCATCTGCCTGGGGAAAAGGCCTCACTGATGTGAAAGGGGCAACCAGTCCAAATACACTTGTGGTCTTAACTGACGAGTGTAAAAAATTATTATTTAACTGCACTGCTGGGCACACCCCCCTAATGGGCCGCCTCAATTCCTCAGTGGTAAGAGAAATATAATGTATTGAAAAATACTAAACCAATGACATTATACAGAGATGACCGAATAGACTAACAGATTTATTTATCCTGTTTTCCCACATATTTTTATTACTATCCTTTGTCTGTATTTATACTCTGATTGTAGTTATGTGGATATAATGTTTCTTTCTTAAAGGTAAATCAAATTAATTTACTAATTTATGAATCTTTATAGATCTTTGGATTCCTCAACTGTATCCTTTGGGGAGGAAACTGTTGGTTCCTTTACAAGGAGACACCATTACACAAATCAGCCAATCAGCAAGAGGGAGCAGGACAACCATAATTAAACATCAGGTCATATCCACATTCATCAAGCAGGTGTTAAAGTGCAGTATTAAAGTGGTGCTACATACCACCACGGTCGACTGATGTTATGGATCTTCCTGACGTGACCTGTGTCACAAAAGCACACCAAAGGTATATCTTCGATATATTCAAATATTTGCATAATAATGCATAATATTTAGAGAAGGTACAAGGGCCCCTTATCATAATCCTGTTTGTAAGAAGTAAACTCCATCTTTAAAATGTTACATTTCATTTCTTTATTGTTAAATTTTCTATATCAAACTTGTTACATAAACAAAATGTATGGAATGTTTTTGACTCCCGTTCATTGACATATTTTGAATTGAATATATATCTTGAATTCTGGAGTTGTTTTGATGTTCCCTTTTTATAACAATTGACGATGCAAGAGTACTACCATGGTGCTGTTGTGTTTGAGTTCATCTCATTTTACATTTCCACTGTATGCCTAATTTTTAAATTGTCCTTTTACTAATTAAACTGTGTGCCTTATAAAGTAGCATATATTAAGAAATGTTTACATGAAACCAGGCAAGACTGTTGTTAAAAACGAATTGAAGAATTGTTTTGTTTGTGTTTAACAAAGATGGAGGCTTTTTTTAAATAAATAATAAAATTTGTTTGGCTATTATTGTGCATGATTTTGTGTTTTGACTATGTGCACTTCTAATTTCAAATAATAGGTCATTTCCATATGAAAATTAATTTCTGATTCTAGTTTAGCCTACTTATGCAAAACTGTGTAAAAGGCAAGGCATCTTCTTTAGATTTATTTTAATGTTCACAGTACAGCGTTATTGTGAACTTGCGACTGTTAATGCTGTGGCATGTTTTTATTAACGAATTTATGTATTATGATGTAATATACAGGGAAAAGGTATTTTCTATATGGCTATTTCCAAAGTTCAAGTGTACGGATATTAGCATGAAACTATCAAAACGAATTGTTCCTTTGAGTCAGATCTTATGGGAGAACGTTACTTGAAGGTAAAACCGCACAGGCAAAAACATTCAATTCTAATGTCAGCAAAAATGAAACAAGAATTTTGAACCTGGCTTTATCGAATGTTCAAACGTCTGTGTTTGAAATCTAAATGAGTGGTAACATTTCCTTGTGTTAACACCAAAAGCAATATGTGCCTGCATGTGATATTGTTTGGGACGTCGTTCTTTGAAACCAAACTCGCAGAAAAGAATCGACGACTTCCCATCGCTACGGAATCCGCCGTAACCGTGAACGCGCAAGATGACGTCGCAATGCGCTCCCGTCGTGATGGTGGCGGGTCGTGCACGCGCTAAAACGGTAATGGCTGCCCTAGATCGGCGAATTTCCATCCTTGACTTTGTAGGGCAAAGCTGGACCACTTGGATCGACAAAGTGAACGTATCTACATTGGACGGTGAGTAAATCAACGTCGTGCTTTCAATACGTTCGGTTTTAATCGCTTCGAGCGAGCACAGGAAATGGATTTGTTTGAAAAGAGCAAACCCCGGCCAAGACGACCCAAACAAAGGCCCCGCCGGGTCCTAGCGCCGCACGGATTGCAGACCGACATACACTTTGGGAAAATCTCCCAGGTCCTAGCGCTCCGTTTAGCCGATGAATATTCCCTTTCCTAAAATGTACATTTTTGAAAATGTTATTGTAATGTGCCTGAATTGATTTTATACGTTGTCGTGTTGGTCTGAGGTTTAAAGACAGAGGATGCGGCTCAGTGTGTCATCTAATGTGAATCTGACAGCCAAGCCAACGCGACGGGAAGTGAAGGTGGAGACGAGTATCTGGCCACTAAACTATCTAGATAAATAAACCTCTTAATCCATTTTACACACTTCCAGATTTTTAGTTGTTCTCGTCGCCGTGAGAACATCTCATTATTCACATGCAGTGTTTGTATCATGATGATGAAACGGTGGGATGATATTTCCTTTTCCAATTGCCAGGAACGGAGTCAGTTGCATCTTCACATCAAACTGCCCTTGCTCTCACTTTTCTATACATTACATTACATCACATCTATTTATAGAACACTTAGATGGTCTTTCATCATCTGTCGCAAAGATCAGTAGATTAAAAAATAAGAATGGCATTTCTCATGTATATGGTTTATATAATGCAGGAAATGACCCACATGCAGTGAGCTGTGGCCATTAGAAATGAGAACATTCAGCACTGTTGCTTTGATATTTGATAGACGTGTCTAAGCCAGTGGTTCTCAACTGGGGAGCCTCAGCAAAGTTTCAAGAGCACAGGAATGACCCCATCCTGAGCCTAACCTCAACCACTTTCACAATTGTACAGCCCACCCTGGAAGCCGATTGCCCATCTTAACATGTTACAGCTGGAGCTAGATGTGACTTAAAATGAGTTATGAATTATGTTCTATTAAAATGATTAAACTTAATTATATCACTACAAAAATGGCTTGGAAAAGATGTAGACCAGTTAACCAATGACACCACACCCACATCAACGCTCGGGTTCAAATCATCATCTGATTGCGTCAGTGCAGTCAAATATGACTAATATGACTGAATATGAAGTATGATAGTACAGTACCAATGATCTCTCTGTGAAGGCAAATACATTTTAATGCTGGAAAACGACATAAACGCATTTTTTTTCAAGTGTGTTATTGGCTGGTTCAAACCGGCTCAAATTCATCCATCTGGAGGTGAGATCTGCTGATCAGAGAGGAGATGCTTAATTTTCATGTACTTTGAGGTTTCATTTCCTGTTTTGATGGTCTGTTTGTTTCACTGCCTCTCTTAGGGTCCTCTCTGGAAGAGTGCAGCAAAAATGTGAAGAAACGGATGGAAACTATGACTCTCAAGAAAGAAGGTGAGGAAGTGTTTGTTAGGCTTGTGATTAACAGATTGCATTGATGACGATCTTGACGTTCAAAGTAAAATCTTGCCATGCGTGAAAAAGAAAAATCATCTTCCCCTCACAGACATGTCGATATATGGCCACTGCCCAGCACATGATGACTTCTTCTTGGTCGTGTGCAGCCATTGTGGGCTGGTCGTGAAGCCACAGGCTTTTGAAAAGCATTGTGAGCGACGGCATGGCCCCTTCAGCAAGGTCTACGGTACACCATCAAACTGCTCACCTGACCGACCCCAACACGGGACACCCCCCTCCGAACACTGCAGCCCCTGTGAGGGTCAAGACAGCAGGCATCAGGGGGCTGGACCCCCACGAGTCCCACCACCTCATTCTCCACACCAGAGACGTTTCAAACCACAGCGTGAGGGACCCAGGTGAGAAGGAGTGAAGTTCAGTTTAACTTGATATTACACATCCACTGTTTATTTCAGTGTCATCTCGTTTATATTCCAGTCTTCAGCATGTGGATAAAATTTCCCATGGAACCCCTCCATCACCTCCACATTTGCCCACCCCACCAAAAAAAGCACCTCCATCAGCCGAGAAACCAATCCAGAAGAGTTTGGATTCACACGCTTACCTGCACGGAACAAAAACATACAGCAGAACCTACAAGAAAGTCCTTAGTACGTCTTTGATGCAACCCATAATATTATATATTTTTTTTCCCGATTTTAAACTTCAGTAGCAAAATTGAGTTTTAATTATGGTGAATCTGTTCAAATGACTCATTTAAATAGATTCAGAATCTGCTTAAATATATTCCATGTAAATTATCATTTGTCACCACTCAAAAATGTCCATGGAATGATCATGAAACATTGAGTTTTAGTTAAAATATTTTCGTAGAAATATGCACTACCAAACAAATGTTATTTTTCCTGTTTTTTTTTTCTTCCTGTTTTTATGCTCACCAGGGCTGATTTCATTTGCTGAAAAACAGTAAATATTTTTTAAAAAGATGATTTATTCTTCTTGATAAAAAAGCTGAATTTTCAGCATCATTACTCCAGTCTTTAGTGTCACATGGCCCTTCAAAAATCATTCTAATATGCTGATTTAATGCTCAAGAAACGTTTCTTATTTTTATCAATGCTGAAAACAGGTATGCAAAAATTGATAAATAGAAAGTAAAAAAACAGCATTTGTTTGATATATAAATCTTTTGTAATGTAATTGTGTCCTTCCTGAATGTAAGTATCAATTTCTTTCAAAAAAAATTTAAATACTGACCCCAGACTTTTCAAAGGTAGTGTCTGGTATACTGACTTATATAAATTATTATTCATTCAGTGTTAAAAACCTACCCTGATAGTATTTACTTGTCCCTTAAACATTTCAAATCTACTTGGTTACAGTGGTTGCTTTGCTTGAAATGGTGATTTCTCTTGTTGAAACCGATTTGTTTATTTCAGAGAAAGAATGTGACTTTGACAAGCACTGTGGGGTGATGGATCCTGAGAGAAAGAAACTGTGCACCAGACTGCTGACCTGTAATGTGAGTATATAGTCAATATACAGGAAAAAAAGCACACTAACATACGTATTTGAGTGCTTTTGCTTTCAGCTCTATCAGTCATTTCTTTTTTATCTCCTCTACCGCAGATTCACTCCATCCATCAACGTCGGCAGGTTGTAGGGAGGCGTAAACCCTTTGACCAACTTGTAATGGAGCTGAAGATGAGCTCGAAGCCTCGAGAGCGCCCCCCTCTGTCCAGAGAGGTCCCTGATGGAGGCTCTGTCAACCATGAGAATCCTCTGCACTACAAAAGCCAAATGACTAAATCTTCTATTCTCAGGTCTGAACTTCTGCTGCTTCCTGTGGTTACAAATATTCCAGTGTGCCTGGTAAAATGAGCGGAGACTGAAGCTTTCAAGCGTATACATTACGTGGACAGGACATTTATCTGAACGTGTGTTTACAGGTCCATGAATCCATCAGAGGGTGTTGTAGAGATGAAGGGTGTGATGCGCTCTGAGGAAATGCAGGTGGAATCTCTCTCAGCCGGCCTCTCCAGTGAGGAGAGTGATGGGGAGAACCGTGAGGAATTTGCTCATCTGCCAGCTAGTACCTTGCACCCCAAGCCCATGGGTGTAAGTCTTTCCCTTCATATCTACATTTAAGCAGTTTTTTTAAACTGCTACAAATCCTTCAAAATGTAAGAGGGTGTTGTTAACAAAGTTACATTTCATTTCATAATTTCACATTTGGAGAAAAATGAACCCATGTTTGTCCCCTCTCTCATGCTTTACCCAGCTTTGCACCTTCGGGGCTCGTGTACTTGGCCGTAGTGTCTTAGCGTTTGACCGAAGGCTGCTCCACCTGCGGTCAGCTTTCAGTCTCATGATGGAGCAACACCTCTGCACTTATCTGTGGAAGTAAGATGCTTTACAACATCAGGCTGACCCCCCGGTGACATTCATAATGCTTATTTTTTTGGGTTTTCAACACCGAGCTGAGAAATCCTTCTTTTTTTTTGTATTTTCCTTATTTGATTCATTGTCATTTTGGTAACACTTTAAAATAAGGTCCCATTAGTTAATGCATTAACTAACAACGAGCAATACAGTTGTTACAGCATTTGTTAATCTTTTTTAGTGTTAATAAAAGTTAATAAAAATACAACTGTTCAATGTTAGTTAACATTAATTAACAGATTCCTAAATTTATTAGGAAATGTTGGAATTAACATTAACTAAAATGCGTTAGAATTAATGTTTTATTGTTAGTTTATTTTAATTAATGTCAACTAGTAAAACCTTTTAGTAAAGTGTTACCATAAATATTTACTATAGAATATTTTGAATTAGCTTTTATTTTTATAATTTACATTTTATGAATTTTATGTGCTTAATACGTACTTAGTATTTCTGTATAGCTTTCATTGTTTAAATATTTAAACTGTGTTTTATTTTAGTACTTCAACTTATAAATATTAGATTTAAAACTTGACTAACTGAAATATTTTATTTCATCTTTTTTATTTCATTTATGTTTTTATTACTTAAACATAAATTGATTGAAAAAAAAAACTGATTGAAAAATACATTTCTTAATATTTTAGTATTAATTTGCCACTATTTTTTTTAAACAAATGTATTCATTATTTTTTCATCAATTTATTTTTTTCAAATTTTAATTTTAAAATTGGTTGCTTTTAAATATGTTCAGGAATGTTCTTTTTCCTGTGAATTTTATTTGTTGTAAGTAAAATCTTTTATCTGCAGGAAACTCCCTCAGGTGTCAGATCTATGCTCTCATCAACCTCTAGTCACCACAAACACTTATAATTCCCATGATGCCACATGCGGCTCGGTACCCGTCCGCAGCGCCTCTACTCTCAGGACAAGCACCTCAGGACAATCACAGCCCACTAACCTAACAGCCGCCTCCAGACTTCCAACGAAAGCCCAGATGCCCTCAGGCCCCGGCCGGCAACGTAACCCTGCAGGTCGGACCAGCAAACAGGCTTTGCAGGCGAGTTTCAGGGAGCTTCAGGAGAGTCCTACAGCCAGTAAATGGCAAAAATCTCCCAAAAAGGACAAAGACTTGCCTGGAGAGTCAAAAACCCTGTTTCTCCCCCACCACAGAGACCGCCAGTCCTCCTTGACCAGAAATGTGATTTCTTCACCCCATGGCCCATTCAATGGTGCTCTCTCACCTGGCAGCAAAACACGCCCTCCTGAAACGAAAGGGCTGTTTAAGCAAAGTCCTGCTCACATGTCCCCTTCTCCCTCCCCAGAGTCTGACAAGGGAGTGGCCTCAGGACTCAATCAAATGGCTGTTGGGATTGAGCATAAAGGGCCTGGTAGGAAACGTAAGACCAGCGGTGCCTCTCCCCCCAAAATCACTTCATATGCCCCTAAACCCAATGTCCTCTCCTCTCACTCCCAGACTCACTCCAGCCAGGTGTCCTGGGGTGGGGATGGCAGACCAGGATCAACCTCCAACACTCTGCCGAAGAAACTGGCTGCACAAACGGTATGTTAATCACATTTATCAGTAGTTTAAAAAACTAAAATGTTTAGCTGAAGTTGCATTCAGTAATTCTTTTTGTTGCATTGGCTGATATGTTGTCATGGACTTACACCGACATTATCAATTATCTACTTTCTTTGTATGTCTTCATTTCATCATGTAATTTTGGGAGGAATATGGAGATACAGCCTTCACATCTCTAAAAAAAAAAAAAAAAAAAAAAAAAAAAACCTCTTAAAAGATGACACCAAATATGAATAGAAAAGTAGTTTCCTTGAATAGTTTCCTTTATTTTTTTTTTGCAAAGCTTGATTTTTAGGCCACTTTGAAACATTTTACTGTGTGGAGGGGTGCAGTTGTTTTATAATTTATATACTATTTGTATTATGGTATTTATTAGTTTATTTTTTTTCCTTTTTTGTTTTCAGTTTTCATATTTTCATTCTGAAAATTATGTACTTGTAAACTTTCTTGTCACCGCTCGTCTCCGCACTCGTTGCCCCACTGCAAACTTCGCATAACCATGTCCACGCTCCCCTCGCCACAGTACTTATTCGTTTTTTTAATATTCCTATAAAGCTTTAATTTATTTTTATTTCAATTAGGAATATTAGGATGATTAGTTATTAGGAATATGTATTATTATATAATATTATAGAATATATAATATTATTAGGAATATTAGTGCTGTCATATTAGTGTTGCCAAGGCATCATTGCAAACTTTTAATTATTTGTCATCTAATACAAATTATTTTACTTCAGATTTTTTTTAATTTTCAAAGTTTTTTAATAGTTTTTTTAGGTTTAGTTAACAGTAACATATAACAACCATTGTTTCTGTTTGTCATTTTATTTAATTCAGATAATAATACCAATTACATAAATGGACTTGAACCTGCTAATTGTTAGTTTAATTGGATGGTTCACCCGAAAATTCTGTCAAATTTTACTCACCCTCAATTTGTTCCAATTCTGTATTAGTTTCTTTTTTCCATTGAAGATAAAAGAATTATCTTTCTTACAGGTACTTTAAGCAACATTTAATGTCAAATATTTATGGATTTTCTATATTTATTTAACATATTTACTGAAAAAGTGAAGAAATGCTAGAAACGGTGAAGAAACAGAAAAAGATACATTTTAGCAGGCTGCTAATATGATGAATCTAATCAGATGAATCTTATATCCTGCTAAATGTAATGTAATGTGAGTGCACATGATTTTAAAATAACTATTGATTTCTCTAGTCAAACACTTCAATGATGAAAAATACGGAGTGTACCTTTTAAGTGGTTGTAGCATGTGTTTTTAAGTGTTGAGATAAATAATAGTACCAATATATAGGGGTCAGGAAGCTCAAGCATCACTTGGAAGAAACATAATTCTCTCTGTTAGCAAAATAAATGTCTTTAAAGTTGTTGAAGAAAACTGCCTAAGCTTACTTTTTCAACACTGCAAGGATAAAAATACACTGTGGTGGAGAGAGCAAGAAGTATAGGAAGTCACAGATTGATAGTCTGTTAAGATGAATCATCAAGGTTTAATTCAGCACAGTGGTTGAGTCTCGGCTCTGAATTTAGATCCTTTTCCTGACCATCTGCTCTTCTTTTCTCCCAACAGCCAAAGCTTCTTCACTGAGGGAGTCTGCCTTAAACTCCCCCAGAAGCACAGGCTTACTGCCATGTATTTGCCACAGACATTATGCACAGGATGGGGAAAGTTCATGTAGGAGGACGTATCTGTATACATGTATGTATGTATGTGTGTGTCTGTATTTTGTATACTGAATTTCTATGTGAGTGAATGTATTGGTGAATGACCTGCAAATTAATATATAAATACCTCAAGACCTTCTTTATGCTGCTAAACGGACTGTCAGACTCTGAAATAAATATGCCAATGTTGTCTAATGAATTGTGCTGCTTCATCTCACCACTAGATGCCACTAAAAAGTTAGAGACTCCCTTTTTACACAAATATGTCAACATTTTGTTGCAGTGGATTTTGTTTTTGCTCTATAAAAAGTCAGTATTTGTGGGATGCCTGACAGGAAGTTCATCTCATCCCACCCTCAGGGCAAGTGTTTAATTCAGAGTAGTCTGTTCATGTAACCATATCAATAATACATGCCCTGAATGTATACATTTAGCTGATCCCTTGTCAAAGTTCTCAGTTCAAAGATTCTGTATATATTGTGTATGCAAAAAAATGGTTCCTGCAACTATAAAACGCATTGGATAAATAATATAGCCTAAATGTACAGTAAACTGAGATTCTGTATGTTTGCTTAAATGGAAAGCATAAAACAGGCAAAAACAGTCAATTTCAATTTTATTCACTTTTATATTATTGATAAATAATACTTCTCACAGGTATATGTCTATGTGGACTGCTGATCCAGAATCAGTTTGAGTTTCCACGCACGAATACACGCCACCCGGCACTCATTCAGACTAAATAAGCTTTTACAACAATGCCTCTAGCTTTAATACTGGACCTGACAACGTTTATGCTCTCGCTCTCAGGGACTAATGATGGTTGAGAATTTAGATCTCAAACCATTTAGGATTCATTCAGTTTTTTTTTTTCTAAGTATATCAGGATGCTTGCTTACTAAGAATTGGTACAGATATGTCTGCATTACTATGAAGATAGTAGATTTGTGTTGGTTTACCTCTTTTATGTACTCAAATATAGCTTACTTTCACAAAACTATTTTTTAACTATTCTATATTTTAAGATTCTATATTTAGTATAGGACAGAAGGGACTTGATCAAGTCTCTACAACTAAGTTTAAGGCCCGTTTACACCAAGAACAATAACTATATTAATGTATCACCCATATATCATTCCACTGTGTCGTTATCATTATTGTTGTGATCTTGATTCCCAATTATTAAAACTAGTTATTATGCTTGGTGTGAACAGTTGTACTAAAGCTAATTTTGCAGTTTTGAGAGTCCGCTTTAGAATTACTTCTAATATTATCCATCTTGACATATTGAGACATTCTGACATTCAAGTCAACATGAAATCAAAATTCACCCTTTTTACTTTCTCAACGCACATTTCTAGTTTAATTCTGCATGATTTGTTGGTTATTTTTATTAAGTAAACTTAAACTTCCTCTGAACCAACTTTTTTTCTTAGATGTCACAAAAATATTGGCTAATGGATAATCTTAACCAATAGCCAAAGAGCAATTTTGGCAATTTTTTCAGAAAAATTACATTCAGTCTGGATTCCTTCTCTTTTATAAACGTCCACTTTTCACAATCCAATCAATTCCCCAGCCTAAATAGTTTTTTAACTTATTGAATATCACGTTTCACTTGGAAATACATCTGATTACAAAAGTAAAACGGGTTGCGAACGGCAATTCACGTTGAAGTTAGAAATTTAAACAATGAATGCAACAATGAATGTAAAGTTTTGGTGCTCGATACGTTGAGATTTAATTTACTGACACTAAAAAAAAAAATCTCAATTTATGTGCCTAAATAACATATATTAGACAAATAGATGATCAGATTTCAAAATACATGACAGAAATAAACCTTTACAGTCAGTGTCATTAAAATAGGTTTACCAATATCCTATAGTCACAAGTGGAATCTAGACAACTGCATATGAACAACAATACACAGAAGAACAAGGGATTCAGTCTCTTTGGAACCTCAAGGGGGGAGGAGGGGGCTACCTAAAATGACACAATCTCATAAACACTGTAAAAACAAACACTGTTTACCCATACAAAAAGCACAGATGTACTGTCAAATGCTGAGTAATGAACAGTGGTCTTTCACAAGAACTCTGCTCGAAGCGAAATAGCCAAGGACACACTTCAGAAGAACACACACACACACACAAGACAGGGGGCGAAAAGCTGCTGGATGTGGTTTTAGGGGGAGCGCTTGGCTTTTCTGTCTCTTCGCAAGCGCACCGCAGAGATCTCAGGCCTCCTCCCACAGAGCTTGTGATGGTAAGGCCTTTCCCACCCCTCAACACTAATTTTGGATTGCAGCTGGAGAGACGTGTAAGAGACCGCAACTGCCCATGACTGCAGTCTGCCATAGCTGCTATTATCTGTCATTCCCTCTCCCTGAGATAATACTGTTTGTGAGTTCATCCACCTATCAAACATTTAATAGCTTCACCCACTCCCTCGCTCGCAAAACAGGATGTAATTACAACGTTACTAGGGAAAGAGGTCGGAGGAAACTAATACTGCTCCTTCTGAACCCAACCAAACAATGTTATAAAGTGGTTAACACGTGAGATGTGTTTAATTTCTTTCCAGGAACAGATGAATGGAAGTTGAATTCCCAGAATTAAGGGTTCTAGGTGTGCACAGGCGTTCTAAATCCACGTATGTTTCTCTAACTTCCTCTATGACATCATTGCCTACATCCCAGTGTTCTGGAACAGCCTTATGGCTTTCAAGTCCATCAGGACGATAATGTTGTAATCGAAATGCATATGGATCTAGACACATCTTTCTTGAGCAGCAGACAAGCTTTATGCATTACATTAGGATTCATAGCGTTCTTATTTAGATTCCTATGGCATTGTTTATGCAAATATAATATTGGTCTTTGAGGGATCACTGCTGTATGCCTGAAGTAATCATTTAGAATAAGAGAGCATGAGCGGGATTGACTAATCACCATGTTTTGACCTGAGTTCACCCTTGATTTTAATTCATTCAGAAAACGTATTCAAATGGTTCAAGAAAAAAAAAATAATAATGAAAAAATCCCTCAGCATTTGGCTTTTATGTGATGAATATTACATCAGTGCTTGAAGGGCTCAAAAAAAAAAAAAAAAAAAAAAGAAATGACGTCCATTCCGACAATGGATGACTCAGCACTAACTCCAACCACCACAAGTGCAAATAAACGCAGAGTGAGAAGAGGTCTGAGTGTCCGAAACTGTTTTGGCTGATGAATCCAGGCTCAAATCATTATAGCTTCAGGGATGATTGAGAATGTAAGCAGATGGGACACGCCATTCTATAAAAAGATTGCATTAGCATTATATGTCACTCTCTGGGTGTCATGCGAGATTCTGCATTTTTATGCGAGAGTTAGCCCAAATTAAATAATATTGGTGCTGTATTTACATATAGTTTGATATAGATAAGAACTCTGAGTAATTTCTTACAATTTTGTGATTGGAATCAAAAAATTCAATGTAAAGATAAAAAATTCTGATAATTATATAACATGTTTTAAATGAAATTGGGTGGAAAGAGTCTAGATTCAACCAGCTAATCCAGTTTGACAATGAATTTATTTTTCCATAGCAATATATCAGTAATTAGTTAGCTAATTATATAAGTATTATCATATGGGTGTTTCCTGATTACACAGGGAACTCTTTCATTCAAAAAACACTAACAATGTTCCATAGAGACAGATACCTTTCCATCTTTTTCTTGTGACTGTATTGTATAATGCAATAGTGTATTGCTTTCCCCCTGCAATGGCCAACTGTGTATGGCTTACATAAAGTGGTAAGGTCAGTCAGTTAGCATAAAAGGTGGTAAATATGATTAGCTACAAGGGTTTCATTCTATACTATATTCTTCTTGACATTAGCAGTCTGCAAAGCTCATGCTCATGTAGTGATTATATAGTGGATGTATTAATGTTTCTCAATCTAGCTTCCTAGCTTGATCATTGAGAAATTGCAGATTGCATGTGATGTTTACCAAGACTATGTCTAGTCACACTTAGTCGGCCTAAACTCACAGAAACATCTAAACACTCCAAGTTTAGATTCCACTAATATGGCGAGACCTTTTCACAGTATATACTTAAGTGCTACAGATTAAAATGCTGGAAAGGTTTTGCAGAAACAGCCAAACACTGAGGATGGCAAACTGTACTTCAGTCTCTTTGTCCGAGAAAGTCTCTCTCCAGCCAAAAATACACTTCTCCCCTCAGACTACAATGGGAGTATCAGAAAAGACCGAACTAATTGAGTCTGCCACCGATTTCTTCCGCTTCCCTTTCCCTTGCATGGCCTCCTCGTCTACCTCTTCCTCTCCATTAGGATTCAATTTTCCGTTCTGTCCTTGCAGGTCCTTTGGGTCTATGAAGGCCACATGCCTGTTGAGCTCTGCTTTGGTTGCCATATCGTCATGCGTGGGGGTGACACTTAGCATGGAGGAGTGGATACTGTCTTCATGATTGTTCTTTGATTTACCCTGGTCGGGACAGCAGAAGCAGCGACAGGGCGTCAGGTAAAGATAGATGAGAACCAGGACCACGCTAGCCAAGCAGCCCACCAAAGTGGTGTAAGCAGTGTTGAGGCCTTCACCGTTTCCATTGAGGGTGAAGTTGTAGACTTTGACCACCACATAGAGCGTTTCGTTCAGGTATTCACTCACGGCGAAGCAAGTGTACACCCCCGAGTCCTCGGGTCGTATTGATTTTATCTCTAAGCTGCCATCCGGGAGAACCACGGCGCTGTGGTTATTGTCAGGAGATAACATTACGTTTCCAGGTAGCATCCAGGTCTTTAACATGTCCCGATGCCGGGTGTCACAGCCAAGGACGAGTGTCTGCTCCAAATAAGCTTCTTCGTCGGTTTCTTTAAACGTGCTGCAGTTCATATGAGTGTTGAGATCGAACAAACGCAGCACCTGTTTATCCGGGCCGGGATGCACGCAGGTGTGGTCGTCCTTGAAGTCCAGTGCGGAATTGAGTCTTCGGATATACCAGTGAGCCATCAAACTGTACAGCTCGCAGTCGCAGATGAGGGTGTTGTTGTGGAAGTACAGCCCGTTCTTGAGCCAAGCCGGCAGCACCTGGAGGTCATGAATGGGGAGAACCTTGATCCGGTTGGAAGACAAGTCCAACAGGCTTAGGTTGACCAGTCGGTTCTTGTCCTTGACGAGCTCCAGGGGGAAGCGGGACACCTGGTTCTGGCTCAGGTAGAGTTTCTGCAGGCTCCCGAGGCCCAAGAAGGCCGTGCGGTCGATCTGCGAGATGTGATTGTTGTAGAGCAGCAGAACCTCCAGATGTACCAGTGGCTCGAAAATGAACTCGTCCAGCTGTCGCAGATTATTTGACGACAGATCCAAGTAGCGCAGTTGCTTCACGAATACGAACGCCTCCGAAGAGAGGAACGACAAACCGTTGTGGCTGAGCAAAAGGTTGTGGAGTTCAGGGAGTTTGTGCTTGGTCCATTGTGCGCGTAGTCCAGTTATCTCATTAAAACTAATGTCAAGTACGGCCGTGTAGCTGGGCAGGTCGGATGGAATCATCGTCAGGTTCATCTTGGAGCAGCTGACGATGTTACTGGCGCATATGCACATTTTGTGGCAATTCAGCGTCGATCCTCTGGTCCTGGGGATCAGTGCAAGAATAAAGGACAAGCAGACAGCTCGCCTGATGCACCACTTAATAGAAGGGGGCATTTCTGACACGCAGTTAAAATGTAGTCATAAAAAATCCTCTTCAGTTAATGTGGCCGTTTAAATCCTTTCCACACTGTTTGGAAGAACAGCCTGTGGGACTGGTAAGGCAAATTTAGAGCTAGAAGACAAAAAAGAAACAAGAATGTTTACTTTTTTTTAAACAGAATTGCCTCAAAATGTTAATTTGTTCAGACCCAGTGCCCATTTCAGGTCAGTATGTTTTAAGTATATGCTTAACCCATTAATATTTATGAACTACTATTTATAATATGACTTTAAATAATTTACTCTAATTTCTTTAATTTGATTGTGATATCCCATTGGGTCTCGTATAAAATATAAGTAATACTGGCATGAATGTTTATGTCTAATCTTAACCAAACTGTATTTAGATTATCAGCAGATCATGGCTGATAAGTTATCAAATGGATCTTTTGTATTCAAAAAATATTGCCTGTAAAAAAGATGAATAAGTAGTAAGCTACTGAATTACACTGCTTATGCACTAACATTAGACTTGTATGTCCCTCTGGAAACATGCCAAAGATGTGGGTGGTGTAGCACTGTGAGCTGGTCACCCAAAAGGTCCTGCATCTTTGAGTGGACCATCCATGTAACATGTTTGGCCATGTAAGTGACATTTATTTTTTGTTTGTGTGATAGTTATTAAGATTTTTTCAAAATCAACATTAAAGCTGCAGTCCGTAGTTTTTCCTCTTTATCGCCATCTCTGTTCGAAATCTCCAATTGCAGTAATTCGCGGAATTATCAACTTAAAGTGGGTTGTGCCTCGGCACGGCACAGCACAAATAAAATCCAATGTTTTGAGGAGACTGTGACTGTGTTTTGAGACCTTCTTTATATGTACAGATGTGACGTAATGACGCAAAGACATGCTTGAATTTCCACCAGTAGGCTACCACTGGAATTAAAAACATTATTACAATCTTACCACTTTGAATCGAGCTGAGTCAAGCAGATAGTTTTGAACACTGGCTGGTTATGTACTTGCTATGTGCTATGTACTTATTTTGTCTAATTTTTAACTCAAAAAAGTTACGAACTACGTTTTATTTATATGAAATCAAATTTTATTCCATTTTGCATGTCAACGTAGAAATAGGCCTATTTAATTTCAATAGAAAATTAATTAATTTTATTTTATCTTAGAACAAGCTTTTATCTGACCCCTGAGTCTTTCAGAACCCCGTCCAACGTGTTCATTATACGTATGTAACTATCAAAGCATCATGATCATTCTTTCTTCTTCTTTCTTTTTTTGGCTCTATGGCTGCGTTAATGTTAGTAACTGGGCTTTTACAACATGTTATCTGGTAAAAGCTCATCATTAACTGCTCCAAGCTGGCAGAGAGTCTTGGAACAGCAACAAACCAGCTACCATCTGGTCATAAGGTTATATGGTACATCGTTGGTAGCTTGTCAAGGAGCTAGCTTACTCTATAATGAACAGCAACTAGGGTTTTACAACCAAGTTTTTAAAATAGAAATAAAGCAGTCTTGTTTTGGGTCCCTTGGACTCGGGGCCGAACGGGTTAAAGTAACATGAATGAATGTGAACAGTATTGTCACTCAGGACAAGCGCGCGCTCAACCTAATGCATGCGCTATAGGTTTACAAACAAGCTCTGATCTATTCATTCAGATAAGAGTATAGGCGCACATGGTGGAATCTAAACAGCAATCTGTTTGTTTATTTGTTCAAATTTTTATTTTGTCGTGTCAATAAAAAGGCTAATTTGACAAACGCACCCAGGCAAAACTCGTTGTAAATGTTAAGATTTCTGTTTTATGGCCTCTCCGGACTCAACATGGTGTAGCATTGCACCATTTACCGTATGCACACAGTAGCTAAAATCCGTGATTTGGGATAATGGGATAAACCCGTCATTTTAATGGGATAAAAATACACAGTAGCCTACAAAAAAATGCATAAATCTTTTAGCCTATGAATAGGCAACTGTTGTGCCTACAATGAAATTTAAAAGAAAAACAGTCTCTTTTCAACCGTTTCACATCACAGCAGTGTGACACTTCCCATTTAAAAAAATAAACAACGGAAACGAATAGGACGAGGTGTAGATGTGTAGTAGTCTTTAAAGAGACTGAAAATGAAACGTTTCCAGCTCGGACGCAGAGCGAAAATTTTGCCAGACAGACCAATAGAGAATGACATGGGCAGGAATAAGATTACGTAAAGAAATAGACTCACTTAACGCCATATCTCAGTACTAACCTTGAGATGGATCACCGCAGAGACACATGAATCCCTTTAGAAAGTCCATGTCCTATGGAGCACCAGAGTTTTCTTTGATGCAGTGTGCCTGAACGGGTGTAAATAAGCCCGCCGCAGCGCACACACCTCTGATCATCATCCTCAGCAGCAGCATCTCTTCATGGGCGCATGAGCAGACCTGCGCGCGCGCGCGCACACACACACACACACACACACACACACACACACACACACACACACACACACACACACACACACACACACACACACACACAACGGCTCTTGTAGCACTTGAGTCTGTGTCCGCATTGGCGAAGCATCCGAGGTCCATCTTACAGGCTCCCTGGCTGGTGGCGGCATGTTCTCGTTTTGAGTAGGCTACATTTAATTGTAACATTTGTGAGCACATAGGCTATTTAATTTAAAAGGACATTTTTTTTCTTGAATAATAAAAAAAAGGAAAATATAATTATTGGTCAAAATCGTGGACGGGAAACAAACAAAACAAACAAAACGAAAATCAAATAAGTCAAATGTTTTTTGGTTAGTCAACGAGAAAGCTGCAAAGTAGTGCTATTTATTTATTTATTTATTTATTTATTTATTATCGTTAATGATATCATTAATGTTCATCATGACATTCATTTAATTTAACATAAGAACCAAGTACAGTACCTGCATGCCAGACCTTACGCTACAGTTTATGAATTTCCTTTATTAGGCTACTTTTATGTTTTATGTAAGCTAAACTTATATCATATTATCAATATTAGAGTCATTAAATATGATACAAATATAAAAGATAAATATTAAAATAAATTTGTCATACAAACATCAAGCAATAATCTCTTACGCAAGGGAGTAAATGTAATTCTCTTCCATGTAAACCCAGGAGAGGCGACAAGCTGATACTGATGCTCCTGCAGGTTTGTAATTGCACTCTTGCATACCTAATTGCATTAGTCCGGTCATTAATTAATTGACTTTCTCCTTTTGTCTTTGACAGAATTCCTCTCAAAACAACTTCCTATGAATAAAAGTCTCTGAACGCAGCATGCTAACTAAAAATGCCATAAATAATTCCACAACTTCCCAGAATAGAGCCACAGTGAGTGACTAATTTTCACATTTGAGCTCTTACTGATATCTGATATTTTAGCTCTACTGAAACTGAGATTGCTCTGCTTTTGTCCTCTCTGCTAAAATGTAGTTGATGTCCCGAATAGCATGACTCCGGTTGATTTGTCCAATGGGTTATTGTGTCCATTGGATGAGAGTGTTTTTGCCAAATTCATGTTCTTGGAACAACCACTGATGCCGAAGACTTGCAAAACAGCATCAGGCTCTTTTTCTGTCACACTGTTCTCTCTTAGTTTCTCTCTCCAGTGGGAGCTTGTGAACCGTTCCATAAATCTGAGCGCCAGAGAACAAAGGTGATCACAGTAGGTGGGCTGGAGATGTTGCAGCACTAAAGGATGAATCCATATAATCCTCAGTAAATCTCTCCCATTATCTAAACCTTCCCAAATGCACAAATATTTATTAAGACATACTCTATGCTTCTCTTTTAAAGTCTATATTGATTAAAGCTAATAAGAGGTGTTCAATCAACATGCATTAGGTGAACAGAACTCAAAAGGAGATACATTTGATTTTTTTTTTTTTTTTTTTGATGAAGGTCAATGGGGTCCAATCATGTTGTTTTGGACCCCATTGACTTTCATTAAATAGATGAAAAAGACATTTTTATTTTGTGTTTTGTTCATCTGATGCAGCATACTTTATACTGTACATGTATAATTTGGCCTACTTTTACATCTCATCAAATAATATAGACTCTACAATTCTTTAATTAGAAGCATAATCATGTTGGTTTGGACCCCATTGACTTTCATTATGGACAAAAACATTTGAAACATTCTTCTTTTGTGTTCCACAGAAGAAAGTCATACAGGTTTGGAATGACACCTGTATGACACCTCATACAGGTTTGGAATGACAATGAAGAAACATGGGAAAATAATTTTAGATTTAATATATTTCATGAACCCAAGACTATGACTGACCAAGATTGTGTCTGTTAGCCGTTACCAGATCAGGGTTGAGTTTAAGGGAAAACTGCCAGATACATCTTAAATTATTATCACTGCTGAAGTGTGAACATCCAATAACATAAATTAGACGCCAAACAAAATCCATACATGGACATGGACAGACAGGAGCCGCTCATGCCAGAATTAAACGACTTGAAATCTGAAGGTGACACAGATACACACACAAGGATCCACAGGCTCCAGATTGGGCCTGAGATTGAGCCTCCATTAGCCTTCTCATTAGCCCAGATGAACCGAAGAATTTGGTGTGTTTTTGCAGTCACTTTCTTGCGTAATTAACCATAGTAAAATATCTAGCAGACACCAGCAGTCCAGTGTGTTTGTGCTCAGAATCATTAATGTTCAATTGGACTTCTGCTCCTGCTGTGGAGGCAACTGTTGCCTGGCAACTGTTGTGGTTTTACATGAGCCGTGGCAGTTTGGTTGCCCACCCTCTGATTGTCGCTGGGATGTCTGCTGAGCTGGGGTTTACCAGGGAGGAAGACAACAGATATAGTAAGAAAGAGGTAGAAATTGCCCTTGACATTGCAATTCACAATAAAGAATGCTCACAGACTAATTATAAATGACCACTGAAATATTGAACTGAGAGAGATTGCCTTTCTTTTCTGTTCTCGTTCCCCAACAATTAGTCATCCCTCCAACAATAGCTTGCAATGCTTGGTAAGTAGACAAATTGATCCCTGTGTTTTTTTCACAATGGTAAACAGAGCGGTGGCTGTGTCATTGTCTGCCCCTCCTGGTCAACACATGCAGATGGTAAACACATACTTTGGCTGCTGCGCCAGCAGGTGCATTTGATACCAGTCCTTGTATAGAAACAGTCAAACTTGAGTGAAAGGGTCAGTAAAAGAGATAAGTTCACATCTAAGAGCACTGCAAAAAACATTTTCACTGTTTAATGAATCAGTATTTTTGTCTTACTTTCAGGAAAATATCTAAACTTTCATAAAACCTTTAAATAAATAATGGTATCACATTCATTTCTTGTTATATTTGCAATGTTTTCTTGTTTTAAGCATGCTAAAAGCTAAAAACCTGTTACACCAAAAAAATCATTACTTTAGTCTTCATTGTAACACGATTCATCATCTGAATTTTGCTTATTTCTGATTTTGACAACACCTGTGCTGCTTTGTGTATTTATAGAAATTGTGATTAAAAAAATCAGGATTTAATTAAAAAAAAAATTAAAATAAAATAAAATTAATATAACAAAAAATTACAATTTTAAAAATTGAATTTTTTTAAATTAAATTTTAAAATCAGGATTTAAAAATTTAACTCAGGATTTAAAAGAAAGTTCAAAAGAACAGCATGTATTTGAAAGCTAATACTTTTCTAAAATTAATGTCGCTTTTGATCAATTTAATGTGTCTTTGCTGAATAAAAGTATTACTTTCTTTAAAAAAAAAACCTTACTGACCCCAAAGTTTTGAACAGTAGTTTTTAATGTATTTATTATTGATATTATTAAGTAGGCTATTTTATGGAAAATAAGTTGCAGTAAACAAATATCAATTATTAAGATGAAAAGATAAATCTTTGATTTTTCTTTATGAGTGAATATATTTCTGTTAAATGAGCTTGTTGCTTGCCAGCAACAGTCAAGGCTGAGCAACAAGAGTCAAGGCAATGTGAATAACATAACTCTTAAATTCACCAGACAAATGCTGGTTATTTATAACATAATTAGAGGTAAAACTGACAAAGGTAACAATAGAGGAGCAGGTGTTTTATTCACAATTGCAGTTCCCCTTCAGCAGTATTTTCTTCCAGCTTCCAGGGAGATACAGTAGCTCAGTCAAAAAGCAGCTTAATGATTCAGAATTGTCTTTCAGTACTGATTTTGTCTTTTATGGATTGATGGATTTGCACTCTTTCATGCTTGTGGCTTTTCCAGCTCCTCTAAGAGGTATTCGTTTAGAGCCTGTCTTACACAAGATGTCACTTCATATTAGTTCAAATTGCACTTAAGAACCCAAGGAGCAGCTAATGCTTAATGGCTCATGAGCATTTTATAGGCATATAGCACTTTCTCTTCATCTTCTTCAAAGCGTCTTATTGATGGCACACTTTGACTTCAAAAATCCAAAAGTTTGAGTTTGTCCCAGGATGAATTTTGCCAAATTGAGTGAGACGAATGCATCCACAATATTATATAAGCGTTAACGCAGAAGGCTACGTCAATGATTACTCTTATTTTGCTGTTGTTTTCTGGATGAACTGTGCTATGAGGGCTCATTAGTCAGCACAGACTGGAAGTCTCTCCCATCCTCAGCTAATAACTAGATTTGTTCAAGCAGCTGGAGAGATTTTGCGGCTGGTTTTTGGACCTACAGTAGCAGTGATCACTGGTAAGAGTCTGAGTATGTTGCTTCAAAGACACACTGCCAAAAGATTTTTACTGAGAGGCACACTGCTAGACATAGTTCACTCTCCCACTCATCTTTTCTTCAGTCAGTGGTTGCACTGCAAGCATATGTGAAAATAAACATTTCTCTTAATGAGTCTCAGGCTAACGCTCTCTAGGTCAGCATGAAAAGCATATTTCTGAGCCAAAGCTTTTGTTTTCAATGTTTATGGTAAATTATAGCACTGAAAGGTGGCAGACAGTGGAGCATTGGAGTTCTGGTAAGGAGACTTTGAGGATTTTTCCTCAGACTTTTGGATCATTGCTGAAAATAAACTCTGTGACCAATACAAGTTTAGGATTCTTACACATTGTGTTCATCATGACACTCTTCTCAAATGAACACAGGTTTATAAAAAGTTGGCTATAAACAAACTACCCCACCGTCTCATGACTTAAACGTCATGATTAAGCTTCTGACAACTCTTTGGATTTTTACTTTAAAATGTTTTTCCTGGAAGTTTGAGTTAGAATATAGTTCGCAATTGTAAACACAATGAGGCTGTAAGTGCGGACTAGTGGGAATGAGTTCAGTTCGACAATTAACCAAAAAACCCCATTAAAAAAACCCATTGAATACATGAGGGTGGAATCGGAAGTGCTAAAATACCAACTGGGTTCTGGGTTTTGGTCTACGAAAATACATCATTCTTTATCTGACATGTTACCGACACACAGGCAGACAAACAATTTCAATGCTTTCCCAATGCTTGCGGCTGTGCAAGGCTTACCAAATCAAATATTTTGATTAAAAGCAGAATTATCTCCTGGCCTGAGATATGTGAGATGTTGCATAGGAAATACATTTGCTCATGATGACGAAGATTTACGAGCCATTTCAGGCCACAAAACCACATCAATTCTCTCCAGTACAGCAGCATCCAATCAGGCTAATGTAACCCAGCCATCTAACCTTAGATGCCATCTGCAGCTTTCATACGCTCTTAGAAAAAAAGGTTTATTTGGGGTTCTATACAGAACCCTAATGTTATTGACTTTTATATAAAGGTTATATAAAATCCATAGGCCTTTATGCAATGCCTGACAGAACCATTTAAGGTTCTGTATGTTGTTTTGTAATATGCAGATGCATCTGCACATAAGCAGGTTTAAATGACCCCCTGTGAGGGCAGAAGGTGTCTTATTTAACAGTTCAAACTGATAACAGACTGACACTGGTGGTTTCATTCAATGCAGGATCAAATGTCCTGTTTCTTGCCTGCTTTTTTCGTGGACTGCGGTCTTTATTTATTTATAACTAGGCTTGAATATAGGTGGGAAGTCACTGCAGCAAATGCGCCCAGGGAACATGACACAGTAGGGAGTGTTCAAAGGCAACAGAATCAACGAAGAATCATGTGTAGCTGTCATTTGAGTCGGTGCGTGTCTTTAAAAATGTTGAACCTGAACCTTTAAACCTGAAAGATCCTTTGCTTCTTTTGGCAGTGTTTGAAATAAAATATAAAGGTGTTTCTTTAAACCATTTCATAATGAGAGTTTTCCTTATGTCTGGAACAAGATATTGGCCAGATTATACAAGTCAATCCTATGCTGGGCATATAAAGAAAAGAATAGAATAGAAAAATAGGCATTTTGGTGGATTTAGGTGATTCAGATAGCATGTATTACATCATTTTTATCCTCCAAATAACCCTTAGGCCTATATCCCTGTCTATCAGTCCACGTTTTAATTTTCATTCTGATCTTTCTCTCGCCGACAATAGCAGATGGTCGTCTGCCAAAAGTTGCATGTTCTTAAGAACCGGCCCAGATGATTTTCTCCTGCTGTTATCTGTGACTGTAGACTACCCCCTCATAATGACTAGTTTGATTATGCAATTGCTGTGTCCACTACCATGAGAAAGAGTATGTGATACTCTGACTATATGCTAATGTGTGCCGTATACAGTATATGAGGGACAAAGATTCCCCTATATTTCTGTACCCTCCCAGCATGCATCACTCTCAAGCATGCCATTTAGCTGTCTGCAAGTTTGTGATGACTGAGGATCACAGCCAACACGTTATTGATTATTGTACAGTAAGTATTATGACTGATGGCTAAGATTCCTGTGGATTTACAAGATAATTATCTCACTAATTGCAGGATTAATGGAGCCCATTGTGCAGATGCAGAACTTATGTATAATTAACGAACATGTGGCAATGTTACAAGAAACACAACAATGAAATTTACCATCAATAGACCTGTGATGCTGTATTTAATTTGACACAAACAGACTTACAGGTTTTTAAAATCTACTGTATAAGCCCCTTAATTTATTTCTAATTTTGACAGCCCATTTTCTGTTTCATTGAACGGATTAGTTTTGTAATACAACATGACTCTTTAAAGATAAGTTTTATTTGGTTATAAAGTGAAGCTGTCCAAAAAAGTCTTCTTTGGGTTGAAGGGCAAATGATTGTACCTAAAATTGATCTAAAACGATCCCCGAAGGCCCTAGCAAATATGAGTTTATGCAATCAGAACACAGACTGTGCTGTAATGTTTTTAGTTGCAATACCTACACATAATCATTCAGCTGGAGCTGCAGATTTGGGAAGATTTCATACGCTTAAGCATCGTATTATACTCATAAATGAAATCTCTCTTTCACTCTCTTGTACTCTTGGCACATTAAATACTATGTGATCTATAAATTGAGATTTTTTGGGGGAATTTTTGTCAGATAAATAATTTTATTAGACACCACTATCAAAAAACAACAACAAACCCTTAAAATAGTACTGGATGGATAACATAGAATGTTGTTGCACTCCATTGAATCTTCTGCCTGTAACAGGAGTACAGTTTGAACAAGTTCTCTTTGTTTATCTTCATAGTGTCACAACCTGGCTCAAGGGTCATGACAAAAGAAGAAACGAGACAGCATAAATAGTCAAAAGTGATTTATTTAACAAAAGAGTAACTAAACATAACTGCTTAAATTTGTAAAGTATAGCTCTGTAACAAATAAACTCAAAAAAGGATGTGGCTATCGGGATGATCAGGCCATGTTAACGTCTAGATTGCAGAGAAGGGAGTGTAGTTTGACCAAGTGGAGCTTTATCTCCCCTGGCTCACAGTCACAGATTCCAGGTACACCCAATCAGCAATCACCTCAGCAAAGATGATTAACAACCACACAGGTATCACTCCCACAGAGAGGCCACACTGGATCAGGGCCCATCACAATAGAGAATGTTAAGGAATTAAACATGATTCCCCCTGTCAGTCCCACTCAGTAATATTACACTGACTTGTTTCATGGTGTTAGATAAGGCTCTTACTCAGCTGTAGTAATCTTGTATGCAGCCACACAGCCTTGTGGTGAGATTTAAGGGCTTTAGTGACATTCTTTCTCCCACATTAATCTTTGTCATTCTGTGCTATACAGCCAACTAATACAGAAGCAGATTCTTAGAGGCAGATAAGATTTATGTCTTCCTTTGTGGTCTCAGAATATTTGTTCCATGAATGTTTGCTTCCTATAAATTCTTGATATATTATCTCAGATATTGAGCTGTAAACCATAGGCACACACATTAATGTAGCGACACCGATGAAGATAAAGAACAAACCGTTTTTTTTTAACACAGCAGTGCTACCTTAAATAATAAATAGCTAGAAGCCTATTACTAAATTGTCACGATTTACTATCATTTCAATAGTCCAACTAGTGGCTGTTTCCTTTCACACTATAATGTTGTAATAATAATAATTAAAAAAAAAAAACATACTGCTTTGAAAATAAGGGTGGGAACCAATAAGAGTTGGTGTCTCATTTCGCTGGGATACGTGTAACATTCGAATTCAGGAAAAGCTCCATTTTGAGTAAAAACGACTTAAATTTCGGGCTGTTTTGCACATGAGAATCACATGGACTACTTTTATTCGTTTTTTATCAGATTTTTCCACCGCCACCCTTGTATTTTAACGATGTATCATATGAGGCAACGTCGTCAGGGTGAGTAAATGACAGGATTGTTCGAAGCAGTTTTTCCAATAATTGTAGTTTCTGTTTTTGTCCTTAATTATAAGTCGTTTTTTATTATTTCATTTTTAAGAATTAACATAGACTACCCGTGGGCAATTGGCCTAGGCTATATGTGACCGGCTGTTTGTTCTCAGAGAAAAAAAGCTGCCAACATGCTTGCTGTCATAATGTTTATAAGCAGCTAACATCTAACGTTAGACTAGACTAGGCTATCCAAAGTGAAAACCTCCATGCTCATTTCTCACATGAACAAACAGGTGCACATATGGACTCCCTTTGAGGAATGAGATTAAGGATTATGATTAAGGTGTATGTTCCTGTGTGTTTTAATCTGTCCGTGTATGGGTTTGTGCAGAGTGAATGACCAAGGTTCAAAAGTTTGCTTGTCATGCTTTCATGAATGTGATATCAGCTCTTTCTATGAAATGCTTTACTTGATTATGCTGGAAAGCAGGGGAGCGTAATGCTTCACATCTCTTTATTTTGTGAATGTTTCTTTTATCCATCACTATTAGAGTGAATGGAGCAGTTTTCTTTTTGTAAATGCTACATTTTTACTTGCTGGTGTACAATTTAGTCGTATGGCTGTATAAATCTTATTAAATAATAGGCTACATTAATACATCAATCTTAAATGTGTTGTAAGGGGTGGGAGGCCTTTATTTGCCACTGCATTTTAAAAAAATCTGCCCGCAAGGTGAAACGATAATGTTTGCTACACAATAGCACACAATTACCACAGCTCAGGATAACCTCATGATTCAGGTAATGAAATGTAGCAGGCCTGTCAAAGACTGCCTATAACCTTGAGTCTTTGTGTTGAAGGCTCTGTTCAACAAGCATGGAGTCACGCTGAATCATTGCTTTAACCTTGAGTTCAGCACATAATAACCCCCCTGCATACTAAAATCATCTTTTTTAGTCTCAAAGTCTTAATTTTTCAGTATTGATCCGTGGAGGGAAATTTAGCAGCAGTTCCATGATGACTTGATAGATCTGACAAATTTTAGTTCAATTTCACTCTTATTGGCTAAAAAGATAATCAAATAAATTGTGCATTAAATTATGTTTTATGCATTTTCTGAGAAATGCATAGTCACATTTCCCACACTTTTTTAAATTATGTTTTTGATATCAGTCTTTACATGGTTCAAGTAAACCGTCTTACAGTCCTTATGCACCATTTACAATTTGAGTAAGTCAGAAAGATTTTTTTTCTTTTGAAAGAAATGTAATACTTTTATATAGCAAGGACACATTAAATTAATCAAACATGTATTAAAAGATTTAAAATAAATGCTGTTATTTATTCATCAAAGAATCATTAAAATATGTATATGACAGTTTCCACAACAAATTAAGATGGACAACGGTTCAACATTTATAATAATCAGATTTTTTTATTTTTATTGAATGAGTTCTGAAACATCATGTGACACTGAAGACTGGAGTTTGGCGGTCATCACAGGAATAAATTATTAAATTTGAAAATATATTAAGAACATTTTTTGTAGGACACAGTGCTGGACTTATGTTTGGCACTTTGCAAGGCTGTAATATAGGACTTAGGCCTTCACTGCTCTGAATGCTTCAATGCTCTGGGCCTGTTCACCTAAACAGCTCATTAGTCAAAGCTAGCCTAGAGTAACAGAATGAAACACCTTGCTGTATTCTGGAAGGGGTCATGCCCTGCTGCTGTGCATAATTAAATCACTTGGGATCCCATAACTCTGAACCAAGGACACTTCACCCATACAAAACACAAAGTCAGATTTACTGTACAGTACATATTGCTCACATAGCTAATGATGTCACTTTGAGTGTTTCAGTCTAAAGTATCTTGTCTCTGTCATGGCTTTTTTGATCACCAGAGCAACCTTTTGATTGATATCAAATGCATTTGTTTACAATACAGAATGTCAATACAAAACAAACCGTAATATTGGAATAATCCGTCTTTTTAGGAATATGTGTTTTAGTTTTATATGCGTTTTACGGATTCATCTATATAATTTGGATTATGGTGCTTCATTTTTCCTGTTTTGGCTGGGAAATTTTCACAACCCTCAGCATGCTGTAAACATTGGCGCCCCCTAGAGAAAATTTGAGTAGTACAGGCAGCTAGAGAAGTGCACAGTCATCATGCAAGACAAGCAGCCTGTGAGAACCGTCACTGTGTAGCACTAGACTAAACTCAGTCATTCTGGTAAACTGATCATACCCTCAGGTAGGGGTTGAAGAATAATCACATAAAAACAGACCATATTCTGTTGCTCTGCTTGTCTGTCATCTCTATCCAAAAGGCACAGCAAACATTTCCCATCGTACTCATCTTACAGGGCTTTGCTTAGGGACTGAAAGCATTGAGAAACAGCCACTATAAACACAATGGCTAATTATATTACTGCTCATTTTCTCTCCATTACAGTCAGAATGTAAGATGAGCTCTCTTTTATTTCTGCAATGATCAAATTTAGGCCACTGGAATATTTTCTTTTTGATTAGTTCCATTTAATTTAGGGAACACACATTAGGAATAGTGATTGAGGGTTAGGTGGCTTGCTAAATAACCCACCTAACTTGGGGTTAGGTCGGTTACCAGTCTGACTCTTTAACCATTAGGCCACGACTGCCCCAAATAATAAAATCATACAAGTCATAAATCATTAGAGTTTACCAAATTTCTTCAGCACATTTCCTTCATAAATGAAATTCACCCACTGTGTCCTCAGTGGCTCAGAATGCCGGGAGTTGACACATGGCTGGCATGTTGGATTAGTTGTTTTGTTTGAATATTAAATAATTGAATTAAAAGATCATTCACATCGACTCATTTTACAATTCTAGCCCTTTATTTAGATTAATTACAATTAATTGGTCGTTAAAGGTGGGGTATGTGATTTTCTATTTTGACCATTTTTTCAAAATCTCTTGAAATCCTATTCCTAACCCACTACAGCAACTGAGTTAGAATAGGGTGACCATATTTTGAATACCAAAAACCAGGACACTCGGCCTGGCAAACAGATACTCAAATGAAACGCAGATTTCGTTTTAACTCCTACGGTGGCCAATGTAGTCCAAGATTAACTCAAACGTAAACATGAAAGGCGAAGCTTGAATTAGCGTATGTCCCTCTTTGGCTAATGTACTTTCAAGATGGAGGGGCAACATGGCGACCGACATTAGAACCCCTTACCCGTATGTATTTTCATTGGCATATTATACACTCACAATAATACTTTATTACTTGAACGAACTATACATTAATGAGCACATATATTTTTGAAAGAACTAAGTGTTTTTAGCTAAGAATAAACTAAAATAGTTGCACAGTGTAGCTTTAACATCATTCAGTAAGTAATCACTTTTGCTGGGAACAAAAAAAACCCCATCACACATTAGTATTAGCAATGAAATATGACATTTTCTGAGCTGAGCCTTCAAAACTGCAAAAGCCTCTTTGTTTGCTCATCTAGGTGAGCTTATTTGCTAATGAGACCCTCATTAGCAGATTAGGCTTTGGTATTCTATTTTGCGACATATATGGCAATTAAAGAAATAAAGTCCACAATCCCCACAGCAAAGTCAAGTAAGCAATATGTCAAAAGAATGCCAGACTGAATTTGCTAGACATTTTCCTTAAGGTAATGGGAATGATGCAGAGCTTGACGTGCATGGGCTCATAAAATAATATGATGTCGAGCATCGCTCAATGACCTTCTTGTGTTTAGACACGATGTATGGAGTCACTTATTAGGGAGTCACTAGTGAGGTGTGAAGTGCAGCATATAATCATAATGCTTGGAGAATCTGATTCTTTGAGAGGGTATTGAATGAGATGCTCTTTAGCTTTATCTCCTTATGGTGTCTCTGCTTTTCAAGCTGTTTGGTAATTTGCTCTTTGGTCATGCAGTTTTCACTGGCCTCTTCATCAAGCTCTCTCTGAGTGCATCTTCTTATTCATTAGGTTTGACATACTTGTTGATGATACAGTTGTTACAGTTTTCCTCTTAAATCCCCAGTTCTCTATCATTTGTCTTCCCAGTTCCACTCATTGACTAGTCATAGAAATGCTGCTGTCTTTGGTTTACTTGAACTTGTAGATGATGGTGAATGTGGTTTGATGCAGCAGTAGGCTCTGTGCAGCTATCATGAGGAGGATTATTTTGAGTTTTCTTTGTTGATACCCTACTTCATAGGCCTAATCCCTATGATGCCAGTGGACACGTGGTCAGCATTGTATATATATATATATATATATGCAAATGTAAAAAAATATAATGGAAATTTAAATGTAGTTACTGATACTGAATATGTAATGCTGTAAAAATATAATGGAAATTAAAATACATTGTTGGATGATTAAAACATGGCATTTTGCCTGTTTATACCTGCAGTGCAATGCAGAAAATGATATTACAACAATAAGGTCTAAATGTAACTAAACTGGCCCCTCTAACAGTACAACTGGCCCCAGCTTGACCCCCCAGTTGACCCCCCAATGGTCTAGAACTGCCACTGGACTTAACAGACATGTACTTGCACTAGCCATTGTAAGTACACAAGACCGTCATTTTAGACAGCAAGGGCCGAACACATTCTCCTAACCCTTTCCATGGTGTGCATGCAAAACAGGAGCAGTGATTTAAGACTGGTTATCTATTTAATATTTATAATTGTTATTATCTCTGTAACAGAAATTCAGACCCCAGGGCTTGTCTTTTCCTGGTTTTCTATAATTACAGTTTTTCTGTTTTGTTCTGGCATTAATGCAGTGAGTGCAATCCTGTGGACTTCACACAGGCTCCCCTGGGCATTAGCTGTTGCCAATGGATGCACTGCCTGCTCTATATAAACCAATTAAAATAATTATACCAACTCCCATGCAGGCAGAAAATGTGCCCTTTTAACACTTATTAGTGCCATTATATATAATGCTAAAAATGTTTTGTTAAGAGATATTTGGCCTGTTAAACCTTACTGAAATCCCTTCTTTTAATTTTTCAATGTATTTTACATGAAATAAAATTAATTGTTCGAAAATTCAATTCAATTATTTTAGATGAAAAGTATTGCATATTTTACTTATGCAGAGAACCTTGTATTTCGATTTATATTATCGCACCTAGTGGAGTCAGCATGGCTCCTCCAAAAGGGGGAAAAAGGTGGATGATGTTCCTTTTATTGGAGGATGTATTTGAGTGCATAAAAAAATATTTTTTTGGTGAAGTAAATACTAGTGAAAAAAAAGAATTTAATTCGCATGAAAAAGTTAGTTCAGGCAAGAATAAAAAAAAAAAACGAAGTAAATTCCATATCAGTACTTAATTCAAGCAAATAGAAATGAAAGTGTAAATATCAACTCCATAAAATTAAGTAAAAATTACTCAACTTTTCTAATACTGGGGTTCCCATCATGCACTGGACCTTGAATAATTAATGAGGTTCATTTTTCACTGTTTTCCAGCAGCATTTACACTGTTTTATCATTGATTTTTGTTGTCAGCATTAGTAACTTGCCATTTTGTGACATTTCGAGTAAATTTTTTGCTCAAAATGACACATTCAAACACAAAAACGACCCATCAAATGTTACCACCAGTGTGTATTGTCTACCAAGTATTGAGGTCTGCGTTCACACATTCAATTCAATTATATTCAATTATCAAAGCATGATGAGACACACACTGCAAGTATTGATTACTTAAACATTTCTGAGTATACCATATACTTTAAGAGTATAGTCAAATTCAATGTTATAATGTTCGTGTGAAATGTTGTACAAAGAAAAAAATAATGAAATAGAATAGATGTTACTTAACCTTTTTAGATAAATAAAAATTACTTAATTTCTTATATAACTTTCACTTAACTTAGTTAAGTTTAGTTTACTTAATTATATGAGTGAAATTTACTCAAAAAATATCAGTCAAAAAACTTGCCTTGAAAAAATTAAGTAAATTTTACTCATTGTTTTTTTACAATGAGATGATATGTGAAAAGTTCATTCGACCAGTAGGGGCTAGGCTTGTGCTGCTGTGTCATTGCGTGTGTATGTTGAAATATGCGGTACACTTTTCTGCTCTCAAGAAACTGTAAGTAGGTCAGAACAAGAGAAGAGCTGCTCTCTTCATCACAACCGAGGCCCAAAGAGGCAATCATCAAAAACGCGTCCCTAACCATATCCTGCAGTCTTAGCGCTAATAGCAATGTCAACTCAAATTCACTGTTGTGATTTCATCTAGATAGAATGTCCAGAGTGATCAAATTGTTGGCTGACTGTCAGAACAAACTCAAAATCTCTCACCATTTGATCACCCTTGGCCATCACTTTGGATATAAGTATACAGTGTTTTTTTTTAGTTTTATTAATAGATATTTAATAATAGCTAAGTGTTAGTATTAATGGTTCAAGTGTTGCTGAAAAATATGCGTTTTCGGGAGTTTCTTGAAAATAGCTAAATACTCGGGTAGAGATGGGCAGGTCATTCCACCAGCTTGAACAGGCAGGGTAAAGGTCCGTGAAAGGCCTCTTTGGGATGGAACCACAAGGTGCCGTTCACTTGCAGAACGCAAGTTTCTGGATGGCATAGATCTGCAGTATTGAGTTTAGGTATAGGGCTGCAGAGCAAGTGTTTTGTCTGTAGGCAAACATCAGTGCCTTAAATTTTGATGCAGATCACAGGCTTCCAATCTGAGGCAGCACCGTTCGCTATCACCTGTTGTTTCCTATTGTGCAAAAAATCCTGTATCCAATAAATAAATCTGTTGTCTAAACAATGGGATTTTAACTTTGATATTAGTCTTTTGTGTGGGACAGTATCAAAGGCTTCTTGAAAGTCCAGATAAATACAGTCAACTATTTGTCCTCTATCCAAAGCTTGTGACCATTTGTCAAAAACTGTGAGTAACTAAAGAGAAGTTGTGAGTAACTGAAGTTGGTCTCTCTGCTCAGTCGCTCACGGCCCGAACGCAGAAATTTCTCGAAATTTCGGTTTCGGCCCAGACTTCTCATTTCGCCGCATCCCTAATTTCACTTATTGATGACATCATACCCTTGGGCTGCAGGCACAGCAGGTTCCACCATAGTTATTGCCTGCATGTGTTGCATATGTATGTGAATTTGGGGGTGGAGGCATCAACATGGAGATATGATCCTTTTTGGTAGGAATGTGTTTGATTTGGTGATTTCCAAAATCAACAATATTTACAAGTAGCTTACTGCACCTTTAAGTCAAGTCACCATTCTTCATATAGCACCTTTATTTATATAGTGTAATTTTTCCATTCAAGTCAGTTCAGTGTTGATTCAGTTCAGTTCAATAACAGTGTAAATGTATGTCAGGTGTTGAAGTCAGTTATGAAATAATTTGGTTATGAACTCAATTCAGCAAAGTTTTGTTCTCATTCAGTTGTCGATAATATCTACGTCAGAGGGGGGAGGGGGGCAGTCTAACAGTTGTGTGCTTTATTCCAGGCTGCATCACAAGGCAGATTATGAATTGCTACCATTCAGAATTTTTAAGAACATAAAGAAAATTAAGAACAGTAAGGACACGGTTTGGAAATCCAGGGATGGAGAAGCGTCCCATTGGCTCTCCATTATAAAATATAATTAATAATAACAACAACAATAATAATTTAAGAATGTTGGCACCACTGGCACATGGGAATATGCAATCGGAGCAGAAATCCTTCAACAGCTGTTACCTAATTTCTCTAATCTAAGAGTGCCCCCTGCAGTCAAGTTACTCTAATGTACAGAAATGAAAACATGAAGACTTGCTTTAATGTTTTGGTGTAAAAAAAAATTAAATCTCTTTCATTCCCACATTGCTAAGTATATATATTTTTAATGTTTTTTTTGTTACGGTTATGTTATTTTACCCAAATACAATGCATGAAATACCTTTTCATTTTTAAATATATGCTTTGTGCGGAGACAGGTAAATGATTTTGGAGTACTTTTTCATTTAAAGAAATGAAATGCAGCAGCATCACTGTCAGCTGCTGATAATTGGTGATACTAAAGATATTAAGGATGAGTCATACCTCTTTGACAAGGGCATGTATGTGTTTATTTTTGGAGCGTCGTGCTAAAAATACAGTCGATTATAACTGGCTGTCGCACAGGGAGACGGTTGGACTGTTATTGCTCAGAGGCAGCCTGGAGTCTATGGTCTCCTGAGTTGTCATGGAGACCATTGTATTTTGGCTCTCCCGTGATTGGTGCTGCCGGGTTGAGCAAGTATATGCTATTTCTGTCTTTTTCAACACCTTCAGCCCTGCTGTCTTTCTCTGCCTCCTCACTCAAACATGAGTGTTCTTGTTTCACTCCTATTGTTATCTTTCCCATTCCATTAATCCTTTCAATGACAGTCAGCCCACCAAGCGTCTTTCCATGCGTCTCGCTAACGATCTATTGATTCATTGATGTTGCGATCCGATGTAAGCAGCTGTACTGGTTGTCCACAAACAAAGGGAGGAAGACTCGTGTCAGTGAACTAAGAACCAGATCAAGTCATGCATCACTGTGATCGCAGATCCAGATGAGCCAACAACATCTCCAGTGCCCTGTGGCTGTGTTTTCTCTTGAGCAAAAAGTTACAATATCTCAAATGAAAGGGGTCTCAAGTGTCTGAATGTGTTGCCTTGCAAGCCGCAGTCTCTCAGGGCTGATCTCCCAATGCTCTGTTTACATAGACAGACATATAAAACAGCAGTGGAGCTAGAACAGTTCATCCTCTAAGCTTAGCTAAAATGAAAAATACTATTGTCATAAATGTTTTCATTTTAAAAAAAATTCACAGCACTCGTGTTGTATTAACTAAATGTGTGTGGTTTCTTGCATTAAAAATTACTGAGACTATATTGTCTTATTGCAAGTCCTACAGTCCTGTTCATCGTTAGTATCAATTATGCATAAGGTTTTTTTTATTATTATTATTTCTTCTCTGGGTGATTTTTACTCTCACAGAAGGTGAATTTATAGTCCAGCTGTTCATTTTGTTTCAGAATTTCTAATGGGTAAGGTCTGTCGTAACCATTATTGAAGCGACTGTCATGTTTTGTTCTACAATATGAATTACATACAGTCACACCTCAAACGTGAACTTTTAAGTTGCTACATAAAGGACCAGTGTTGGGTGTAATTTATTACTAAAATTATGTACTGTAATTTAACTACTTTCCATTGAAAAAGTAAGAGATTCTATAATTTAATTACAGTTACTTTGGATATGTAATTGCACTAAGTCCTGTCTCGACTATAAAAATGATATAGTGGATTAATCATCAAAATTTTACATCTAATGTTAAAATTTATGTTTTTAATGTAACATTCCCCTTTTAAATACTTTAGTCAGTTCAAGAATAATGTATGCAATTTTTTATTATTTATTTGAAAGAATTGAGAGCATTTGCATATCTATCCTTGTTTGTATTGTTTAACTTGATATAGGATTTAGAAAGTAATTGCATAGTAAAAGGTAATGCAATACTTTTAGAGAGTAATTAGTACAGTAATCTAATTACACTGTTGAAGATGAAATTAATGACTTTTTTAGAGTAACTTAACCAACACTGATAAGGACTACAAAAAAGGATGTCAGTTTTTGTGCGTTCTCAAACCATTTTTAGTCCTTTTGGTTCATTTTTTCACCAACATACCTCAAAAGTATACACAAATATACCTCAAACATTCATTTTGAGAATCTTGTTGTGTTTTTTTTTTCAATTAAGGTTCATTTCAAATAAGGTTAATAATTAAGTTTTTTTTTTCAATTAACTCATTCTAAAACCTGATTTAAATGTGTGGTCATGCAAATTGCAGTCATCATCCAGTCGTTTCGATAGGAGTCCAGACTGTCCACAATTTCCATATGCAGATTTTACAACTAAAGTTTGTCACGTGGCAAGCTTCTTGATTTGAAAGTAACTTCTTTGTGAGCTGTGCTTCATACAGTGCCATACTATTGACAATGAACAATGTAGCTTTTTTTTCCTGTGAACTTGCAGTTTCGAGATTTGTGGTCACATTTAAAGCAATAAGATCAGAGTGCAATATGTAAGGAATAATTGACGATGGGCTGTTAAATCAATAAAAAAAATTATTCAATGGCCTTAATCAGCTATTCCGCTTGTACGGTTACCATGCATCAAAATATTGTTCAGGTGATGCAGTTTCCCAAGAAATTTTTCCAGCAGCTGTGCTGTGCCGGAAGTTGTTACCAGGCCACGCGTCCCGGGGGAATGTACCTCCGGAAGATTTTTTTTTTTAAAAAAATAACTCCTTAAACCATGACTTCTGGCAAGTTGAAATGGACATTTTGAGACATACAAATATGAAATACCATCAACAAATTAAGGCATGATTATTGCAGAACGTACCTTGAACTGGTCACAAACTGAAACCATAATTTTAGACAGGATTATTCATGTTTTTCCTTTGTGTTCATTTTCTTGATAGGGGAAAAATGAAACGGCAACTTATTATTAAATTTTTTTTAATCTATTAACATTATTTAATGCACAATGAATGAAGTGAACAAACATGAACAATTAGGCTAAGTGTTTGTATTAAATAACATTCACAAACATTAATTCATGTTATAAAAATATATTGTTGAAATTTGTAAATTTTTACAAATTTTTGAAACAGTATTTTGCATGATTTCTTAGTTAAATATTGTTTATTTTTGTCTCTAATTAATGGGGTGGTTGATTATGATTTCACTTATTTAGTGTGTAATGTTGCTGTTTGAGCATAGACAACATCTGCAAAGTTACAACGCTCAAAGTTCAAAGCAGTAGAAGATATTTGCTTTTACAGAAATCATTTTTTAAGGACTACAACAAACGGCTGGTTTGGACTAGAAGATTTATCCCGGGTTAGTGACATCACTAACCCTAAAATTTACATAAACCCCGCCCCCCGGGAACACGCAAACAGTGTTGAGAAGAGGAAGTTGTTGTAGTAGAACGCATTTAGGAGTCTGCTCAAGCTGTCGTATCCGTCTTTTCACTAGCATGTCACTCTGTAGGCATCCTACAACAGTTCTCACACTAAGGATTTAAATATAATTATGAAAGAATATGTATATAAATAATAAATGACTTGAAGCTGGTTAACTCCACATCAGCTGCATAAACTCATCAACTAACCATTCAGAAATGTCTTGTTGCCACTTGTTGATCCTCTCCATTATTGTCCGACTTCGGTTTGAACATAAAAGGTAGAACAGTGTCTGACGTTTTAGTGTGTGTCTGCAAGCTACCTGCTAACATACGAGCTCTTGAAGAGCCCCTTAATTCTCGTTTTTAACTTTTGAATCTCTGTAGACACCTGGCGCCTTCCAAAGTCTCATAGCCTTTTAACCATTTTCTGTGTGTTCCAGATATCACCAAAATGACAAAACGGCTGATATTTTCTCGTAGTCCCTTTGTGCCTTGGCAGACTTTGCAACCTCAAACAAACAATAATCAGGGTCTCATGAGAGGGATTTTAACGGATTGGACACAGAGATCAACCCAGGGCTAACTGGAAGAGATTGAATGAGAAAAAAGCGAGTGTGTTTCCTTGCAACACACCCCATGGATCCCAAGAACCTGACGTGGCTCGTACCGCATCTCATTTTTTTGCGAACGTATGCGCCTTTGAGCCTATGGACAGACGCGGTGGGAACGGGAGGGCACTAGGACCTGGTGATGCGAGGAGGGTTGCCTGCCTGCCTGCCTGCCTGCATCCCTGTCTCCTCTCCATTCTGTTCTGCAGTTGCCCTGTGCGTGTGTGTGGGAGAGCACATGTTTATGTGTGTTTGTGTGGATGTGTGTGTGTCAGAAGAGGGGCAAGAGTGGGTTTCACACGGCGCCGCCTAAAGAGACGGAGCTTTTTGTTATCTTTCTGTTTTCTCAGAAGCGTTTACATCAACCTGACCACCTGGATCAGCCGCCTTCCTGAAGCATCGCTGACGGGGGAGGGGGCGATCTCTCTCTTCTCTCTCTCTCTTTATCTCTATCTCTCTGTCTGTGTGTGTGTGTGTGTTTGTGTGAATGTGTGTCTGTGTGTACATGCGTGTGGGTGGGTGAAAGGGTGAGGGGCGGAGAGATGAAAGGGCCAGGTGAGGAGGGGTGTTGGGTACCTCTCTCTCTAGCTTTCTCGCTCTCTCTCTCTCCCCCTCTTTTTATCTCTCTCTCACTGTCGTGCGACACTAACCCTGGAAGCTGAAGAGGAGATCCTTGCTGCTGGACCTCTCCACTACAGGTACGTTCTCCTCATCTACATCATATGGAGCCACGGTTCCTTTAGCTCTGCACCCCCACCCCAACGCCTGCTTAAACTTGTGCATCGTGGATGACATGCATATGTTGTAGTATTTCCAGACGGGCAAGTTGGAAAGGATTTTTTAAGATCTCAGTCTTGCAGACTTTTCTCAGTTCTTGCTTTTTTGGCTTTAGGCTCCATCACCAGGCTTGTATTCATGTTTGCTTCCTTTCTTAGGAATCTGGCCTTGAATGATGGTATTGACATACATGACATGTGTGTAATGTAGCACTGAATCAGCTCACCTCGGGGGATTATGGGAACTGTTTGGTAGCAGACAATAAACTCTGCACTCATGGGTGTTATAGTGGATTGTTTAGGTGAAGACAACAAACATCATGTTTATAAGTTGTAAAGGACCAGCATTGGTCACCCTGAGGGGGAAAGAAGAAGAAGGGAGGGGGAAAACACAAGGTTTCTGAACAACAGAGCTAGTTTTCATCGCAGTAAGTACTGAGTCATGTGCATATTACGGGGTCATATGTTTCTCAGTTGGCAGTCCTTGAGATTGTTAGTTGCTAGCTGATTCTTGTCTCACAAAGTGCAGGAGGGTTCACAGAAAGTCGACCATTTTAAAATGCATTTGCGGTTCCTACAGCTTCATCTCGGCCCTGCAGATCATGCATTTAAGTACATGAACGCTAATCTCAGTCCTTTCCTATAGAAAGCGTAGGGCTTTGTGACCCACACTGCCTTTTTTAAAATCCTTTACTCAACCACGACCCTACAAATGTATGAAACTCACTAAACACTGAACTGTGTGTTTATGTTTCTCATCATGTGCATGGGCATTAGCATCACTGACTGATGATAACCTCATAGATAAGTAATTTTCATGTTGATTATTTAGAGTATGCCATGACAAGGGCAATGTACAGTATGTTTAGGTTTCTAGATAACAGATCTTGACACAGCGGTTGATTATTTCTCTGTACTGCTTATTATGGAGCTATAGTGAGCGTATAATAAAGGCAAAGCTTGTCAGATAATCTAAAAATATGGTAGTGACATCTACATTAACTACTTCTATGATTCAAATATGACTAGCTGTACCAATGAGAGTGACTTTTTTAAGGGGCATATTTAGAAATGGCTCTTTAAAGGTGAAGTGTGCACCACTACCGCTAACAAAACGGCAAAAGGAATTTATGTTCACGTTAAAAGTGTAGTTTATTTTAGTGTTTTTATTTTACTTTTGTTCAGCAAAGATGAATTAAATTGATCAAAAGGGACAGTAAAGACATGTATGATGTTAAAAATATCTCTATTTGAAATAAAGTTTGCCATTACAGGAATACAGTAAATTAAGTTTTAAGATAGAAACAAAGTATTTTAAATAGGATTGTTTTTACAGTTTGGGATCAAATAATTGCAGCCTTGGTGAGTATACAAGACTTCTTTCAAAAATCTTACAGATCCCAAAATTTTGAATAGCAGTGTAAACATGTTAAAGGAGTAGTTCACTTTAGAAAAAAACTTTTCCTGATAATTTACTCACCCCCATGTCATCCAAGATATCCATGTCATTCTTTTTTCAGTTGAAAAGAAATTAAGGTTTTTGAGGAAAACATTCTAGGATTTTTCTCCATATAATGGACTTCAATGGGAACCAAACAGTTCAAGGTCCAAAAGACAGTTTCAGTGTAAACTGCAAACTGTTCAAAGGACTTTAAACGATTCCAGATGATGAATAAGGGTCTTATCAAGCGAAACGATCGCTCATTTAAAAAAACAAAACAAAGTTGAAGTTTTATAAGTTCAAATTGTCGCCTTAGCATTGTGCACTTGCTCAGAAGAAATTATGTTTCATGTGTGCCAATCGCTTTGTGTCATGATCAGTATTCTTGGTCAGACAAAGGAAGACAATAGCTCAACTACTCAAAAATCTGGTGTTCATAAGTGTAGTCCATGTTGTGAAAAAAAGACTCACAATGTTTACATTTTTTTCAGTAAATCCAGTCTACCAATGGATTATTTGTTTCTGCACATTTAACTGTGAAAGAGAGAAGTGTATTACCAACAAATTACACACTTTAAGGTAAAATCGTCCCATATTTTAAAAGTTGTGGATTGCCTAGCACAAAAGTAATCCTGACCTAGTAGTATACTAAGGCATGATAGCATACTATATTTATGGACGTGCATTTGTTGTGTTTTTTTAGTAATTAGTCTGTGGATGACAGTCTGTGGATTAGTGTTGTTGTCACTTAAAGAGTTCATCCAAAAATGAATTAGTTGGCGTTATTTACACACCCTCATGTTGTTCAAAACCTGTGTGGCTTCTTTGGAACTCAAAGACGACATTTTGTAAAATGTCTTAGTAATTTTTTAATCTATACTATGAAAGCCAATAATATAGACAAAAACAGTTACTGTCTATCTTAAACTATCTTCAACAGTTCCACAGAAGAAAAGAAAGTCATACAGGTTTGGAACACCAAGGTTTGGTGAGTGAATGATGACCGTTTTAATTCCAGGTGAACTGATCTTTTTAACTCTAAACACTCTGCTGTTCTGAGTATTAGTATTTTTCTTGCTAAATTATAGAAGAAGAGAAGGCTAAAACGTTATCTCTATAATCATCACAATCATGGTCATGTGAATAATCATGCAACTGTAGCTCTAACTGCTTTTTTTTCTGGCCAAACCACAGTTGCAATACCTTCCAGGTACAGAATAGCCCCTTCCCTTAACTACTTACAATCAGTTAACCATGAGATCATTGTGGTCATAAGCCTTGGGCAGAAAACAAAGTCTCTATGCTTACAGAGATGTCCTAAAACAACAGTTTATAACTGAATTCGATATTCTTTTAAAGCTCTTGTCAAAACACTGACCACATTGTGTCACAAGGGAGGGTCTGTGCCCTCAGAGAAAAAAACTGAATGGATTTATGCTGTTGAAAAACAAAGCTGGTCCAGTGTTTTTACCGTAAAATATGATATCGTAAAGTTGAGAAATGATGCATGTGAGGTAGTGTGCAAGGTGAGGTTATGACCATAAACACAGAACACATGATTGCAAACATTTTACATAAAGTGAAACAGTGTGATTTATGCATCTATGTTTGTGTGAATCAGATACAATGTATACACAAAAATTTCATTCCTGAACTGATTCTGATTCACAAGCTCTTGGTTCAGTTTTGAATTCGATTCAGTTTGATTTGATTCTGATTCATTTAGACATATTTCAGTTATAATATCCATTTTGCACATATACATGTATCATAAAACAATAACTTGCTATGGTAACTTATTTTTAAAACAGTAACCCCAATTTGTTATTCTTTTTAAATGATTCATTAAAAGGACCGGCACTTTAAGAGTCATTTGTTTGTAAATAGATCTACACTAGTTGTGCTGTATGTTCTTTTGATTCACTGAATCAGAAGAGTTCATATGTGTCATTGTTTGTGAATTGGATTGTGTTCACTTTTTGCAGCTCTATAGAAAGACACATTTTCCTGCCATTATTTCACTGTACACATCCTTTTTATCTTGCCACATTCAATTCTAACCTCTGGTTAAATATGATTTGTAAGTTGTAGTGACAATATTAGGATTTGAAGAATGCATATCAAGTTGGCTTTTTCCTCAAAAGTTGCTTGCTAATTTGATTGTCTCTTTCCACAGTTCCATCATGTCTCATTTAGATTTGTTGGATATTAACCACGATGGAGCGCCAGGGACTTAAGAGGTGAATATTTGAAGATGAAACTGGACGTTGCGACACCAATCTGCCCCAACTCCTGAGTCCGACCTCTACCAGCATGCCGTAACGCAGACAGAACCTCGGAACCGGAATTCCTCGCAGCCAGAATTATTGAACGGTACTGCTGGATCCCACTCTTCAGCAGGGGATGATGGGTGATAGTCCCATGAAAATCACCTCCGCCCACAATCCTTATTCCATCCTCTCATGGAGCATACAACCACCTACAACGCACCGTGGAACATCACCCACGCCACCTCTTGGCGTCCGAACGCAACTCAGCCTAACGTCTCAGGACTGAGTGTGCCCAGAGATGGACACGTCCTCCAGACGCTCGCCCTGTGCACCATGCTCCTAATGGACATACTGGCTATAGTGGGCAACTTAGCCGTCATCACCGTCATCGCCAGGACGCCGCGACTACGCAAATTCGTGTTTGTCTTCCATCTCTGCCTGGTGGATCTCATCGCGGCCCTGGTGTTAATGCCTCTGGGTATGCTGTCAGGTCAGGGCTTTTTCAACAAGGCTCTGTGTCAGGGTTACCTGTGTCTGAGCGTGGGACTGATCAGTGCTGCTATCCTCACTATCTCCGCCATCAATGTCGAGAGATACTATTACGTCGTTCATCCCATGCGCTATGAGGTGAAAATGACCATGGGCCTGGTGGTTTCGGTATTGATTGGAATATGGATCAAAGCCATCCTCATGTCCGCATTCCCTTTACTCGGCTGGGCACTTGACCGAGAGGAGGCGGGACTGACGCTGGGGAAAGTTGTGGGAAAAATTGCTGAACCAAAGAGCTGTTCGCTCCACTGGATGGATGGAGGCCCCCAACGACTAGTGTTCATGGTCCTTTTCACGCTCATGTACTTCCTGTGTCCAGTGCTCATCATCTTTGTGGTGTACTGCAACATGTTTAAGGTGGCCAGGGTGGCCGCCATGCAGCAGGGCCCAGTCCCCACGTGGATGGAGACTCCTCGGCCGCGCTCTGAATCTCTGAGCAGCCGCTCGAGCATGGCGGCCAGCCTCAGTGGTGCTCGAACCACCCCTCAGAGGACTTTCAGTGGGGGCAAGGCTGCGGTGGTCCTAGTCGCTGTAGGAGGTCAGTTTCTTGGGTGCTGGCTGCCTTATTTCTCCTTCCTCCTGTACTGCGCCGTCATGCCGTCCTCTCTCGAATCCCTCGCACACATGGCCCAACTGGAGGACCTGTTCACCTGGATTGGGTACTTCTGCTTCACCTCCAACCCTTTTTTCTACGGCTGTCTGAATCGACAGATCAGGGAAGAGCTGGCTAGAAACCTGGCCTACGTTTTCAAGTGGGGGCGTCCCGGGGAGGAAGAGCAGCTGCCCAGTCGAGAGGCTTCTATCGAGGAGAACTTTCTCCAGTTTCTTCAGGGCACAGGTTGCAATATGCGGCCAAGGAATTCCCAAAGCATATCCATCCCTCAACAGGAAGAGGACAATCCTCTCTCCACCGAGCTCCACAGGCCGTCTGTCGACTTCCACATTCCTGGCCAGATCATGGAGGAGACTTCGGAATTCATAGAGCAGCAACACATGAATGATCTTAATATATCAGACAATTGTATCAAGACTAAAGCAGAACTGCAAGGTTGATATTTTCAGATGTAAAATCTTTATTTAATATATCATATATTGTTGCTAAGGTTTACCATTGGATCTTTTTATACTCTGTCCAAGAATTTGTACATAGCTTGTTTTGAATTTTTGGTCGGTAGATTTCTATCATATTTCTTTTCAGGAGAGATGTTGGACTTATAAAATGACCTCATTCCAGCACATTACCGCTAGACAGAAACTTATTTACATAGATTCATCAACAGTTGTCCAGACAATCTAACATGGAAGCAACATTGTCATATGGAATCTGTATTCAAAAAGTGGTATGAACCACAAGTGGTTGATGTTACAAATTTTTGAGGCTCCTAATGTTAATTCAGACAACAAATAAGTCAAAAATTGGTTAATTCAGGATTGTAACAACAAAATTTGGAGCATGCACTAATACTGAACTAAGGTTGTTTGTGTGGTGGGTAGATTAATTCTTTAGTTGCCATAAAGTTATGGCCGTCCACAATGTCATATTTTTTAAAAAAATGTTTCTTTCCTCAAAAATGAATAAAAAAAATACATTAAATAATTTGGGGATGGTACGATTTTAAAAAAATGTTTTTGAAAGAAATCTCATACTCACCAAAGCTCACTTATTTGATATTTCAATTACAATTACATTTTTGATTTGGTACTCAAGAAACATTTCTTAATGTTGAAAACAGTTCTCTCATATATTTTGTGGAAACCATGATATTGTTTTTGGGACTACTTGTTGAATCGAAAGTTCAAAATAACCATTTATTTGATGCTTATGTATCATTAATGTCTTTACTGTCACTTTTTATCAATTTAATGTGTCCTTGCTGAATAAAACTATTCATTTCTTTCAAAAAAAAAAATTACTGACCCCAAAATTTGTAACAGTACTATTCCGACAAATCGAAAAAAGATGTTGAAAGTGTTCACACTCTAAGAAAGCACATATGAACGTCTATTCTAGTCATTTGAACAATAAAGTGCACACAAATGAACAACTCTAAAAAAAAATTGGAAATGTTCTCAAGAATCACATTCATATGGCAAGACTCGCTACTCAGGCGTTGAGATACAATCTCGGGTTGAAAAAAAAAAGTGTTTACAGGGAGTAAAAACTGCCTTGGTTTATTCAGTCACATTTTCCACACCTTGTGACATGAAGATGGCGGCCTCCACCCTGGGGCCTGGGGCTTGGTGAGGCACCTGATCCACAAAATGGCGGGGGCCAATCAGATAGTCTCTGACAAAAGGTTAACAATTGGGTCAGCTGCAAACATGTGCCACTACAGATGTCCTTTGAGATTTTGTACTTCTCCACCCACTCTCATAAGATAGAAACATTGCTTTTATTTGTATATTTTTAGACGTGATGAAGATTGTAATACACCCGAAGTATTTCACTCACTAGCAGGTTTCAGATCAGATGAGATCTGGAAGATAATGGCACTTCATATCTCTCTCCTCACTGCATTGACCATAAGAAAGTCCAGGCAGAGACTCAATGATCTCAGCTGGATCAAAAACAGTATGGTTGCGTATGCTAAATATCTTAAAGAGAGTTAGAGAGAAGATATAGTATAATATACACACCTTCTTTGTTTTATTTCATCACATTTTTAATGTACCTATCCATGATGTTTTAATCTTGATATATCATTAAAAATGTTTTTGGACATAGTACACAAACTGTTTTGGACATGTAGCATGTTATTTGAAGTACCTTGTACAGTCGCTGTACAGTACTATGGTACCACTACACAACTTTTTAATTAAGGAATTAAAAAGTTTGAAAGCCTTTTTTGTATCATCAAGTTTGTAACATCAAGTTTGTCTGAGATACATTTCAAATTCTGACACAGAATGAAATTAAAAGAAGCTGTTTTGTTTCCTTGTCGTTCTTGTGATGCAGACAAGACTCGTCTCACTGTCAATGGCGTACTGTTTATGGGTAAACTCCCGTGTCAGTGCAGTGCTGTGTTTTGCCATAAGCAGAAAGAGGTTGTGGCCTCAGCATACAACAGTAAAGTTAATGTCCATAACCAACCTCGGTGGTTGCTATTTTGGTGGTAGCTGTTTTAAGAGATTGCAGTGCATGGCAGTAAAGACACAAGGTCTCAGATTTTCCCTGGTAATGACATTAGCGCTGGCTGTTGTTTTGATGAAATAGGGAGGAGAGAAAAGAACACTGGGTTAAAAAAGTAACAAAGCAAATATAGCAAATCTAATTAAAAGAAAAAAAATATTGAGGCTTAATCTTAATTATTCACTTAATAATTTTGGGTTAAAAATAACCCAATGAGTACCCCGACTAAAGGGTGGTATAGCACCTTCCCAACTGTGGGTTATTTTATTTAACTTTTAAATTTGGTAAAAGAACCAAACAGTTAAAGGAGTAGTTCACTTTAAAAAAAAAAAAAAAAAAGTTTGCTGATAATTTACTCACCCCCATGTCATCCAAGATATCCATGTCATTCTTTCTTCTGTCGAAAAAAAATTAAGGTTTTTGATGAAAACATTCCAGGATTTTTCTCCATATAATGCACTTCAATGGGAACCAAACGGTTCAAGGTCCAAAAACAGTTTCAGTGCAAACTGTTCAAAGGGCTTTAAATGATTTCACATGATGAATAAGGGTCTTATCAAGTGAAACGATCGCTCATTTAAAAAAAAATAACAAAGTTTAAGTTTTATAAGTACAAATGGTCGCCTTGCTCTGTTCTGTGATGCACAATCGTGACTCTTCTGTTCAAACTCGGTTATCAAAATGAACAAATCTTTTTTTCGTGTCATTTGGTTCATTCAACGAACGAAATGAATGAGTTGACTCAGGAAAAGATTTGTTCATTTTGATGCACGAGTTCGAATAGGAGAGTCACGAACGCACATCACAGAACAGAGCAAGGCGATCATTTGAGCTTATAAAACATAAACTTTGTTATTTATTTATCAAACGAGTGATTGTTTCGCTTGATAAGACCCTTATTCACCGTCTGAAATCGTTTAAAGTCCTTTGAACAGTTTGCAGTTTGAACAACCGTTTGGTTCCCATTGAAATCCATTATATAGAGAAAAATCCTGAAATGTTTTCATCAAAAACCTTAATTTATTTTCGACTGAAAAAAGAATGACATGGACATCTTGGATGACATGGGGTTGAGTAAATTATCAGCAAAAGTTTTTTTTAAAGTGAACTACTCCTTTAAGTTAACTATCTATTTTTGACAAACATCAAGACTCTAAAATGTATTTATGAATGCATGTGAATGATCACAAAATTCAAGAAATGGGGGAAGGAAAATGTATATATTTATATCATTTTATGTAGTTAATCAATATCACACGAAGAGTGCCATTTCAGTTTTCTCCTCCAAAAATCAGCATGATTAAAATGTTACAACAACTACAAAATGTTGCAGAATAATGTAATATATCAATGAATAATAGCCTATAAAGAACCTTTGTGCCAAAAGGGTTCTTTCTTGTCATGATAGAACCTTTTTTAGCATAAAAGATTCTTTGGAGTGTATTTTAAATAGAATTTTATTATTGACATTAATATTATACTGTTTGATTTACCTCCAAGACTTTTGGCTCTATCAAAGAGAAAGATACCATCACAATCACATGTTATGCTGTTTCATTATTAATAACTGCCTTGGAGGACATCTTGAAATAACTCAGTAAACACATCTTGACAGAAAAGGACTGAAGATAACACATCATTATTTAGGAGGGCAAATGCCATTTTCAAGAAATACAGTGCCGAAAGTCCACCAGAGCAGTCCACAACATTCACATTGCTGCTCTCTCTCTCTCTCTCTCTCTTCTCACCCATCACTCCATCACCCATTACTTTATTTTTTTTTTATCAGATTTGGTTATACCAAATTTACAAATGATGACATCCAAGGGATTTTTTTTTTTTGAAAATTGATTTTGTCAGGTTTTGGTAACTTAGGCACAAATTTGTCCCCAAAACACACACACACACACACACACACACACTCATGTGCAAACACTCTGCAGACACACACTCATGTGCACAAACTCGCATCAGTGCGACACATCAATGTACTTTGATGTTTGGTAAGTAAGAGGGAGACCCCTAGTGGTGAAGTTCAAACAACCTGACCTTTTAGCTCTGCTGAGAGATGAAGGTGCTGAGAGCTTTGTGAAGTCATATGCAGCACTGGGGGAGTTGCTTCTCAGTGCTGATTAGAGATCAGTTTGTGTGTCACCTCATATATCGCTCCACCCAGAGAGTTTTCAAAAGTTCGTTTGGACTGTACTTCAAAAGTCAAGATAATGGCTTTCAGTACAATTACTATTCCAACTGAATTCAAATCCTGAATTCAAATCCAAACATTATTTGCTACAGTATCAAAATGTATGCCATAATTAATCAGTAATTGTAATATAAATACATTATTTATACCAGATCAATTACAGAGGTAAAGCCCAACGGGTGGTATCACCTACTAGATGAATAGATTCATAAATAATGAGTAGCCAGATTTCAGTGATCTTAGACAGGGGTGGGGAATTAATTAATGGATCCCAGGTCAAATGGCTATAGAAGTGTTAATGAATAAAGCACATTTTGGGATATGCATCTGTGTAAAGTATATCAGTATATTGGATTTGATGCCAGCTATAGGAACATTGCTGTTCTTAAGTCCGAGATCCGCAGTGAAACAAACAAATCCAGACTCAGCTCAACTGTGATTTAGTGGCGGAACACAGGCTTTATTCTCAACCACTGTGGGACTTGGTGTTTCCATGGTAACTTATCCTCTGTGACATTTCTCTGGCTAAGGGAGAGCGTTCATGGGCAAAAAGACCCTTATCATAACCACTTTACAAAGCAACAATGCAAAAGTTTGTTTCTGCACTGAGATGGCATGGTAGTTTGTAGAAATAAAAATGATTACAATTTTAAACAAAAGTCTGAAAGTTGAACTATTCTGTTGATTACAATCAGTTCAGTTTTAAAAGGCCAATAGCTAAATAACTCAAATGTCCTGCAATGCTTGATCTAATTCATTTTGCAGCGATTTTGTAATTTCTCCGGGGGCGCTCTTGCATCGAATATTGTGTGTTGACCCTTGATCATGTCTGTAGGCAAGAAATTCTTAAAGGGTAATTCACCCAAAAATGAAGAAATTTTGTCACCCAGAAATTTTGTCATCATTTAAAAAAAAATAAACTCACACAGGTGTGAACATGAGGGTTCATATTCGTAACCAGACAGTTAATAGACACCCCTGCAGCACAGCCTATGAGCGAGCCAGATGCTCAATGTGCATAGCATGTGCTGCTGCAATACCGTTTTACATATAAGCTTCAGTAAATCGAGGAAAATCACAGCAGCTGAACAAAAGTTTTATCACAGCAGCTGAACAAAGTTTTGCAAGGGCAATTTGATGTCTGACTAAGATATGTGGGACCTGAGAGAGGGCAATTTGCCAGTCATAGCCTACAAAAGGCCTGCACATACAGTAGCATTTCATTTTTGTATAAAATGCGATGATTTTGACCAAATGTATTTTACAACAGGAAAACTAGCTATATAGTATAGCGCCTAACATTCTAGCTGGTAAGCTGTTAATGAAAATGTAATGTAATGTCGCCGTTTCCATCGGAAAACCATATGCACAGGTGCGCCCCCGTGCTGTGTGTACTGGAACTACACCAAGCGACGAGTGATCCTCGTCACTGAGGTGATACTTATTTCTAAGGAATGTGTTCTTTGATTTTTGATTGCTGATACACTTAATTTATTACATGAAGAGTTCAGATGCAAAAACCTCTAAGTGGCATTTGAAATTTTCTTCTAAAATGACCATTTTTATCAAGCTTGTATATTTAAGTTCAGTAATTTCACTTTTTGATTTTCACTCATTCACTCATTTAAGTGAAATTACTGAACTTAAATATACAAGTTTGATAAAAATGGTCATTTTAGAAGAAAATTTCAAATGGCACTTAGAGGCTTTTGCATCTGAACTCTTCACATTTACTTAATTTATTACAATACATTTAATCATGTTATGGTAATAATATTAAATTATTGTTAATTCAAGGCTGTTAATATGCACGTATTTACAATCTAATTTTTGAATCTACAATATTCTACACCCTCCGGTTGTCCTCACATAAATGTAGTAAAACATGGTTTTACTATAGTAATGTTGTAATAGTAACTAAAATAAAAAAATAAAATAAAAAAAATTATACAAGATCGCTGTGAAATCTTTATTTATCATGCAGGATGTAATTCATGATTTAATTAATTCCAATGCTTAATTTATTTGATCTAAAATAAGCAAAAACAGTAATATTGTGAAATATTTTTACATTTTAAAATAGGCTAACTGTTTTCTATTTAAATATATATTTGAAAATGTGGTCAAAGCTGAATTTTCAGCATCTTTACTCCAGTTCAGTACTCTTCAGTGTCAAGTGATCCTTCAGAAATGAGGTCAGTGTTTTTTTTTTTTTTGTTTTTTTTTGTTTTTTGACAAACTAATAATCAGATCCTCATTGAAGAACGAGATAACAAATTAGCCTGCCCTATCAGTCGATTGTGCAACGATTTTCGTTTTAATCTGAATCATTTGTGAAATGGGCGTGTTCATTCAGAAGGCCCAACCAATAAGATTGGTCCCTCACAAGTCGCAGTCGATTCCTGTTGGTTCGTGTATCAGGCAGGGGAGAGCAGTCACAAAGGGGAGAGACTTCTAAACGAACCAAACATTTGATTCAGTGCATGGAAGTGAACCAGCAGCACGATTCGTTCATTTCAGAGATTCGTTCAAAAACACCGAATCGTTAACAGCACAACTGTGATCCACTTCGAGACGTTTAAGGTTAAATGATATGGATACAGTATTGGACACCGTTTTTGCGAAAAATAAATAAATGAATAAATAAATTGATGTTCAAAACAGATCGCATGAGCCTCGTCGATGGAAACTTTTTAATCACGGACTGTGTTTCTGGTTTTGGGTACTTTGTGCTGTCCCAGCCAATGTAGTTGCAGCGGTCAAGTATAAGATGTTATCTGCCATTTAACATGTTTTAAAGGATCTGTTTCCATACGCTGGCAGCATCACGTGCAAACCTGCCAACGCCTTTTCTCTCTTTGGCTTCGTTATTCTCCAAACTCTTGGATAATTACAACCGCGTTCAGCTTTAAAGGTTTTTATTAATTGTTTTATAAACGTTTTGGAAAATGGGTTGCACTTTAAGTGCTGAAGATAAAGAAGCGATGGAGAGGAGTAAGATGATTGATCGGAACCTTCAAAAGGACGGAGAGAAAGCATCCAGAGAAGTCAAACTGCTGCTGCTCGGTATGACAAACTTTCTAATACCAGTATTCAATAATAATAATTCATGAATAATAATTCATGCTATATTGCGAGTACAATGTGTATTCTTTTCTGTTTTATAAGCGCTTTCGGAGCTCCAACTCGATTGTCGTCATGCAAGCAAGCTGCTGTCCAAAAAGTGGAATGAATTTATTGCAAATATTCACGTTAATATTACAAAGGCAGGAATAAAACGTACAAATTCAGCTTTAAAATTGTTCTGCTGAGTGAGTGTTAAAAAAATGTCGACAACCTGATGAATATTATTCAAAAGAGTGTCATGTGGACTAATAACAGTTGATTCAGAATGTGTTGTGTTTGTACTTGTCTTGGCTCAGTCTGGTGAAAACATGTTTCTCCGTGGAAATCCTCCCCCGTGTCCTAAAACATCCACTGAATGAGCATCACCTTTTTTTAGGCTATTACCATATTTTACCCACACCATTTGGTTGCTCTGTATGACATAACCAAATCCAGACTCCTGAAACGGCAGTGTGATGGAGGAAAATAGTGGGATGATTGTGTCAGTATCAGCTATCAAATGGACTGATGGAATGCAGAAGATAATGGCTGTTTTGGACCATACGAGTCACAAAATACTGGTGTTTTGTCTGTCTATTTATGTTCGGATACTTTATTGGTAGCATAATTTTCAGAGACAGAGGCACCCCATATTTACAGAGCAGGTAGTCAGCTAGTGTACAGTAATATACTGTGTAGATGGTGCATACATAGTAACTAGACACAACTCTCTTAGAAAACTAGACACAACTATCTGATTATTTGTGGGTTGCTTTGGAGTTTGTATAAAAGTGCTAAAAGAAGTTGTAATATTCCAAGGATGTAGCAAGTGTCTATAGTGACAGCTGTTGTTTTCAGCTGTTGATAGGTTGTTTCTCTGAGTAAACTATACTGGGATTAGTCAGAGGATTGACCTCTTGAGGATCTTCTGCTTGCAGATTCTCCGTCAAAACAGGTTAAAAACATTGTACATTGTTACACAATCAAAAGGTATGATCACTTTGTCTATTGGTGATATTGTCGAATTCATATTCAATGTTTACATTTCTAAGTCAAACAGATTAGACTACAGCAAACAATATCCAAGACAGTATTCCTGTCAGAGGGTAAACGTTTGTACAAGTCTTTGTGTGCATGAAAATCATAATTTTTTTGGTCTCTTCTTTTTTTCTCAAGTTATGTAACCCTTCTCCTCTTGGCATTTAATTCGTGCATTGGGGCATGTTAGGGGGTTTGGCTTTTTATTCTGAATGCAGAAACCCACAGTATGCTGGAAGTGGGACGAGCATTTCATTGAGCCGAATATTACATGCTCCGCTAAACTCTGAATGGAGTTCATAAAAAAAAAGCCGTTATGAAAGAACTGTCTAAGGATGGCGAATTCTGAGAGACATCCTGCATTACCAAATGACTTGTATATGCTCTCGCTGTTTTAAAATTGCTGGTGGGTTTAGATAGCTACATCCCTGTTGGCAAGAGAATTGCATCTGTCTAACAGAGTTGACTATGGCTGAGTTGTAATTAGCTCTGCACAATGAGCTCTTAGCTTAATCGCATTGTGAGAACTCTCTTGTGGATTTTTCTTTGTGTTCAGTGTGGCTTTCCTGACATCAGCAGATTCAGGGGCATTAGGCTATGATGACTATACTTTTGCTTCTGGCTGAACTGCAATTCAAGTGGTCTGTTTAAAGGGATACTACACCCTGAAAAGAAAATTCGGTCATAATTTTATTGCCTTTATATTGTTCTAAACCTGTATGACTTTCTTTCTTGTGCGAAACACAAAACCTGAAGATATGATGAAGAAAATTAGGAACCAAACTACATTGGAGGCTGTCGACTTCCATGAGACATATCTTAAAATAGCTTCTTTTGTATTCCACTGTTGTTCATCTCTTTCTATTCCACACAACTGAGTATATCAGTGTTGTTATCGTTTATTAGAACTAAAACATTTTCACTAAAATTTGTTATATAATATAAATATAAATGCTATTACTGTTGTGTTGAACACTGGAAACATTTAGGAAACAGGCTTTATAATAGAACACTTAATTACTTAAAACTTTCTCACACAGTGTATTTGGGTTTTTTTGTGTGAAAATATGTACTTGGCTTTATATTTTAGGAAGTGGACCCTCAAAAGGTCACACAGGTCACTGTAAAGGTTCCTGTTTAAAAAAGGGCTGTGTGGAGGAGATTTAAAATACCCTTTTGTTTTCCACAGAAACAGTGACGTTGAGTAGATAATGACAGACTTTTCATTTTTTGGGGGTTAACTCTCTCTTAAACAAATGTTTTGCTTCTCAACTGAGAGAAGACTACTTAATGTAAAATTAGTTTCTGTTTGACAACACTATGATTATCCCACTGGAGGATATTGCTCAGTAGGGGGTTTGGCATCTGGTGTCTGTCTGCTCACAGCTCTAAGTGAACCTGCACTGTTGAAAAAGCGAAAGGAGAATAAATCATGCCTCTGCTCAGCTGGGGGGTTGATAAATAGTAGTGATCTTAACCACACTGCACATGCCACTGCAACTAACTATATAATTACAGCAGGAGTGAGCCATTCAAAGCATTCGCTGATGTGTATGTGGAGATTTTGTGGCTGTGCTGCACAGTCCTGATGCTCGGACAGAATCCAGACCGTGTGTGGCTTGCATTCCAGAGTTGCAGTTAGTAGGGGAAAGTGTGGAAGCTCTGATCTAGCTTCCGGTTTGTGTGCAGTGAATGATCACATTGACTTTGGCTGATCCTAAATCAGATCTCTCACAGTTAAAGACTTAAAATGAGTGAGTAAGCTAGTTAGATTGTTAGCTTAGTGATAAAACCACACTATGGTTGCCGGTATGAGCCCAACATCATTTGCTCATGGTTTTGGACTTTCAAATATTTATTTATTTGAACTAAATTGCCTGTTTATTTTTCGCAATTATAAATAGTAGAATATAAATACCATTTTCGTCAGGTTTTAATCTAATTTTATCATGTTGTCTTAATCTATGATGCTGTCATTATATTGCTGACTTTGCAATGTCAGATTCATGAGTTTTTGCAATTATTTGATCCATTTCATAATATAGCTAACTCAATTGTAATGATTACTGTAGAAATTCAGCGTTTTTGGATAAACTGCTCCTTTAAATAACCCAGATTCAGCTTGCTTAACTAGTCGCTGTTGACAAGGTCAATAGGTTTGTGTGTTATCAATCTGGTTGGAAAGTCCAGGGCTGATTTTAAAGAACTTTTTCAGCTTTTCTTAACCATTGATAACTCATTGTGCTTTTACTTGTCCCAAGGCCTCATTAGACGTGGCAGGGACGTTTTGGCTGTCCCACTCTCGGCTGCAGCATGCCTGCGGTTCAAAAAGATATTTTTCACATGATTCTCTAGCCCCAAAGACCCACAGTTATTCCCTCACCCTGCCATATATTTGAGCTAATAGGGCAGCAATCCACACCTCAGAAGCAGAAATTATTGACCTAACCCTGATGCATCTTACAGTAGATTTGCTGCATGTAAATGAGCAGCACAAATGATCCTGAATGAACCGTTGACCAAGCGGGCTGAATTTTTCGTCTGTCTAATTTTTTTTCATTCATTTTGATTCTTTTATTGTAGAGCACTTTGGTCAACCTCGGTTGTTGCTTTTTAAAACAACACTGATTGATTGAATTTTTCACCAGAATGGCAAGCCAACGAATATTTGAAGTTCAACGGGTAACCTCAGATCTCGGGTAATGGAAAAGTATTTTGAAGGGGACGGTATCTGTGACTCCATATCCAAATTGTGTTAAAAACATCATGCGATACCTGCCAATTTGCATAAAAATGTGAAATATGTTCTATTCATTCCTGTTATTCAATTGAGAATTATGGTTAAGCATTGGATTATGTACACACCATGCGTCCACTGGCTCATGTTTGCACAAACATCTGTTTCTGGTGTGTTGGTTAATAAGCCATTTAAGTGAGTCATTTGACTTGTTTATAAAAAGCTCACCTATCATAGCTCCTTCTGTCCTAACAAACACTTTGGGGGAACAAACACGCTGGGGGAACTAACATCAGACAAACCTTTCATCTTCAGGGCATTTAATCTTACCGTATGGCAAGCGCAACCCGAAATAAAGAGCTCGTTCTGCAGCTCATGCTGGGCTTGTGATGTGGGAGGCAGAGGTTGAAAGCTTCTATTCATCTAATGCAGACCTTCTCCTGAGCGTGTGATATTTGGGGTCAGGCGAATAGACTGCATTTATCCATTTTTCCATATCAACCTCATTATCTGTGTTGTTTGTCCTTTTTTAGGTGCTGGGGAATCAGGGAAGAGTACAATAGTTAAGCAAATGAAGTGAGTGATATTTTTAAATCTACTTTTGTTCTTGTTGTGCCAAACCTCTCAAAAAAATGAGCAGACCCTTCGGGCACCATGATATATAATAGTGGAAGATTGATAATTTCATATATATATATATATTATTGTATGAGTACTGAGGTGACAAACAAAATTCTATCACTGAATAAGAGACAAACATTTCCAATAGTCTTTGAGGTTTATTTTCATGCAAGAAAAGCAGTCATACCGTTACACAGAGTGGCTGCAGAGTGTGACATTGAGGGGAGGGCATCCTTCCCCTTTTATAGTTTTGACTCCCAAAGTGTTATCTTTCTAGGCCAATGATGGTATTTTCAACCATATGTGGAATATTCTTAGACTTGTTCATAATATTTTAACCCTTGAGACTGAAGGCCCTCCTGTCACGTACAACCCTCTTTACCATTCCAATACAATTCCATATTATAATAAGGTTTGTGTGTGCTCTTTTACGGTCATATGATGGCCACACACCTTGAAGATAACAATTCTTCCACATTGTGTGTGTGTAATATATACGATATCAAGCAATTACATAAATATATGATAGCAAGCAATTACATTTTTATTTGCTTTCTGTACTGAATATTTTGGTTTATGGATGACCAACATCAGAATCAGAACAGCCTAAAGAGAACGTTGCTGGCAGTTATCATTGGATTTTGTTGATGTAATTGTTTTGTTTGATGTGCAGTAGATGTAGTTATCCTATTGGATTTATTTTACTTCAGGATCATTCATGAAGATGGTTACTCAGATGAGGAGTGCAAGCAGTATAAAGTCGTGGTTTACAGCAACACTATCCAGTCCATCATTGCCATTATCAGGGCCATGGGCCGTTTGAAGATCGACTTTGGGGACTCTGCAAGAGCGGTAAGATACAGTACATAAATTAAAAATGCACACAGAATTACCCAGGGTGTGTAACGATACCCTCATGTCACGATTCGATATATATCACGATACTGAACTCAGGATACGATATTATTGCGATACTCTCAAGACATATGATGAAAGGTTAAAAAAATGTACTGTTGAATAAAATGCTAACTTTGATATTACATTGTGTGTGCAAATGAATAGGCTTGGACTTAGTGCTGATAACCCAATGCACAGGACAATGGTGACAGCAGAATAACAATTTTCATGATTCTGAAGCTGAAAATACTGAATTATTTTTAGACGAAAATGCTTGTGCTCTGTCACAGACTAGATATAGGCTATTTAAAATAAATGTAGGCCACTTTTTACTGGTAAATGACATATGGCATTTTCAGGACCCACAAATATTCTCCCATTGCATTTTTATACATTATATTCAGCATTATATATAGTAGTTTATTGTAGTACTTACACAAAAAGTCTGAAAACTTTTTTCTCACACATTTATTTTTTTTTTGGGGGGAACTATTCATGATGCGTATTGTTGCATTTTTGTGTTAGGATATATTGTGGCACGGTATATTGTTACACCCCTAGCAATAATTTATTACTTCTCTTGTCTAGACTGCATAGTGCTGGAATTCGAGTACCGCAATGTTTACAAAAATTGAAATTGACTGACAGCTTAAATTAAAGGAGACCAGTTTGCAGATTTTGTTCTCTTTAATATCAGGATGACGCTCGTCAGCTTTTCGTGCTCGCGGGCACTGCAGAGGAAGGGGTCATGACCCCTGAGCTGTCTGGGGTCATCCGCCAGCTTTGGAAGGATGAAGGAGTCCAGACGTGTTTCCTCAGATCACGGGAGTATCAACTCAATGATTCAGCAGCATAGTAAGTGCACTTTCTTGAAATGGACCAAGGTTTTTCACAAGCTATTCTGTGAGGCCTAGCAGAGTGACCACAGGTGCAGTTCATCTCACGATAACATGTTTGACATGCAGAACGTGTCTAAATAATATATAAATAAACAGATTTTTTTGTTTGTGCTGTGTTTCTTTCAAATAAATGTTGTTGGTTTCATATTTTTGTTATGTAATCCAGTAACATTAATAAACATTTAAGTGTCCAAATACTTAAAATAAAATAAAGTATACAATTATTTGAACGGAACATGCCAATGTTTACTTTGGCTTATAACTTTAGATAGTAATTTTGCAAATATTGTTTTTACTTCTAAAACCTTTGGTTTATTGTACCATAATTTGTCTCCACAGAATCATACTTTTGTTTGAAGTGTTTGATATGGAGTAAATCAGATTTCATTTTCCTTTAGCCCAGTTTAGCACGGTTCCTTTAGCCTTGTGCAGACCTGTTTTTTTTTTCCTGGTAGATTCCAGCTCATTGACTGAGGGGAAATTTGTGGCTTTCTGAATTCCATTGCACAACGTTTTTCCCCCTCACAGATTTTTTCCATGTTACCGTCATTCTTTCACTCTGTTTTCAGCTTTGGTAGCCACAAAGAATGTTTCCAGTAATAATAGAGACAAGAGCAAACTTCTCTCCTTTCAGTGAACTCGTTGCGTTTATGCATTGAAACTATAGAGCCAAATCTAGCCAAAGAAGTTTTATGCATTGAGCGTAGTGTAGTGATAATTGTTGTGTAAATTGTAATAAAAAGGGTTTTAAAATCAAAAATCTTAAAATCTCTCTCTCTCAGATTCAAATAGCTTTATTGGCATGGTGAAAGAAATCTTTACATTGCCAAATCATTCATAATACTATAGAATACATTTTTTTACATGGAAATAAACATTGCTATAAAAATGTTAAATCTAATATTTACACAGTGTCTATAGGTGTGTAGTTTGTAGTTCTGTCCTGAAGGAGGCTCTTTCTTCGGTTCAAGCTCTTTGGGGTTTCTCCTAGCAGGAGTGGGAGTTTGTCCATATTAGATTTCTGATGGAAGTCTTTCTGGTAGGTTGTAAAAAGGGGATAGAAAGTGTCTCTAATGCTTGTATAATTGGGGCAGGATGTCAAAAAGTGAAGCTATGTTTTGGTTCTCTGAGAGGGCACAAGTCGCTCTTCCTTCGGCTGCCAGGTCTGCCTGTGTCTATGCTCAGTGTGTGTTCACTGAGTCTGTACATGCTCAGGACTTTCCTCAGTTTTGGGTCTCTCACATTACTCGGGTATTCTGCCAATTCATATGTCCTGTGTAGGACCAAATAACATTTCAGTTTACTCTGTTTGATAAAACGCTGGTGTGGACAGAGATCGTATTCGTTTTAATTGTCCGTTTTTAAACGAAAACGCAGTAGTGTGCACGGGGCCTCAGTCTGCAGTGTCGACAGCTCTCTCCTGAGCCTGTCCCAATCTCTGTGCTTGGCTTTGGAGCTGTTGCTGGTCTGGTCTGTTGTCTGAACTGTTTGCAGGGACAAGATCATCTCCTTGAGCTGGACCATTTCTCCCTTTAGATCTGTGAATCTCTCCCTCATGTCAGTTCAATAGCAGTGTGGATGGGGGTCTTTGGTCTGTTCTGTGCTTGAAGAGTCTCTGTGTTTTGTCTGATCCATGTCTGTGTGGAAGACTGACTCCTCAGGAGGGATAAGTTGGTCGCTGGTAGTAGTCTTTTTCTGTGCTCTGGCTTTGATGCAGAGGAAGTCTTGTTCAAAGAGGCCATTGATGCTTTTTATCACCGCTATACCCGTTGTTTCGTAGATATTTACGGTCGTAGTTGTTGTGTCTTCCTCGTTTCTCATTTTTAGCTGGAAACCCCAGGATGCCTTTTCTTTCAGCAGAGGGGTAGTGTGGAATGATGGCCTTGTGCCATGCATAGGGCTTGTTGGAATAGAATATCAGGTTACTTATGCTGCCATCTTTATGTGGGTCTGCAAAAAGGGTTTCTGGGTTGTCTGTCAGTCTTTTGTTTTTGTAGACTTTACGCACTGATTCATTTGTGACATCTTTAGGATAGTGTAGTTCCAAATATGGGGGTTGTTTAGGCCTGACGCTGTGACTGTAGTGTTCAGAGCTCTTCTGGGGGCGGGGCCAGGATGATGCACTGGTAGGGCTGGGCAATAAAACGATAATTATCGCGATATAATTTTTCTCGATAAAAGATATCAAGAGGCCGATAAATGTTCGATAATGTTTATGCGCCAAAAGCGGAACGAAATTCATTTGAACTGCGCGTGCCACACAGAGCATTTATCCGCTCGGCTCAAAGTCCAAACGGCAGCGCACCAGAGCCTGTCTAACGTAGAGCCTTGGCACTTCCTATTAGCCCCATTGAGTATCATCTTGGTTGCAGTTCCATTAGAATTCCACTGGAGGTGATCGCGGGCGAGTGCAGAATGAATGGGAGTCTAGGGAGCTAAACGACTAAATGTTTCTCTTTCTCCTGCTTGTCGTTGAATCAACATTTCTTGATTTTTCGATTTCTTACAGGTAAGGCATTCTGCTATTGTGTGACGTCATCACATTTTTAGAACAGATAAGTGAACTTAAAAATGCAATTTTCAGCTGAGTGTATTATCTTAGCCCTCCCTTTTGAATCCAGAATGACTTGATCTGCACTCGACGGTGAGCACCCCCGCATGGACAGAGACGTGTTACTGCAGCCAGTCCAGAAACCGGAAGTAACCAGCCAGTGCCAATTCTCTTCAATTAGACATTCTCTGAGCGCACTGAGCACAGCGTGAGCTCACGCAGACTCGCACTCTGATCATCTCGCTCACGAGATCCAGTGAGAAGTGCTTGAGTTCAGCGAAGAACACAAATGTCAAGTTTAAACCAGTTTAAAGGCAGATGAAACACCGCTGACAAAAAGGAGAAACATAGCCATCAAGAAAATGACACATATAGTCATTTTAATCTGAATACTGGTTTGGAAATAGTAACGCGTTAGATTACTTGTTAATGAAAAAAGTGTTCAGTTTAGACTAACGCGTTACCGGCATCACTGCTGTCGAGTCCTGTCCTAATTGGCACGGGGCCCTGGGGTGGTCGCCTCCAAGGACCCACGCACCCACGCCATCTCTGCTACTGATCCTGACATATTGTTTTGTAAGTGGTTTCACAAAATGTTCACTATGGTTTGTCTCATGTCCAGCTATCTGAATGACCTGGATAGGATATCCCAGCCCACCTACATGCCCACTCAACAAGATGTGCTGAGAACTCGGGTCAAGACCACTGGCATTGTAGAAACACACTTCACCTTCAAAGAGCTCTACTTCAAGTAAGTGTCATATCTCTCTCTCTCTCTTACACACACACTTCCGGTGTGATTGTTGGGTGCGAGTGGACAGAGTAAAGAGTTTTCTCTCTTTATGGAAAAGTGATTGGGGTACAGTTTTCTGGGAACATGGAAGAGAAACTATCATGTGGTGGTACAGAGAATATGACTCTGCCATTGTAGGGGGTATGTGAGGTGGATTGAGTTGTTACAGAGACAAAAAAAATATGTTCAAAGTGCCCCAAAAAAGGAAAAGGTCTGGTCAATTGAAGGGTGAAAAAGCTTGCCAAAAAAAAAGTAATGTACAGGGTAGTGAAGATCAGGAGACTGAAAGTGATAGTGAGTCATCTGACTCCAGTAAAGAGCTTTCTTAAAGCGATTTTTCTGGACGAAGTTACGATAATGAGGATATAAAGATATTTCTTAAGGCAACAAAAAATAAAGGAGGTGTTTGTGTTCAAGAATATTTCCCTGACATCAAGCAGTCTGTCGAAAAAATTAGAAGTCTAATGACAAAAGGCTGTTTTAATAATCGAGAAGTGTATCGTTTGAAGAAAATTGTGAGGCTTTTGGACAAGGAGTTGAGTAAAAATGATGTTTAAAAAAATTAAGAGATAGAACTTCTAATGATCTTTTGTGTGTTGGAGGGATGTTTTGTTTTTCTTTTTGTTTATCTGTGCTATGAGTGAAGTACGCCTGGCTAACTTGAATGTGAATGGTGCCAGAGACATTAGGAAAAGAGCCATGTTGAATGAAGTGATAAAACAAAATTAACTTGATGTTATATTACAACAAGAAACACATAGTGGTGGAAAAAAATATTTCAGTTTCTCAATTCTCTTTGGAGAATTGAGAAACTGAAATAAATAAATGTCAACAGTTACATGAATCTACTGGGGATAAGTACTATTTAGCAATTGGTTTAAGGAAAAAGGCCCAGTTAGATGATCTACTGGGATATATGATATAAAAGGCACTGGTCCGGTCAAGATTTCAAAGTATACAGTAGCTCATATGGATGCACCGTCCAAATATTTTTTCAGCCTTGAGAAAAAAAAATGGGCAAAGACATTTAATTCAAGCCTTGCACTCTGAGAATGGGGGGTGTTAATAGACCCTGTTGGTATCTGGAGGAGAGCAGTTGGTTTTTATCAGAAGCTATATAGAAGTGAGATTGAGTCGCGGTGTAATGAAGTAAATACCCTCTTCACGTCCTTACCACAGATGTCTGAAGAGGGCAATGCGGCCCTTTTAGGTGTGTTGAGCTTGGGAGAGCTGTATAAAGCCTTGTGTGTACTCGACTCGGGGGTGTTTGGTTGGATAAACACCTTTTTTTTGATGAAAAATTACTTTTCAAAGATGCCGTACTTTTATAAAAAAAGTGTGGAGCTTGTTTTGCATTCAAAATGCTGAAAGCTCATACTCACTTCATTGGCTGCTAGAGGAACCCTTAATACTTGGAGCACGTTTGGATATAACGATCAGTGGAAATTTACATGGGTTTAGTTCTGCTAGTTTTTTGGGGCTGGATGTAAGCCGCCATTATCAAAGAGGGCAGGGGATTTACAGTGGAGAATTCTCCACGGCATCATTGCTGTAAACTCATTTATATCTGTTTTATATCCAGAAGTTAGTTCGGAATGTCCCTTTTGTTCCCAAAGGGAAACAGTTTTTCATGCTTTTATGCAATGTTACAGAGTAGAACGATCATTTAGGTTGTTTATGTCTCTCTCTCTTTCTCTCTCTCTCTCACTCTCTCTCTTTCTCTCTCTCTCTCTCTGTCTGTCTCGTGGCCTGATCATATCCGCTTGTATCCGAACAGGATGTTTGATGTTGGAGGTCAGCGTTCAGAGCGGAAGAAATGGATTCATTGTTTTGAAGGCGTCACTGCCATTATCTTCTGTGTGGCGCTCAGCGACTATGACCTGGTCCTAGCTGAAGATGAAGAGATGGTGAGTTTCCTTTCCATGGCGATCCCACCAATTTAAAGACACATTTGATATGACGATTAATGTAAATTTTATGGTAAAAGATGATAATCAGTGAGAAAAGCTATAGCAGAGCTAGTTTATTTTTGTTTATTTCTCCATAGCCACCACAGGGGATATTCCGTTTGTCCTGGTTGTGTTAAAGTGATTTTCTCATAGCTCATGGAAAACCCACATGGTTTCCTCAAGAGATCCGATTTCTTAAAATACACAAACTATTTTTCCATAAAAGGATATTTTTAGGTTGCATATCGAACTAAATGCACATTGTAGAATTAAATAACCCTTAATTCCGTCACGGAATTAAGCATTTTTAATGCAAATCTCAAGCAATGTCCAATCAAATGTGAACAGATAAATGCAATATGTTGATCTTCTGTCCACAGAACCGAATGCATGAGAGCATGAAGCTTTTTGACAGCATCTGCAACAATAAGTGGTTCACAGACACATCCATCATCCTCTTCCTCAATAAGAAGGATCTGTTCGAAGAGAAGATCAAGAAAAGTCCACTCACAATATGCTACCCAGAATACTCTGGTGAGATTAAAATATTGAAATATTGTAGATTGAAAAGTTATTAAGTGGCTTAAGGAGCATATTCAACAATAGTTGTATTGCTAACTTGAAAAATATTTTAGAGTTTTAGATGGTCCCGAAAAACTATTTAAATCACGTCTAAAATGAAATAAATCTTCAGGGCCCGTATTCATAAAGAATCTTAATGCAAAGAGTAGCTCCTAGTGACACAATTCTAAGAAAATTCTTAGAAATGTGGGCATTTACTCTTAGAATTAAAGAAAAAATCCTAGGAAAGAAAAAAGTAATTGTTAGGAGTACGGACAATTGAAAAAAGCAATTGTTAGGAGTACGGACGAGGACTTTTTTTCCCTTCTTGGACAACCAACTAATCTCAGTCTTCAAAAGATTGGGTCATGCATAGCAACAGGGTCAGCCCCGCCTCCTCACTAAGATGAGAGTTTCTGTCTTTTCCTTACTCAGAGTTGCTCTCAGATCGGTCCCGAATCGCTCTTAAAAAAGTTTTTTAGTTAAATTAAGAATTTTCTAAGAGAGGACTCTTAGAATATATTTAGTCAAGCATCATTAAATTGGTAGAGCCTTCAGGGCAAGCTGCAGAATGGATGTATTGCTCGTTTAAAAAAAGTTATATAAATGAAGAAGGGACTACATGAGGTTAAGTTTGAACAGCCTGTCAGATTAGGGGAAGCGCTGTGGAAAAAGCTCTGTTTTGTGTCTGCTAGGTATCATCCTTCAGGGCCGGGTGAAAGTTGAGTCTTGCTGGTTTGAAGAGGTTTTAGTGCCTCTTTTTTTATTTTTAAAACACAGTATGTTTATAGATGTTGGTTTGTATTCAGTGTATTCCATTGAAATCAATATATTTGGCCAATGGGCTGGATCATTATAGAAAACTTAATTTTTCAAAGGGATGAATTAGTCTTGTTTTTCATACTGGACTAAAAAGCTTTAATTTACTCCTCCAAAAACACTTTATATTTTTATATTGTGCCCCACCTAATCATCTTTTGCCTTGTTCATTGATGTGACATTCTCCATCTTCCCACTTAAAAAGTTGTTGGAGTAATGTTAAGAAATCTTTTTATGTTTAATATGTTAATGTAATTTTTCCCTGTAATGGCAAAGTTGGATTTTCAGCATCATTACTCAAGTCTCAAGTCACTTGATCCTTCAGCAATCGTTCTAATTTGCTGATTTGGTGCTCAAGAAAGATTTCTTTCAATAATATTTAAAGAATACTATTCTTATTAGTTTCTTATATAATATTAATATTTAAACTGTGACGCGTTGTTTTCAGGGTTCTGAATAGAAAGCTCAAGACTTATTTGAAACAGAAAATCTTCATTTGGACTGTGGTGTTAATCACACAAATCTTAAGCTCACATTTGTCTTGTGTTGCTCAGGAACGTATGCATATGAGGAAGCCGCGGCCTACATCCAGTGCCAGTTTGAGGATCTGAACAAAAGAAAGGACACTAAGGAGATCTACACACACTTCACCTGTGCCACAGACACCAAGAACGTACAGTTTGTGTTTGATTCAGTCACTGATGTCATCATCAAAAATAACCTCATAGAGTGTGGCCTCTATTGAAGCATCATCAGTGTGCTAAGGTAAGTACAATAAAAGAGAAAAGAGACAAAACCTATAGGACTGTTTGAGATGTTTTAGACAAATAATGATTCAGTAATATGTTTGCTTTGCAATTATTTTTTCCTAAATTTAGTACCATACATTTGGGACGCCTGGTGACCTTAAAACAAACATGAAATGTTTACCTGAAATGTTTTTACATTTAATAATAAGACACTTTTTTTTTTTTATGGAAGATTTCTGAGCTTCACTGGCTGGTTGTTGTTCCCGGTTTTATCCGTTTCCTCCGGCATCGGATGAGCAAGAGAGACTGCCGCCCCGCTGCTTGCACCCTTCACGCTAAATGCGGTACCCGTGACCATGAACATGATTTTTTTAGACCATTTTATTTTACTTTATTCTTTTATTCATAATGACAGATGGTCATCATTTCTTTGCCACTTACTTTTAGTCTTATTTTATTTCCAATATTCCTCTATAGGTATTACATGAAACACTACTATGCATAGATCAAAATACAAAATGGACGATATCATGTGATTATATATGCCAACCCTCATTAGATCAAATATCTTTAAGATTTCAATAATAGTCATATTAATAACAGTGTATCAGTTCTTATGGGAAAGAAAGTTTTTCATAGTGATTGTTTTGCTAATTTATTTAAGACTTTATTCGCAAACAGCAGAATTTCTTAGAATTAAGTTGGTATGATAAGTGACATGTTATGTTATTGTTGTAACTTTAGTTTTCAGCCCAAACCCCAAACACACAGTTACAGGATATTTTTTTTAACTAATTATTGGACATGAATCACTTTATATAACACGCTTTATATAACACACTATTTTTGTATTACTTGAGAACCTGTAAAGGTGTGAACAAATACTTTTCTCACAGATACATTTCTGAATGGGGCGAAAATAATGACCCTCTGTTTGGTCGAGCACTTGGGAACAAATGCCACGAAAACAGAGCATGATGGCCGAATTATTTACATTCATGTCTTGGAGTACAGCCTTTTCTAAGACTTGTTTGATGTGCTTTTGTTTAATCCTGTGGATTTTAGTATTTTTTTAAACAAACTGACACAATGTGATCTGGTTTGTAATACCTGTGTTGAATATGAAAAGGGTTTCCATTAATTTAAGACTAATGTCTTTAACATCTTGAACTTGCCAAATAGCCAGAGTCACTAAAATATCCGCAAGACAGCCATTATCCATATATTCCAATACTGGTACATTGATGTACTCAATGAATTAGTCAGAATTCATTGAACAATCTATGGTTTCCTGTTTATATCACTGCTTTATTTGAAGTATTTTTAACATAAAAAGTGCAAATGAACAACTAATGGTAATGATCGCACTGAATCACTAATATGCTATAAACTAGGTTTGTTTAGTTTATTACCACATTGGGTATTATTTAAAAATGTTTTGGCTTAAAGGTTGTTTCTGATCATGTCACCAATTGCTGCAGTTTTGAAAAAATACTTATGCAAACCTTTAAGTAAACCTATATACATAATCATGATCAGAAATGAACTTTAACAGCCATCAGTTGAAAATAATCTATTTTTTGAAACAATGGATCAAAGAATATTTGATCATTTTAGTCTTCAAACGGCGAAGACAACTATACAGATTTTTTTACACTAAGAATCATACCTAAATGTATTTTACCATTTGTCTTATTTTAATGAGACCGTGTGTCTGATTTAATATTGTGCAATTGCCAATTTTGGCTCTTTTATTTCCTACTATTCCAGTCGTTTTTCTGATTGTGCCTGTGGCTCTGAATGTGTATTTATGTGTAGTGTCACGATTGCTGGATATCTTTACTAATTTTAGCTGTCTTTTTTGTATTATTATATAATGCTCTTAGCAAAAAGAGTGTTTTGTATTGTGGTTCATTCAAAATTAGATATGACTTAGAGGGTCAGTGTTTGAAAATCCCAATTAATACAAATGCACAATTACTATGGTGCTAATAGCCAAACAATTACATCACATAGTAATCTGACACCAACAATCAATGGAATTGATGCAAGTCTTTATTTCATGTGCCTACATTTACATTCCAGAACATCTCCACAAATGCAGACCTCAGGTTTAAAATAAAGCAACAGGCCATTCTAGAATTTTCACATGTTACTGTAATACTGTATCATAAATATATATATTTATGTCTCCATTTATATTTTATATAGAATCTTCTTGAAACAGAATTTTTGTTTGCCTACTCTTATTTACATAACATACTGCCCTACTATGTTTGGGGCTGAAAAAGAAACATCTTTCACATATTGTGTTAGCTGGTTAAATTCAAACAATCAGGTCTTGATGGTATGCAGGTTTTTCCTTTCTCAAAGGAGACCAGACACTGCGCAGCATTGTACGTGTTTCTAATTGTTATCATGGGAATCTGATGTCCCACTATAATGTCTTTATTACAGCAAAATTCAATTGCATTAAATTTACTTTTCTTTTTCTGGAAATGAATGAAAAAACAAAACAAAACATCTAACAGTCAAACCTCTATAACATTAAAACAGTGAGAGGAGGCTTCTCTACAAGCATCATTAACTCATAGCATCAAAAGTCCCCTTTCTTTGGTAAGCCTTCTCTTATTGACTCTATAAGCAGTTTGAACTGTTAAGAAATGTTTTTAGAGTCCCTTTGGAGAGCAGAGGCCATTAGTCTAATCTGGATCTAGTGTCTGAGGTTTGGTTGGGATGTTGAGGTTGTTCTTTGCTGGGGATCCGCTGACCACACTTGACTGCTTGCTGTAGAGTTCACCTTCATGCCACCTGTGGATGTTCTTTTGTTACCGTGGCAACTTCATCAGATTAAATCCAATCATTCAGGTGGGGATGGAGTAGAAAGATCTGGAAAATAAAATTTCACTTAAATCGCTAAAAAAAGGTTCATCGCTTAAACGTTATGGAAGCTTGTTTCGAAAAGTCAGAATTCCAGATATAAAGATAAAGACTTTGCTACTTTATATCACACTGTTCTGAGAATTGTGAGATACAAAGTTGCAGTTACCTTTTTTTATCATTATTAAGTTGTGAAAACAAGCTTCCATTTAAAGGTAATTATTTTATTCAGAGAAAAAAATTAAGAACTTTCTGAAGTTATAACACCGTCTACACTGGAAGCGTGGAAACTTTACGTCATCCAAACGTGTTTGCTATCATGGACCAGGCAGATAAATTCAGCAATACTCAAAAGAGTAACTATGAGAAAAGAGAACTTTTTTAATTCATATACGAATTATTAGAAACAAAAGCTGGTTTAATTTAATAGACTAAAGCTGGGTTTGGAGACAAGTCACATAAAATCAATATTCGTGCATAACATTGAGTAGCTCTGAATAGAATAGAAATGGGGGAATCCGTCAACTGAAGTCAGAAAGGTACTTTTAACGTTCCGCTCATGTCCAGTGTAAACAGGGCGTTAAGAATCTGCTTTGTTTTCTGGGAACGTACCTTTGAAAAAGTCGATGTTTAGAACAGACCACAGTCCTTGAGGTTTTCTTTGATGATAATGTCTGTCACAGCGTTAAACACAATCTCAACGTTCTTTGTGTCCGTGGCACAGGTCAGGTGAGCGTAGATCTCCTTCACTCCCTTCTTCATGTTCAGATCCTGAAATTGAGTCTTGATATAGTTGCTGGCATCTTCATATGTGTTTGGACCTGGAAAATTGAGATGTTCATCAATTATTATAGTCTCCCATGATGTAGTGGCTGTATTTGTGTTTACAGTTCCAGTAGCAATTGCAATAGATGATGAGTTCATTGAAAAATGGAAATGAATTTACTCACCATTATGCTGATCCATAACCTGTATGACCTTCTATCTTCTGCTGAGGTACATTTTTAAAGAATACCCTGACAAATCTTTTCAATCGAATGAAAGTGAATGACTGTCAAGCTTCAAAAAGAATGCAAAAGCACTATAAAAGGTCTATACCACCCACAAGAAGCCATACAAGGAACAGATCGAAAGTCATTATGCACTAATAGTCAGTTAAACATTGTGATTGGTTCAAGTCTATAAAGATGTGACTCAATAGAATGATTAATTTGTCAGACATTGAGAGTTTGGTCAAATCAAGATTATAACTACTTCAATTGTAATCTGTTCTTCACACAAAGCTATCTTATGGCTTTAGAAGACCTAATTTATTATACTTTCAAGGTACTTTTACTTTTTGTCATTCTGAAGCTTGACAGTCCCAGTCTTTGTTTGCCAGGAATGGCCAGGATGATTTTATGTTCTACAGAAGAAAGTCATACAGGTTTGGAATGATAGGAGTGTGAGTTAACAGTCAAGTCCTGGTCAAAGTACTGCTTTAAGGTGTTGTGTTTATGTATATAGAGGCCTCACTCACCATCATAGTCAGGGAAACAGATGCTCAGGTGGACTTTCTTGATCTTCTCCGAGAAGAGATCTTTCTTGTTGAGGAAAAGCACAATGGAAGTTGTGGCGAAGAACCTGTGGTTGCAGATACTGTTGAAGAGATGGAGACTCTCGTGCATGCGGTTCTGGGAAAACATGAGGAACAAAATAATATAAGTTGAGAAGCAATCCTCAGACATCAGTATCAAACCATTAAATTGGGCTCTATGATATTTATAATGTGAACGATCTTGATTTTTTTGCTGACAAAAGGATCTGTAAAGTCTAAAACAATGGTTTCAAATTGGAGGTTTCACAGCAATGCCATAGAATAACCATTTAGGGTTCCTAAAGAACCTTAAATTAACAGTCAACAGTCACAGGAGCATTTTAATAATCAAAAAAAAAACTTTTTCGACTAAAAAGAACCTTTTGTGGAATGGATAGATACCACAGATACCAATAAAGGATCTTTGTTTTTATCTGTGTTGGCTAAAGATAAGCACTTACCACTTCATCATCTTCTACCAGCACCATGTCATAAGCACTCAGGGCTCCACAGAAGATGATGCAAGTCACACCTTCGAAACAATGAATCCACTTCTTCCTCTCGGACCTCTGGCCACCCACATCGAACATCCTGCGGCCCAGGGGAACATGAAAAGGTTTCATTTCAATTCATCTACCTAAAATAGTCCTTTTACACAGATAGTCCTATTACATTTTTGGTCTTGTGTATCATAACATTACCATTTTTGTGGCTCTCAATTTTTTCAGAGCATGCCCAAAAGTTGCTTCAATGACTTTAGGCAGGTAAGACGCACCTGAAATGGAGCTCTTTGCAGCCGAACTGTTCCTCAATGATACCAGTAGTCTTGACTCGAGATCTCAGCACATCCTGCTCAGTAGGGAGGTAGTCGGATTTGCAGATTCTGTCCATTTCGGCCAAGTAGCTATGAAAGACAAGTCAGCAATTCATTTAAAGATACCTGAATTATACATCTGCTAAAGTACTGAAAATCTCCAAAGCATTCAAAGTGAGAAACGGATGATCCTCAGGTGCAACTGAACTTAATGGGTATTGCTGTCCCTGCTGAGTGTTTTACTTACTATCCGGCGGAGTCGTTTAGCTGGTACTCAGCAGCTCTCTCAAAAGAAGCCTGGACACCTGGATCCTTCCATAGCCTCTTGATGACATCTGCCAATTCTGGAGGCATGGTGCCCTCCTCAATGGAGTCAGACAGGTTCTGGAGCTTCTGACCATCCTCCTGCATGGGAGAGTAAAACGGACACTGTTAAGCACCATAAGGTCAGTCACCAATTGGTTTGCTTATTTAAAATGTCGTAATGAAATGAAAGTAGCGACAGATTTTCACTGGAAGGTCCAGTTTTGACATTTTGATTAACCATTACGAGGTCAAATAAATAGAAAATGAGGTAATTATAAAAAATGAAATATGCACAGATAAACTGCGTTTCGAAAATGGATTGGGATTTTCATTGCATGCCGACTTTAACAGTGGGTTTCAGTGTGTGAAATTTGTTAGTATGTGAATGTCCACAAACTAATCCTTGGTGTTTTTGGAGTTGTTTGGCAGACCTGTGCTGCTGGTGACCCAAACTGGATGTCCAGCATCTCCATGCCTCTGATGATGGCCAGAGCAGACTGCAGAATGTTGCCAAAAATAATAGATCGAAACTCCATTTGTTCTTCTTTTGTATAACCACCTTGATGGAGAATTCTTTAGGGAGAAAGAACAATGTTTTTCATTGATTTGTAGGTGAATTTGTATACATGCACTGCACAGACTCCACATTCACTACCACCTGGTGGTCACAGATTAGCATTACAAGGTGTTGAAAAATGAATGCAAGTGCTGGCATTTCCCAAATGCACACCAATTGTTAAGAAATAATTCAACTAGAATGCATGGATGAGATTTTAAATTCAGATATCCCTAATGTGCTCCCACAACCTGTAATGGGCTCTTCTGAGCATGTTGCATGCATTTATACTCACTTCATCTGTTTTACAATGGTGCTCTTCCCTGACTCACCAGCACCTACAAGACAGCGAGAAACATGTGTCAGTGTACGTAAGAACAATTGAAGACCCCTCAAATGCTCTTAAACCGAACATCAGATATATTTCGACCAAATTATGTCCCTCTGTGACTTTAAGCTTAGTTCGAAGGTCTTTGTCCAAGTCATATTGATCTGAATATCGCCTCAGTATATGTTTATATGGTGGTTACTGGTTACAACTAGTTTAGCTCTTTCTCTGAATGGAACTGTTTATTTTATATTTTAATAACGAGGTCAATGTTAAGCAGAGATAATCTGTCAGGGAAAACTTATAGATTGTCATTGATGTCCAGGTCAGAGGAAGGCTCTTTAACCTGCTTATAAAGTGACCCAATTGGATTTGTGTTAGGGAAAGCTTCTCAGAAGATCACTGACACTTTGATTCGCCTTGGAGCTTCAGTCAGTCGAGGGCGAGGGGGTGGGGCTCAACCGTATCCCGTGGCAACTGTCACTCTTCTGTGCCCTTACTTCCTGAGTTAGCTGTGGTGAACTTGCGTCATCCCTGTTACATCTCTGCCTGTACGACTGCTTAGTTTAGCAACTAGATTAGATTAGGTGGAAAACGGTAGTCTATTTCCTAACTGTCAGATATGAACACACATCACTACCAATATTAGGACACTCTTTGACTTTTATTGTGCAAAAGAAGTGATTTCAACTTTGTATTTTACCAATGTTATTGTTATTTGAGAACAGCAGGTTACAAACTTCCTGTTCAGACAGGAAGTGGCTCATCGAGCTGGAAGAAATCAGGTCAGTACTTAATCAATGCATCTGTCTCACAATGATTTGCTGAAATTGCTCATTGATTTAAAGCGTCCTGATGTAACAACCTGTTAGGAGCATTGAAACTGGCCTCTGTTTTTCATTCCCATTGGAAGATAAACTGAACCTGAGCTTAAGAGGATCGGGGCTTAAACCATCACGGTAATCGGATTCAGGTCTTATTGTCAATATGCCACAATTCACATGGATCCCTGGGTTGTGATTTTTTAAGGCGACTTCACTTGCAGTGAAAATGTTAAACATTTTCAAAAGCTAATTTCGAAAATCCTTAAAACTGAAAACATAAATACATGAATTCATGAAGATCATTCATGGTAAAAAAAAAAATACTGAAAAAGAGCCGATGTGCATCATTTATAAATGTAAAAATAATTACAAGTAAATGTGTTAAATGGCACAAAACAACATGATTTGGGAAAAACATTTGTTTGCAATAATGAGGTCAACTGATTACACATGCAATGTTTGATTTATTAAATAATTACATAACCTGTGGTTGTCTCAAATCTTATGTAAGTCAGAATTTTGCTTACAGAATGTCTTAACACTCTGCTTTAGTGCATCTATAACTCTTAAAAAATTCAGAAGAATAACCTTAGGTTTTTAATCCCACTTGCGACTTAGTATCAGTGATCACCTGTTGCAGGCACATAAAGCTTCTGAAGTTTCTGCATTAGTAACTGTTCTGGAGGCAAAACCCTTAACTGTACTGGAGGAGTCAAACACTGATTTCTTACCCAGCAGCAGAAGTTTGACCGTCTTGGATTCTTTATCAGCATCTTCCTGGAGCTGTTTTTCCAGCTCTTTGGACTTCTTGGCCATTTCCTTATCCTCTGCACTCGCTCCGCTACCCATCTCGTCGTCAGACGCTTCCCTGTCAAGTTCCTCAAGGTAAGAAATTTTGACGGCTTTCCCTGTTCTTTGCTGACAGAGAAATGGATGCAGGTAGCTCTGTACCTTGGATCACACGATAGGGGGAGGGTTGCAAAAAGCGTCGATTCCTCTCCTAGGTGTGACTGACCTGCCTCGGGATGGACAAGTGGATAGAGACAGGTACAGAGACTGAAGCGGACTGCTCTGCTTCTTCCTTTGGTTTCTCTATCCCCTCTAATTCCTCCTTGTCCACCTCAAAAGTCTTAGCTTAGGATTGGGGAGGGCTTTACTGATCTTCCTGTGTGAACCAGCCAATCCTATTAGCTCAGCTAACAAGGACAGGAATGAAGGTTGTAAAAATTAGGAGCAATGCTTCTTGTACATTGATCAGATAATGTAGTGTGATTTAAAGTGTGTGTGATATCAACAGGAGCTTGCTCAGATTTGTGTCTAACTGATATATACACAATATTTGAAGTTTTAGGAAAATGAAGACATGCCATCATGCATGTTTTATCTACAAATTCTACAATCTACAACAAATTCTTATGAATATTTAGATATGTGAACTCTGCTGTTGATTTAGTTCTGAAAGATGCAGAGGTCAGAGGATGAAGGGTTTTACTCTTGTCCTTGGCGGACCTTTTTGTCTGAGGGGTTGACACATGTAAAGCATTGTCCATGTGATAGGCCCACACACACACACACACACACAGCCAGTTTCAAGCGTTATATAACCTTGATCTTGGGGGACTTACAGGTCAGTGTGTCTTGTTTCCAAAAGATGGGAGTGGTAAAATCAGCTCTGAAGTTGCCATACGATCGCCGTTCTCTTCTCTAACATCATCTTTAACACCATTGAACAGATCTCCCACTGTGCTTAAGGCAGTGAACCTGCATTAACCGTCCGCTATCCTCAATAAGATTTATTCTCATTGGGTTGTGAAGACTGATTTATTTTTATCCCAGCCTTAAGCTTGTATTAAATGACTCAACCTAGTAATGCAGTCCAAAATTACTATTGCCATTACTACACTCAGACATCACCTTATGCCACCCTTTCTGACATCAGGCGGCTGTTTTCTCTCTATGTGTGTTTCACTGATCTATAAACCAATTGCATGTGTTGCTTTAATTGGTCAGTTTTGAATAGTGATTTCAACTCTTAAAGGAGCAGTTCATTTTAAAAAAAAACTTTTGCTGATAATACTCACCCCCATGTCATCCAAGATGTGCATGTCTTTCTTTCTTCAGTCGAAAAGAAATTAAGGTTTTTGATGAAAACATTCCTGGATTTTCTCTATAATGAACTTAACTGGGTACCAGATGGTTCAAGGTCCAAATGAGAGTTTCAGTGTAGCTTTAAAGGGCTTTAAACGACACGATCAATAAGGGTCTTATCTAGCGAAACGATTGGCCATTTCAAAAATATTTTTTGGTTTTATAAGCACAAATGCTCGCCTTGCTCTCTTCTGTGATGTGCGTTCGTGACTCCCCTATTCGAACTCGTTCATCAAAACGAACAAATCTTTTTTCGAGTCATTTGATTACGGAACAAGGTTATTGCTAACTTATGTTCATTAAAGGAAAGATGTTAAGAGGAAAAAGCACTTTTAAAAGTAACGCATTACAATATTGCGTTACTCCACCCCCCCCCCCCAATTAGAGTGTGCTAATATTGGTAATAATAAATAAACAAAAGAAAATTTTGTCAAATTTAAAGGTTATTTCACACCTGAAATAAATAAGCCTTTGCTGGATTGCAGAGAAATAGAATGCAGGAGAAGAAAGTTTGTTAAAATGTTTATTTTTTTGCTTATTAGTATACTTTAAGTATATTGTATCAGAGGCCCTTTGTGATGCTTACTGGTCTTCATTTGTATATGCACAGTGTAGAGTGGTTTGTTACGACTGTTTGATTGCCATTGATTGTCCAATGATTCTAGGTGGTCTTGCAAATGATTGGCTGGAGTTTTTCGAGTCCTGCCCATTCCACAGATAATTAAATTGCCTAATGTTCATTTCAGTGCTTCTAACTTTGACTACAAGCGGGTTAGGAATAGAATTTAGAAAAAAAATGGTAAAAAAATAAAATCACATACCCCACCTTTAATGATTGTTCGTCCGAAGTATTGTTCAAGGTATTATACAGTAGTCTTAAAACAAATAGCATATTACTTGACAGGCTACAGCTGTGAATCAAGGAATCAAGGATGAGCCTAAAACATGGTCAAGCATCCAAAATGGTAAGAAGAATTTTTATAACAAGAATTTTTAACAAAATAAACACTTTTTTACAGCCTCATGTCAACCAAGGCTGCTGCTGATGATAGTGACAGCAGCTCCTGCTGGTGATGAACAGCGCCTGGCGATGGTGGCTGTCGCTAGTGGTTGCTGCTGCTGCTCGTGGGGGTGACAGAACTCGGACATCACTGAAAATCACAGAGAGTCAACGACAAATTCTCTCCAACCACTAATGTCGCTCTGACTTGGATTAGGTAAGAGGTCAGAGTATACATGACCAAACCAGGATCCTCCTCTCTCACTCTTCATGATGTTTTGAGTTCACTTAGGCCTGTTGTAATGATTGCTGTTGTGGAAATGACACAACGTACAGTATGTTTGTGATGTTCGCATATGTTGTAATTGGGCTGTCCCAAGTATAGTGCTACCTGCTATGTCCTCTGTTGAGTCTGCTTTTTCAAATGGTTAGGCTCTGGGATGCCTGAATTCTGTAAATAGTAAATAGTTAGTTAATTGCTTAAATTACTTGGATTGAGTTACAGCTTACACACTCTTAGCCTAGGCTTTGTACACTAACCTGGAGCCATAGAGAAAAATCTTCACTCTGCACTTCCTACAGTAGACCCAAACATGAAAGTGTAAATTTAATCTAGTTTTGATAAATATGTGAATTATATTCTTAACATGAATTCAAAATAGTCTCAACATGATCATGTTTCATGTTGTGGTCCTGGGAGTGGCCACTTTCATCAGAAGAAGTGTGCTAGCTTCTAAGAGAATTCTGAACGGACCACCACTGCAGATCATGCTGCAGACCTATCTGCGTGATCACCAAGGTAGGCTAATGGCTGAGTCGGAATTTATAAGCAAAATCATGGGAATTAATAGCCTAATGCAATCCAGTTGGGCTAATATAAACTATCACTATCAGCTGATGAATGATAGGGAAAAGTTAAGTTAGAGCCGCTAAAGCCAGCCCAGTGCTACTACCCATGCGAACATGAACACAAGCCTTTCCCTCAAAAAAATATAGGTGCGTGCCTACTAGCGCGGAGCTTCACGCTCGCGCATTGCATTATGGGATTGACAGCGGACCGGAGAAAGCGTTGAGAGCGACCGAAAGCGTCAGAAAGGTTGGCCGGTTTTTGACTTTATGCAAATATCAAGTGAAAATGCGGTCGGCAGCCAATTGACGTCTGTTTTGAGATTTTAAAAATATGCAAATTGTGCCGGAGTTTATGCTGGATTTAGTTCGTAAATAATTTTGTTTACAAATTAGACGCTTTGAAGTTGTTATAGGCTATGTTAATTTTGGATGTGTTCATTGCGATTATACTGGCTGGGTTTTTAAAATTGACAGGATATCTTGGCTTGGGGCATTTATGTAAACTAAGCTTGTCTATTTCCGAAAGTAACTCAACTGCATGCATCTGTGATGATTATACTGTGTTTATATGTTGAAAGCAAAACAGATTAAACAAATTCGCAACAGACACACCCCAAAGTGGAGACATATAGTTGCCAGCGGCACTGAGCGGAGTTTTGCTGCTGTAGTGGAAACGCACCACACCAAATATATCATATAGTTTTTAATACACATTTCCAGACACATTCAGTAATGTTACTTCCTACAATCTTACTGTTACACAGAAATTGTTCAGTCTAGTTCACTAACCGTTTTCGTTATATTATACATTCACCTATGTTGACAGTGCTGATTGTGAAAGATACACGGATAGTTAGTGAAATGCCTTATGCTAGATAACACCACAAATGTAACGTTATGGAGCATTAGTTCAACATCAAGCTGATAAAGTAGCCTATTATTATAACGTTACAGTGGGAGTTTACATGAGTTTCCAGCATGTTGTGTGATGCTTTCTCCGGTGTGTTGAATGTCTCAGCGTGGCTGTGTACTGTCCATGAGTGCTCACTCTTGTGTTCAAGCGCGCACAAGAGCACTAGCGCTCTTGTAATCAATTGGTTGCAATCTGAAACATCACCGATAGAGGGGGCTAAAAAATACATATAGCACCTTCAATAATAAGCCATTAATTATAGGCTGCAAAAAATAATAACATTGGTAACAAAATGCTTGGTCTCTAGTTTTGACTGACTATTACAATTTTAATGTTTAGATGAAATGACAAATTTAAGATGAGCATATAGTCATTCATTCACTGTGTTGAGATATATTGAAAGGTCAACTGTTTTAAAAGTCAGCCCAACCTTTCCTACATGACACGATGTAATAAAAACACTGCGTAGTTGCGATCAAATACGTATATCTCTTGCAGTTTTAGGTGGAATGGAACGATTAAAAAGCAGTGGATCGCGTTCTGTGTAAACCAGCACAAAGTTTCGACAAAATGGACAGGCCTACACGTCAAGGAAAATCAACTAGTCGCTCCACAGCGAATCCTCAACTCCTTACAGTTGATTTTAAACAATCCATTTATACTGATCTAAAACCAGAAGCGTATCTAGAACCTCCCACTCGGGAGCACATGCAGTCACATGCAGTCATGTAAATGCTTCCCCATCATTGGACATACCAACTTCCCTGTGAATGCGAGATTTAAACCCACGTCACTTTCGGTAAGCAGATTTTTTCTTACTGCTTGTGGCAGGCTGTGAACACCCAAATCCCTAAATGCTTCCAAGAGGAATATAGCAAGCTAATCATGGTATCCTTCTCTTCATCAGAGCCAATCTCATTAGGGTTTCTGTGGTCCAGCCCTGCCTCTAACGCTCCAGCACAGCTTCCATGCTACTGACAAGATTACTAGCCGAGGCCTCCGTGGATCAGGGTGGGTAACAGTGGAGGGGGATTATTTAAATGATTATTTCCTGCCCTTTTAGTTAGAACTGATGAATGAGGAGGGGATTCTTAGAATAAAGAACAAGCTCAAGCTTAGTAGACCATATACACGGCTGAGACACTTGGAACTCTTATCAGCGGCATTGACATTAGGAAGTACTGAAATATATATTATTTTTTTGTGTCGTTACAGTAGTTTTTTTTTCTTCTGCAAGCTGGCCAACAATATTTGCTCACTGAATGCATACTAATATCATTATTATCATATTAAATGCTCAATGCTGCATGCTAGTTATTTTAATCTTATGTGTAAACGGTTGTCACCATGTTTGATGCTAATGCAATTAAAATACGACAGTGCTGCAGCATCTCACTCACCCCCGCTGTTTCAAATGCGCAAACAAACTGCTAAATGCATGCTTTTTACAGAGACCCAAATGCTTTCAGACCTGACACAGTTTAAACAACATGAGAGATTTTAGTAGAAAGACTGTTGAATCATTAAAGATTCTCATAGAAATGTGTTGGGTACACACTGTACACAGTCTGGATAGATTACTTACAAATTGTTGTCAGTTACTGATTCCAAATTACATAACAATTGTGTAGTTACATAATCCATTACATTACACATTTAAGGTATAATCTGACTACTATTTAATTGCTTTTAGATTACTTTTTTTCCAAGCTTGTTTATCACATTGAATGGGATAATCTTGTACCATATTTATGTAAAAATACAAAGAGAAAGAAAATGTATTCCTCCCATTGTTATCAACAACATGAAGTGCATTAAATGTAACATTATATCAGGGTTTCTCAGACTGGGGGTTGTGAGCTTAATGAAAAGCTACTAATTAAATTGTAAAAATTTAAAATAAATAATTTCAAAATAAAAGTCTTATTGTATACACTTATTGTATATATTAACAACTTTTATTTTTAAATTATTATTTTTTTATTTAAAATTATTTATACAATATATTATAATTATTGACTTAATTTTATTATTTATTAAACTTCCAATCCTAAAATTCAAACTAAAATTCCAATCTCAGGGGTACTTCAAGTAAATAGCTATATTGGGGCAAAAAGGTTCAGATGACAAATAATTAAGGAATCCCTGCATTACATATAAATGAATTTGTACTTTTTAATATGCTTGAAAACTAAAGTCTTCCAAAGACAGCTATACATGGTTAATTATTTGATAATTGATAATCTCTGTGATAGTCACGTGACTAGTGGCTGGTCTGTGACGTGTGTGTGATTCCATCGAAGGCTTTCTGAATGTATACAAACAGTAGGACGTTTTAGAAAGGAAAATTAAAAAGTTTTGAAAAATAGTAGGAAGAATCGATGAATTATGGATAATTTACTACCATTGTGAGAATAACATGTATTAATGTAATCGATGCGTGTAATGCAATTACATGTAGACCTGTACCAATGCGTGTACAGTAGACGCCATACAGTCTCTTGTGAGATATTTGGCCATGATACACATTGTGAACATCAGTAATATGCTCTGCCCCATTGATTGCATTGGATATTTGCACACACACACACACACACACACACACACACACACACACACACACACACACACACACACACACACACACACACACACACACACACACACACACACACACAAAAATATAGATTTTATGTGCAAATGACTCTTGATATTTTGTTGCAATCTTTTTTGCATACATTCTTGGCTGCATCACTGTCAGTTTCCACAAGAGGGGGTATAACCCTATTGCTTAATGCTTAAGTGTACTCTGCCTGCACACATTGGCTTATCAGGAAGAAAATCTCACCAAGCATCTCTCAAAATTCACTTGCCTGTTGTATGATTTCTTTCGAGGACCCTGTGTTCGGCAGCTTTAATGACATAAAAAAAGTTTTTGAGAAAGGATAATCAGTAATGCATATGTTACTTTTGGCTCTGCTTGGAAGCTAATGCTAATGTTTCCAGAGCTCATTGGAGCTGCGTTTTTGACTGCGCTGGCTGCAGACACGTCCAGTCAGCACAGAGACAGAAACATTCCTTTGTTGTGTAAAGACCCCTCACGCTGTACATTGCTGATGAGGTTCGATGTATGCTGTCACTAGCATTTTACAAGCATTCTTCGTATAGGCCTAGATAACTAAAACGAGCAGGTGACAGCATGTGTGGCTTTCGAAATTTAATTGAGTATGGCCTTTCCTGAATTTGTGAATGGAATGATTTATTCATCTAATTTGAATTTATTGAAATGGAATTCAAATCGAATTAAAAGTTAAAGCATTTTAAATTTTGAATCTATTTTCAACAATACAATCCTTGTATGTTATCATACTCTTAGGGTCATCATGAATATGATGTATTCACAGGAACATTAGGTGTTGTTAATATATGAAATATATATTGATATTAATAATCAATATATATTGTATATGTTTATATAATGTATGCTGAAAATGTATCTGTTTGTTGCAAAACCTGTTGAAAATCTGTTGTATGTTTGAATTGCAATTCGTTCAATTTCCAAATAAGAAATCAGATTCCAATTGACATCAAGTGACCTGAATTTATTAATTCAGAATAACCCTAACCTTTTTTTCTTCTTTTTTTTTTTTGAGAGAGATAGAGTTAAAACTAATTGTCATGTGACATCTATATCAGTTATAATTAGAAAGATTTTGGCTGTTATGATCCATATATTTTATGGGTTTTTTATATTTTTTTTCTGTGTCTATATTTTAGCTGCTCATACCTACATTTTGTTTAGTTTTTGTTTTTAGAGTTTTAGTACATCTCTCATTTGTGGTTTACGACATTTGCAGACATGACTTCACTCCAGCGGTTACCCATCACACAGAGGGCAACCTCCCCCACCCAGCACATGGTGCATCTCTTCTGGCTGACTACGCTTTGAGCCCTGAGCCAGCGTCTGGCCTCTCGTCTCTCGTCTCACTTGCTATGAAAAAGTGACATGAGGAGCATTCCTTTACGATCATCACAATGCATCATTTGGACTCTCATGTCACGTTCCACCTGACTCTGAGGTATCCATGGATACCGTGCGGAGTGACAGGACGCAGGCAGCATGTGCTGGTGTGTGACTGGGCACTGGGAGGTGTGGGGAGGAGCCAGTTCTCACACTGCAGCATCTGAAGAGCGGGGGATCTCTCTTACACAAACATATCTGAACATCCTTCTTTACTGCATTCAAAGCCCCACTGGAACGAGCGTGCCCCCTCTTTCTTCCCCTGCTAAGGACTCTTCTGTGCCTTAACCAACCAGCGTTTTGTCCGTCTCTGGAGAATTTCCTGCCAAAATGTCTTCTAAGCTGCCTTCAGGCAAACCCACGTCCCCTTTCAGGAAGAGAGGCAGCCTGCAGTACACAGCCACTGGAGGTAAGTGTGTTTGCTCAAAAACAATATGGGTTACACAATATAAAAGTGTGTGTGAAGTGGAAATTTGATGGAATTGGAGAACAGAATGTGTCTTTACATGTTCATTTTTCATAATATATTCAGTTTTTTAATTATTTTATAGATATTTCTATGTAGCTTCCTTCTTACATTTGACTATTATGTGGCAAATGTTCAGAGGAGTTTCAGTAATCCAGCATCTGCATAGTGTAGAAACTTTTATACCTGTTGATTTGAGGGAAACTGTTACATGACCATATTCTTTTTTTCTGTCTCTCTTTCTTATGGCTTCCTGTAGACTTTAATGTTCACATAAATATTCTCTCTCTGAAACCGATAATAGCTAATGGACCAGTATTTGTTATTTCTGTGAGAAGCAGAAAGAGAACGTTATGCATTACATATTATTTCTGGCCAGAATTACATTGGAAGTACTTGTCTGATTGTGTTTCAGACCTCAGTTGCTCAATTCCTGAATATATTCATCCAGATAATGTTCGAGGATTCAATTGCAAGAAAGCCAGATGGGGAAAATCAAACATGCAGTAAATAGTGTCTGGTCTAGACCACAAACATAAATGCACGCAACACAACATATGTGGTCAGGCCAGCATTGCATAAGACTTGCATAAGATCTGATCCCAAAAACACTTCACACCTCTCTCTCTCTTTCTCGCAGAAAAAAATGATTTTATCATGTGCTAGAACACATTTAGTTAGGTGTTGCATGTATTTATTAGGTCCTTTTGCCTCTGATGTTGTGGTTAAAACCTGAAACGGTTTTCTAGAAAGTGTATTTATCTCTGGTTGACTGCAAAACTAGACATTGAAAAATGGCGAGACTCATTTGCCTTGCTGTGCCAGCATCATTTCCGAGGCAGGAAATATAAACAGAAAGCATCTTCGCCACAGAGATGGAGTAATTATCTGAGCAAGGAGACTTAGCAGGTTGCATATGGTTGCTATCTTTACTCTACTGGGCTGAGGAGAATACAAAATTATAAGTGAATCCTTGCAGTTTCAGACAACCACAGTTATTCTCATATAGGCACAAAACGGCTCTCTTTCTCTCTCACTTGTATGTAGCAATAAATTATAGTCTGTACTTTACTTAAAGGGACACTTCACCCATTTGCATTAAGCTTTATATCTTTAGAAACCCAGTCATATTTTTTGAATGGTCATGATTTATTCCCTTATTTTTCCTTGATATGGGAGAAATAAGGATTTAAGTGTTCCACTTCCTGCTTTTTATGACGTAAAAATTGTAATTTTGCAGCATAAAAAGCAGGAAGTCCCATTTTTTGTATATGGGTTGAGACTACAAACATATAATCTAAAAATGTCTTTACTCATTGTTGCAGTCGCTCTGCAGCTCTTGGCCATGCATAACTCTTTGTGACTTTTTTTGTGCTTGGCCCTTTAATTGTGCTTGCGGCTATATTTATTATTTCTATTTGTGAAGATTATTTTTCCTCTGCGTATTAAATTTTTGTCGGATCAGAGAGGCTTTTCTGTGGTTGAACCCACTGCATATTATGTTTAGTGTCACCTGAAGCGCACATATTTGGACTTTTAAATAATCAGTCAAAATATGGATTGATAAGTAGTATAAATAACTGTTGATTATTGTATTGGCCAAAATTATCATATCTGTGGATTCATAGTTTTTATTTTCTTGGATTCAGAGAACCGCATCATGAAAAAATAAAGCAAACATTTACCTCACATTTTAGAGCCCTGTAATAACATAGCTTGAATAACCTTTGAATAACATTTAGTTTAATCCACCATGCAGTCAATGTACAATTATAGGACTGTTTGTTTTTGTTATATTTATAGCTGCTACCTAAGACAGAGCTTTTCCTGTTGTCACTTTGGACCCTCTCTGTGTTACATTACGGTCACTTAAATTCTTCAAACTCACCTTTTTGGCATATCTTGCTTATCTGAGCATAATATATGGACAAGATAAGGCTGACTTTATTGACTCTTCTTAAACAAATCTTAAAGGAGGCAATGTCAGTGTGCAAATAGTTTGCCAAAACTTTTTTTCATCACTCTGCTGACATTTGTGCTCCCCTTTTAGCAGTAAGATGAGTAGTTGTTATAATATTTCATAGATATTGTTTGTTTTCTTTCTGTATGTTGTAACATATTAAGAGATAAGCTTTTTGCCTCATATAAAGATCTTGGTCATAGTTTATAGCCTTCCATATAGCACATATAGAGGCTTTAAATGCTGTTGTGCTTTGAACTTTGAGCCCCGTAGTGCCTCACTTGCCTTCAGTGTGGTATGAGAGAGGAGGGATTCTTTAACTGCCTCCCCCTCAGCCACCATTTTGCTGCTATTTAGAGTTGTTTTCTCTAAATCCACTCAACCCTTTACTTCCCTAGATTCCCAGGGACTTCATCCATGAGGTAGGGACATTATGATTTCTAAAAGACCCTTGTGCTTTTACAACAGGTTAGTTAGAATCATAATACAGTGTATATGTACTAGATACCTGAGTGTTTGTGGATTAATATTTAGTGAAAGTTGAGTTTGTTTCCATGATCGTAAAGTAAAATCCAAAGAATTAATATTTTTGCTTTTGCCCACTAGGTGGAGCTAGGAAATCATTTTCCCTAGCAAAAATAAAACCATAAAACAAATCTCAGCATTTAAAATGATAAACTTTTATTTTCTGCTTGCTTTCTTGAAGAGTGCTTATCTACAATTTATTGTAAAATGTAGCAAATAATTAAATTACGACTATTGAAACTCATGTTTAAAATTTGCTTCATTATATATTTTGGTAACGCTTTACAATAGTATGTGAATGCATTAGATCACATGGACTAATATTTGATGAATGCTGAATTTTATAGCATGTATTTACAGCATTTATTAATTTCACATGTCAAGTTTACAGTAAAAATGTGTAAATATGTAGGCCTACACAAAAAAATCCACCTATTTTATGTAGAATCAAATTGGCTGTATCTCGTATAGCAAAAAGTTTAAGATTAAGTTAAGTTGACATTAAAGTCAGCATTAAACGGAAGTGGAGATTTTTCCTTATAGAGTGCCAAAGTCACAACGTCACTTTGTAGGCAAAAGTAGGTAACCGTAACGAACTGAACCGTATCGTACCGTGCAGTGGAAAATTAGTTCACAGCATTAACTAATGTTAACACATAAATCTTTGGTTTTAATGACATATTAGTAAATGTTGAAATTAATATAAACTAAGATTACACTGTAAAAAAAAAAATTCAAGATTTATTATCACATTTTTTTCTTTAGTCAAATCAACTTAAATAATTTATGTAGTTGAGATAACTTATTATTTTGAGTTTCTGATGATTAAATTAATCTCCTTCATTCTATTAACTCACTTTTTCCAGTTCAATCAACTTAAAATTTTAAGGAAACCAAGTTACTTACTTTTTTAAGTTAAACCAACAATATTTTGTTTACAGTGAAATGCTGAAGAAGTATTCTATCATTTTTAGTTCATATTAACTAAGGTAGTTAACTAATGAACCGTATTGTAAAGTGTTACCCATAAAATTGAATGTTGAAATTGCTTAAATTATTTTGATGAGTTAAAGTAATGTAAAAACATATGTTGCCATGACTTAGCCTACAGATAACATCATGTTTATAGGGCACTGAGGAAATGGCTTTATTACACTTTTCCCTCAGAAATCATTAGTAGCCTACATTTTCCAAAGAAATGACTGCAACACAGTAACACATTGGATTAAACATGAAAGTTTCAAATAGAAAGAGTAAAATATTTTCTTGTATTGTAGTATTCAGTGTTCATTGTTAGTTCATGATATTCATTAACTAACAAATATATAATTCATATTGGTGGGTAATCACCCACCCCCCAAAACAAAGGACTTCATCACAGGAACAAATAAAAGCAGTTGGTCTCCAGAGGCTCACAAAAACCTCATCAGTGCAATCTTTGTCTCTTTCTCTGATGTCTTCATCAAAGCCCATTTCTCCTAAAAGAGGAGTAGAATTCAGGGACGCTGTCTGATTAAACACAAACGGCTCTCAAACCCTCTGGATACATGACAGAATCATTTACACTCTATATGGGTTTCTATTGCTCTACCATACAGAAGGGTTCAGACAGTGATAGTTTGATGACAGCGCCAGTAATGATAAACACATCATCTCGATGCGATGCTTGCTTAAATGGGCCAGATCTCTGATCAGCCATGTCCAATACTAGTTTCTGCAGTGATCTCTATTTTGGCTTCCAAAGGGAGTCTCTTTCTCTATCCCTTTCTCAAAACATCCTACAGCATTTTCGCATGCACTGCAGTCATGCTAAGGATAGTCATGCACCCCCCTGTCCTCACAGAGCTGAAGGACATGGGGGTGTAGAGAGATCCTGTCGAGTCCATCCTGTCCCAGAGACAGCAGTGATGCTGTCGAGCTCCCCCTGCCCCTGAAGTCCAGGTGGTACAGTCCAGCCATGTGTCAGGGATATTTAAATGAGAGGGGGATGACAGTGGCCAGCCCAGACAGCTGGCAGGAACCAGGAAGAGGAGGGAGGGGAGAGAGTGGATGCCTCGGCTCCATCAGCTGTGTTTACTGTATGTATGCATGTATGTCTGTGGGACAGATTCAATCACAAGATTATGTTTGTGAGTGAGGGAGTGAATGAGAGACGTTTTGCTGGAGATGTGTGTCGGTTTAGAAAGTGTAGCTTTGCCATGCGTCTCTCCTCTTTTTCTGTCTTTTCTCTCTCTGACCTGTTTTGGTAGAATAACAGCAATAGTTTCTCCATATCCTTCCATGTAGGACACTTATTTGCTTATGTGTTTTCGTTTTGTTTCTCTCTCCATCTCTAAGCCCTCAGCTGTGTTGCGCTGTCAGCTCATGTTTTTCCTTAGGGAGGTGTGTGTGTGTGTGTGTGTGGCTGAAAGATGGTGTGTAGTTTGTATTGATTGTCCTCCTCGGTATTGTCCTGTTTTGAAGGTGTAGTGGTCAGCGCTATGTGTTTCACAGATTAAGTGGAAAGAGTAATAGAGAATGATGCTGCTTAGATGAGGTTTGTGTATGAGATTGTGTGTTGAAGGGAAAAGAGGTTATGAGGCTTCTAAACCTTACTGGGAAATCCAGTTTAAGCTGGTAAATGTGTTTTTGATTTCTAAATTTCTGGTTTCTAATGGGTCTACACTTGGAAATTGTCTTAGAACAACAACAAACCAGGTTTTAAGCTTGGTTTTGGTCAACCAGCTAGAAAACCATGTTCAACAATTTTATAATAATATAAAGTTATTGTTGTCTTGTTTCACATTAACCTTGAATGCGTTTTATAGATTTATATATGCCTACTAAATGGTGATTGAGTCTTCACTCTGATGCTCTACTCTGAGTCTCTTGTCACGTCAGGTGTTAACTTAGCAAACAAAGGGATGCAACATCAGGTTGCTGTGGCAACAGTGACTGGCCCTGATTGGAGTTAGCAAGGTAACTAATCCTCAAGCGTGGCTCAGTTTTGCTCAGGATTTCATAAAGTATGTCAGTCAGCATTAGCAGCAGCTGCTAATATCATAGATCACACATCAGATTTCTTTCATGTCAGACTTCTTTCAGCTTTTGCGTATATATAGAACATTAACTGCAGAAACTGATCTAAGATAAGCTTTTTTGAGAGATTTCATAATCAGAAGACTTTTGTGATATAGCCTTCCCTGTTCAAAAGTATGAGGTCAGTAAGAATTTTAAAAAGGCTCACTAAGACTGCATTTATTTGATCAGTTATACAGTAAAACAGTAATATTGTGTAATATTATTTCAATTTAAAATAACTGTATTTATTTTTAAAATGTGATTTATTTCAGTCTTCAGTGTCACATGATCCTTCAGAAATCATTCTAATATGCTGATTTACTGCTCAAGAAACTTTTTTTATCATCAATGCTGAAAACAATTTTGTGGAAACTGTTATACAATTTAACAGGTTTCTTAGGTGAATAGAAAGTTCATAAGTACAGACTTTATTTGAAATGGAACACTTTATATCACTTTTAATCAGTTAAAAATGCATCCTTGGTGAAGTATTATATGACTTTTATCTTACTGACCTCAAATCACACTTGTGTACATAGATATATTGGTAACACTCTACAATAAGGTTCATTAGTTAATATTTGTTAATGTATTAACTAACATGAACTAACCATGGGCAATTCATTTGATACTGTATTAACTGAAACTTTGTTAACTTCTTGTTAACGTTAGTTAATAAAAATAGAGCGGTTCATTGTTAATTTGTTATAAATAAATACATAAATTAATGTTAATAAATACAACTTTTGATTTTAATAATGTATTAGTAAATGTTGAAGTTAACATGAGCAAAGATTAATAAATGCTGCAGGAGTGGAGTTCATTTTTCATGTTAACTAATTTAGTTAACTAATGTTAACTGATGAAACCTTATTGTAAATTGTTACAGATATATTTTATAGAAAACAGAATACATTTAAATAATAGTGTAATTAAAAAATGTAGCCTAATTAAAATGTATTTCGTTAAAAAAACTATAAAAAATTTAACAGCTAATCAAATACGAAATACACACAAACAGATAAATACACCAAATTACACCCATATTAATAAGGTGTAACGGGCCTGATCTTTGACCTCATCTCATGTGTCATTGAGGCAATTATCTTGTTCTGCTCTTATCTCTCAGCTCCATATCTCACTACACTGATTATTCATTCCCCATTCCCATTCATAAATATTTGACATTTATAGACCCAATCACTTCTCCCATTCATAAATATGTGACATTTATAGACCCTCATTCTAGAATGTTTACCATCAGAATCAATAACTCCATTATACGTATTTTGTAGTTCATCGCGGTTGAAGCTCAGCAGAAGTTAGCCACTCAACCCAGTTTTGAGTGTTCTTCTGCTTTGCCGTTGCATTGGAGATCCTGTAAAGGGGATGGTGATTATGTAACAAGCATGTAAACTCCCCAAATACACCCATGAGAAGATTATATACAAGCCAGTGGATACATCAGTCTCCCTTCTGGCTTTGGGCTGTCCTGTACAGACACTCGTCAAAAATCCTACAAAATCTCTTGCAATATTAATCTTTTACAACGTGCTTTGTTAGCTTGCAGCTAAGCGAGAAATATGTTGGCTGTGATTTATGTGAAGGTAAATGGTATGTGTGAAAAAAAGGAGAATGTGATCGTAAGTGTGAGTGCATGAGGTAGTGCGTGCATCTCCCGCTGTGTCTGTGTTGGGCGATAATGAACTGTCATGGTCATAATTAGTCCACCCATCTGGGCCTGTGTAAAGGCCACTAAGATTTCAGCATTGAGTTCCTCTCATTGACAATCCTGTTGTTAATTGCCTTCAATAAACTCCCTGATAAGTACGTTGCACATTAACTTTGCCAGAACAGTAAAACAATAAGCAGCAGAGCCCTAAAGCGTTATGTAAACTAATAGAATGTGGGTTAGTATAACATGACTCAATTTCGGCAGCTATTTGGTATCACACTCGGTGATACCAAACTTTAAATTATTTACGAATGGGGTTTCGCTTGGAAAGCCTATCAACTTTGAGTATTACAAAACGAGCCATTGGCAAAGAAATGCCAAGGGTCTGCGGAATTTGTATGGCGCAACTCCAAAGGCAATCAACTCCGGCAGATTCCACGACCAATAAAAGGAGGACGCCGGTTTCGGAGCCAAGTTTATTCTTCACTCCACAAGCCAGCTCTGAACTTTCAGCTTTACAGACAAGCGAGATTCTCCGGTGTTGGTGTGACGGTGATCTCCCAGCGAGTGCACACTTCCTGCTTATCTGTTCAGTGGTTTGCCAGTGAGTGTGTTTCTCCCCGGGTGCTTCAACGCAGTTTCCTCTTTAAAGGAGCTTGCACGCGCCACGTCTTTTTAAAGATGCCTCACCCCCGTACACTTCTGGTTGCGGCAGACTCGTGTCTGACTCTGATGGGCACGAGTGCTGTTTAGTGTGTTTGGGCATTGATCATGCTAGAACAGTGCTCGTTGATGACTCATGTTCGAGCATCACTATGGTCGAAACTCTCGCAAGAGTGATCTCGCAAGATTGAGAGTCCCCTAATCCACACCCTGAGCTAGTACTTCGGCTGGTGGCCAGGGTGACCTGAGGGCAAAGGTGTGAAACAAGGCGCTAACAAGGCACTAACCTCTGTCAGGGCGCGCCCCCCACGTCCGGGCCGGTCACTCCGCTTCGCTGCCCCACTGAGGGGATGTCTGTTGTTCGCATGACCCCGCTTGTGCAGTTCTTGGGAGCCTTAGAGCTTCCCCATTTGTCCCGCTGGGTCTCATGAATTACCAAGCTCGGCTACGCGATTCAATTCGCGCGGTCTCCTCCCCGCTTCAGGGGTGTCCGCTTCGCTATGGTCGGTGGCAATGCCCCTGTCAGCAGAGGTTCCTACCCTACCGGCGAAGGGTACGATCGTGTCCCTCCAGCCGAAATGATGTCCGGCTTCTACAGCCCCTACTTCATTGTCCTGAAGAAATCCGGTGGGTTAACGCCAATTCTGAACCTGCGCGTGCTGAACCGCTCCCTTCACAGGATGCCGTTTTTCGAATGTGTGCGGCCCCAGGATTGGTTTGCAGTGATCGACCTGAAGGACGCCTACTTCCATGTCTCCATTCTTCCTTGACACAGACAGTTCCTATGGTTTGCTTTCAAGGGGAAGGCATACCAGTACGCAGTTCTCTCTTTCGGGCTAGCCCTGTCTCCTCACGTCTTCACAAAGGTCATTGAAGCAGCCCCTGTTCCCCTTCAGGAACACAGGGTTTGCATCCTGAACTATCTCAACGACTGGCTGATACTAGCTCATTCTCGAGACCAGGTTTGCGAACACAGGGACCTAGTGCACTAGTGCACCTAGTGCATACATCAACCATCACGGTGATCTCCCCGGAGAATGGCGACTCCATCCCCAGTCAGTTCAGCTGATTTGGGACCAGTTCGGGGACGCACAGATAGATCTGTTTGTATTGTTCCTTGACCAAGGGCACGCTCGGCATGGATGCACTGGTACACAGCTGGTTGCTCCCTGCTCAAAGTCAGGAAGAGCGAGGAGCAGTTCATTTTGTTCGCGCCGCCCTGGCCCACCCGGGCCTGGTTTTCCGAACTCGTACTCCTCGCGTCAGCACCTCCCTGGCCAATTCCTCTGAGGAAGGACCTCCCTATTGCACCCTCGTCCCGATCTTTGGAACCTCCACGTGTGGCTTCTGGATGGGAGAGACACGCCTACACGTTGAAGTGGAACCTCTTTGACAACTGGTCAATTCCGTCAATTCCTACTTTCAGCAGGGAAAAAGTTTATTTAATGAGAAACCATTGTAACAAACATCTACTGTATTTAAGCAGCCAAAGTCTACTTAAATTGAGAATCATGTTTACTGTCATTGCACATTTAATGCAAATCAGTCTGGAATCCTTTTTTTGATTTTTTTAAACATATAATTGGTATGTTAAGACATTTTCTGAAGTATTTTTCTTCTTGTCTTCCTTAACAATAAAATATGTTCAATTTACACTAGTGTTCACAAGTTTGGGTTTGGTAAGATTACAATGAAAACAGTAATATTGTGAAAACTTATTGCAATTCAAAATAACTGTGTGCTGAATATATTTTACAATATAATTTATTCCTGTGATGCCAAGCTGAATTTTCAGCATCATTACTCCAGTCTTCAGTGTCACATGATTTTTATTTAGTATTAAAAACATTTATGCTGCTAACTGTCACTTTTGATCAATTCAAAATCCTGCTGACCCAAAACTTTCAATACTGTATTGAATTCCTAAAAAGCAAATTTTATACATTAAGATTTGAAATAAACTTGAAAAGGAAAAAAAAAAATAATTAAAGTATTTAATATAGTACTAAATATAGTATGAATATAGAACTGTAAAACTATATGATTAAAATAACAGTGATTAACAAGCACATAATGTACTGTATGCAGATTAAGAATATACAGCAAGGTTTTTAAACTACCAGAGTAAATGGTTATGCTGCTATGATGAAAGTTTAAAAAGCCTCAAGTTAAGTGTAGCTTTCCATAGTAATGGGTTTATCTCAAAGTTAAAGTCGGCAGATTCAGCACTTCTTACTAAAACGGTGACAAATATGTCAATAGACTAATGCTGAATTCATCACATGATCTCAGGAAACAGCTGTTATCTGTATTGTAACTACTGCAGATATTCTGTAGCCCACAGGCTAGTTGGCTCAACTGTAACTGCACTGGTATTGCAAATTATTTTTGAGATTTGCTACATTTTCAAATCTGGACATTTATGAATTCTGTTGATAGCTGTAACAGGGGAATCTGTTTTTATTTAGTCTGTTTCCTGTGCACCTTAATAGTGGGATGAGATGTCCAGATCTCAGCAGTGCAGTGGCTATAGAAAGTGCTGCTTAATTATTCATCAGGCTTATGAATATTTGATCAAGCATCAGAGTTTAGGAAGATTGATATCACTCACGGGATGGAACTATGGAACTCGAGCAGAAGGGTCGAGCTTCACTCACTGTGAAAGTGAAAGTGTTTGTGAGGAAAAAAATTATTGTGATATTAAAATGTTTCTGATGATTAATCACTTGAAATAGGAATGGAAAATCTTACTTTATTATACTTTTGGCTTGCATTTCACAGCAAAATAAAATATGTAAAATATGTTTAAAAAAATATGTAAAAAGTAATGATGCTGAAACTTCAGCTTTACATCACAGGAAAAAAAAATACTTAAATTATTGTAGCATAAATTATTATTTTAAAATAAATCAAAATTGAAAACTGTAATCACGTTGTAATTATATTTCACATTTTTGCTGTTTTTACTGGATTATGTTTATCAAATAAATGCAGACTTGCTGAGTATTTCAAAACCATTAAAAATACTTCAACCCCAAACATTTTTTTATGGAATAATAGGATATTAATATCTAATTAATATCTTATATGTTGCTTCAAGTAAATTGATCTTGTTTTAAAGGTTTTTAGGTGTTGTGTTTACAGATTGTCAATGTGGCTGTACTAAAATTTGTGTGGGCACTAGAAGCATTTGGTCTTTACTTGCCCACAAGTAAAGTGTGCATACCAAGTCCAGCACACACTCACATACAAACTCATGTCCTCCCACCTGAATGCTCAATAATTTTGTTAGACACATTTGTAGATTTTGAAAGCTTTCTGACCCCGCTTTTCAGAAATAGTAGAAAAACGAGGCTAAATAGTATTGATCACAGTATATTTTATTTATTCTTAAACATTTATCTCCATAATCACATCTGCAAAATCAAAATGTTTTAAATATGAAAGTCGAATCAAGCCATATCTGCTGAAATGTAAAAATCTCTTTCTCATTTTCTTAGTAGATCTCCGTGTTGGCCGACACCACCTCACATCCCAGCATTCCTTGCCTGGCAACCCTGTAGCCAAGCACGGCCACATTGATCTGCGCACATCCATGGATGGCAAATACAAAGAGATTGCAGAGGTAAACAAAGCAGAAATGCCAACAATCATGCTGATTGAATGCATTTTTTTGTTTCTGCTGTTATGTAAATGTGTGCTTAATGTGTGAGTTTAGGAGCTGTTCTCCCGCAGCCTGGCTGAGAGTGAGATGCGGAGCGCTCCATATGAGTTCCCTGAGGAGAGCCCCATTGAGCAGCTGGAGGAGAGGCGGCACCGACTGGAGCGGCAAATCAGCCAGGATATCAAGTACTACTTCCCATCGTTCATCCTCAAACTCAACCATTAATAAATAGCATCTGTAGTTTTCATCAAACATTTTTTCTTAATGTAAAAACAATACAAAATCCTTAACATTGAACTTATCTGTGTTTGTAACTTAAAATGACACCATTTCCTTAGACAAATTTTAGTCCAACATTTACTCCTCTGTATGCAGATGTGACCATTGACCCACAGTCAGTTAATTAAAAGTCTTTTCTCTTGAGGTTTGAGCCTGATATCCTACTGCGAGCCAAACAGGACTTCATGAAAACAGACAGTGCAGCTGATCTGGAGTGAGTGCCTTTTCAGATGTTATGTGATTATTCATATGAGACCTAGTGTTTGTTAACTTATACTGGCATCTCCTCTCTTCCTCAGGTATATGAAAGAACAGAGCCAGGTGCCCAAAGAACTCTATCCCGAGAGAGAGCTCGTCCCTGAGAGAGAGTATCAGAGAGTCGCGATCTCTGGAGAGGAGAAATGTGGGGTAGGAGCTCCTGTTTTTCATTTTTCTGTTTTGTTTGTTTTACAAAAACAAGATGTTGTTGACATAACTGAAGTGGACACTGCAGACATATAAATTCCTGAGGGAGAACCAAGTTCCACACACACGCTCACACACAATGCACGTTACATAACCCCAGAGGGAAACATGAGCTTTTACACTGGGTTTTTACACTGATGGAGAAATATATATATATATAGAACAGCTTTTTATATTTTGTCACCAAAATACTGTTTTTTTTATTTTGTGGATCGAAGTACAATTGAATGGTACATGGTATCTATCACATTTGTAGAGCTAAATGTAGATTTTGGCAAATTTAAGTAATCAAACATCATTTATTCGTGATTCATAACAACGGCATGATTACAAGCATGATATTGCTTTTGAATGAGTTCAATAATTAAATTAATGCACAAGAAAATTGTTTCAAATTAAGTCAAAGCATATCGCTGAGCATCTAAAGCATCAGTGAGTTTCTGAGGAACGAGGTCGTTTTGTTTCCAAAAAAATCCTTACTTTTGAACAAATTGATTGAATAATTCAGTGATTCACTTTTTTTTTCCTTTTTCAATGAATTGAAGAATCGTTTGTCACCATCTACATTGCCTTAACAGTGTAACATGAAGAAGTGATCACTGAAAAATCTGCATCTCTGATGAATGAGTGTATGGATGGACTGTTTAAGTGAGTCTTCTTTTTCACCTCCCAGGTTCCTTTCACTGATCTGCTGGATGCTGCTAAATGTGTGGTCAAAGCTCTCTTCATAAGAGAGAAGTATATCTCTCTGTCCATGCAGAGCTTCTGCAGGACCACAGTACGTTACTTGCAGGAGGAGCTGGGTGACCGACCCCTGGATCTCAACACCTTTGAGGAGATGCCTGAGTCTTCTGTATCTGCAAGTGTGTTCATGTTCAGGAGAAATAAGTATTTTATAGCCAAATTGGTTTTATGTCCAATGTACAGAAAAAAAAAGATATACAGAAGAGACACTCAGGATTGATCTGCATTTAGGAGAGTAAAATGTGCAGCAAGGTTTTAATGTTTTCCTGGAATTGTCTTCAGTTACTACAGAAAGAACTGAAAACAGGTGCTTTGGTGCAGCATATTTTTGAACCACATATGATCAGTTAAACCACAGCACAAATGTATTTCTACTCATTATAGCAGTAGTTCACACAAAAATGAAAATATTCATCATTACCGCCACAATGAAAAAGCAAAATAAAAGTTGACTCAAGTGTTAAATTCTGAAGCCATAAAATGGTAGAGTGAAATTATATTTTTGTATACTGAAATTATGTTTTTTTGCAAAATGTTGAGATTATGCATTTTGACAGCCTCAGTCTTCATTCACTTTCATTATATTGAGAGAAGTGGCCAGTATATGCTTCAAAAATTCACTTTTGTATTTAATGGTTTATAAAGACATGACGGCAAGTAAATGATGACAGAATTTTGATTTTTGAGCTAATTAGTTTTTAAAACTGTTTCCTTGACTTTAGTTCCAATATATATGTTTCATAGTTAAAAGAGTTTAAGAGTTCTGTATGATCAGTATACAGTTACAAAGTGATTAGTACATCTTCTTAACTCACAGGTGCAACAGTCCACCCACCTGTGTCAGAAACTCACCCCTATGAGGGGTTTGACCCTGCCAACATGCCCCCTGGGTTGGGCTACACCTGCAAGATGGTTGATGGTGTTGTTCATGTTTACACCCATAAGTAAGATGACAGAGTTGCAAGTACCTAGAATTGAGTTGGCCTAATTGTTGGTTTTGATATATATTTATCTTATCTATTTTCTTTTTAAAATGTTTTTTTTTGTCTATCAGTTCCTCAGAGCTGGATCTTCCACACCCAGACCTGCAGGAATACATAGCGGATATGAACATGATGATGGCGCTCATCATTAATGGGCCAGTGTAAGTTATACTGCACACTATGAGGTTTAGTCCAGTCTGATGCAGCAGATCCAGAAGAAGATGATCAAATCACTGATTGAAATTGCTTATTCTGTAAATGTGAGCTGGTCCCTGAGTGAGCTGCTTTGCTTGATTAAAAATCATTATTCACTGACCTCAGTTTGAACCTGTGGATGAATTGTAAAAATAAACCCATCCTGAAAGAGATAAGTCCAGTAATTAATTTGTAATGTGAATAATGCAACAAATGGGAAGAAGTGGCAAGAACTGGTAAAATATGTTCCCCAAAATTGCCAGAACTAGTCTGATCTGTTGGGGTTTTAACAAATGGATTTCTAATTGTATAATTTTTCCCAACAGGAAATCTTTCTGCTATCGCCGACTGCAGTACCTCAGCTCCAAGTTCCAGATGCACATTCTCTTAAACGAGATGAAAGAGTTGGCGGCACAGAAGAAGGTCCCTCACCGTGATTTCTACAACATCAGGAAGGTTTGTATGAACAACCACTAAATAAAGTATTTTGAACTAAACTGTAGTGTCACTGGAAAAAAAAAAACTGATTATTTATTTATCTATTGACCTTTCATTTTTTCAGGTGGACACACACATCCATGCCTCATCCTGTATGAATCAGAAGCACCTGCTGCGCTTCATTAAAAGAGCCATAAAGAAATATCCAGGTGAAATCGTCCATGTAGAACAAGGCAGAGGACAGACCCTAACAGAGGTGTTTGAGAGCATGAACCTGACGGCCTTTGACCTCAGCGTAGACACTCTGGATATGCACGCGGTAAGAAGTGTAGTTAAACATGACATAAGTGGTTGGAAAAATACTTCAGATAATAGAGATAAAGTCGGCACACCACAGCTCCAAAAACTAGACAATTATTGACAGATTCTTATAAAGGTAATGTTTCAAACACAAAGGCTTTTTTTTTTTTTGGTTAAGCAAAACTTTGCCTGTGATGTGCGTTTTGTTTTTGTGTTTGGAAAAATACTTCAACCATCTCTAGCAATTACACATAAGAATACTAATTAATAATAATAATAACAACAACATATACTGTACACTACTTAAAAAAATACATTAGGGACAGTTATAATATTGTGAAATATTATTTTAATTTAAAATAACTGTTTCTATTCGTTCCTTTTATGGTAAAGCTGAACTTTCTTCTTGTGTCAAATGTTCCTTCAGAAATAATTTGAATATGCTGATTTGACGGTCAAGAAACATTTCTTATTATTATCAAAATTGAAAACAGTTGTGATGCTTAATATTTTTGTGGAAACCATTGGGAAAAAACAATCAAAAAGAAAAGGAAATTTCAAAAGAGCGGCATTTATTTGAAATAGATATCTTTTTTAGCAACATACTGTAAATGTCTTTACCGTCCTTTTGATCCTATTAATGTATCCTTATTGAAATTTTTATTTTATTACTGACCACAAACGTTTCAAGGGAAATATTTGATGTGTTATATCTTATTGATATATAAATTAGAAAGTGACTATTAACAAAAATATAAACTTAAAAGGACAGAAAACTGAAATAAAATATAGGACCATGAAAGAAACAGAAAAGTGTTTCACACGGTATGTGCCAAGGCAAATATCAATTGGGTGTTCCAAACTTCTTGGGTTTGTGTGGGATCTAGGTCACTCCCACTAAAAATATGTTGCACAGAGTTGCAGTTGCACAAGCTTAGTGGACTTCCACTTAGGTGAGAACTGAATAAGCTGATGAATGAACTGTTGTTCTCAACTGAATGCTAACTGTGGCACTAAATGAATGTTCCATGTGTATAAAAATCCTTAATTTAATAAAAGAGATTCTTGTCTAAATTGTATGTGGGAATAAGTAGCATACACTGGGGAAATGTTTTTTTCTTTTATTTATTGAATGTAAATGTAAATATGAATAATAAAAAAAGAAAATTTGCTACTTTAAATATTAAAACAATTCTGTCTTTCCCACAGGACCGTAACACATTCCACCGCTTTGATAAATTCAATTCCAAATACAACCCCATTGGAGAGTCCATCCTCCGAGAAATCTTTATAAAGACTGACAACCATATTGAGGGGAAATACTTTGGGCACATAATCAAGGTATCACTGTTCCTTATAATCTTTGACATTTGCAAAACAAGCATGTTGATGAATTCAGCTTCATATGGTTCAATGCGCCCCCTGCTGATAGTTGTATGTTGGTGCGTTTCAGGAGGTGATGGCAGACCTGGAGGAGAGCAAATACCAGAATGTGGAGCTGCGTCTCTCCATCTACGGCCGCTCACGAGATGAATGGGATAAGCTGGCTCAGTGGGCCGTCAAGCACAAGGTTTATTCTGAGAATGTGCGCTGGCTGGTGCAGGTGCCACGGCTATTGTGAGTACTGAGCATAAAGTGGACATCTACTGTTGGCCTAATATTTTTTTTTAACAAATTAAAAAAATATATACTACTATTTAAAAGTTTTGGATCGGTAAGTTTTAAAATAAATTACTTAAGCTCACCAAGGCTGCATTTATTTATTCAGAAACACAGTACAACAGTAATATTAATATTTTTAACATAACTGTTTTATTTTTTTTAAATGTAATTTATTCCTATGATGGTAAAGCTGAATTTTCATTACTTTAGTCTTCAGTGTCACATGATCCTTCAGAAATAAATCTAATATGCCGATTCGATGCTCAAGAAACATTTCTTATTATTTGTACTAATATTTTTGTGGGAACCGTGATGCATTTTTTTCTGAATTCTTTGGATGAATAAAAAGTTCAAAAGAACGGTATTTATTTAAAACAGAAATCCTTTATAACAATGGAAAGGGCTTTAATGCCACTTTAGATCAATTTAAAGTGTCCTTGCTGAATAAAAAATGAACTTTAAAAAATAAAATGAATAATAGTAATAAAGATTTACTGATCCCAAATTTTTGAACGATAGTGTATATTATTACCAAATTTAAAAGCACTTAAAATTATTTACTATCTGATTAAGTGGACTTATTTCCAAAATGCATACCAATATTTTCACTGTATTTGAAATATACATTTCAGACTAAAATACAAGCATAACTAAGATAACATGTGCTTTATTTTCCGCGGCAGTGATGTGTACCACACCAAGAAGCAGCTCTCTAACTTCCAGGAGATGCTAGAGAACATTTTCATGCCTCTGTTTGAAGCCACTGTCAATCCCAGCAGTCACCCACAGCTGCATCTCTTCCTCCAACATGTGAGTGAAGCTTTTTTTCATGTGATAAAGCTAACTGTGCTACTGTGGGGTGGAGGCTTACACAGCGCACACATCTTCTGTAAATATCCAAGGTGTGATTAACTATTAACCCAGTTTTTTTTTACAATAAACATTTGTTTTAGATTTTACACTCACTAACTTTTCCAGAGTAAAGAAAAATGTGAGCTAGTAATCCAAAGTTTCAAACCATTGGCTCATACATTTATTATTGTCCCTATCATAAGACTATTGTTAGATGCTTCATTCAAGTGTCTGCCATTAAGGTTTAACTTATAACCATGGATAAATAACAAGTAACTCAAATGTCCTCCACCCTGTGTAGCTTCAAATTAATACAACCAAATGATTAACAAGTATGGTTACAGTTTTATTATATTGTGCGACTGAATGTTCTTCAGGTTGTCGGGTTTGATAGTGTGGATGATGAGTCCAAACCTGAGCATCACATCTTTAACCTGGACAGCCCAAAACCTGTGAACTGGACGGAGGAAGACAATCCTCCATACTCGTATTACCTGTACTACATGTATGCAAATATGACTGTACTCAACCACCTGCGCAGGTATCTGATGCTTCCAAGTACTTATTTTGCTAACACAGTCTCATCCCAATTCGTCATATAACTGACGTTTTGGGACGTCTTTTGACCATTCGTCAATATACGACTTTTTAGGGCCCCCTTAAACGTCGGTAGATGACGATCCCGGGTCGTCATACAACTGACGCTTTACCTTTAACGTCAGTTAGGTGACGAGTTGGGTTTAGGGTTAGGTTTAGGTATGGGGTAGAGTTAGGATCCCATAACGTCATCTACCGACGTTTAAAGGGGCCCTAAAAAGTCGTATATTGACGAATGGTCAAAAGACGTCCCAAAACGTCAGTTATATGACGAATTGGGATGAGACCGGGTTGATTTTGCTTACCTCAATACATTTAATTAATTAATGTAAAAATGTAGAGATTGATGGCATGCAAACCACATGCAAATCGTCAAAACCATTGTGGAGGCTGCTTAATATATAAGTTGTTTTAGCTCCACGACACTTTAAATGTCACTCATCTCTCCTAACAGGCAAAGGAACATGAATTCGTTTGTATTACGTCCGCACTGTGGAGAGGCAGGGCCTATCCACCACCTCGTGTCAGGATTTATGCTGTCGGAGAATATTTCCCATGGCCTACTTCTGAGAAAAGTAAAGATGCTTCTACTGAATCACAGTTGTACTTGTAAATCTGTTCTGCTCGGATATAAAGAATGTTCTTATTTTAAATATTCTTGATTGTGTTCTTTGCATGTATTAAAATCATATTGTTACAGAAGATTTAACAGAACAATATCAGTCACGTTATATGTATTCCTGTGTTTAATATTTTTAGCTTAAAACCCCTTGCAAACAGTCAAGAATTTATCAGTGCTTGTGTATTTCCGTCAGGCTCCTGTACTGCAGTATCTGTATTACCTGGCTCAGATCGGCATTGCCATGTCCCCGCTCAGCAACAACAGCCTCTTCCTCAGTTACCATCGAAATCCTCTCCCTGAGTACCTGTCCAGAGGCCTCATGGTGTCTTTGTCCACTGATGACCCTCTGCAGTTCCACTTTACAAAGGTTGCAAGTCACACCATACAATCAAATATGATTTTTTTTTCTTCTTATACCTGTTATTTCTTGAGTCAGGTCTGCAGTATGTTTGACCTAGTGTGTGTGGTTGTTCAGGAGCCGCTGATGGAGGAGTACAGCATCGCTGCTCAGGTGTGGAAGCTGAGCTCATGTGACATGTGTGAACTGGCCCGAAACAGTGTGCTTATGAGCGGATTTTCTCACCAGGTGATCACATCTCCACTTACACCTCTGTCAGCAACAGCAGAAGTCATTTTCAGTAACATTTAGGTGTTGGTACACAGTAAGGTTAAATTTGTTAACATGAGTTAATGCATTAGGCACCATGACTTAACAACAAACCATTCTGTAAAATTGTATATTAATCTAGATAATTACTACATACACAAAAGTTTGAGGTCAATATTTTTTTTTTTTAAATTCATCTTAGCCCTATCTGTGAAAACAGGCCTAAAAGTATTAAGTCAGGATTGGGCCTTAGTTAAAGTAAGACATTTAATTAGCTTTTATAAACATGCCTTAGAAAAAAAAACAATACTAGTGTGCATCTTGAGATGAAACAATGGCACTGACATATTTTAAGATATCTCAGTGCAAGTAACTTTCAGTTAAAACTACTCATACATACCGAGACTACCGTAGTTCAATTTTGTACAATAAACAGTTTTGTTACAGTGTTTGGTCACCACTTGATGTTTGTTAACTGTGCATCTTGATGTGAAAAGCATCTGACTAATGCATCAAAATATCCTGTGTCAAGGTGAAAAGCTACTGGCTAGGGCCGCATTATCTGAAAGAGGGGCAGGAGGGCAACGACATCAGACGCACCAATGTTCCAGACATCCGTGTGGCGTACCGCTTCGAGACTCTGTGCGAGGAGCTGAATCTGATCACGCAGGCTGTGCGGTCAGAGGAGCTGGAGGTTGAAGAGCAGGACTCCCTGTGCATGACTGCAGGTCCGGCCAGACATTAGAGGCATCGCACACTTTCAATTATTCAACAAGTGAAGAGTGCGAGTGAAAGGTGAGTCAGAGAAATCTGGGACAATCATACTGAGTGTTTAACTAAATACCTTGTATTTATTTGGGTATTTGCTAGAAATGTACTTTAGGTATTTTAGTTGTGGAATGCAGGTTTAAAGTCCTGATTGCAACAAACAGAATTGCACAGGAAATGCCAATGTATTGTTTGTTTGACAAAAGCACATCTTTTGCAGAATACCAACTGAAAACACACTTACAGAATCGATGAAGGCTCCAGCAACCCACAGTCAACCTTCAAGAAACCCCAGAAGTCTCACCCTCTGTCACTGTGGACCTTACACTGTCCATCCATAACCTGCAGTCCAGCATGAAGATCAGTGGTTTACACCGTCATAGATAATGAACCGTCGTTAGGTGTTGCTTGTACACTTGTTCTGAACACTAACAGCCATAAGCATTGGTTCTTTGGCTATTCTGTATGAGCTCAAGTACCTACGCACATCTCTGTCATGAGCCGTCATAATCATGTCATTTTTAAATAGATTATTTCCTCCTTCATATTCTTGGTTTTGACAGGTACTGTTTTAATGTGTCTTTTATTGTGATATTATTTATTTTTTCAGTGGTTATCCTTTGAGTCATTTGGCCATTTTTTAGTTGTGTCTGTAATTGAACGATTATTAGTGCTATTTATTGTAAATCAGACATGATATCAAAGTGAAATGTATTTTTTCTGCTTTCTCTATTTCAAAATTAAAATATTATAATTATGGGAGTCTGTGGATTTAATGCATATAAACTCAACTGTTTGCTTTATGTTTCAATGCAAAAATAAGCTATTTGTGAATGTATAACTTTGAAATAACCATGTTAATTGATTAACGATTTGACAGTGTTTATAATTATGACAAATTAATTTGAACAAATATATTAAAGGAGGGCTGAAGTCCGATTAATGAAACGGTCAATGAGTGGCAAACCGTGTGGCCTGGAAAACCCAGACAGCTTTCCATCTCTAGTTAAAGCACGTTGACCTGGCTGGAGTATCAAAGACACAGGCGTTCTTTGTGTTCTGTCCTTTTCACCATCCTTTTTTCCTGTAGTCCCTCTAGTTTTACAATTTGGGGCTAAACTTCGAGTTTTAGCACCTGTTTTGCAATTGCTAGTTGCGTCACAATAAACTTTATTCAAACGGTTTACCTTTTAGGGTAAACAGCTATCTGTCAAAAGTTTTCAAGACAATTGAAAGGAATTTATTGTGGACGTTAGTGTTAATAAATATCGAATTTTTTTGGAAGAACAAACGCTTATTTTCGATACATGTATTTATCATAGACAGGTGTGAATGTGCTCTAATTTATCGCTCCTAAGATGTATAAAATAAGAACATAAGACTAAGGCGACTTTTTGGTCCACTGGGAACATCTTAAACATAACATGATATGTCATTGCTGAACAATCAAAATGAAATGCTGGTTATAAATTTGCACGGACAGATAATATTAACAATAGTTTTGTGGGTGTAATATCCCTTTAACTTGAGTGGTGCGCGCACGCCCCCTCCTCCATTCCGCTGCTGCCTCTGACCTCCATACATTTCAGAAACGCTGCACAGTCCACGCTCTAGCTGCAAGATGGCAATGAAGTTGGCATACTGGGATATACGCGGGGTGAGAAACAGTCCTAAGTGTTGCTCAATTGGTTTTGAACATTTAATTGATTCTTATTTGATTTCGGCGATTTTTGTTTGTTGTTCGTAAGATTTCATTTTGTTTGCTCGTCGTAGGCTAAAAGTCATGCACGAATATAAAATTTGTGTGGTTTGCCATTTCAAAAAACGGTCAAATCTAATCCATATTTGCAGCATATTTAAAACTAACAGATATTTTGGACAGTAAGTCGAGACTTTAGAAATTAACTGTTTGTTAGTTTGGCAAAGTCATGGGGTGCACATGAGTTTGATACTTTTTGTCGTTTAAAGTCATCGCCATCGCCACAGATGCGTTACTTTGATTAAAGTTTTGTCAGTTTATTTGAAGCCGTTTCGGGTGTGGTTACACTTGATCTATTCTTAGTTTATACGACCTAATGTCAGTTTTTTTAACATTGTTATAATGTTTAAGAGCTGGGGATTCTTTAGCAACCAACTATTTACTAGGCTACATCACATTAAACATACTCTCTGCAGTCACAGAACATTCTCGCGCATTATTTGCCTCAATGTCTGAGGGGAAACTATCAAAAATGGGGCACAGCAGCAAACGTTTGACAGCCTAAAACCTACAATATCCCTCGGTTAACTGCTGGTTGGTCAGAGAATCATTCTTGATTTTTAGGATTTCAAATGAGACTAATATAAGTTATTTAACTGACTTTAAAAAGTTATGTCTTGAAGAAAAAAAAAAACATTTACGGCTGAAACCGGCCGCTGGAGTGATTTCGTAAATATTATTTTACTGCATGCTACATAATAATTAGTAAATCTACAGCAGCTCTGTTTCAATATTTCCACAAATGGATGATCAGTTAAGGTATTTGTCCAATAAGTGCCACCTCATAAATATGCAAATAAGAACAATACCCATTACAATAATACATTCTTCATACATTGTGAAGTCTCGACCCTGGTAGCCCTCAATCGGGTCATGGGGTCTATACGACCCCAATCGACTTTTACTTAATAAAAAAAGGTTCCCTTCATCTCAGTGGAATAATATTTTGTGACTTTTCATACATTATCTATCTACACACACACACACACACAAAAAAAAAACTGGGTTTGATTCGGTTGTTCTGAAGGTTTGTAAAAAAAAAAAAAAATGTTTACACTTCTGGTCTTCGGGGTCAATATGACCCCACATTGAAATGAATGGGAAATGTGGAATTTTTTTTTTTTTAAATATTTTCTTCATGTGTCAAAAAAAAAAAAATTCATCATAAATCTGAAAAGCCTAGTACTAGAACATAAATACAATGTATCCTATCATAAAAAAAAAATTCATATGCAAGCTAATGGTGTGGTATATGGATAAAAAAGTACTTTAAATATCCAAAAACACAGCATTAATGAATAGATGAGAAGTAAACAAAATAATATATATTATTTGTATGATTTAAAATGTGTATTTATTTTTTTTTTTACAATTACTCGATCAATTGTTGGGGCCGTATAGACCCCGAAGCACAGAAGTGTAAACAGGAAACGAAAACCATTTGAAGGTTAATCACTTCAAGATTGAAAAACATTTTCCAGCAGCTGAAGTTATCATTCCTTGGCTATTATTTCATATACAGCTTGCTCAACCAATCCGTCTGCTGTTGGAATACACTGGTACTAAGTATGAGGAGAAGTTCTATTCTTGTGGTGATGGTAAGTGATATGGTCATCATTGCTCAACAGACATCTTCCGTATACAAAGCACAATGGCGAGTTGATTTTATATTCTTGTCTTTCAGCTCCCAACTATGACAAAAGCTGTTGGTTCAATGAGAAAGATAAACTTGGGATGGACTTTCCTAATGTAAGTTACACCGTAGTATTTATTGTGCAATATAACATGCAATAACTAACCATCACCTTTATTCACCAGTTGCCCTACCTGGTGGATGGTGACACAAAGGTAGTCCAAAGCAATGCAATAATGAGATACATCGCCCGCAAAAACAACCTCTGTGAGAACTTGATTCGTTCATTCCTTCTTTTTGTGTCACTGTAGATAGTCATCCAAGTAAAGTAAAACATCTCCATCTCATTTTTCTAGGTGGGGAAACTGAAGAAGAGCAGGTGAGAGTTGACATCATGGAAAACCAGGCGATGGACTTCCGCAATGGTTTTGTCCAGCTCTGCTATGGAGACTTTGTGAGTGATTTGATTGTATAAATCTATATATTATAGTTAGAAATGATTAACTAATAATATAAATGTTTTGTTAATTGATAAGATAACATGATTTGTAATCCTTTTTTGAATGTGATTAAAGGAAAAAGGCAAATCGTGTTACATTGAGAAACTGCCAGGAACTCTAAAACAGTTCTCTGACTTCCTTGGTGACAGGAAGTGGTTTGCTGGGGACAAGGTAAATAAGCATAATGTACACAAAAACACATTCACTTTGTCCATTTAAAATGGTTCGAAACAATTTGACATGCTTATCCCACTTCCTCATCCTGTAGCTCACATTTGTGGACTTTGTCATGTACGAGTTGTTGGATCAGCACCGTATGTTTGACCCAGAATGCCTGGATGACTACAAAAACCTCAGATGTTTCCTGGATCATTTTGAGGTTTGGATTCAGCTTTTATCACACAGAAAGATTAGTTAGTCACATGGAAGTTGTAATGTATAAGGGTTAACCAGTAACTCCAATATAACTGTGTTCCCTGTCAGAGTCTTGAGAAGATTGCAGGATACATGAAGTCCAGCAAGTTCATAAAAACACCCGTGAACAACAAGATGGCCAAATGGGGAAACAAAAAGGAGTGAAAAAATGACAAGACTGGCTAGTTGCACCGTCAACCGCAACAAAGTTGAAGAGCGCATGTAGTGATAGTTCTTTGAGACCAATATTTTTGATACCCGCAATTTAAGGATAATTAGTTAAATTTACATCCCAGTGATGCAGTTGACATTAGTATTGATTATAAAATCATAACAAAACAATCAGAAATCTCAGTTGTTGTCTATATACATAATACAGTTGAATAGCAATTATGTTTAGATTAAAAGTGTTCAGGTGTGTTGCACTTTAGATTTTTGTCTATTTGATGCCATGAAAAGAAGCATGTTATTGTTATACATTTCACTGTTTGGATTGTAATTCTACATTTGAATTGTAAACAAAGCATTCAATGCATCCCCTTATTTTGACCCAATAAATCAGAGCACTTGTTCAATTCAGGGGCCCATAATGTCGCTAACTCACTTAGCTGGATTTGATTGATGGCGATTTGGCATGATCTTGGATTGTTTGGTTCTTTGACACTCATCCTGGACTTGCTGTCATAGCAACAGGTGTGCAAGCTTAACCCTGCCCGCGATCAGGCTTATTTCATGTTAACAGGATTAGATTGCGGCTTTATAAGCGGAGGTGACACGGGAAGTCTTTTAGTGCAGCACGATAGAATACTTTTTGAGAAAGATAATTTTTCTCATGACTCGTGAGGATGTCGTTTAGCCTACATCATTAATTTGTTAGAAACACATAAATGAGTCAGGCTTTAATAACAGTGCAGGCAAGTTACAATTGCAATTCTTATCAAAATTAGTAATATTATACATCAAATTTTAAAAAGGCAGTTGACAGACTAAAATCTCTTAGATGGTGTGTGACTATGTTCCATATGACAAATATGGCCAGAAGCTGTGCATGACTCAAGAATTTTAAAACAATTATGCACATTATTTGAAAAAAAAAAAAAAAAAAAGTATAAATATCAAGCTCACTGTATTACATACACGTATGCTTTATGATTCCATTCCTTGACCCAAACTCCAGACCAGTTACTATGGTGCTCTAGCCAGGACAAGGGCACTCAATGATGTGAACTTTAGCCAGCTAAAGTGTCTGCAATAATAATATTTTAGCACTTACTCTGTAGGTCCTATGTAGCAACTCTATCTCTAGTATCAGATTCTTTAAGTTTTTCTATATATATATATATGTATATATATTAACTATGTAGTTTCACCATGTAGATTTTCACAATTTAAAGCAAGTCATTACTTCTCAAGGTTTAAGATTTGATATGACTAGACAGCCATTTGGATTATATAGGCTTACTTAATTTAATGCAGAAACAAATAATTTTACAGTGTAAACTGTAAAACTGTAAACTGTTTACTTCTCCTGGCCTTTAGCTGTGGGTCTGAGGTAGAGCTGAACCCAGGGATGACCTCCACAATGGGTAGGTTTACATTCAACCCAAGGGCCAACTCTTCTAATGTGGTGTGCAGGGTGCATATTTCTTTTCATTTTTTTCATGGTTGCTTTTATAAACAGGCAAACATTTTTTAATAGTGCCTTTTTAAAAGAGATTAGTACAAGTAGTACAAATTACCATTATGTAGAATATTCCACTACTTCACTGTTACTTGTTCCCATGTTCTAGTAGTGGGTGGTGACTATGACATTGCTATGAACAATAAGTTATTAATTATTTAGAAATTGTTGAATTATATAAAATTATATACTGTAATAAGTGATAACACCTAACATGGTCACTACAAACTTAATTTGCTCCTTTTTATTGGGCTGATATTTCACTGGCCATTTTAAAAAGGCCTCATTCATAAACAATTAGGCAAACCCACAAGGTTTTCATCATAATAACCATATTTTAACCATTCAGACCCTGTGTCCATTACAATGAACATCACATGTCAGCCCCCTTTTTCAACTTCTGGAGCATTTCACCTACGTAGTTTTAAACCTGCATTCAATGAGATTTGATGTTTGTCATCCAATCAAATGCCAGTAAAGTTCTGCATATAGTAATTATAAAAAACCCTCTACATTAAAGAGAAGCATGGCAGCTCTTTACTCCAAACACAGAAGCAAGCAACATTTTCTAAGGTGTTTTTACATTTTGTATATACTGTATTTTTGCCAGTATTTCATAGTTTGTATGTAAAATAGAAAGATTGAGCTTATTAAAGTTAAAAATTGACTGTAGAATTGCACTTTTTAAACCAGGATTTTTCTAAATGTGTCTGTGCATTAGAATGGACAGTAGGTTTTGAAAGCCTGTTACTTTAGTCACATTTTCAGTGATGCTGATTGAGGTTTCTTTTGTAAAAAAAATAATATATATATATATATATATATATATTAAAGTACTGATACATCTTTTTCATGTGCAGAATATACAGTTCTGAAGTGCTTGAATGCTGATGAAAATATCTCAGATGTTGACTTTATGTGGAGTAATGAGGAAGATGGAGATGTAAGAAAAATATCCATATTTAAAACTTTATAAAGTAAAATAACTTTTGGACAAAAGGACATATGGATTTGACTTAAATCTAAAGCGCAACTTAAATATAAATATTTTAAATATTTTATATTATTTTTTATGGATAGATGCACTTTTATGGACTTTCAAAACAGAAACAACCATTTACAGCCAATATAAAGCTTGGAAGGGCCAGGACATTGTTTAATATAACTCTGATTGTTTGCGTCTGAGAGAAGAATGTCATATACACCAAGGATGGCTAGAGGCAAGGGTGATTAAATCATGGAATAATTTATATTTTTGGGTGAACTATGCCTTTAAAGGTTTAGTTCAATCACAAAATATATTTGTCATCACTCATGTTGTTCCAAACATGTATGAGTTTCGTTGGACACCTCTCTCTAGACCCTTCCAGAGCTGAGATATTGAGATCCCATGTAGCATTCTAAAAATAGTAGGTTCGTGGACGGTGGAATTATGGGATGGAGCTTGGTGCCACAGACTAAGGGGCGGGAACTTAAATTAAAATGTCCAAAAAACAAACTACCCAAATCCCCATTCAATTGATTGCTGGCGGGCTACGTGGGACCTCAATATCTCAGCTCAGGAAGGGTCTAGAGACTCCATTTTTCAAGAAGTTTCAAGAAGGTCAGAGAAACTCAAAATTTCGACCCCCTTTCTTTTTGCTGTGCAAAAATAAGTTTCTCCAATATTCTCAAAACTCTGGATTCTGATAGAGGGCCATGAGACTTAGACCTGAGTGCAAAAAAGGAGTCTCTAGACCCTTGCAGAGCTGAGGTATTGAGATCCCATGTATATCGCTTAATATTTAAGCCATTATAAATATCTCATTATCTCAGCTCTGGAAGGGTCTAGATCCTCCGTTTTTGCACTCAGGTCAAAGTCCCATGGCCCTCTATCAGAATCCAGAGTTTCAAGAAGATTGGAGAAACTTATTTTTTTGCGCAAAAAAAAAAAAACAGTGGTAAGACTGTCGTTTTTTGTTTTGGGTCAAAATTTTGAGTTTCTCTGATCTTCTTGAAACTCTGGATTCTGATAGAGGGCCATGGGACTTGGACCTGAGTGTAAAAATGGAGGCTCTAGACCCTTCCAGAGCTGAGATATCGAAACTCAAAATTTTGACCAGAAAAAAAAAAAACGACAGTGTTACCCCCTTACGTTTTTTTGGGGGGGTGAAGAATGAAGTTTCCCCAATCTTCTCAAAACTATGGATTCTGATAGAGGGCCATGTGACTTAGACCTGAGTGCAAAAATGGAGGCTCTAGACCCTTCCAGAGCTGAGATTTCGAAACTCAAAATTTCGACCAGAAAAAAAAACCGACTGTGTTACCCCTTACTTTTTTTTGGGGGCGAAAAATAAAGTTTCCCCAATCTTCTCAAAACTCTGGATTCTGATAGAGGGCCATGAGACTTAGACCTGAGTGCAAAAATGGAGGCTCTAGACCCTTCCAGAGCTGAGATGTCGAAACTCAAAATTTCGACCAGAAAAAAACCCAACAGTGTTAGCCCTTACGTTTTTTTTTTTTTGGGCGAAAAATTAAGTGTCCCCAATCTTCTCAAAACTCTGAATTCTGATAGAAGGCCATGAGACTTAGACCTGAGTGCAAAAATGGAGGCTCTAGACCCTTCCAGAGCTGAGATATCGAAACTCAAAATTTCGACCAGAAAAAAAAACGACAGTGTAACCCCATACGTTTTTTTTTTTTCTGGTCGAAATTTTGACTTTCGATATCTCGGTTCTGGAAGGGTCTAGAGCCTCCATTTTTGCGCGCTGGTCGAAGTCTCGTGGCCCTCTGTCAGAATCCAGAGTTTCAAGAAGATCGGAGAGGGTCAAAATTTCGGCCAAAAAAACAAAACAAAACGACAGTGTTACCCCTTACGTTTTTTTTTTCGGGTCGAAATTTTGACTTTCGATATCTCGGCTCTGGAAGGGTCTAGAGCCTCCATTTTTGCGTGCTGGTCGAAGTCTCGTGGCCCTCTGTCAGAATCCAGAGTTTCAAGAAGATCGGAGAGGGCCAAAATTTCGGCGAAAAAAAAAACGACAGTGTTACCCCTTTACGTTTTTTTTTCGGGTCGAAATTTTGACTTTCGACATCTCGGCTCTGGAAGGGTCTAGAGCCTCCATTTTTGCGCTCTGGACGAAGTCTCGTGGCCCTCTGTCAGAATCCAGAGTTTCAAGAAGATCGGAGAGGGTCAAAATTTCGGCAAAAAAAAAAAAAACGACAATGTTACCCCTTACGTTTTTTTTTCGGGTCGAAATTTTGACTTTCGATATCTCGGCTCTGGAAGGATCTAGAGCCTCCATTTTTGCGCGCTGGTTGAAGTCTCGTGGCCCTCTGTCAGAATCCAGAGTTTCAAGAAGATCGGAGGGGGTCAAAATTTCGGCCAAAAAAAAAAAAAAATGACAGTGTTACCCCTTACGTTTTTTGTTTCGTGTTGAAATTTTGGCTTTCGATATCTCGGCTCTGGAAGGGTCTAGAGCCTCCATTTTTGCGCGCTGGTCGAAGTCTCGTGGCCCTCTGTCAGAATCCAGAGTTTCAAGAAGATCGGAGAGGGTCAAAATTTCGGCCAAAAAAACAAACGACAGTGTTACCCCTTACGTTTTTTTTTTCGGGTCGAAATTTTGACTTTCGATATCTTGGCTCTGGAAGGGTCTAGAGCCTCCATTTTTGCGCGCTGGTCGAAGTCTCTTGGCCCTCTGTTAGAAACCAGAGTTTCAAGAAGATCGGAGAGGGTCAAAATTTCGTCCAAAAAAAAAACAAAAAACGACAGTGTTACCCCTTATGTTTTTTTTCGGGTCGAAATTTTGACTTTCGATATCTCTGCTCTGGAAGGGTCTAGAGCCTCCATTTTTGTGCGCTGGTGAAAGTCTCGTGGCCCTCTGTCAGAATCCAGAGTTTCAAGAAGATCGGAGACGGTCAAAATTTCGGCCAAAAAAAAAAACGTAAGTGTTACCCCTTACATTTTTTTCGGGTCGAAATTTTGACTTTCGATATGTAAGACTGGAGAACTGGAACTGGTTGATATAATCAGTCTGACCAGTTTCTTCTGAAGACAAAAGGACCTTGCTTGAAAAACACAAACACCACACTCTTGCAGTGGAAATTCACACAAGATAGTTTTAATGTGAATGTGATAATCTTTGTGAAGTGTTTGATATCATTTTGAAAGTATCAGGGTGACTGGTAATAATGTCTCATTCTCAAAGAAGTAAAAGAAAAGGCAATAAGGTTTTTAAGAATATAGAAATATCTTGCACACAGAAAAGTGTGCCTTTCAGTTAATCACCTTCTACCTTTTGTCTGAATGCAAACTCTCCATCCCCCAGTAAGCATGGTGTGGGATTCAGTCCATTGTAGTTTGGTGATTAGATCAGGTAAATTTGGGGATTGGATCAGGTCTAGCTCTATTTAAGGAAAATGCACAAGAGTTCAGGGCTGCCATTCTGTATTCAGATCAGCCCATGATGTTGTGCCTTCTAGGCTCAGCTCATGTAATATGTTGGGTAAAGTTCTTTGTTCTTTGAAACATTTTGGTTTGCATTGATTATCTTGCGGAATTCCAATGATACATTTACCTGACATAATAAATTGTTATATTTGGCTATTCTAACAGACTTTAACTTTATTTTCATTAGAGTTAAAAGGAATAGTCAAGCATTAACGTATTTAATGATTCACAGATATCATTGATAAACCCTTTCCATTTTATGGAGTCAGATGAAACGAGTTAATACATAAGATTAAATGTGTTGCATTTAATTAAAATTCACTTTGCCTGGAAAAGACGGAACACGGTTGAAACCTTTACCACGAATCGTACCCCTCGATTTGGATCGATTTCGTGGCCCTTTTTTACAGTGGTTACCCCGACGTGATCGCAACATATGAATTTCGCGAGCAACTTCTTTTCCAGCAATATATGGGGACCCAAAATCAACAAGTGGTTTGAACTTCTCTTTCTTCTGCTGCTCTGGTTTACTTCTGCAGTTCCTTGGAGGACGGAGGCCGGGACGGCTGGACTTCATGATTGTTAGAACATAACCTGAGATTCGGGAGATGGGTGAAAAGACAATTCAAGAGGCCTTTACATCTCACAACAGCACATCGCTACATTAGATGGCCTCCCAGTTTAGAACTGGAACTAAAATTTGCAACACAATTTTTATACAGTAGAAGTCCACCCATCTCCTAGACACAAACACTGACTGAACACACTCCTCCATCACAACACCCTCACGGCATCATCACCTGGAATAGATCAAATCTATTCAGACTGAACATTACACATCATAAGATGAAGATGACATAGAGTCCAATAGTGTCACTTCACTAAAGATCTATTGTGCATCTTCACTCTCACAGATCCGGATAGCTTCACACACATAAGAATGGGAAGCTGATCCCATGACATAGTTTAACCCCTCACACCCGGGTCCAACTCGACCCGCTCCGAGCGGGCCTCAAACCCAGGTCTCCAGCATGAAAGTCAGGCGCGCTAACAAGGAGGCTAAAGTCTGCAGCATTTAGCATCTGTCGCTAGAGCGCCTATTGAGATTGGGGAGTGAGATTTACTCGCACAGCAACTACTAGCTTGACTCCGTTACAATAGCACACGCTATTCACCACACCCTGCAAACTCATGGAAAACACTGGAAAACACACATTAATGACTACAGTCACAAATCAATGTAATGCATCAAAAAGCAGTGACAGACTTGCCATTAAATTTCAAAATGTTTAAACTTTCTGATTGTTGTTAGGGTGGTTGGAAAATCAGAGGGCCCCTGATTTGTCAACATACCACTAATATCAGTAACATCATAACTAAATAGATCTGAAGTGTGAGCGCTTCAATCAATTACAGAATTCACAATTCAACCCTGGCATTGATTTTGACTTAGCAAACAACAACACACAAAACTCTCTCTCTCTCTCTCTCTCTCTCTCTCTCTCTCTCTCTCTCTCGCTTTCTCTCACACAAACACTCAAACTCACATGCAGACAAACAAACACAAACTCTCACACACAGATGCACTCATACCCTCACAAAAACACACACTCTCCCACTTGTTGCAAGGAATGAACAATCTCCATTCTTGAATAGATTTAAACATGGTCCAAGTCACTTCCTAGATTTGCATAAGTGGCTTGCATTGGAAGATTCCTTGACAAACACTGATTATTATATACATATAATTTATTGAACATGTATTGCTTTACTACATGACTTCTTGATGGATTCATTCTATTTGATTGTTTTGAATACACTGACCTCTTGCTGCATTACCTTTTTATAATTCAGACCAAAAAATATATATAAGAATTGGATATTTAATATGAGACATTCTTACCATTCAGTACCCTGAGAAAAAATATGAGCACACTTGCTGAAAAGAACATGATATTTTACACTGAACATGACATGGTTTTGTTTTGTTGTATTATGAGTTTCTATGCATTTCTTCATGAGTTCAAGTTCATATGTGTTTCAATCGCGAAGCAGACATTTAAGATGCTTTTCAGACGTCTCACAGAGAGCCCATTCGCCCACTGAGGTCTGTCCAGACAACCACACTGCTGAAGGTGACAGGATTGGTCGAGAAGGGACAGATTATCGTTATGGGGAAGGTGCCAGGAAAACGTGAGTGTCTTCATGAAGGAACGACACGCCAACTGAAGTCAAAATGTCCAGATTGACTCTATGAACTTTTCTCACATCACCAGAAGAAAGCCTGAACGCCTCATCCACCTGCTGGACTCAAGCTACATACACCTGATGAGAACAGGTGTTGTGCAGGTGAACAAAGCCCTCTGAGCTTCTACAGATGCCAACATTGCAAAGAGCAAAGTGAACAACATTCACTATTGTTGAATTACACCAAGGATTACGACAAAAGTCTTACTGTGTCTGTGACCCCTAAAGTGTCTGAATCTGACCCATTGGGGTCAAGGAGGGATCTGTAAGACTGGAAAACTGGAACTGGTTGATATTATCAGTCTGACCAGTGTCTTCTGAAGACAAAAGGACCTTGCTTGAAAAACACACACACCCACTCTTGCAGAGGAAACTCACTCAAGATAGTTTTAATGTGAATGTGATAATCTTTGTGAAGTGTTTGATATCATTTTGAAAGTCTCAGGGTGACTGGTAATAATGTCTCATTCTCAAAGAAGTAAAAGAAAAGGCAATAAGGTTTTTAAGAATATAGGAATATCTTGCACACAGAAAAGTGTGCCTTTCAGTTAATCACCTTCTACCTTTTGTCTGAATGCAAACTCTCCATCCCCCAGTAAGCATGGTGTGGGATTCAGTCCATTGTAGTTTGGTGATTAGATAAGGTAAATTTGGGGATTGGATCAGGTCTAGCTCTATTTAAGGAAAATGCACAAGAGTTCAGGGCTGCCATTCTATATTCAGATCAGCCCATGATGTTGTGCCTTCTAGGCTTAGCTCATTTAATATGTTGGGTAAAGTTCCTTGTTCTTTGAAACATTTTGGTTTGCATTGATTATCTTGTGGAATTCCAATGATACATTTACCTGACATAATAAATTGTTATATTTGTCTATTCTAACAGACTTTAACTTTATTTTCATTAGAGTTAAAAGGAATAGTCAAGCATTAACGTATTTAATGATGCACAGATATCATTGATAAACCCTTTCCATTTTATGGAGTCAGATAAAACGAGTTAATACATAAGATTAAATGTGTTGCATTTAATTAAAATTCACTTTGACTGGAAAAGACGGAACACGCTTGAAACCTTCACCACGAAGCGTACCCCGTGATTTGGATCGATTTCGTGGCCCTTTTTTACAGATATCTCGGCTCTGGAAGGGTCTAGAGCCTCCATTTTTGCGCGCTGGTCGAAGTCTCGTGGCCCTCTGTCAGAATCCAGAGTTTCAAGTAGATCGGAGGGGGTCAAAATTTCGGCCAAAAAAAAAAAATGACAGTGTTACCCCTTTTGTTTTTTTTTCAGGTCCAAATTATGACCTTCGATATCTCGGCTCTGGAAGGGTCTAGAGCCTCCATTTTTGCGCGCTGGTCGAAGTCTCGTGGCCCTCTGTAAGAATCCAGAGTTTCAAGAAGATCGGAGGGGGTCAAAATTTCGGCCCAAACAAAAAATGACAGTGTTACCCCTTATGTTTTTTTTTTCAGGTCCAAATGTTGACCTTCGATATCTCGGCTCTGGAAGGGTCTAGAGCCTCCATTTTTGCGCGCTGGTCGAAGTCTCGTGGCCCTCTGTCAGAATCCAGAGTTTCAAGAAGATCGGAGGGGGTCAAAATTTCGGCCAAAAACGACAGTGTTACCCCTTATGTTTTTTTTTCAGGTCAAAACTTTGACATCCGATATCTCGGCTCTGGAAGGGTCTAGAGCCTCCATTTTTGCGCGCTGGTCGAAGTCTCGTGGCCCTGTCAGAATCCAGAGTTTCAAGAAGATCAGAGGGGGTCAAAATTTCAGCCAAAAACGACAGTGTTACCCCTTATGTTTTTTTTTTCAGGTCAAAACTTTGACGTCCGATATCTCGGCTCTGGAAGGGTCTAGACCCTCCATTTTTGCGCGCTGGTCGAAGTCTCGTGGCCCTCTGTCAGAATCCAGAGTTTCAAGAAGATCGGAGGGGGTCAAAATTTCGGCCAAAAACGACAGTGTTACCCCTTATGTTTTTTTTTCAGGTCAAAACTTTGACATCCGATATCTCGGGTCTGGAAGGGTCTAGAGCCTCCATTTTTGCGCGCTGGTCGAAGTCTCGTGGCCCTCTGTCAGAATCCAGAGTTTCAAGAAGATCGGAGGGGGTCAAAATTTCGGCCAAAAACGACAGTGTTACCCCTTATGTTTTTTTTTCAGGTCAAAACTTTGACATCCGATATCTCGGCTCTGGAAGGGTCTAGAGCCTCCATTTTTGCGTGCTGGTCGAAGTCTTGTGGCCCTCTGTCAGAATCCAGAGTTTCAAGAAGATCGGAGGGGGTCAAAATTTCGGCCAAAAACGACAGTGTTACCCCTTATGTTTTTTTTTCAGGTCAAAACTTTGACATCCGATATCTCGGCTCTGGAAGGGTCTAGAGCCTCCATTTTTGCGCGCTGGTCGAAGTCTCGTGGCCCTCTGTCAGAATCCAGAGTTTCAAGAAGATCGGAGGGGGTCAAAATTTTGGCCAAAAACGACAGTGTTACCCCTTATGTTTTTTTTTCAGGTCAAAACTTTGACATCCGATATCTCGGCTCTGGAAGGGTCTAGAGCCTCCATTTTTGCGCACTGGTCGAAGTCTCGTGGACCTCTGTCAGAATCCAGAGTTTCAAGAAGATCGGAAGGGGTCAAAATTTCGGTCAAAAATGACAGTGTTACCCCTTATGTTTTTTTTTTCGGGTCAAAACTTTGACGTCCGATATCTCGGCTCTGGAGGGGTCTAGACCCTCCATTTTTGCGCGCTGGTCGAAGTCTCGTGGCCCTCTGTCAGAATCCAGAGTTTCAAGAAGATCGGAGGGGGTCAAAATTTCGGCCAAAAACGACAGTGTTACCCCTTATGTTTTTTTTCAGGTCAAAACTTTGACATCCGATATCTCGGCTCTGGAAGGGTCTAGAGCCTCCATTTTTGCGCGTTGGTCGAAGTCTCGTGGCCCTCTGTCAGAATCCAGAGTTTCAAGAAGATCGGAGGGGGTCAAAATTTCGGCCAAAAACGACAGTGTTACCCCTTATGTTTTTTTTTTCAGGTCAAAACTTTGACATCCGATATATCGGCTCTGGAAGGGTCTAGAGCCTCCATTTTTGCGCGCTGGTCGAAGTCTCGTGGCCCTCTGTCAGAATCCAGAGTTTCAAGAAGATCGGAGGGGGTCAAAATTTCGGCCAAAAACGACAGTGTTACCCCTTATGTTTTTTTTTTCAGGTCAAAACTTTGACGTCCGATATCTCGGCTCTGGAAGGGTCTAGAGCCTCCATTTTTGCGCGCTGGTCGAAGTCTCGTGGCCCTCTGTCAGAATCCAGAGTTTCAAGAAGATCGGAGGGGGTCAAAATTTCGGCCAAAAACGACAGTGTTACCCCTTATGTTTTTTTTTCAGGTCAAAACTTTGACATCCGATATCTCGGCTCTGGAAAGGTCTAGAGCCTCCATTTTTGCGCGCTGGTCGAAGTCTCGTGGCCCTCTGTCAGATTCCAGAGTTTCAAGAAGATCGGAGGGGGTCAAAATTTCGGCCAAAAACGACAGTGTCACCCCTTATGTTTTTTTTTTCAGGTCAAAACTTTGACATCCGATATCTCGACTCTGGAAGGGTCTAGAGCCTCCATTTTTGCGCGCTGGTCGAAGTCTCGTGGCCCTCTGTCAGAATCTAGAGTTTCAAGAAGATCGGAGGGGGTCAAAATTTCGGCCAAAAACGACAGTGTTACCCCTTATGTTTTTTTTTCAGGTCAAAACTTTGACATCCGATATCTCGGCTCTGGAAGGGTCTAGAGCCTCCATTTTTGCGCGCTGGTCAAAGTCTCGTGGCCCTCTGTCAGAATCCAGAGTTTCCTAAAGATCGGAGGGGGTCAAAATTTCGGCCAAAAACGACAGTGTTACCCCTTATGTTTTTTTTTTCAGGTCAAAACTTTGACATCCGATATCTCGGCTCTGGAAGGGTCTAGAGCCTCCATTTTTGTGCGCTGGTCGAAGTCTCGTGGCCCTCTGTCAGAATCCAGAGTTTCAAGAAGATCGGAGGGGGTCAAAATTTCGGCCAAAAACGACAGTGTTACCCCTTATGTTTTTTTTTCAGGTCAAAACTTTGACATCCGATATCTCGGCTCTGGAAGGGTCTAGAGCCTCCATTTTTGCGCGCTGGTCGAAGTCTCGTGGCCCTCTGTCAGAATCCAGAGTTTCAAGAAGATCGGAGGGGGTCAAAATTTCGGCCAAAAACGACAGTGTTACCCCTTATGTTTTTTTTTCAGGTCAAAACTTTGACATCCGATATCTCGGCTCTGGAAGGGTCTAGAGCCTCCATTTTTGCGCGCTGGTCGAAGTCTCGTGGCCCTCTGTCAGAATCCAGAGTTTCAAGAAGATCGGAGGGGGTCAAAATTTCGGCCAAAAACGACAGTGTTACCCCTTATGTTTTTTTTTTCAGGTCAAAACTTTGACATCCGATATCTCGGCTCTGGAAGGGTCTAGAGCCTCCATTTTTGCGCGCTGGTCGAAGTCTCGTGGCCCTCTGTCAGAATCCAGAGTTTCAAGAAGATCAGAGGGGGTCAAAATTTCAGCCAAAAACGACAGTGTTACCCCTTATGTTTTTTTTCAGGTCAAAACTTTGACATCCGATATCTCGGCTCTGGAAGGGTCTAGAGCCTCCATTTTTGTGCGCTGGTCGAAGTCTCGTGGCCCTCTGTCAGAATCCAGAGTTTCAAGAAGATCGGAGGGGGTCAAAATTTCGGCCAAAAACGACAGTGTTACCCCTTATGTTTTTTTTTTCAGGTCAAAACTTTGACATCCGATATCTCGGCTCTGGAAGGGTCTAGAGCCTCCATTTTTGCGCGCTGGTCGAAGTCTCGTGGCCCTCTGTCAGAATCCAGAGTTTCAAGAAGATCGGAGGGGGTCAAAATTTCGGCCAAAAACGACAGTGTTACCCCTTATGTTTTTTTTTCAGGTCAAAACTTTGACATCCGATATCTCGGCTCTGGAAGGGTCTAGAGCCTCCATTTTTGCGCGCTGGTCGAAGTCTCGTGGCCCTCTGTCAGAATCCAGAGTTTCAAGAAGATCGGAGGGGGTCAAAATTTCGGCCAAAAACGACAGTGTTACCCCTTATGTTTTTTTTCAGGTCAAAACTTTGACATCCGATATCTCGGCTCTGGAAGGGTCTAGAGCCTCCATTTTTGCGCGCTGGTCGAAGTCTCGTGGCCCACTGTCAGAATCCAGAGTTTCAAGAAGATCGGAGGGGGTCAAAATTTCGGCCAAAAACGACAGTGTTACCCCTTATGTTTTTTTTTCAGGTCAAAACTTTGACATCCGATATCTCGGCTCTGGAAGGGTCTAGAGCCTCCATTTTTGCGCGCTGGTCGAAGTCTCGTGGCCCTCTGTCAGAATCCAGAGTTTCAAGAAGATCGGAGGGGGTCAAAATTTCGGCCAAAAACGACAGTGTTACCCCTTATGTTTTTTTTTCAGGTCAAAACTTTGACATCCGATATCTCGGCTCTGGAAGGGTCTAGAGCCTCCATTTTTGCGCGCTGGTCGAAGTCTCGTGGCCCTCTGTCAGAATCCAGAGTTTCAAGAAGATCGGAGGGGGTCAAAATTTTGGCCAAAAACGACAGTGTTACCCCTTATGTTTTTTTTTCAGGTCAAAACTTTGACATCCGATATCTCGGCTCTGGAAGGGTCTAGAGCCTCCATTTTTGCGCGCTGGTCGAAGTCTCGTGGCCCTCTGTCAGAATCCAGAGTTTCAAGAAGATCGGAGGGGGTCAAAATTTCGGCCAAAAACGACAGTGTTACCCCTTATGTTTTTTTTTTCGGGTCAAAACTTTGAGGTCCGATATCTCGGCTCTGGAAGGGTCTAGACCCTCCATTTTTGCGCGCTGGTCGAAGTCTCGTGGCCCTCTGTCAGAATCCAGAGTTTCAAGAAGATCGGAGGGGGTCAAAATTTCGGCCAAAAACGACAGTGTTACCCCTTATGTTTTTTTTTCAGGTCAAAACTTTGACATCCGATATCTCGGCTCTGGAAGGGTCTAGAGCCTCCATTTTTGTGCGCTGGTCGAAGTCTCGTGGCCCTCTGTCAGAATCCAGAGTTTCAAGAAGATCGGAGGGGGTCAAAATTTCGGCCAAAAACGACAGTGTTACCCCTTATGTTTTTTTTTCAGGTCAAAACTTTGACATCCGATATCTCGGCTCTGGAAGGGTCTAGAGCCTCCATTTTTGCGCGCTGGTCGAAGTCTCGTGGCCCTCTGTCAGAATCCAGAGTTTCAAGAAGATCGGAGGGGGTCAAAATTTCGGCCAAAAACGACAGTGTTACCCCTTATGTTTTTTTTTTCAGGTCAAAACTTTGACATCCGATATCTCGGCTCTGGAAGGGTCTAGAGCCTCCATTTTTGCGCGCTGGTCGAAGTCTCGTGGCCCTCTGTCAGAATCCAGAGTTTCAAGAAGATCGGAGGGGGTCAAAATTTCGGCCAAAAACGACAGTGTTACCCCTTTTGTTTTTTTTTTCAGGTCAAAACTTTGACATCCGATATCTCGGCTCTGGAAGGGTCTAGAGCCTCCATTTTTGCGCGTTGGTCGAAGTCTCGTGGCCCTCTGTCAGAATCCAGAGTTTCAAGAAGATCGGAGGGGGTCAAAATTTCGGCCAAAAACGACAGTGTTACCCCTTATGTTTTTTTTTCAGGTCAAAACTTTGACGTCCAATATCTCGGCTCTGGAAGGGTCTAGAGCCTCCATTTTTGCGCGCTGGTCGAAGTCTCGTGGCCCTCTGTCAGAATCCAGAGTTTCAAGAAGATCGGAGGGGGTCAAAATTTCGGCCAAAAACGACAGTGTTACCCCTTATGTTTTTTTTTCAGGTCAAAACTTTGACATCCGATATCTCGGCTCTGGAAAGGTCTAGAGCCTCCATTTTTGCGCGCTGGTCGAAGTCTCGTGGCCCTCTGTCAGAATCCAGAGTTTCAAGAAGATCGGAGGGGGTCAAAATTTCGCCCAAAAACGACAGTGTTACCCCTTATGTTTTTTTTTCAGGTCAAAACTTTGACATCCGATATCTCGGCTCTGGAAGGGTCTAGAGCCTCCATTTTTGCGCGCTGGTCGAAGTCTCGTGGCCCTCTGTCAGAATCCAGAGTTTCAAGAAGATCGGAGGGGGTCAAAATTTCGGCCAAAAACGACAGTGTTACCCCTTATGTTTTTTTTTTCAGGTCAAAACTTTGACATCCGATATCTCGGCTCTGGAAGGGTCTAGAGCCTCCATTTTTGCGCGCTGGTCGAAGTCTCGTGGCCCTCTGTCAGAATCCAGAGTTTCAAGAAGATCGGAGGGGGTCAAAATTTCGGCCAAAAACGACAGTGTTACCCCTTATGTTTTTTTTTTTCAGGTCAAAACTTTGACATCCGATATCTCGGCTCTGGAAGGGTCTAGAGCCTCCATTTTTGCGCGCTGGTCGAAGTCTCGTGGCCCTCTGTCAGAATCCAGAGTTTCAAGAAGATCGGAGGGGGTCAAAATTTCGGCCAAAAACGACAGTGTTACCCCTTATGTTTTTTTTTTCGGGTCAAAACTTTGAGGTCCGATATCTCGGCTCTGGAAGGGTCTAGACCCTCCATTTTTGCGCGCTGGTCGAAGTCTCGTGGCCCTCTGTCAGAATCCAGAGTTTCAAGAAGATCGGAGGGGGTCAAAATTTCGGCCAAAAACGACAGTGTTACCCCTTATGTTTTTTTTTTTCAGGTCAAAACTTTGACATCCGATATCTCGGCTCTGGAAGGGTCTAGAGCCTCCATTTTTGTGCGCTGGTCGAAGTCTCGTGGCCCTCTGTCAGAATCCAGAGTTTCAAGAAGATCGGAGGGGGTCAAAATTTCGGCCAAAAACGACAGTGTTACCCCTTATGTTTTTTTTTCAGGTCAAAACTTTGACATCCGATATCTCGGCTCTGGAAGGGTCTAGAGCCTCCATTTTTGTGCGCTGGTCGAAGTCTCGTGGCCCTCTGTCAGAATCCAGAGTTTCAAGAAGATCGGAGGGGGTCAAAATTTCGGCCAAAAACGACAGTGTTACCCCTTATGTTTTTTTTTCAGGTCAAAACTTTGACATCCGATATCTCGGCTCTGGAAGGGTCTAGAGCCTCCATTTTTGCGCGCTGGTCGAAGTCTCGTGGCCCTCTGTCAGAATCCAGAGTTTCAAGAAGATCGGAGGGGGTCAAAATTTCGGCCAAAAACGACAGTGTTACCCCTTATGTTTTTTTTTCAGGTCAAAACTTTGACATCCGATATCTCGGCTCTGGAAGGGTCTAGAGCCTCCATTTTTGCGCACTGGTCGAAGTCTCGTGGCCCTCTGTCAGAATCCAGAGTTTCAAGAAGATCGGAGGGGGTCAAAATTTCGGCCAAAAACGACAGTGTTACCCCTTATGTTTTTTTTTCGGGTCAAAACTTTGACGTCCGATATCTCGGCTCTGGAGGGGTCTAGACCCTCCATTTTTGCGCGCTGGTCGAAGTCTCGTGGCCCTCTGTCAGAATCCAGAGTTTCAAGAAGATCGGAGGGGGTCAAAATTTCGGCCAAAAACGACAGTGTTACCCCTTTTGTTTTTTTTTTCAGGTCAAAACTTTGACATCCGATATCTCGGCTCTGGAAGGGTCTAGAGCCTCCATTTTTGCGCGCTGGTCGAAGTCTCGTGGCCCTCTGTCAGAATCCAGAGTTTCAAGAAGATCGGAGGGGGTCAAAATTTCGGCCAAAAACGACAGTGTTACCCCTTATGTTTTTTTTTCAGGTCAAAACTTTGACATCCGATATCTCGGCTCTGGAAGGGTCTAGAGCCTCCATTTTTGCGCGCAGGTCGAAGTCTCGTGGCCCTCTGTCAGAATCCAGAGTTTCAAGAAGATCGGAGGGGGTCAAAATTTCGGCCAAAAACGACAGTGTTACCCCTTATGTTTTTTTTTTCAGGTCAAAACTTTGACATCCGATATCTCGGCTCTGGAAAGGTCTAGAGCCTCCATTTTTGCGCGCTGGTCGAAGTCTCGTGGCCCTCTGTCAGATTCCAGAGTTTCAAGAAGATCGGAGGGGGTCAAAATTTCGGCCAAAAACGACAGTGTTACCCCTTATGTTTTTTTTTCAGGTCAAAACTTTGACATCCGATATCTCGGCTCTGGAAGGGTCTAGAGCCTCCATTTTTGCGCGCTGGTCAAAGTCTCGTGGCCCTCTGTCAGAATCCAGAGTTTCAAGAAGATCGGAGGGGGTCAAAATTTCGGCCAAAAACGACAGTGTTACCCCTTATGTTTTTTTTTTCAGGTCAAAACTTTGACATCCGATATCTCGGCTCTGGAAGGGTCTAGAGCCTCCATTTTTGCACTCTGGTCGAAGTCTCGTGGCCCTCTGTCAGAATCCAGAGTTTCAAGAAGATCGGAGGGGGTCAAAATTTCGGCCAAAAACGACAGTGTTACCCCTTATGTTTTTTTTTCAGGTCAAAACTTTGACATCCGATATCTCGGCTCTGGAAGGGTCTAGAGCCTCCATTTTTGCGAGCTGGTCGAAGTCTCGTGGCCCTCTGTCAGAATCCAGAGTTTCAAGAAGATCGGAGGGGGTTAAAATTTTGGCCAAAATCGACAGTGTTACCCCTTATGTTTTTTTTTCAGGTCAAAACTTTGACATCCGATATCTCGGCTCTGGGAGGGTCTAGAGCCTCCATTTTTGCGCGCTGGTCGAAGTCTCGTGGCCCTCTGTCAGAATCCAGAGTTTCAAGAAGATCGGAGGGGGTCAAAATTTCGGCCAAAAACGACAGTGTTACCCCTTATGTTTTTTTTTTCAGGTCAAAACTTTGACATCCGATATCTCGGCTCTGGAAGGGTCTAGAGCCTCCATTTTTGCGCGCTGGTCGAAGTCTCGTGGCCCTCTGTCAGAATCCAGAGTTTCAAGAAGATCGGAGGGGGTCAAAATTTCGGCCAAAAACGACAGTGTTACCCCTTATGTTTTTTTTTTTCAGGTCAAAACTTTGACATCCGATATCTCGGCTCTGGAAGGGTCTAGAGCCTCCATTTTTGCGCGCTGGTCGAAGTCTCGTGGCCCTCTGTCAGAATCCAGAGTTTCAAGAAGATCGGAGGGGGTCAAAATTTCGGCCAAAAACGACAGTGTTACCCCTTATGTATTTTTTTTCGGGTCAAAACTTTGACGTCCGATATCTCGGCTCTGGAAGGGTCTAGAGCCTCCATTTTTGCGCGCTGGTCGAAGTCTCGTGGCCCTCTGTCAGAATCCAGAGTTTCAAGAAGATCGGAGGGGGTTAAAATTTCGGCCAAAATCGACAGTGTTACCCCTTATGTTTTTTTTTCAGGTCAAAACTTTGACATCCGATATCTCGGCTCTGGGAGGGTCTAGAGCCTCCAGTTTTGCGCGCTGGTCGAAGTCTCGTGGCCCTCTGTCAGAATCCAGAGTTTCAAGAAGATCGGAGGGGGTCAAAATTTCGGCCAAAAACGACAGTGTTACCCCTTATGTTTTTTTTTTCAGGTCAAAACTTTGACATCCGATATCTCGGCTCTGGAAGGGTCTAGAGCCTCCATTTTTGCGCGCTGGTCGAAGTCTCGTGGCCCTCTGTCAGAATCCAGAGTTTCAAGAAGATCGGAGGGGGTCAAAATTTCGGCCAAAAACGACAGTGTTACCCCTTATGTTTTTTTTTTCAGGTCAAAACTTTGACATCCGATATCTCGGCTCTGGAAGGGTCTAGAGCCTCCATTTTTGCGCGCTGGTCGAAGTCTCGTGGCCCTCTGTCAGAATCCAGAGTTTCAAGAAGATCGGAGGGGGTCAAAATTTCGGCCAAAAACGACAGTGTTACCCCTTATGTTTTTTTTTTCGGGTCAAAACTTTGACGTCCGATATCTCGGCTCTGGAAGGGTCTAGACCCTCCATTTTTGCGCGCTGGTCGAAGTCTCGTGGCCCTCTGTCAGAATCCAGAGTTTCAAGAAGATCGGAGGGGGTCAAAATTTCGGCCAAAAACGACAGTGTTACCCCTTATGTTTTTTTTCAGGTCAAAACTTTGACATCCGATATCTCGGCTCTGGAAGGGTCTAGAGCCTCCATTTTTGCGCGCTGGTCGAAGTCTCGTGGCCCTCTGTCAGAATCCAGAGTTTCAAGAAGATCGGAGGGGGTCAAAATTTCGGCCAAAAACGACAGTGTTACCCCTTATGTTTTTTTTTTCAGGTCAAAACTTTGACATCCGATATCTCGGCTCTGGAAGGGTCTAGAGCCTCCATTTTTGCGCGCTGGTCGAAGTCTCGTGGCCCTCTTTCAGAATCCAGAGTTTCAAGAAGATCGGAGGGGGTCAAAATTTCGGCCAAAAACGACAGTGTTACCCCTTATGTTTTTTTTTCAGGTCAAAACTTTGACATCCGATATCTCGGCTCTGGAAGGGTCTAGAGCCTCCATTTTTGCGCGCTGGTCGAAGTCTCGTGGCCCTCTGTCAGAATCCAGAGTTTCAAGAAGATCGTAGGGGGTCAAAATTTCGGCCAAAAACGACAGTGTTACCCCTTATGTTTTTTTTTTCAGGTCAAAACTTTGACATCCGATATCTCGGCTCTGGAAGGGTCTAGAGCCTCCATTTTTGCGTGCTGGTCGAAGTCTCGTGGCCCTCTGTCAGAATCCAGAGTTTCAAGAAGATCGGAGGGGGTTAAAATTTCGGCCAAAAACGACAGTTTTACCCCTTATGTTTTTTTTTCAGGTCAAAACTTTGACATCCGATATCTCGGCTCTGGAAGGGTCTAGAGCCTCCATTTTTGCGCGCTGGTCGAAGTCTCGTGGCCCTCTGTCAGAATCCAGAGTTTCAAGAAGATCGGAGGGGGTCAAAATTTCGGCCAAAAACGACAGTGTTACCCCTTATGTTTTTTTTTCAGGTCAAAACTTTGACATCCGATATCTCGGCTCTGGAAAGGTCTTGAGCCTCCATTTTTGCGCGCTGGTCGAAGTCTCGTGGCCCTCTGTCAGAATCCAGAGTTTCAAGAAGATCGGAGGGGGTCAAAATTTCGGCCAAAAACGACAGTGTTACCCCTTATGTTTTTTTTTCAGGTCAAAACTTTGACATCCGATATCTCGGCTCTGGAAGGGTCTAGAGCCTCCATTTTTGCGCGCTGGTCGAAGTCTCGTGGCCCTCTGTCAGAATCCAGAGTTTCAAGAAGATCGGAGGGGGTCAAAATTTCGGCCAAAAACGACAGTGTTACCCCTTATGTTTTTTTTTCAGGTCAAAACTTTGACATCCGATATCTCGGCTCTGGAAGGGTCTAGAGCCTCCATTTTTGCGCGCTGGTCGAAGTCTCGTGGCCCTCTGTCAGAATCCAGAGTTTCAAGAAGATCCGAGGGGGTCAAAATTTCGGCCAAAAACGACAGTGTTACCCCTTATGTTTTTTTTTTCGGGTCAAAACTTTGACGTCCGATATCTCGGCTCTGGAAGGGTCTAGAGCCTCCATTTTTGCGCGCTGGTCGAAGTCTCGTGGCCCTCTGTCAGAATCCAGAGTTTCAAGAAGATCGGAGGGGGTCAAAATTTCGGCCAAAAACGACAGTGTTACCCCTTATGTTTTTTTTTCAGGTCAAAACTTTGACATCCGATATCTCGGCTCTGGAAGGGTCTAGAGCCTCCATTTTTGCGCGCTGGTCGAAGTCTCGTGGCCCTCTGTCAGAATCCAGAGTTTCAAGAAGATCGGAGGGGGTCAAAATTTCGGCCAAAAACGACAGTGTTACCCCTTATGTTTTTTTTTCAGGTCAAAACTTTGACATCCGATATCTCGGCTCTGGAAGGGTCTAGAGCCTCCATTTTTGCGCGCTGGTCGAAGTCTCGTGGCCCTCTGTCAGAATCCAGAGTTTCAAGAAGATCGGAGGGGGTCAACATGTCGGCCAAAAACGACAGTGTTACCCCTTATGTTTTTTTTTCAGGTCAAAACTTTGACATCAGATATCTCGGCTCTGGAAGGGTCTAGAGCCTCCATTTTTGCGCGCTGGTCGAAGTCTCGTGGCCCTCTGTCAGAATCCAGAGTTTCAAGAAGATCGGAGGGGGTCAAAATTTCGGCCAAAAACGACAGTGTTACCCCTTATGTTTTTTTTTCAGGTCAAAACTTTGACATCCGATATCTCGGCTCTGGAAGGGTCTAGAGCCTCCATTTTTGCGCGCTGGTCGAAGTCTCGTGGCCCTCTGTCAGAATCCAGAGTTTCAAGAAGATCGGAGGGGGTCAAAATTTCGGCCAAAAACGACAGTGTTACCCCTTATGTTTTTTTTTCAGGTCAAAATTTTGACGTCCGATATCTCGGCTCTGGAAGGGTCTAGAGCCTCCATTTTTGCGCGCTGGTCGAAGTCTCGTGGCCCTCTGTCAGAATCCAGAGTTTCAAGAAGATCGGAGGGGGTCAAAATTTCGGCCAAAAACGACAGTGTTACCCCTTATGTTTTTTTTTCAGGTCAAAACTTTGACATCCGATATCTCGGCTCTGGAAGGGTCTAGAGCCTCCATTTTTGCGCGCTGGTCAAAGTCTCGTGGCCCTCTGTCAGAATCCAGAGTTTCAAGAAGATCGGAGGGGGTCAAAATTTCGGCCAAAAACGACAGTGTTACCCCTTATGTTTTTTTTTCAGGTCAAAACTTTGACATCCGATATCTCGGCTCTGGAAGGGTCTAGAGCCTCAATTTTTGCGCGCTGGTCGAAGTCTCGTGGCCCTCTATCAGAATCCAGAGTTTCAAGAAGATCGGAGGGGGTCAAAATTTTGGCCAAAAACGACAGTGTTACCCCTTATGTTTTTTTTTTCAGGTCAAAACTTTGACATCCGATATCTCGGCTCTGGAAGGGTCTAGAGCCTCCATTTTTGCGCGCTGGTCGAAGTCTCGTGGCCCTCTGTCAGAATCCAGAGTTTCAAGAAGATCGGAGGGGGTCAAAATTTCGGCCAAAAACGACAGTGTTACCCCTTATGTTTTTTTTTCAGGTCAAAACTTTGACATCCGATATCTCGGCTCTGGAAGGGTCTAGAGCCTCCATTTTTGCGCGCTGGTCGAAGTCTCGTGGCCCTCTGTCAGAATCCAGAGTTTCAAGAAGATCGGAGGGGGTCAAAATTTCGGCCAAAAACGACAGTGTTACCCCTTATGTTTTTTTTTCAGGTCAAAACTTTGACATCCGATATCTCGGCTCTGGAAGGGTCTAGAGCCTCCATTTTTGCGCGCTGGTCGAAGTCTCGTGGCCCTCTGTCAGAATCCAGAGTTTCAAGAAGATCGGAGGGGGTCAAAATTTCGGCCAAAAACGACAGTGTTACCCCTTATGTTTTTTTTTCAGGTCAAAACTTTGACATCCGATATCTCGGCTCTGGAAAGGTCTAGAGCCTCCATTTTTGCGCGCTGGTCGAAGTCTCGTGGCCCTCTGTCAGAATCCAGAGTTTCAAGAAGATCGGAGGGGGTCAAAATTTCGGCCAAAAACGACAGTGTTACCCCTTATGTTTTTTTTTCAGGTCAAAACTTTGACATCCGATATCTCGGCTCTGGAAGGGTCTAGAGCCTCCATTTTTGCGCGCTGGTCGAAGTCTCGTGGCCCTCTGTCAGAATCCAGAGTTTCAAGAAGATCGGAGGGGGTCAAAATTTCGGCCAAAAACGACAGTGTTACCCCTTATGTTTTTTTTTCAGGTCAAAACTTTGACATCAGATATCTCGGCTCTGGAAGGGTCTAGAGCCTCCATTTTTGCGCGCTGGTCGAAGTCTCGTGGCCCTCTGTCAGAATCCAGAGTTTCAAGAAGATCGGAGGGGGTCAAAATTTCGGCCAAAATCGACAGTGTTACCCCTTATGTTTTTTTTTCAGGTCAAAACTTTGACATCCGATATCTCGGCTCTGGAAGGGTCTAGAGCCTCCATTTTTGCGCGCTGGTCGAAGTCTCGTGGCCCTCTGTCAGAATCCAGAGTTTCAAGAAGATCGGAGGGGGTCAAAATTTCGGCCAAAAACGACAGTGTTACCCCTTATGTTTTTTTTTCAGGTCAAAACTTTGACATCCGATATCTCGGCTCTGGAAGGGTCTAGAGCCTCCATTTTTGCGCGCTGGTCGAAGTCTCGTGGCCCTCTGTCAGAATCCAGAGTTTCAAGAAGATCGGAGGGGGTCAAAATTTCGGCCAAAAACGACAGTGTTACCCCTTATGTTTTTTTTTCGGGTCAAAACTTTGACATCCGATATCTCGGCTCTGGAAGGGTCTAGAGCCTCCATTTTTGCGCGCTGGTCGAAGTCTCGTGGCCCTCTGTCAGAATCCAGAGTTTCAAGAAGATCGGAGGGGGTCAAAGTTTCGGCCAAAAACGACAGTGTTACCCCTTATGTTTTTTTTTCAGGTCAAAACTTTGACATCCGATATCTCGGCTCTGGAAGGGTCTAGAGCCTCCATTTTTGCGCGCTGGTCGAAGTCTCGTGGCCCTCTGTCAGAATCCAGAGTTTCAAGAAGATCGGAGGGGGTCAAAATTTCGGCCAAAAACGACAGTGTTACCCCTTATGTTTTTTTTTTCAGGTCAAAACTTTGACATCCGATATCTCGGCTCTGGAAGGGTCTAGAGCCTCCATTTTTGCGCGCTGGTCGAAGTCTTGTGGCCCTCTGTCAGAATCCAGAGTTTCAAGAAGATCGGAGGGGGTCAAAATTTCGGCCAAAAACGACAGTGTTACCCCTTATGTTTTTTTTTTCAGGTCAAAACTTTGACATCTGATATCTCGGCTCTGGAAGGGTCTAGAGCCTCCATTTTTGCGCGCTGGTCGAAGTCTCGTGGCCCTCTGTCAGAATCCAGAGTTTCAAGAAGATCGGAGGGGGTCAAAATTTCGGCCAAAAACGACAGTGTTACCCCTTATGTTTTTTTTTCAGGTCAAAACTTTGACATCCGATATCTCGGCTCTGGAAGGGTCTAGAGCCTCCATTTTTGCGCGCTGGTCGAAGTCTCGTGGCCCTCTGTCAGAATCCAGAGTTTCAAGAAGATCGGAGGGGGTCAAAATTTCGGCCAAAAACGACAGTGTTACCCCTTATGTTTTTTTTTTCAGGTAAAAACTTTGACATCCGATATCTCGGCTCTGGAAGGGTCTAGAGCCTCCATTTTTGCGCGCTGGTCGAAGTCTTGTGGCCCTCTGTCAGAATCCAGAGTTTCAAGAAGATCGGAGGGGGTCAAAATTTCGGCCAAAAACGACAGTGTTACCCCTTATGTTTTTTTTTCAGGTCAAAACTTTGACATCCGATATCTCGGCTCTGGAAGGGTCTAGAGCCTCCATTTTTGCGCGCTGGTCGAAGTCTCGTGGCCCTCTGTCAGAATCCAGAGTTTCAAGAAGATCGGAGGGGGTCAAAATTTCGGCCAAAAACGACAGTGTTACCCCTTATGTTTTTTTTTCAGGTCAAAACTTTGACATCCGATATCTCGGCTCTGGAAAGGTCTAGAGCCTCCATTTTTGCGCGCTGGTCGAAGTCTCGTGGCCCTCTGTCAGAATCCAGAGTTTCAAGAAGATCGGAGGGGGTCAAAATTTCGGCCAAAAACGACAGTGTTACCCCTTATGTTTTTTTTTTCAGGTCAAAACTTTGACATCCGATATCTCGGCTCTGGAAGGGTCTAGAGCCTCCATTTTTGCGCGCTGGTCGAAGTCTCGTGGCCCTCTGTCAGAATCCAGAGTTTCAAGAAGATCGGAGGGGGTCAAAATTTCGGCCAAAAACGACAGTGTTACCCCTTATGTTTTTTTTTTCAGGTCAAAACTTTGACATCCGATATCTCGGCTCTGGAAGGGTCTAGAGCCTCCATTTTTGCGCGCTGGTCGAAGTCTTGTGGCCCTCTGTCAGAATCCAGAGTTTCAAGAAGATCGGAGGGGGTCAAAATTTCGGCCAAAAACGACAGTGTTACCCCTTATGTTTTTTTTTCAGGTCAAAACTTTGACATCCGATATCTCGGCTCTGGAAGGGTCTAGAGCCTCCATTTTTGCGCGCTGGTCGAAGTCTCGTGGCCCTCTGTCAGAATCCAGAGTTTCAAGAAGATCGGAGGGGGTCAAAATTTCGGCCAAAAACGACAGTGTTACCCCTTATGTTTTTTTTTCAGGTCAAAACTTTGACATCCGATATCTCGGCTCTGGAAAGGTCTAGAGCCTCCATTTTTGCGCGCTGGTCGAAGTCTCGTGGCCCTCTGTCAGAATCCAGAGTTTCAAGAAGATCGGAGGGGGTCAAAATTTCGGCCAAAAACGACAGTGTTACCCCTTATGTTTTTTTTTCAGGTCAAAACTTTGACATCCGATATCTCGGCTCTGGAAGGGTCTAGAGCCTCCATTTTTGCGCGCTGGTCGAAGTCTCGTGGCCCTCTGTCAGAATCCAGAGTTTCAAGAAGATCGGAGGGGGTCAAAATTTCGGCCAAAAACGACAGTGTTACCCCTTATGTTTTTTTTTCAGGTCAAAACTTTGACATCAGATATCTCGGCTCTGGAAGGGTCTAGAGCCTCCATTTTTGCGCGCTGGTCGAAGTCTCGTGGCCCTCTGTCAGAATCCAGAGTTTCAAGAAGATCGGAGGGGGTCAAAATTTCGGCCAAAAACGACAGTGTTACCCCTTATGTTTTTTTTTTCAGGTCAAAACTTTGACATCTGATATCTCGGCTCTGGAAGGGTCTAGAGCCTCCATTTTTGCGCGCTGGTCGAAGTCTCGTGGCCCTCTGTCAGAATCCAGAGTTTCAAGAAGATCGGAGGGGGTCAAAATTTCGGCCAAAAACGACAGTGTTACCCCTTATGTTTTTTTTTTCAGGTCAAAACTTTGACATCCGATATCTCGGCTCTGGAAGGGTCTAGAGCCTCCATTTTTGCGCGCTGGTCGAAGTCTCGTGGCCCTCTGTCAGAATCCAGAGTTTCAAGAAGATCGGAGGGGGTCAAAATTTCGGCCAAAAACGACAGTGTTACCCCTTATGTTTTTTTTTTCAGGTCAAAACTTTGACATCCGATATCTCGGCTCTGGAAGGGTCTAGAGCCTCCATTTTTGCGCGCTGGTCGAAGTCTTGTGGCCCTCTGTCAGAATCCAGAGTTTCAAGAAGATCGGAGGGGGTCAAAATTTCGGCCAAAAACGACAGTGTTACCCCTTATGTTTTTTTTTTTCAGGTCAAAACTTTGACATCTGATATCTCGGCTCTGGAAGGGTCTAGAGCCTCCATTTTTGCGCGCTGGTCGAAGTCTCGTGGCCCTCTGTCAGAATCCAGAGTTTCAAGAAGATCGGAGGGGGTCAAAATTTCGGCCAAAAACGACAGTGTTACCCCTTATGTTTTTTTTTTCAGGTCAAAACTTTGACATCTGATATCTCGGCTCTGGAAGGGTCTAGAGCCTCCATTTTTGCGCGCTGGTCGAAGTCTCGTGGCCCTCTGTCAGAATCCAGAGTTTCAAGAAGATCGGAGGGGGTCAAAATTTCGGCCAAAAACGACAGTGTTACCCCTTATGTTTTTTTTTCAGGTCAAAACTTTGACATCCGATATCTCGGCTCTGGAAGGGTCTAGAGCCTCCATTTTTGCGCGCTGGTCGAAGTCTTGTGGCCCTCTGTCAGAATCCAGAGTTTCAAGAAGATCGGAGGGGGTCAAAATTTCGGCCAAAAACGACAGTGTTACCCCTTATGTTTTTTTTTTCAGGTCAAAACTTTGACATCTGATATCTCGGCTCTGGAAGGGTCTAGAGCCTCCATTTTTGCGCGCTGGTCGAAGTCTCGTGGCCCTCTGTCAGAATCCAGAGTTTCAAGAAGATCGGAGGGGGTCAAAATTTCAGCCAAAAACGACAGTGTTACCCCTTATGTTTTTTTTTCAGGTCAAAACTTTGACATCCGATATCTCGGCTCTGGAAGGGTCTAGAGCCTCCATTTTTGCGCGCTGGTCGAAGTCTCGTGGCCCTCTGTCAGAATCCAGAGTTTCAAGAAGATCGGAGGGGGTCAAAATTTCGGCCAAAAACGACAGTGTTACCCCTTATGTTTTTTTTTCAGGTCAAAACTTTGACATCCGATATCTCGGCTCTGGAAGGGTCTAGAGCCTCCATTTTTGTGCGCTGGTCGAAGTCTCGTGGCCCTCTGTCAGAATCCAGAGTTTCAAGAAGATCGGAGGGGGTCAAAATTTCGGCCAAAAACGACAGTGTTACCCCTTATGTTTTTTTTTCAGGTCAAAACTTTGACATCCGATATCTCGGCTCTGGAAGGGTCTAGAGCCTCCATTTTTGCGCGCTGGTCGAAGTCTCGTGGCCCTCTGTCAGAATCCAGAGTTTCAAGAAGATCGGAGGGGGTCAACATGTCGGCCAAAAACGACAGTGTTACCCCTTATGTTTTTTTTTTCAGGTCAAAACTTTGACATCAGATATCTCGGCTCTGGAAGGGTCTAGAGCCTCCATTTTTGCGCGCTGGTCGAAGTCTCGTGGCCCTCTGTCAGAATCCAGAGTTTCAAGAAGATCGGAGGGGGTCAAAATTTCGGCCAAAAACGACAGTGTTACCCCTTATGTTTTTTTTTCAGGTCAAAACTTTGACATCCGATATCTCGGCTCTGGAAGGGTCTAGAGCCTCCATTTTTGCGCGCTGGTCGAAGTCTCGTGGCCCTCTGTCAGAATCCAGAGTTTCAAGAAGATCGGAGGGGGTCAAAATTTCGGCCAAAAACGACAGTGTTACCCCTTATGTTTTTTTTTCAGGTCAAAACTTTGACGTCCGATATCTCGGCTCTGGAAGGGTCTAGAGCCTCCATTTTTGCGCGCTGGTCGAAGTCTCGTGGCCCTCTGTCAGAATCCAGAGTTTCAAGAAGATCGGAGGGGGTCAAAATTTCGGCCAAAAACGACAGTGTTACCCCTTATGTTTTTTTTTCAGGTCAAAACTTTGACATCCGATATCTCGGCTCTGGAAGGGTCTAGAGCCTCCATTTTTGCGCGCTGGTCGAAGTCTCGTGGCCCTCTGTCAGAATCCAGAGTTTCAAGAAGATCGGAGGGGGTCAAAATTTCGGCCAAAAACGACAGTGTTACCCTTTATGTTTTTTTTTCAGGTCAAAACTTTGACATCCGATATCTCGGCTCTGGAAGGGTCTAGAGCCTCAATTTTTGCGCGCTGGTCGAAGTCTCGTGGCCCTCTATCAGAATCCAGAGTTTCAAGAAGATCGGAGGGGGTCAAAATTTTGGCCAAAAACGACAGTGTTACCCCTTATGTTTTTTTTTCAGGTCAAAACTTTGACATCCGATATCTCGGCTCTGGAAGGGTCTAGAGCCTCCATTTTTGCGCGCTGGTCGAAGTCTCGTGGCCCTCTGTCAGAATCCAGAGTTTCAAGAAGATCGGAGGGGGTCAAAATTTCGGCCAAAAACGACAGTGTTACCCCTTATGTTTTTTTTTTCAGGTCAAAACTTTGACATCCGATATCTCGGCTCTGGAAGGGTCTAGAGCCTCCATTTTTGCGCGCTGGTCGAAGTCTCGTGGCCCTCTGTCAGAATCCAGAGTTTCAAGAAGATCGGAGGGGGTCAAAATTTCGGCCAAAAACGACAGTGTTACCCCTTATGTTTTTTTTTCAGGTCAAAACTTTGACATCCGATATCTCGGCTCTGGAAGGGTCTAGAGCCTCCATTTTTGCGCGCTGGTCGAAGTCTCATGGCCCTCTGTCAGAATCCAGAGTTTCAAGAAGATCGGAGGGGGTCAAAATTTTGGCCAAAAACGACAGTGTTACCCCTTATGTTTTTTTTTTCAGGTCAAAACTTTGACATCCGATATCTCGGCTCTGGAAGGGTCTAGAGCCTCCATTTTTGCGCGCTGGTCGAAGTCTCGTGGCCCTCTGTCAGAATCCAGAGTTTCAAGAAGATCGGAGGGGGTCAAAATTTCGGCCAAAAACGACAGTGTTACCCCTTATGTTTTTTTTTCAGGTCAAAACTTTGACATCCGATATCTCGGCTCTGGAAGGGTCTAGAGCCTCCATTTTTGCGCGCTGGTCGAAGTCTCGTGGCCCTCTGTCAGAATCCAGAGTTTCAAGAAGATCGGAGGGGGTCAAAATTTCGGCCAAAAACGACAGTGTTACCCCTTATGTTTTTTTTTCAGGTCAAAACTTTGACATCCGATATCTCGGCTCTGGAAAGGTCTAGAGCCTCCATTTTTGCGCGCTGGTCGAAGTCTCGTGGCCCTCTGTCAGAATCCAGAGTTTCAAGAAGATCGGAGGGGGTCAAAATTTCGGCCAAAAACGACAGTGTTACCCCTTATGTTTTTTTTTCAGGTCCAAATTTTGTCACACATTTGTTAACACTGTCGTTTTTGGCCGAAATTTTGACCCCCTCCGATCTTCTTGAAACTCTGGATTCTGACAGAGGGCCACGAGACTTCGACCAGCGCGCAAAAATGGAGGCTCTAGACCCTTCCAGAGCCGAGATATCGGATGTCAAAGTTTTGACCTGAAAAAAAAACATAAGGGGTAACACTGTCGTTTTTGGCCGAAATTTTGACCCCCTCCAATCTTCTTGAAACTCTGGATTCTGACAGAGGGCCACGAGACTTCGACCAGCGCGCAAAAATGGAGGCTCTAGACCTTTCCAGAGCCGAGATATCGGATGTCAAAGTTTTGACCTGAAAAAAAAACATAAGGGGTAACACTGTCGTTTTTGGCCGAAATTTTGACCCCCTCCGATCTTCTTGAAACTCTGGATTCTGACAGAGGGCCACGAGACTTCGACCAGCGCGCAAAAATGGAGGCTCTAGACCCTTCCAGAGCCGAGATATCAGATGTCAAAGTTTTGACCTGAAAAAAAAAACATAAGGGGTAACACTGTCGTTTTTGGCCGAAATTTTGACCCCCTCCGATCTTCTTGAAACTCTGGATTCTGACAGAGGGCCACAAGACTTCGACCAGCGCGCAAAAATGGAGGCTCTAGACCCTTCCAGAGCCGAGATATCGGATGTCAAAGTTTTGACCTGAAAAAAAAACATAAGGGGTAACACTGTCGTTTTTGGCCGAAATTTTGACCCCCTCCGATCTTCTTGAAACTCTGGATTCTGACAGAGGGCCACGAGACTTCGACCAGCGCGCAAAAATGGAGGCTCTAGACCCTTCCAGAGCCGAGATATCGGATGTCAAAGTTTTGACCTGAAAAAAAAACATAAGGGGTAACACTGTCGTTTTTGGCCGAAACTTTGACCCCCTCCGATCTTCTTGAAACTCTGGATTCTGACAGAGGGCCACGAGACTTCGACCAGCGCGCAAAAATGGAGGCTCTAGACCCTTCCAGAGCCGAGATATCGAAGGTCAAAATTTGGACCTGAAAAAAAAACATAAGGGGTAACACTGTCATTTTTTTTTTTTTTGGCCGAAATTTTGACCCCCTCCGATCTTCTTGAAACTCTGGATTCTGACAGAGGGCCACAAGACTTCGACCAGCGCGCAAAAATGGAGGCTCTAGACCCTTCCAGAGCCGAGATATCGGATGTCAAAGTTTTGACCTGAAAAAAAAAACATAAGGGGTAACACTGTCGTTTTTGGCCGAAATTTTGACCCCCTCCGATCTTCTTGAAACTCTGGATTCTGACAGAGGGCCACGAGACTTCGACCAGCGCGCAAAAATGGAGGCTCTAGACCCTTCCAGAGCCGAGATATCGGATGTCAAAGTTTTGACCTGAAAAAAAAACATAAGGGGTAACACTGTCGTTTTTGGCCGAAATTTTGACCCCCTCCGATCTTCTTGAAACTCTGGATTCTGACAGAGGGCCACGAGACTTCGACCAGCGCGCAAAAATGGAGGCTCTAGACCCTTCCAGAGCCGAGATATCGGATGTCAAAGTTTTGACCTGAAAAAAAAACATAAGGGGTAACACTGTCGTTTTTGGCCGAAATTTTGACCCCCTCCGATCTTCTTGAAACTCTGGATTCTGACAGAGGGCCACGAGACTTCGACCAGCGCGCAAAAATGGAGGCTCTAGACCCTTCCAGAGCCGAGATATCGGATGTCAAAGTTTTGACCTGAAAAAAAAACATAAGGGGTAACACTGTCGTTTTTGGCCGAAATTTTGACCCCCTCCGATCTTCTTGAAACTCTGGATTCGGACAGAGGGCAACGAGACTTCGACCAGCGCGCAAAAATGGAGGCTCTAGACCCTTCCAGAGCCGAGATATCGGATGTCAAAGTTTTGACCTGAAAAAAAAACATAAGGGGTAACACTGTCGTTTTTGGCCGAAATTTTGACCCCCTCCGATCTTCTTGAAACTCTGGATTCTGACAGAGGGCCACGAGACTTCGACCAGCGCGCAAAAATGGAGGCTCTAGACCCTTCCAGAGCCGAGATATCTGATGTCAAAGTTTTGACCTGAAAAAAAAACATAAGGGGTAACACTGTCGTTTTTGGCCGAAATTTTGACCCCCTCCGATCTTCTTGAAACTCTGGATTCTGACAGAGGGCCACGAGACTTCGACCAGCGCGCAAAAATGGAGGCTCTAGACCTTTCCAGAGCCGAGATATCGGATGTCAAAGTTTTGACCTGAAAAAAAAACATAAGGGGTAACACTGTCGTTTTTGGCCGAAATTTTGACCCCCTCCGATCTTCTTGAAACTCTGGATTCTGACAGAGGGCCACGAGACTTCGACCAGCGCGCAAAAATGGAGGCTCTAGACCCTTCCAGAGCCGAGATATCGGATGTCAAAGTTTTGACCTGAAAAAAAAACATAAGGGGTAACACTGTCGTTTTTGGCCGAAATTTTGACCCCCTCCGATCTTCTTGAAACTCTGGATTCTGACAGAGGGCCACGAGACTTCGACCAGCGCGCAAAAATGGAGGCTCTAGACCCTTCCAGAGCCGAGATATCGGATGTCAAAGTTTTGACCTGAAAAAAAAACATAAGGGGTAACACTGTCGTTTTTGGCCGAAATTTTGACCCCCTCCGATCTTCTTGAAACTCTGGATTCTGACAGAGGGCCACGAGACTTCGACCAGCGCGCAAAAATGGAGGCTCTAGACCCTTCCAGAGCCGAGATATCGGATGTCAAAGTTTTGACCTGAAAAAAAAAAACATAAGGGGTAACACTGTCGTTTTTGGCCAAAATTTTGACCCCCTCCGATCTTCTTGAAACTCTGGATTCTGATAGAGGGCCACGAGACTTCGACCAGCGCGCAAAAATTGAGGCTCTAGACCCTTCCAGAGCCGAGATATCGGATGTCAAAGTTTTGACCTGAAAAAAAAACATAAGGGGTAACACTGTCGTTTTTGGCCGAAATTTTGACCCCCTCCGATCTTCTTGAAACTCTGGATTCTGACAGAGGGCCACGAGACTTCGACCAGCGCGCAAAAATGGAGGCTCTAGACCCTTCCAGAGCCGAGATATCGGATGTCAAAGTTTTGACCTGAAAAAAAAACATAAGGGGTAACACTGTCGTTTTTGGCCGAAATTTTGACCCCCTCCGATCTTCTTGAAACTCTGGATTCTGACAGAGGGCCACGAGACTTCGACCAGCGCGCAAAAATGGAGGCTCTAGACCCTTCCAGAGCCGAGATATCGGATGTCAAAGTTTTGACCTGAAAAAAAAACATAAGGGGTAACACTGTCGTTTTTGGCCGAAATTTTGACCCCCTCCGATCTTCTTGAAACTCTGGATTCTGACAGAGGGCCACGAGACTTCGACCAGCGCGCAAAAATGGAGGCTCTAGACCCTTCCAGAGCCGAGATATCGGACGTCAAAGTTTTGACCTGAAAAAAAAACATAAGGGGTAACACTGTCGTTTTTGGCCGAAATTTTGACCCCCTCCGATCTTCTTGAAACTCTGGATTCTGACAGAGGGCCACGAGACTTCGACCAGCGCGCAAAAATGGAGGCTCTAGACCCTTCCAGAGCCGAGATATCGGACGTCAAAGTTTTGACCTGAAAAAAAAACATAAGGGGTAACACTGTCGTTTTTGGCCGAAATTTTGACCCCCTCAGATCTTCTTGAAACTCTGGATTCTGACAGAGGGCCACGAGACTTCGACCAGCGCGCAAAAATGGAGGCTCTAGACCCTTCCAGAGCCGAGATATCTGATGTCAAAGTTTTGACCTGAAAAAAAAACATAAGGGGTAACACTGTCGTTTTTGGCCGACATGTTGACCCCCTCCGATCTTCTTGAAACTCTGGATTCTGACAGAGGGCCACGAGACTTCGACCAGCGCGCAAAAATGGAGGCTCTAGACCCTTCCAGAGCCGAGATATCGGATGTCAAAGTTTTGACCTGAAAAAAAAACATAAGGGGTAACACTGTCGTTTTTGGCCGAAATTTTGACCCCCTCCGATCTTCTTGAAACTCTGGATTCTGACAGAGGGCCACGAGACTTCGACCAGCGCACAAAAATGGAGGCTCTAGACCCTTCCAGAGCCGAGATATCGGATGTCAAAGTTTTGACCTGAAAAAAAAAACATAAGGGGTAACACTGTCGTTTTTGGCCGACATGTTGACCCCCTCCGATCTTCTTGAAACTCTGGATTCTGACAGAGGGCCACGAGACTTCGACCAGCGCGCAAAAATGGAGGCTCTAGACCCTTCCAGAGCCGAGATATCGGATGTCAAAGTTTTGACCTGAAAAAAAAACATAAGGGGTAACACTGTCGTTTTTGGCCGAAATTTTGACCCCCTCCGATCTTCTTGAAACTCTGGATTCTGACAGAGGGCCACGAGACTTCGACCAGCGCACAAAAATGGAGGCTCTAGACCCTTCCAGAGCCGAGATATCGGATGTCAAAGTTTTGACCTGAAAAAAAAAACATAAGGGGTAACACTGTCGTTTTTGGCCGAAATTTTGACCCCCTCCGATCTTCTTGAAACTCTGGATTCTGACAGAGGGCCACGAGACTTCGACCAGCGCGCAAAAATGGAGGCTCTAGACCCTTCCAGAGCCGAGATATCGGATGTCAAAGTTTTGACCTGAAAAAAAAACATAAGGGGTAACACTGTCGTTTTTGGCTGAAATTTTGACCCCCTCCGATCTTCTTGAAACTCTGGATTCTGACAGAGGGCCACGAGACTTCGACCAGCGCGCAAAAATGGAGGCTCTAGACCCTTCCAGAGCCGAGATATCAGATGTCAAAGTTTTGACCTGAAAAAAAAAAACATAAGGGGTAACACTGTCGTTTTTGGCCGAAATTTTGACCCCCTCCGATCTTCTTGAAACTCTGGATTCTGACAGAGGGCCACAAGACTTCGACCAGCGCGCAAAAATGGAGGCTCTAGACCCTTCCAGAGCCGAGATATCGGATGTCAAAGTTTTGACCTGAAAAAAAAACATAAGGGGTAACACTGTCGTTTTTGGCCGAAATTTTGACCCCCTCCGATCTTCTTGAAACTCTGGATTCTGACAGAGGGCCACGAGACTTCGACCAGCGCGCAAAAATGGAGGCTCTAGACCCTTCCAGAGCCGAGATATCGGATGTCAAAGTTTTGACCTGAAAAAAAAACATAAGGGGTAACACTGTCGTTTTTGGCCGAAATTTTGACCCCCTCCGATCTTCTTGAAACTCTGGATTCTGACAGAGGGCCACGAGACTTCGACCAGCGCGCAAAAATGGAGGCTCTAGACCCTTCCAGAGCCGAGATATCGGATGTCAAAGTTTTGACCTAAAAAAAACCATAAGGGGTAACACTGTCGTTTTTGGCCGAAATTTTGAGCCCCTCCGATCTTCTTGAAACTCTGGATTCTGACAGAGGGCCACGAGACTTCGACCAGCGCGCAAAAATGGAGGCTCTAGACCCTTCCAGAGCCGAGATATCGGATGTCAAAGTTTTGACCTGAAAAAAAAACATAAGGGGTAACACTGTCGTTTTTGGCCGAAATTTTGACCCCCTCCGATCTTCTTGAAACTCTGGATTCTGACAGAGGGCCACGAGACTTCGACCAGCGCGCAAAAATGGAGGCTCTAGACCCTTCCAGAGCCGAGATATCGGATGTCAAAGTTTTGACCTGAAAAAAAACCATAAGGGGTAACACTGTCGTTTTTGGCCGAAATTTTGACCCCCTCCGATCTTCTTGAAACTCTGGATTCTGACAGAGGGCCACGAGACTTTGACCAGCGCGCAAAAATGGAGGCTCTAGACCCTTCCAGAGCCGAGATATCGGATGTCAAAGTTTTGACCTGAAAAAAAAACATAAGGGGTAACACTGTCGTTTTTGGCCGAAATTTTGACCCCCTCCGATCTTCTTGAAACTCTGGATTCTGACAGAGGGCCACGAGACTTCGACCAGCGCGCAAAAATGGAGGCTCTAGACCCTTCCAGAGCCGAGATATCGGACGTCAAAGTTTTGACCCGAAAAAAAAAAACATAAGGGGTAACACTGCCGTTTTTGGCCGAAATTTTGACCCCCTCCGATCTTCTTGAAACTCTGGATTCTGACAAAGGGCCACGAGACTTCGACCAGCGCGCAAAAATGGAGGCTCTAGACCCTTCCAGAGCCAAGATATCGGACGTCAAAGTTTTGACCCGAAAAAAAAACATAAGGGGTAACACTGTCGTTTTTTGCCGAAATGTTGACCCCCTCCGATCTTCTTGAAACTCTGGATTCTGACAGAGGGCCACGAGACTTCGACCAGCGCGCAAAAATGGAGGCTCTAGACCCTTCCAGAGCCAAGATATCGGACGTCAAAGTTTTGACCCGAAAAAAAAAAACATAAGGGGTAACACTGTCGTTTTTGGCCGAAATTTTGACCCCCTCCGATCATCTTGAAACTCTGGATTCTGACAGAGGGCCACGAGACTTCGACCAGCACGCAAAAATGGAGGCTCTAGACCCTTCCAGAGCCGAGATATCGGATGTCAAAGTTTTGACCTGAAAAAAAAACATAAAGGGTAACACTGTCATTTTTTTTGGCCGAAATTTTGACCCCCTCCGATCTTCTTGAAACTCTGGATTCTGACAGAGGGCCACGAGACTTCGACCAGCGCGCAAAAATGGAGGCTCTAGACCCTTCCAGAGCTGAGATATCGAAGGTCAAAATTTGGACCTGAAAAAAAACATAAGGGGTAACACTGTCATTTTTTTTTTTGGCCGAAATTTTTACCCCCTCCGATCTTCTTGAAACTCTGGATTCTGACAGAGGCCCACGAGACTTCGACCAGCACGCAAAAATGGAGGCTCTAGACCCTTCCAGAGCCGAAATATCGAAGGTCAAAATTTGGACCTGAAAAAAAAACATAAGGGGTAACACTGTCGTTTTTGGCCGAAATTTTGACCCCCTCCGATCTTCTTGAAACTCTGGATTCTGACAGAGGGCCACGAGACTTCGACCAGCGCGCAAAAATGGAGGCTCTAGACCCTTCCAGAGCCGAGATATCGGACGTCAAAGTTTTGACCTGAAAAAAAACCATAAGGGGTAACACTGTCGTTTTTGGCCGAAATTTTGACCCCCTCCGATCTTCTTGAAACTCTGGATTCTGACAGAGGGCCACGAGACTTCGACCAGCGCGCAAAAATGGAGGCTCTAGACCCTTCCAGAGCCGAGATATCGGATGTCAAAGTTTTGACCTGAAAAAAAAACATAAGGGGTAACACTGTCATTTTTGGCCGAAATTTTGACCCCCTCCGATCTTCTTGAAACTCTGGATTCTGACAGAGGGCCACGAGACTTCGACCAGCGCGCAAAAATGGAGGCTCTAGACCCTTCCAGAGCCGAGATATCGGACGTCAAAGTTTTGACCCGAAAAAAAAAACATAAGGGGTAACACTGTCGTTTTTGGCCGAAATTTTGACCCCCTCCAATCTTCTTGAAACTCTGGATTCTGACAGAGGGCCACGAGACTTCGACCAGCGCGCAAAAATGGAGGCTCTAGACCCTTCCAGAGCCGAGATATCGGACGTCAAAGTTTTGACCCGAAAAAAAAAACATAAGGGGTAACACTGTCGTTTTTGGCCGAAATTTTGACCCCCTCCGATCTTCTTGAAACTCTGGATTCTGACAGAGGGCCACGAGACTTCGACCAGCGCGCTAAAATGGAGGCTCTAGACCCTTCCAGAGCCGAGATATCGGATGTCAAAGTTTTGACCTGAAAAAAAACCATAAGGGGTAACACTGTCGTTTTTGGCTGAAATTTTGACCCCCTCCGATCTTCTTGAAACTCTGGATTCTGACAGAGGGCCACGAGACTTCGACCAGCGCGCAAAAATGGAGGCTCTAGACCCTTCCAGAGCCGAGATATCGGACGTCAAAGTTTTGACCTGAAAAAAAAACCATAAGGGGTAACACTGTCGTTTTTGGCCGAAATTTTGACCCCCTCCGATCTTCTTGAAACTCTGGATTCTGACAGAGGGCCACGAGACTTCGACCAGCGCAAAAATGGAGGCTCTAGACCCTTCCAGAGCCGAGATATCGGATGTCAAAGTTTTGACCTGAAAAAAAAAAACATAAGGGGTAACACTGTCGTTTTTGGCCGAAATTTTGACCCCCTCCGATCTTCTTGAAACTCTGGATTCTGACAGAGGGCCACGAGACTTCGACCAGCGCGCAAAAATGGAGGCTCTAGACCCTTCCAGAGCCGAGATATCGGATGTCAAAGTTTTGACCTGAAAAAAAAAAACATAAGGGGTAACACTGTCGTTTTTGGCCGAAATTTTGACCCCCTCCGATCTTCTTGAAACTCTGGATTCTGACAGAGGGCCACGAGACTTCGACCAGCGCGCAAAAATGGAGGCTCTAGACCCTTCCAAAGCCGAGATATCGGATGTCAAAGTTTTGACCTGAAAAAAAAACATAAGGGGTAACACTGTCGTTTTTGGCTGAAATTTTGACCCCCTCCGATCTTCTTGAAACTCTGGATTCTGACAGAGGGCCACGAGACTTCGACCAGCGCGCAAAAATGGAGGCTCTAGACCCTTCCAGAGCCGAGATATCGGATGTCAAAGTTTTGACCTGAAAAAAAAAACATAAGGGGTAACACTGTCGTTTTTGGCCGAAATTTTGACCCCCTCCGATCTTCTTGAAACTCTGGATTCTGACAGAGGGCCACGAGACTTCGACCAGCGCGCAAAAATGGAGGCTCTAGACCCTTCCAGAGCCGAGATATCGGATGTCAAAGTTTTGACCTGAAAAAAAAAACATAAGGGGTAACACTGTCGTTTTTGGCCGAAATTTTGACCCCCTCCGATCTTCTTGAAACTCTGGATTCTGACAAAGGGCCACGAGACTTCGACCAGCGCGCAAAAATGGAGGCTCTAGACCCTTCCAGAGCCGAGATATCGGATGTCAAAGTTTTGACCTGAAAAAAAAACATAAGGGGTAACACTGTCGTTTTTGGCCGAAATTTTGACCCCCTCCGATCTTCTTGAAACTCTGGATTCTGACAGAGGGCCACGAGACTTCGACCAGCGCGCAAAAATGGAGACTCTAGACCCTTCCAGAGCCGAGATATCGAAGGTCAAAATTTGGACCTGAAAAAAAACATAAGGGGTAACACTGTCTTTTTTTTTTTTGGCCGAAATTTTGACCCCCTCCGATCTTCTTGAAACTCTGGATTCTGACAGAGGGCCACGAGACTTCGACCAGCGCGCAAAAATTGAGGCTCTAGACCCTTCCAGAGCCAAGATATCGAAGGTCAAAATTTGGACCTGAAAAAAAAACATAAGGGGTAACACTGTCATTTTTTTTTTTGGCCGAAATTTTGACCCCCTCCGATCTTCTTGAAACTCTGGATTCTGATAGAGGGCCACGAGACTTCGACCAGCGCGCAAAAATTGAGGCTCTAGACCCTTCCAGAGCCGAGATATCGGATGTCAAAGTTTTGACCTGAAAAAAAAACATAAGGGGTAACACTGTCGTTTTTGGCCGAAATTTTGACCCCCTCCGATCTTCTTGAAACTCTGGATTCTGACAGAGGGCCACGAGACTTCGACCAGCGCGCAAAAATGGAGGCTCTAGACCCTTCCAGAGCCGAGATATCGGATGTCAAAGTTTTGACCTGAAAAAAAAACATAAGGGGTAACACTGTCGTTTTTGGCCGAAATTTTGACCCCCTCCGATCTTCTTGAAACTCTGGATTCTGACAGAGGGCCACGAGACTTCGACCAGCGCGCAAAAATGGAGGCTCTAGACCCTTCCAGAGCCGAGATATCGGACGTCAAAGTTTTGACCTGAAAAAAAAACATAAGGGGTAACACTGTCGTTTTTGGCCGAAATTTTGACCCCCTCCGATCTTCTTGAAACTCTGGATTCTGACAGAGGGCCACAAGACTTCGACCAGCGCGCAAAAATGGAGGCTCTAGACCCTTCCAGAGCCGAGATATCGGATGTCAAAGTTTTGACCTGAAAAAAAAACATAAGGGGTAACACTGTCGTTTTTGGCCGAAATTTTGACCCCCTCAGATCTTCTTGAAACTCTGGATTCTGACAGAGGGCCACGAGACTTCGACCAGCGCGCAAAAATGGAGGCTCTAGACCCTTCCAGAGCCGAGATATCTGATGTCAAAGTTTTGACCTGAAAAAAAAACATAAGGGGTAACACTGTCGTTTTTGGCCGACATGTTGACCCCCTTCGATCTTCTTGAAACTCTGGATTCTGACAGAGGGCCACGAGACTTCGACCAGCGCGCAAAAATGGAGGCTCTAGACCCTTCCAGAGCCGAGATATCGGATGTCAAAGTTTTGACCTGAAAAAAAAAACATAAGGGGTAACACTGTCGTTTTTGGCCGAAATTTTGACCCCCTCCGATCTTCTTGAAACTCTGGATTCTGACAGAGGGCCACGAGACTTCGACCAGCGCGCAAAAATGGAGGCTCTAGACCCTTCCAGAGCCGAGATATCGGATGTCAAAGTTTTGACCTGAAAAAAAAACATAAGGGGTAACACTGTCGTTTTTGGCCGAAATTTTGACCCCCTCCGATCTTCTTGAAACTCTGGATTCTGACAGAGGGCCATGAGACTTCGACCAGCGCGCAAAAATGGAGGCTCTAGACCCTTCCAGAGCCGAGATATCGGATGTCAAAGTTTTGACCTGAAAAAAAAAACATAAGGGGTAACACTGTCGTTTTTGGCCAAAATTTTGACCCCCTCCGATCTTCTTGAAACTCTGGATTCTGATAGAGGGCCACGAGACTTCGACCAGCGCGCAAAAATTGAGGCTCTAGACCCTTCCAGAGCCGAGATATCGGATGTCAAAGTTTTGACCTGAAAAAAAAACATAAGGGGTAACACTGTCGTTTTTGGCCGAAATTTTGACCCCCTCCGATCTTCTTGAAACTCTGGATTCTGACAGAGGGCCACGAGACTTCGACCAGCGCGCAAAAATGGAGGCTCTAGACCCTTCCAGAGCCGAGATATCGGATGTCAAAGTTTTGACCTGAAAAAAAAACATAAGGGGTAACACTGTCGTTTTTGGCCGAAATTTTGACCCCCTCCGATCTTCTTGAAACTCTGGATTCTGACAGAGGGCCACGAGACTTCGACCAGCGCGCAAAAATGGAGGCTCTAGACCGTTCCAGAGCCGAGATATCGGACGTCAAAGTTTTGACCTGAAAAAAAAACATAAGGGGTAACACTGTCGTTTTTGGCCGAAATTTTGACCCCCTCCGATCTTCTTGAAACTCTGGATTCTGACAGAGGGCCACGAGACTTCGACCAGCGCGCAAAAATGGAGGCTCTAGACCCTTCCAGAGCCGAGATATCGGATGTCAAAGTTTTGACCTGAAAAAAAAACATAAGGGGTAACACTGTCGTTTTTGGCCGAAATTTTGACCCCCTCAGATCTTCTTGAAACTCTGGATTCTGACAGAGGGCCACGAGACTTCGACCAGCGCGCAAAAATGGAGGCTCTAGACCCTTCCAGAGCCGAGATATCTGATGTCAAAGTTTTGACCTGAAAAAAAAACATAAGGGGTAACACTGTCGTTTTTGGCCGACATGTTGACCCCCTCCGATCTTCTTGAAACTCTGGATTCTGACAGAGGGCCACGAGACTTCGACCAGCGCGCAAAAATGGAGGCTCTAGACCCTTCCAGAGCCGAGATATCGGATGTCAAAGTTTTGACCTGAAAAAAAAACATAAGGGGTAACACTGTCGTTTTTGGCCGAAATTTTGACCCCCTCCGATCTTCTTGAAACTCTGGATTCTGACAGAGGGCCACGAGACTTCGACCAGCGCACAAAAATGGAGGCTCTAGACCCTTCCAGAGCCGAGATATCGGATGTCAAAGTTTTGACCTGAAAAAAAAAACATAAGGGGTAACACTGTCGTTTTTGGCCGAAATTTTGACCCCCTCCGATCTTCTTGAAACTCTGGATTCTGACAGAGGGCCACGAGACTTCGACCAGCGCGCAAAAATGGAGGCTCTAGACCCTTCCAGAGCCGAGATATCGGATGTCAAAGTTTTGACCTGAAAAAAAAACATAAGGGCTAACACTGTCGTTTTTGGCTGAAATTTTGACCCCCTCCGATCTTCTTGAAACTCTGGATTCTGACAGAGGGCCACGAGACTTCGACCAGCGCGCAAAAATGGAGGCTCTAGACCCTTCCAGAGCCGAGATATCAGATGTCAAAGTTTTGACCTGAAAAAAAAAAAACATAAGGGGTAACACTGTCGTTTTTGGCCGAAATTTTGACCCCCTCCGATCTTCTTGAAACTCTGGATTCTGACAGAGGGCCACAAGACTTCGACCAGCGCGCAAAAATGGAGGCTCTAGACCCTTCCAGAGCCGAGATATCGGATGTCAAAGTTTTGACCTGAAAAAAAAACATAAGGGGTAACACTGTCGTTTTTGGCCGAAATTTTGACCCCCTCCGATCTTCTTGAAACTCTGGATTCTGACAGAGGGCCACGAGACTTCGACCAGCGCGCAAAAATGGAGGCTCTAGACCCTTCCAGAGCCGAGATATCGGATGTCAAAGTTTTGACCTGAAAAAAAAACATAAGGGGTAACACTGTCGTTTTTGGCCGAAATTTTGACCCCCTCCGATCTTCTTGAAACTCTGGATTCTGACAGAGGGCCACGAGACTTCGACCAGCGCGCAAAAATGGAGGCTCTAGACCCTTCCAGAGCCGAGATATCGGATGTCAAAGTTTTGACCTAAAAAAAAACCATAAGGGGTAACACTGTCGTTTTTGGCCGAAATTTTGAGCCCCTCCGATCTTCTTGAAACTCTGGATTCTGACAGAGGGCCACGAGACTTCGACCAGCGCGCAAAAATGGAGGCTCTAGACCCTTCCAGAGCCGAGATATCGGATGTCAAAGTTTTGACCTGAAAAAAAAACATAAGGGGTAACACTGTCGTTTTTGGCCGAAATTTTGACCCCCTCCGATCTTCTTGAAACTCTGGATTCTGACAGAGGGCCACGAGACTTCGACCAGCGCGCAAAAATGGAGGCTCTAGACCCTTCCAGAGCCGAGATATCGGATGTCAAAGTTTTGACCTGAAAAAAAAACATAAGGGGTAACACTGTCGTTTTTGGCCGAAATTTTGACCCCCTCCGATCTTCTTGAAACTCTGGATTCTGACAGAGGGCCACGAGACTTCGACCAGCGCGCAAAAATGGAGGCTCTAGACCCTTCCAGAGCCGAGATATCGGACGTCAAAGTTTTGACCCGAAAAAAAAAAACATAAGGGGTAACACTGCCGTTTTTGGCCGAAATTTTGACCCCCTCCGATCTTCTTGAAACTCTGGATTCTGACAGAGGGCCACGAGACTTCGACCAGCGCGCAAAAATGGAGGCTCTAGACCCTTCCAGAGCCAAGATATCGGACGTCAAAGTTTTGACCCGAAAAAAAAACATAAGGGGTAACACTGTCGTTTTTGGCCGAAATGTTGACCCCCTCCGATCTTCTTGAAACTCTGGATTCTGACAGAGGGCCACGAGACTTCGACCAGCGCGCAAAAATGGAGGCTCTAGACCCTTCCAGAGCCAAGATATCGGACGTCAAAGTTTTGACCCGAAAAAAAAAAACATAAGGGGTAACACTGTCGTTTTTGGCCGAAATTTTGACCCCCTCCGATCATCTTGAAACTCTGGATTCTGACAGAGGGCCACGAGACTTCGACCAGCACGCAAAAATGGAGGCTCTAGACCCTTCCAGAGCCGAGATATCGGATGTCAAAGTTTTGACCTGAAAAAAAAACATAAAGGGTAACACTGTCATTTTTTTTGGCCGAAATTTTGACCCCCTCCGATCTTCTTGAAACTCTGGATTCTGACAGAGGGCCACGAGACTTCGACCAGCGCGCAAAAATGGAGGCTCTAGACCCTTCCAGAGCTGAGATATCGAAGGTCAAAATTTGGACCTGAAAAAAAACATAAGGGGTAACACTGTCATTTTTTTTTTTGGCCGAAATTTTTACCCCCTCCGATCTTCTTGAAACTCTGGATTCTGACAGAGGCCCACGAGACTTCGACCAGCACGCAAAAATGGAGGCTCTAGACCCTTCCAGAGCCGAAATATCGAAGGTCAAAATTTGGACCTGAAAAAAAAACATAAGGGGTAACACTGTCGTTTTTGGCCGAAATTTTGACCCCCTCCGATCTTCTTGAAACTCTGGATTCTGACAGAGGGCCACGAGACTTCGACCAGCGCGCAAAAATGGAGGCTCTAGACCCTTCCAGAGCCGAGATATCGGACGTCAAAGTTTTGACCTGAAAAAAAACCATAAGGGGTAACACTGTCGTTTTTGGCCGAAATTTTGACCCCCTCCGATCTTCTTGAAACTCTGGATTCTGACAGAGGGCCACGAGACTTCGACCAGCGCGCAAAAATGGAGGCTCTAGACCCTTCCAGAGCCGAGATATCGGATGTCAAAGTTTTGACCTGAAAAAAAAACATAAGGGGTAACACTGTCATTTTTGGCCGAAATTTTGACCCCCTCCGATCTTCTTGAAACTCTGGATTCTGACAGAGGGCCACGAGACTTCGACCAGCGCGCAAAAATGGAGGCTCTAGACCCTTCCAGAGCCGAGATATCGGACGTCAAAGTTTTGACCCGAAAAAAAAAACATAAGGGGTAACACTGTCGTTTTTGGCCGAAATTTTGACCCCCTCCAATCTTCTTGAAACTCTGGATTCTGACAGAGGGCCACGAGACTTCGACCAGCGCGCAAAAATGGAGGCTCTAGACCCTTCCAGAGCCGAGATATCGGACGTCAAAGTTTTGACCCGAAAAAAAAAACATAAGGGGTAACACTGTCGTTTTTGGCCGAAATTTTGACCCCCTCCGATCTTCTTGAAACTCTGGATTCTGACAGAGGGCCACGAGACTTCGACCAGCGCGCAAAAATGGAGGCTCTAGACCCTTCCAGAGCCGAGATATCGGATGTCAAAGTTTTGACCTGAAAAAAAACCATAAGGGGTAACACTGTCGTTTTTGGCTGAAATTTTGACCCCCTCCGATCTTCTTGAAACTCTGGATTCTGACAGAGGGCCACGAGACTTCGACCAGCGCGCAAAAATGGAGGCTCTAGACCCTTCCAGAGCCGAGATATCGGACGTCAAAGTTTTGACCTGAAAAAAAAACCATAAGGGGTAACACTGTCGTTTTTGGCCGAAATTTTGACCCCCTCCGATCTTCTTGAAACTCTGGATTCTGACAGAGGGCCACGAGACTTCGACCAGCGCAAAAATGGAGGCTCTAGACCCTTCCAGAGCCGAGATATCGGATGTCAAAGTTTTGACCTGAAAAAAAAAACATAAGGGGTAACACTGTCGTTTTTGGCCGAAATTTTGACCCCCTCCGATCTTCTTGAAACTCTGGATTCTGACAGAGGGCCACGAGACTTCGACCAGCGCGCAAAAATGGAGGCTCTAGACCCTTCCAGAGCCGAGATATCGGATGTCAAAGTTTTGACCTGAAAAAAAAAAACATAAGGGGTAACACTGTCGTTTTTGGCCGAAATTTTGACCCCCTCCGATCTTCTTGAAACTCTGGATTCTGACAGAGGGCCACGAGACTTCGACCAGCGCGCAAAAATGGAGGCTCTAGACCCTTCCAAAGCCGAGATATCGGATGTCAAAGTTTTGACCTGAAAAAAAAACATAAGGGGTAACACTGTCGTTTTTGGCTGAAATTTTGACCCCCTCCGATCTTCTTGAAACTCTGGATTCTGACAGAGGGCCACGAGACTTCGACCAGCGCGCAAAAATGGAGGCTCTAGACCCTTCCAGAGCCGAGATATCGGATGTCAAAGTTTTGACCTGAAAAAAAAAACATAAGGGGTAACACTGTCGTTTTTGGCCGAAATTTTGACCCCCTCCGATCTTCTTGAAACTCTGGATTCTGACAGAGGGCCACGAGACTTCGACCAGCGCGCAAAAATGGAGGCTCTAGACCCTTCCAGAGCCGAGATATCGGATGTCAAAGTTTTGACCTGAAAAAAAAAACATAAGGGGTAACACTGTCGTTTTTGGCCGAAATTTTGACCCCCTCCGATCTTCTTGAAACTCTGGATTCTGACAAAGGGCCACGAGACTTCGACCAGCGCGCAAAAATGGAGGCTCTAGACCCTTCCAGAGCCGAGATATCGGATGTCAAAGTTTTGACCTGAAAAAAAAACATAAGGGGTAACACTGTCGTTTTTGGCCGAAATTTTGACCCCCTCCGATCTTCTTGAAACTCTGGATTCTGACAGAGGGCCACGAGACTTCGACCAGCGCGCAAAAATGGAGACTCTAGACCCTTCCAGAGCCGAGATATCGAAGGTCAAAATTTGGACCTGAAAAAAAACATAAGGGGTAACACTGTCTTTTTTTTTTTTGGCCGAAATTTTGACCCCCTCCGATCTTCTTGAAACTCTGGATTCTGACAGAGGGCCACGAGACTTCGACCAGCGCGCAAAAATTGAGGCTCTAGACCCTTCCAGAGCCAAGATATCGAAGGTCAAAATTTGGACCTGAAAAAAAAACATAAGGGGTAACACTGTCATTTTTTTTTTTGGCCGAAATTTTGACCCCCTCCGATCTTCTTGAAACTCTGGATTCTGATAGAGGGCCACGAGACTTCGACCAGCGCGCAAAAATTGAGGCTCTAGACCCTTCCAGAGCCGAGATATCGGATGTCAAAGTTTTGACCTGAAAAAAAAACATAAGGGGTAACACTGTCGTTTTTGGCCGAAATTTTGACCCCCTCCGATCTTCTTGAAACTCTGGATTCTGACAGAGGGCCACGAGACTTCGACCAGCGCGCAAAAATGGAGGCTCTAGACCCTTCCAGAGCCGAGATATCGGATGTCAAAGTTTTGACCTGAAAAAAAAACATAAGGGGTAACACTGTCGTTTTTGGCCGAAATTTTGACCCCCTCCGATCTTCTTGAAACTCTGGATTCTGACAGAGGGCCACGAGACTTCGACCAGCGCGCAAAAATGGAGGCTCTAGACCCTTCCAGAGCCGAGATATCGGACGTCAAAGTTTTGACCTGAAAAAAAAACATAAGGGGTAACACTGTCGTTTTTGGCCGAAATTTTGACCCCCTCCGATCTTCTTGAAACTCTGGATTCTGACAGAGGGCCACGAGACTTCGACCAGCGCGCAAAAATGGAGGCTCTAGACCCTTCCAGAGCCGAGATATCGGATGTCAAAGTTTTGACCTGAAAAAAAAACATAAGGGGTAACACTGTCGTTTTTGGCCGAAATTTTGACCCCCTCAGATCTTCTTGAAACTCTGGATTCTGACAGAGGGCCACGAGACTTCGACCAGCGCGCAAAAATGGAGGCTCTAGACCCTTCCAGAGCCGAGATATCTGATGTCAAAGTTTTGACCTGAAAAAAAAACATAAGGGGTAACACTGTCGTTTTTGGCCGACATGTTGACCCCCTCCGATCTTCTTGAAACTCTGGATTCTGACAGAGGGCCACGAGACTTCGACCAGCGCGCAAAAATGGAGGCTCTAGACCCTTCCAGAGCCGAGATATCGGATGTCAAAGTTTTGACCTGAAAAAAAAACATAAGGGGTAACACTGTCGTTTTTGGCCGAAATTTTGACCCCCTCCGATCTTCTTGAAACTCTGGATTCTGACAGAGGGCCACGAGACTTCGACCAGCGCACAAAAATGGAGGCTCTAGACCCTTCCAGAGCCGAGATATCGGATGTCAAAGTTTTGACCTGAAAAAAAAAACATAAGGGGTAACACTGTCGTTTTTGGCCGAAATTTTGACCCCCTCCGATCTTCTTGAAACTCTGGATTCTGACAGAGGGCCACGAGACTTCGACCAGCGCGCAAAAATGGAGGCTCTAGACCCTTCCAGAGCCGAGATATCGGATGTCAAAGTTTTGACCTGAAAAAAAAACATAAGGGGTAACACTGTCGTTTTTGGCTGAAATTTTGACCCCCTCCGATCTTCTTGAAACTCTGGATTCTGACAGAGGGCCACGAGACTTCGACCAGCGCGCAAAAATGGAGGCTCTAGACCCTTCCAGAGCCGAGATATCAGATGTCAAAGTTTTGACCTGAAAAAAAAAAACATAAGGGGTAACACTGTCGTTTTTGGCCGAAATTTTGACCCCCTCCGATCTTCTTGAAACTCTGGATTCTGACAGAGGGCCACAAGACTTCGACCAGCGCGCAAAAATGGAGGCTCTAGACCCTTCCAGAGCCGAGATATCGGATGTCAAAGTTTTGACCTGAAAAAAAAACATAAGGGGTAACACTGTCGTTTTTGGCCGAAATTTTGACCCCCTCCGATCTTCTTGAAACTCTGGATTCTGACAGAGGGCCACGAGACTTCGACCAGCGCGCAAAAATGGAGGCTCTAGACCCTTCCAGAGCCGAGATATCGGATGTCAAAGTTTTGACCTGAAAAAAAAACATAAGGGGTAACACTGTCGTTTTTGGCCGAAATTTTGACCCCCTCCGATCTTCTTGAAACTCTGGATTCTGACAGAGGGCCACGAGACTTCGACCAGCGCGCAAAAATGGAGGCTCTAGACCCTTCCAGAGCCGAGATATCGGATGTCAAAGTTTTGACCTAAAAAAAACCATAAGGGGTAACACTGTCGTTTTTGGCCGAAATTTTGAGCCCCTCCGATCTTCTTGAAACTCTGGATTCTGACAGAGGGCCACGAGACTTCGACCAGCGCGCAAAAATGGAGGCTCTAGACCCTTCCAGAGCCGAGATATCGGATGTCAAAGTTTTGACCTGAAAAAAAAACATAAGGGGTAACACTGTCGTTTTTGGCCGAAATTTTGACCCCCTCCGATCTTCTTGAAACTCTGGATTCTGACAGAGGGCCACGAGACTTCGACCAGCGCGCAAAAATGGAGGCTCTAGACCCTTCCAGAGCCGAGATATCGGATGTCAAAGTTTTGACCTGAAAAAAAACCATAAGGGGTAACACTGTCGTTTTTGGCCGAAATTTTGACCCCCTCCGATCTTCTTGAAACTCTGGATTCTGACAGAGGGCCACGAGACTTTGACCAGCGCGCAAAAATGGAGGCTCTAGACCCTTCCAGAGCCGAGATATCGGATGTCAAAGTTTTGACCTGAAAAAAAAACATAAGGGGTAACACTGTCGTTTTTGGCCGAAATTTTGACCCCCTCCGATCTTCTTGAAACTCTGGATTCTGACAGAGGGCCACGAGACTTCGACCAGCGCGCAAAAATGGAGGCTCTAGACCCTTCCAGAGCTGAGATATCGGACGTCAAAGTTTTGACCCGAAAAAAAAAAACATAAGGGGTAACACTGCCGTTTTTGGCCGAAATTTTGACCCCCTCCGATCTTCTTGAAACTCTGGATTCTGACAGAGGGCCACGAGACTTCGACCAGCGCGCAAAAATGGAGGCTCTAGACCCTTCCAGAGCCAAGATATCGGACGTCAAAGTTTTGACCCGAAAAAAAAACATAAGGGGTAACACTGTCGTTTTTGGCCGAAATGTTGACCCCCTCCGATCTTCTTGAAACTCTGGATTCTGACAGAGGGCCACGAGACTTCGACCAGCGCGCAAAAATGGAGGCTCTAGACCCTTCCAGAGCCAAGATATCGGACGTCAAAGTTTTGACCCGAAAAAAAAAAACATAAGGGGTAACACTGTCGTTTTTGGCCGAAATTTTGACCCCCTCCGATCATCTTGAAACTCTGGATTCTGACAGAGGGCCACGAGACTTCGACCAGCACGCAAAAATGGAGGCTCTAGACCCTTCCAGAGCCGAGATATCGGATGTCAAAGTTTTGACCTGAAAAAAAAACATAAAGGGTAACACTGTCATTTTTTTTGGCCGAAATTTTGACCCCCTCCGATCTTCTTGAAACTCTGGATTCTGACAGAGGGCCACGAGACTTCGACCAGCGCGCAAAAATGGAGGCTCTAGACCCTTCCAGAGCTGAGATATCGAAGGTCAAAATTTGGACCTGAAAAAAAACATAAGGGGTAACACTGTCATTTTTTTTTTTGGCCGAAATTTTTACCCCCTCTGATCTTCTTGAAACTCTGGATTCTGACAGAGGCCCACGAGACTTCGACCAGCGCGCAAAAATGGAGGCTCTAGACCCTTCCAGAGCCGAAATATCGAAGGTCAAAATTTGGACCTGAAAAAAAAACATAAGGGGTAACACTGTCGTTTTTGGCCGAAATTTTGACCCCCTCCGATCTTCTTGAAACTCTGGATTCTGACAGAGGGCCACGAGACTTCGACCAGCGCGCAAAAATGGAGGCTCTAGACCCTTCCAGAGCCGAGATATCGGACGTCAAAGTTTTGACCTGAAAAAAAACCATAAGGGGTAACACTGTCGTTTTTGGCCGAAATTTTGACCCCCTCCGATCTTCTTGAAACTCTGGATTCTGACAGAGGGCCACGAGACTTCGACCAGCGCGCAAAAATGGAGGCTCTAGACCCTTCCAGAGCCGAGATATCGGATGTCAAAGTTTTGACCTGAAAAAAAAACATAAGGGGTAACACTGTCATTTTTGGCCGAAATTTTGACCCCCTCCGATCTTCTTGAAACTCTGGATTCTGACAGAGGGCCACGAGACTTCGACCAGCGCGCAAAAATGGAGGCTCTAGACCCTTCCAGAGCCGAGATATCGGACGTCAAAGTTTTGACCCGAAAAAAAAAACATAAGGGGTAACACTGTCGTTTTTGGCCGAAATTTTGACCCCCTCCAATCTTCTTGAAACTCTGGATTCTGACAGAGGGCCACGAGACTTCGACCAGCGCGCAAAAATGGAGGCTCTAGACCCTTCCAGAGCCGAGATATCGGACGTCAAAGTTTTGACCCGAAAAAAAAAACATAAGGGGTAACACTGTCGTTTTTGGCCGAAATTTTGACCCCCTCCGATCTTCTTGAAACTCTGGATTCTGACAGAGGGCCACGAGACTTCGACCAGCGCGCAAAAATGGAGGCTCTAGACCCTTCCAGAGCCGAGATATCGGATGTCAAAGTTTTGACCTGAAAAAAAACCATAAGGGGTAACACTGTCGTTTTTGGCTGAAATTTTGACCCCCTCCGATCTTCTTGAAACTCTGGATTCTGACAGAGGGCCACGAGACTTCGACCAGCGCGCAAAAATGGAGGCTCTAGACCCTTCCAGAGCCGAGATATCGGACGTCAAAGTTTTGACCTGAAAAAAAAACCATAAGGGGTAACACTGTCGTTTTTGGCCGAAATTTTGACCCCCTCCGATCTTCTTGAAACTCTGGATTCTGACAGAGGGCCACGAGACTTCGACCAGCGCAAAAATGGAGGCTCTAGACCCTTCCAGAGCCGAGATATCGGATGTCAAAGTTTTGACCTGAAAAAAAAAACATAAGGGGTAACACTGTCGTTTTTGGCCGAAATTTTGACCCCCTCCGATCTTCTTGAAACTCTGGATTCTGACAGAGGGCCACGAGACTTCGACCAGCGCGCAAAAATGGAGGCTCTAGACCCTTCCAGAGCCGAGATATCGGATGTCAAAGTTTTGACCTGAAAAAAAAAAACATAAGGGGTAACACTGTCGTTTTTGGCCGAAATTTTGACCCCCTCCGATCTTCTTGAAACTCTGGATTCTGACAGAGGGCCACGAGACTTCGACCAGCGCGCAAAAATGGAGGCTCTAGACCCTTCCAAAGCCGAGATATCGGATGTCAAAGTTTTGACCTGAAAAAAAAACATAAGGGGTAACACTGTCGTTTTTGGCTGAAATTTTGACCCCCTCCGATCTTCTTGAAACTCTGGATTCTGACAGAGGGCCACGAGACTTCGACCAGCGCGCAAAAATGGAGGCTCTAGACCCTTCCAGAGCCGAGATATCGGATGTCAAAGTTTTGACCTGAAAAAAAAAACATAAGGGGTAACACTGTCGTTTTTGGCCGAAATTTTGACCCCCTCCGATCTTCTTGAAACTCTGGATTCTGACAGAGGGCCACGAGACTTCGACCAGCGCGCAAAAATGGAGGCTCTAGACCCTTCCAGAGCCGAGATATCGGATGTCAAAGTTTTGACCTGAAAAAAAAAACATAAGGGGTAACACTGTCGTTTTTGGCCGAAATTTTGACCCCCTCCGATCTTCTTGAAACTCTGGATTCTGACAAAGGGCCACGAGACTTCGACCAGCGCGCAAAAATGGAGGCTCTAGACCCTTCCAGAGCCGAGATATCGGATGTCAAAGTTTTGACCTGAAAAAAAAACATAAGGGGTAACACTGTCGTTTTTGGCCGAAATTTTGACCCCCTCCGATCTTCTTGAAACTCTGGATTCTGACAGAGGGCCACGAGACTTCGACCAGCGCGCAAAAATGGAGACTCTAGACCCTTCCAGAGCCGAGATATCGAAGGTCAAAATTTGGACCTGAAAAAAAACATAAGGGGTAACACTGTCTTTTTTTTTTTTGGCCGAAATTTTGACCCCCTCCGATCTTCTTGAAACTCTGGATTCTGACAGAGGGCCACGAGACTTCGACCAGCGCGCAAAAATTGAGGCTCTAGACCCTTCCAGAGCCAAGATATCGAAGGTCAAAATTTGGACCTGAAAAAAAAACATAAGGGGTAACACTGTCATTTTTTTTTTTGGCCGAAATTTTGACCCCCTCCGATCTTCTTGAAACTCTGGATTCTGACAGAGGGCCACGAGACTTCGACCAGCGCGCAAAAATGGAGGCTCTAGACCCTTCCAGAGCCGAGATATCGAAGGTCAAAATTTGGACCTGAAAAAAAAAACATAAGGGGTAACACTGTCATTTTTTTTTTGGCCGAAATTTTGACCCCCTCCGATCTTCTTGAAACTCTGGATTCTGACAGAGGCCCACGAGACTTCGACCAGCGCGCAAAAATGGAGGCTCTAGACCCTTCCAGAGCCGAAATATCGAAGGTCAAAATTTGGACCTGAAAAAAAAAACATACGGGTTAACACTGTCATTTTTTTTTTTTTGGCCGAAATTTTGACCCCCTCTGATCTTCTTGAAACTCTGGATTCTGACAGAGGGCCACGAGACTTCGACCAGCGCGCAAAAGTGGAGGCTCTAGGCCCTTCCAGAGCCGAGATATCGAAGGTCAAAATTTGGACCTGAAAAAAAACCATAAGGGGTAACACTGTCATTTTTTTTTTTTTTGGCCGAAATTTTGACCCCCTCCGATCTTCTTGAAACTCTGGATTCTGACAGAGGGCCACGAGACTTCGACCAGCGCGCAAAAATGGAGGCTCTAGACCCTTCCAGAGCCGAGATATCGAAGGTCAAAATTTGGACCTGAAAAAAAAACATAAGGGGTAACACTGTCATTTTTTTTTTTTTGGCCGAAATTTTGACCCCCTCCGATCTTCTTGAAACTCTGGATTCTGACAGAGGGCCACGAGACTTCGACCAGCGCGCAAAAATGGAGGCTCTAGACCCTTCCAGAGCCGAGATATCGAAGGTCAAAATTTGGACCTGAAAAAAAACATAAGGGGTAACACTGTCATTTTTTCTTTTGGTCGAAATTTTGACCCCCTCCGATCTTCTTGAAACTCTGGATTCTGACAGAGGGCCACGAGACTTCGACCAGCGCGCAAAAATGGAGGCTCTAGACCCTTCCAGAGCCGAGATATCGAAGGTCAAATTTTGGACCTGAAAAAAAAAACATAAGGGGTAACACTGTCATTTTTTTTTTGGCCGAAATTTTGACCCCCTCCGATCTTCTTGAAACTCTGGATTCTGACAGAGGGCCACGAGACTTCGACCAGCGCGCAAAAATGGAGGCTCTAGACCCTTCCAGAGCCGAGATATCGAAGGTCAAAATTTTGACCTGAAAAAAAAAACATAAGGGGTAACACTGTCATTTTTTTTTGGGCCGAAATTTTGACCCCCTCCGATCTTCTTGAAACTCTGGATTCTGACAGAGGGCCACGAGACTTCGACCAGCGTGCAAAAATGGAGGCTCTAGACCCTTCCAGAGCCGAGATATCGAAGGTCAAAATTTGGACCTGAAAAAAAACATAAGGGGTAACACTGTCATTTTTTTTTTGGCCGAAATTTTGACCCCCTCCGATCTTCTTGAAACTCTGGATTCTGACAGAGGGCCACGAGACTTCGACCAGCGCGCAAAAATGGAGGCTCTAGACCCTTCCAGAGCCGAGATATCGAAGGTCAAAATTTGGACCTGAAAAAAAAACATAAGGGGTAACACTGTCATTTTTTTTTTTGGCCGAAATTTTGACCCCCTCCGATCTTCTTGAAACTCTGGATTCTGACAGAGGGCCACGAGACTTCGACCAGCGCGCAAAAATGGAGGCTCTAGACCCTTCCAGAGCCGAGATATCGAAGGTCAAAATTTGGACCTGAAAAAAAAACATAAGGGGTAACACTGTCATTTTTTTGGCCGAAATTTTGACCCCCTCCGATCTTCTTGAAACTCTGGATTCTGACAGAGGGCCACGAGACTTCGACCAGTGCGCAAAAATGGAGGCTCTAGACACTTCCAGAGCCGAGATATCGAAGGTCAAAATTTGGACCTGAAAAAAAAAACATAAGGGGTAACACTGTCATTTTTTTTTTTTGGCCGAAATTTTGACCCCCTCCGATCTTCTTGAAACTCTGGATTCTGACAGAGGGCCACGAGACTTCGACCAGCGCGCAAAAATGGAGGCTCTAGACCCTCCCAGAGCCGAGATATCGAAGGTCAAAATTTGGACCTGAAAAAAAAACATAAGGGGTAACACTGTCATTTTTTTTTTTTGGCTGAAATTTTGACCCCCTCCGATCTTCTTGAAACTCTGGATTCTGACAGAGGCCCACGAGACTTCGACCAGCGCGCAAAAATGGAGGCTCTAGACCCTTCCAGAGCCGAGATATCGAAGGTCAAAATTTGGACCTGAAAAAAACATAAGGGGTAACACTGTCATTTTTTTTTTTTTGGCCGAAATTTTGACCCCCTCCGATCTTCTTGAAACTCTGGATTCTGACAGAGGGCCATGAGACTTCGACCAGCGCGCAAAAATGGAGGCTCTAGACCCTTCCAGAGCCGAGATATCGAAGGTCAAAATTTGGACCTGAAAAAAAAAACATAAGGGGTAACACTGTCATTTTTTTTGGGCCGAAATTTTGACCCCCTCCGATCTTCTTGAAACTCTGGATTCTGACAGAGGGCCACGACACTTCGACCAGCGCGCAAAAATGGAGGCTCTAGACCCTTCCAGAGCCGAGATATCGAAGGTCAAAATTTGGACCTGAAAAAAACATAAGGGGTAACACTGTCATTTTTTTTTTTTGGCTGAAATTTTGACCCCCTCCGATCTTCTTGAAACTCTGGATTCTGACAGAGGGCCACGAGACTTCGACCAGCGCGCAAAAATGGAGGCTCTAGACCCTTCCAGAGCCGAGATATCGAAGGACAAAATTTGGACCTGAAGAAAAAACATAAGGGGTAACACTGTCATTTTTTTTTTTGGCCGAAATTTTGACCCCCTCCGATCTTCTTGAAACTCTGGATTCTGACAGAGGGCCACGAGACTTCGACCAGCGCGCAAAAATGGAGGCTCTAGACCCTTCCAGAGCCAAGATATCGAAGGTCAAAATTTGGACCTGAAAAAAAACATAAGGGGTAACACTGTCATTTTTTTTTTTGGCCGAAATTTTGACCCCCTCCGATCTTCTTGAAACTCTGGATTCTGACAGAGGGCCACGAGACTTCGACCAGCGCGCAAAAATGGAGGCTCTAGACCCTTCCAGAGCCGAGATATCGAAGGTCAAAATTTGGACCTGAAAAAAAAAAAACATAAGGGGTAACACTGTCATTTTTTTTTGGCCGAAATTTTGACCCCCTCCGATCTTCTTGAAACTCTGGATTCTGACAGAGGCCCACGAGACTTCGACCAGCGCGCAAAAATGGAGGCTCTAGACCCTTCCAGAGCCGAGATATCGAAGGTCAAAATTTGGACCTGAAAAAAAAACATAAGGGGTAACACTGTCGTTTTTGGCCGAAATTTTGACCCCCTCCGATCTTCTTGAAACTCTGGATTCTGACAGAGGGCCACGAGACTTCGACCAGCGCGCAAAAATGGAGGCTCTAGACCCTTCCAGAGCCGAGATATCGAAGGTCAAAATTTGGACCTGAAAAAAAAACATAAGGGGTAACACTGTCATTTTTTTTTTTTGGCCAAAATTTTGACCCCCTCCAATCTTCTTGAAACTCTGGATTCTGACAGAGGGCCACGAGACTTCGACCAGCGCGCAAAAAATTGAGGCTCTAGACCCTTCCAGAGCCGAGATATCGAAGGTCAAAATTTGGACCTGAAAAAAAAACATAAGGGGTAACACTGTCATTTTTTTTTTTGGCCGAAATTTTGACCCCCTCCGATCTTCTTGAAACTCTGGATTCTGACAGAGGGCCACGAGACTTCGACCAGCGCGAAAAAATGGAGGCTCTAGACCCTTCCAGAGCCGAGATATCGAAGGTCAAAATTTGGACCTGAAAAAAAAAATATAAGGGGTAACACTGTCATTTTTTTTTGGCCGAAATTTTGACCCCCTCCGATCTTCTTGAAACTCTGGATTCTGACAGAGGGCCACGAGACTTCGACCAGCGCGCAAAAATGGAGGCTCTAGACCCTTCCAGAGCCGAGATATCGAAGGTCAAAATTTGGACCTGAAAAAAAAACATAAGGGGTAACACTGTCGTTTTTTGTTTTTTTTTGTCCGACATTTTTACCCCCTCCGATCTTCTTGAAAACTCTGGATTCTGACAGAGGGCCATGAGACTTCGACCTGAGTGCAAAAATGGAGGCTCTAGACCCTTCCAGAGCTGAGATATGGAAACTCAAAATTTCGACCAGAAAAAAAAAAAACGACAGTGTTACCCCTTACGTTTTTTTTTTTTTTTTTTTTTTTTTTTTTTTGGGCGAAAAATTAAGTGTCCCCAATCTTCTCAAAACTCTGGATTCTGATAGAGGGCCATGAAACTTAGACCTGAGTGCAAAAATGGAGGCTCTAGACCCTTCCAGAGCTGAGATATGGAAACTCAAAATTTCAACCAGAAAAAAAAAAAACGACAGTGTTAACCCTTACGTTTTTTTTTTTTTTTTTTTTTTTTTTGGGGGGCGAAAAATTAAGTGTCCCCAATCTTCTCAAAACTCTGGATTCTGATAGAGGGCCATGAAACTTAGACCTGAATGCAAAAATGGAGGCTCTAGACCCTTCCAGAGCTGAGATATGGAAACTCAAAATTTAGACCAGAAAAAAAATGACAGTGTTACCCCTTACGTTTTTTTAGGTGAAAAATTAAGTTTTCCCAATCTTCTCAAAACTCTGGATACTGATAGAGGGTCATGAGACTTAGACCTGAGTGCAAAAGGCTCTAGACCCTTCCAGAGCTGAGATATGGAAACTCAAAATTTAGACCAGAAAAAAAAGACAGTGTTACCCCTTAAGGTTTTTGGGTTTTTTTTGGGCGAAAAATTAGGTTTCCCCAATCTTCTCAAAACTGTGGATTCTGATAGAGGGCCATGAGACTTAGACCTGAGTACAAAAATAGAGGCTCTAGACCCTTCCAAAGCTGAGATATGGAAACTCAAAATTTAGACCAGAAAAAAAACGACAGTGTTACCCCTTACGTTTTTTTTTTTTTTTTTTTTTTTGTGAAAAATTAAGTTTTCCTAATCTTCTCAAAACTCTGGATTCTGATGGCCATTAATAGGGTGACCTCCCGTCCCGCGTAGCGCGTGCGCACAGCGTTTGAAGCCCAATTCATGCGTCCCGCAAATTGAGACCGTGTCACGCATAATCAATGTTTCCTCAAAAAAAAAAATCCTTGAGATATCCTCTATATCCTTGAGACCCAGGCAGCCAAACGTTGTGCTTGAACACGTTCACGTTCATGAACTTGTTCATATTTCTTGTGAACTCGTTCTTTCTGGTGTCTGTGAACGCACGCTCTCTCAGTTTAACTTCGTTCAACGGGGTGCCAGATTTCTATAGATCATTCCACGCGAAAACCCGGCTAAAACTCACAGTAAACAGAGCTTGATATGTAGCTAAAAAACACCCAATCTGGCAACACAAGCCACCAGTGTCGCATCGCGGCCGCCGTCGACAGGCGTCGTGAGGTCGGTGGAGATGGGAAAAAATCTTATATTTCTGTTCAAACTTTGAACTGAACTAGTTCATTTTAAAATGTGTGAACTGAACTTTGAACTAGTTCATGTAGAAAGTGAACTTCCCCAACACTGGTTGCCACTCCCACGTGACCTGCTGACTAGGTTGATGTCAACTTTTTCATTGTTGTCATGACAGCACACCTTCTCGTTCCGTGAACCTCTGGAGTTGTTAGTTTAGACTTTTGTTTAGACTTTTTTTTGTGTGTTGAGCAACTATAATTCCTGTTAATCCTATAATTTTATATTTTTATTTATTTAAAGTGAATTAATTGTAATGAAAAACAAATAAAATTAAATAGCTAAAGTAAATCGTAAGTGGAAGTGCATCTGTCAATTCATTGAATGTTCAAAATATGTTCAAACATAATGTTCAAAATGTCAAAAAATAATGTCAAAAATAATGTTATTTTGAATGTTCAAAATAATGTTCAAAATGTTCATAAATCTTTATTTAGAAAAAAATACACATTGGTTGGCCTATTCATGAGCATATATCAGCAATGTTTAGGGAATAGGGCATTATTAATGTATGTGCTAAGGTATGTGCTTTTTTTAAAAACAATTATTCATGTACAAACAGTTAGGCAATAAATAGATATGGGTAAACTATCAGTGAGTCTGCCCGTGGGGTGGGGGCACCGCCGTGCCAAACAGTGTCCCAGATTGTCCCTCAGAAACATACCCCTTGTCCCCCTTGGGCTTATTAGCAGGTGGTCACCCTAGCCATGAGACTTAGACCTGAGTGCAAAAATGGAGGCTCTAGACCCTTCAAGAGCTGAGATATGGAAACTCAAAATTTCGACCAGAAAAAAAAAACGACAGTGTTACCCCTTACGTTTTTTTGTTTTTTTTTGGGGCGAAAAATTAAGTTTCCCCAATCTTCTCAAAACTCCGGATTCTGATAGAGGGCCATGAGACTTAGACCTGAGTGCAAAAACGGAGGCTCTAGACCCTCCCAGACCTGAGATATGGAAACTCAAAATTTCGACCAGAAAAAGAAAACAACAGTGTTACCCCTTACCTTTTTTTGTGGTGAAAAATTAAGTTTCCCCAATCTTCTCAAAACTCTGGATTCTGATAGAGGGCCACGAGGCTTAGACCTGAGTGCAAAAATGGAGGCTCTAGACCCTTCCAGAGCTGAGATATGGAAACTCAAAATTTAGACCAGAAAAAAACGACAGTGTTACCCCTCAGGTTTTTTTTTTTTTTTGGGTGAAAAATTAAGTTTTCCCAATCTTCTCAAAACTCTGGATTCTGATAGAGGGCCATGAGACTTACACCTGAGTGCAAAAATGGAGGCTCTAGACCCTTCCAGAGCTGAGATATGGAAACTCAAAATTTAGACCAGAAAAAAAAAAAAAAAAAAAAAAAAAAAAAACGACAGTGTTACCCCTTACGTTTTGTTTTTTTTTGGGTGAAAAATTAAGTTTCCCCAATCTTCTCAAAACTATGGATTCTGACAGAGGGGCATGAGACTTAGACCTGAGTGCAAAAATGGAGGCTCTAGACCCTTCCAGAGCTGAGATATCGAAACTCAAAATTTCGACCAGAAAAAAAAACAAAAAAACGACAGTGGTACCCCTTTGTTTCGTTTTTTTTCCGGGCGAGAAATTAAGTTTCCCCAATCTTCTCAAAACTCTGGATTCTGATAGAGGGCCATGAGATTTCGACCAGAATAATTGATTCGAATGTATGTAGATGGTTACAAACAATGTGCAATCTGTAAAACAAAAACCTCAAAATTATTGTTGTAATGTTATACTGCTGGAGTTTTTTTGTTCTTGAGAAAAAGCTTAAAGTATAGACCAACAAATTTTATGTTTATTAATTCATTTCATGTTGGTACATTTTTGGGAAGGATTTTTAAAAAATGGATTTTTATCAGAATCCATTTTTACACCTGTTTTGACCCGATTGTAATGGACAAAAAAAAATCAAAAATTATATAAAAACATTTTTTTTTCTTTTGTTTTTATTTGTAGAAACCTCATGAGCTGGGAAAATGTACTTTTATATTTTTCAGAAACTTGAAACATAATTCAGGTGTGAGGGGGTTAAATAAATAAAAAGCTGGATAATCAAAGACAACATCTTTTAATTAACTTTATTACTGCATATACACAAACTACTGGATTGGTGGAACTTAAATGTAATCAAATACGTTTAACCCCAAAATCAAAAGCATATTTTTAAGACCATTAAACATTTTTTTCTTTTGCTCTTTATTTTAAGGTGCTTGTTAGTGTAATTATAACTCCTTCAAGTAATATAAATTAACTACATGTACTATAAGGTTAGGATTATTTTTAATTTAAAGTTTTTACTAATTACATGTAATGTACAAGGGCACTAAAATATTGATACCTTTTCTTTAATTGAAGGGAAAAAAAATTGCATAAGCGAATTAAACGATTAGTAAACAAAAATGAATACGAATGTGAATTATTTATGAGCATTTATTTAGACAACGCACAATCTGCATGCAGTGTCAGAATCAATCAGAATGTTACAGACATGCCTCATTTTCATTCAGCTGGTATAACTAAATAACATGTTAAACATGACCACCATCCCAGGGACATCAATGGAAATCAATTTAATGGAAAAAATGGTATTGAATAAATAAAATAAATGCAATAAATGGAGACATTTGCATCTGTAAAAGGTTATCTATCATCACTTAACAGGCAGAAGTCTGAACTTGTTTTCAAAGAAATGGAGAATTTGAGAGGTGTGTGTGTGTGTGTGTAGTTCTTGTTTATTCAGGTCCAGACAAGTTCAGCTCCTTGATAGCAAAATCACAGCAGGGTCTTCAGTTTATTAGCGGCCACCATACTGACTGTACTCGGCCTCACTGGCAAGCTGCAAAGTAGATGGAGAGACTGATAATATTTGACAACACTGCCTCGGTCATTAAATGACCGCTGGCTATAAAAACACCACAGTGAAAAGTGCTTCGTAAATAATGGTATTTGTATAAGGTGTGTTACTTTACTTTGAAACAAACAGAGCTGCGGTACTTACTGCAATGCTCGATCTGATGCTCTGCAGTTGGAAGAAGACTCGACCTCCTTCCTCAGGACATATTGCTCTGATTTCATCCTGTTTCATTCCCAGCAACATCGCTCCATTGAATACCCCAAGACTCTGGACCGTTCTACACAAATGCACATTGAATGAATTGAATGTTATCAGAAACAATACATTAAACTCATTCATGTGGTAAATTTTGGTGAAGTTAACATGCTAGTAGCTTACATTTTAGAAAAACCTTTGTACTGTAACCAAGCTTTGACTTCCTCAGGTCTAGATTTCATATCCAGAGATGGAGGGCCTCTCATATTCTGTTGAGAATATGGAGATAAAAACTTCATCAAAATATGGACTCTGTACAGCTCAAAACATCGTTGCAATTATTGGTTTTAAATAAAAAAAAGAAGGGGGTGAAAAAAGTCAATGCATTGACCATGACTCACTGTTGGCTTTTGTCCATTGACAGGCTCTAAAACATTCTGAGGCACATAACCCTCTTCATTACCTCTGTTTTTCACTTTCCACCATTGCCCGGACTTGTCGATTACCTTGAAGCAAGCACAAACTATATTATGATGCATGTATTTTCCGCTCAGGAAAAAGTTTAACAAAAAAAAAAAAATGTACACAACAAAACCTTTTTTTCTTTCTTCGCGGAACATAAAATATATTTTGAAGAATGTCTGTAACCAAAGTTGATAGATGCCATTGACTTCCATAGTATTTTTTTCCCATACTATGGAGGTCAATGGGGTCCAACAACTGTTTGGTTACCGATATTCTTCTTTTGTGTTCAGCTGAAGAAACAGAAATTCATACAGGTTTGGATTGGAACAACTTGAGAGTGAGTCAATGACAGGATTGTTGGATGAACTATCCCTTTAACTACATTGGTTAACATACAATCCCTCTGAAGTAATTATTAATCTTACTTCAGGTTAATTTCAGCATTTACTAATGCATGATTAGAATCAAAAGTTTTATAATTGAACATGAACTAACAAATGTTTGTATTTAATTTTTACAAAGATTATTAAATGCTGCAAAAAATGTATTGCTCATAGTTAGGTAGTCCATTAACTTAACTACAGAGATCTTACTGTAAAGTGTTACCAAACAACTTCTCTTTAGTTTGAATTAGTGACTTGTGTAAAAGTTGCACATTTGCTTCTGGTGGGGTGTTTAAATATGAAAAATTACCTGCACATTGTCACCCTTCATCACACTCAGTTCTTGAATGTTCCTTGCCATGAAGTCATAGATCACCCTCATATAAAGTGGCGCCTCTGCAGACCTGATATAAAATAAGACAAAAATGAAACTTGACTTAATTTGAAATTTCCTAAGAAATCTTAAGTGAATCCATCTGTCTATTAAAGACCTCATTCTTTTCAACATGTCCTTATAACACTTAAAAAAAACAATCAGTAGTGTTATGTGCTTCTGCTACTACTAAAGCCTTGCTCTGTGGACTTCTCCCTCTTTTTAATAGTATTTATTACAGTTTGTTTAAAATCATTGGTTAAAGGACAATGTCTTATATTGCGGTCACAAATATATGTTCCATTTGGGTATTTCATAGAGTTCAAGTGAAGTTGCTCACGGCATGGGTGGGGTGCTCCAGGGTCTGTTGTCCTGGAATAGAGAGGAAATAGTTTGAACTCATTCCACTGTGAGCAGGTTAAGATCCACATGTCAAACACTTGATGCATTTTATAAAATCCTTAGTCAAGCCAAGTCCTCCTCATTTATACTGAGCTTTTAACAATAGCTCATTACGTTGGAATTTTCCCCTTTAGGAGATTTTACCTGTTCAGGCAGCCTCTGGTTGGCTCCGCTGGATGGGAAGCGCTCGCTGTTGCTCCGTGAGAGCTGCCTGCTGACTGGAGGAGACTCGGATGGGCCGGGTGGAAGGGGCTGCCAGCCGTCGTAAAATTGGGGATAATATGGAGGGATCTGATTCCCATTTGGCCATTTGGATCTGATTGCAAAAAGAGATGTATTTAAAGAGAAATCATGAGCTTTTGCTTGCCTTTACTAATTAAGTAAGTAATTTAATAGATATATTCTGGAACAGAAGACCTTGGGATGTTCCACGCATCACCCAAGCTTCCCCACAGCTGGTCCTCATTTGGTGTGACAACATTTCCCAGGAGCTGCAGGGCTTTTTCTGTGAGCAGTGGACTCAGCACTGAGGAAGGGATGTTGGGAGGATACTGGCTCACCATCTGAAACATGAAGAAACTATTGTGATGAAGGGTGATGTGATGCATTCCCTGACCTTTAATAATGTCTTCACTATCTTTCTGGGCCTTGAAATTGCTATTTACGTAAAGCTGTCAGATTTCATTAAAAAAAATCTTCATTTGTGTCTTAAGTCTTACAGGTTTGGAACGACATGAGGGTTAAAAACGTGAGCAATTAATGACAGAATTTTCATTTTTGGGTTAACTTTTACCTTGTCAAAAATGTCAGTGTGAACAAATGACTAAATCCATCAAAAGTAAAGCTTTTTCTCTGGGCAGAAAGTGCATACATGCTTATACAACTTGAGCTTTCTTATACACTGCTAGGCTTTTGTAAAACAGTCAACCAACAAGTCAGGTGTGGTCATGCTGACTCACTATCTGTAGCTTCAGGGGAACAAAAGAACTTTTGAACATGCAGTATGAAAGAATGCTTGTCCCATTTCACTACATAATGGAAAAAAGTATGAAATGTGACCGCAATGCAAACAGACTGAACAAACAGATACTTACAAAAGCAAGGGAAGAGAAGAGGCTGTGAACAAAGTCAGAAGCAGGAGGATTTTTTAGGTGACCATCCAGCTTCCCCTGTCACAAGTAGAGATGAGTATGAAAACTGATATTTGCAACAAGGATACTGTATGTCTCACATATGAAGCTGCACTCAAACTCTCATTTGGACCTTGAACCGTTTGGTTCCCTTTTAAGTCCATTATATGGAGAAAATCCTGGAATGTTTTCATCAAAAACCTTAATTTATTTTCGACTGAAAAAAGAAAGACATGGACATCTTGGATGACATGGCGGTGAGTAAGTTAGCAGTAAAAGTTTTTTTTTTAAAATGAACTACTCCTTTAAGCATTACAGAGCAGAATTCTGGGCATACAGTAAGTCGTGTTTTTTAACTATCATTGTGGGAGTGAAAAAAAGAAGAAAAAAATTGGAAAATGTCCAAAAATCATTCAATCCATTGTATTTTACATGCTGAAACCAGAAGGGGGTAGTAATCAAAGAGTATTGAAGTAGACTATAGTTATCTTGTTATCTGTAAATTATGACAGAAATTAAACTTGTGTAACTTACCAGAAGATTGAAGCCATACTTTATCTTCTGCAGGCAGGATATGTATTCCTCCACAGTGGGAATACTTGCGACTATGATCAAATAAAATAAATAAATAAACTATTATGTGAAAATGAAATAGCAAGCATCAATGTGTCAGTTGCTCACCAAATTTTGGAGCATTTTTCTTTTTCTTTTTCTTGCTTCCATCATCTTTTGCCAAAGCTGAGCCAACTTTATATATGAAGGTCTCAATGTCGGCTGCAACATGGTTAAAGATCTCCTGTAGAGAGTGATTAAATGGGTGGAAGAAATGTGTCAATAAAATGATGTACTGCATGAAAGGATGGATGGATTAATAAAACAGCGTGTTAGTATGAGGTTTGTCAAAAAAAACTACTGACCGCATCTCTGTCCACATCATTTACTGGAGGTGGAATGTGCTCTGGCTCAGACTGCACTGGCCTGTAAGGGGCTTCATCTCTGGGAAATGGCATTGTGGGAGAAGGTTGTCTGTCGTCTGAAAAAAGGAAAACAAAAGCTCAATTATACCAAAAGATATCAGTGATGACACATGATACATTAGTGAAAGAACACTTTAATTCAATCCACTTAGGGGTCAACCTTGTGATTCTCAGCGGTCAGAACAGACTGTAGACAATAAGTGAAAAATAATAAAAACAAATAAAAAAGAGGAAATGGATTTAAAGGAGTAGTTCACTTTTGAAAAAACTTTTGCTGATAATTTACTCACCCCCATGTCATCCAAGATGTCCATGTCATTCTTTCTTCAGTCAAAAAAAAATTAATGTTTTTGATGAAAACATGGATTTTTCTCCATATGATGGACTTCAGTGGGAACCAAACAGTTCAAGGTCCAAAAAGACAGTTTCAGTGCAAAATGCAAACTGTTGAAAGGATTTTAAACAATTTCAGGCAATGAATAAGGGTCTTATCAAGTGAAACGATCGCTCATTTAAAAAAAAAATAACAACATTTGCATTTTATAAGCTCAAATGGTCTGTTCTTGCTCTGTTCTGTGATGCACCTTCGTGACTCTCCTGTTCGAACTCTTTCATCAAAATGAACGAACCTTTTCCCGAGTCAACTCGATTTCAGTCGTTGAATGAACCAAATGACACAAAAAAAGATTCTCTTTTGGACCTTGGACTGTTTGGTTCCCATTGAAGTCCATTATATGGAGAAAAATCCTGGAATGTTTTCATCAAAAACCTTAATTTCTTTTCGACTGAAGAAAGAATGACATGGACATCTTGGATGACATGGGGGTGAGTAAATTATCAGCAAAAGTTTTTTTTAAAAGTGCACTACTCCTTTAAATGGTACAAGGCAAAATTCACCAATACGTTACGCATCACTAATTTCTATGTAAATTAATATGAATATTAAAAATAATATTTAATTTTCTTATTTTATATATAAACTATCTGGTAGAATGATCTTAGAAGAAAACAAAGTAAAATGACCTCCACAGGAATTGAATGGCAAATACGAAAACACAGATTTTTGCAAAACATAAAAGTAATTATGTCTAAAAATATGAATATAAGCAACTTTGTCAAAAAGCCGGTGAAGTAAAAACCTAAATACATTTTTTATATGAAAGCTTTTTCGGTCTAAAACGAAGTGATCTAAAAGTGATCACCATAGTCTTCATAGTTGTTGAATTGCGGAGGGGGGAATTCTGGGGGAAGTGGGTTTGACTGCATTGGTGTGAGAGCTGGTCTCTTCATGCTCCCTGGATGACCATGGCCAAGGATGCTTTCCAGATGGCTCCTGCCAAACAGAAAAGACATATCACTGTAGAGCACTGATAAAAAAAATAAATAAATAAACATTCATTAAGGCTACAAGTGTAAAAAAAAAACAAATAAATCTTTGTTTGCTACTTTACAGCTCACTTAATATGGATTCCAATTATATATTGAATTTATTATCCTGAGTAATCAAGACAACAAGTTGTCAACATGTATGTCCACTTAAAACATCACAATATAGTACATTTTAAAGTTAAAAAAGCCAGATTATAAGAATGGATGCTTGATTCTCAGTACAACTTGTTTCTGAAGCAGCAGCTGACCTGATGTCCCTCTGTGGTTCCTTAAACGGTGGAGTGGCATCCCCACCTTGCTGGATCGCCCTTTCCAGATCATTTACCACCTCCTGAGCCTAGTGATTCAAAACAGCAGAGATGCCTTTATACAAATATTCAGGGAACTGACAGAAGGAGTGGAATGGAAACTCCCACATCAATCCACAAGATTTATAATAGCCAGATGCAGCGCTATCTATCCTTAGATGAATATAACATTTCTGAACACACAACCAGTGTTGTTCCTCACCCCGGCCTCCTCACACTGGAACAGGAATGCCTGTGGAGCTCTCTGGCTGGGATCCTGAACTGAGAGGATGAGTAGGGAGTCATACACACAGCTGTCCAGAACAGCTTTCGTCTTCCTGATGCTACTCAAATGTACAGACTCCAAAACCTCCTACAATTCCAGGAAACAGAGTAAGAGTTCACAGTTAGTGCTGGAACTGCCATAGAATGCAACATACTTTTTTTTAGATTAATGAACTTAAGCAAAGGCTACCCCCTAACCTTGGTCTCAATGTCACACAGCTGTAGGTGGTTGGCCTGGACCTGCATGATCATGTCCTGACCCCACACTTTCCCTTTACTGTCCATATTCTTCAGCCTGCTCACACAGTCATCAATGCTGCTCATCTCTCTGCCATCTAACACAAAGGTGAACAGGTGCTAGGGAATGGAAAAAGAAAAAAATGTTACTATGATGTGTCGCTCATCAAATAGGAGCTTGGTTATACTGTTGAGGGCCTTGTGAAATTCAAATGATCCAGTTGAGTTTGTGTGGGAATCTCTACAGAACATGCTAGATAAGCTTTGGTTGTCTGTTCTTTTCAATAAAACACATTAGTGAACTGGGTGTTGGCTTTGCGCTCACAGATTGTGATTATGAGTCTGTCACATGGAGTCAGCAGCACACATTCGAACATTATAAACACATCATCAGTTAATAAGTGTTAGTTTCAAATGCATAAACTAAATCTTACCTCCACTCTGTGCTGAAAGTTGTCTTGCTGTCTGCTGATTGATTCTGCATACTCCTTCCTTTGCACTAAAGCAAAAAAAAAAAAAAAATCAAGTCAAAATTATAGTATTTCATGGGATAGGTTGTTTAAATGGGTTTTCTACTTACTGTAGATGGATTTGGCACTGGGGCGAGACATGCCAGACCCCTGGAAAGATGGCTCAGATGAGAAGCCTCTGTAATATAATTACAACAAAATGCCTGAATAAACTTTTTGCCACATTTTTTAATTGTATTATTTAAAGAAATCCTGAAGATAACCCCACTGAATCAGTAATGTAAATATATTTCTTGTTTGTCTCACATTTCTAATATGAATATATTCTCAATCGAACTATTCTTTACCAAAAGCTCACAGTCAACTCAATGCTATTGCAACATGTAGTACATGGCCAAAAGTATGTGGACTGTTGAGCTCTTGCTATACATTTTAGTGTAATATTATCATGACTCAAGAGAATTATGGGTGTCCAATTTTGTACAAACAGTTTTGGGAGGGTCCTATATTTGTTCCAAAATGCCAGTAAAATTCGTCCATACCAGATGTCAACAAAAATTTAAATGATAACTACATGGAAAGATTAACTTTTCATGTAACATTTCATTAAATGAATTAAAAATAATGACTAACATAACTTGAAAAAAGTCATGACTCATAAAGTAACTCAAATATTAATATTAGTTTTAGATACATTGAATAATATAAAAATTGAAACCTTTATAAATTGTCTGATTTGCTGTAAAATGTCACTAGCAATAGGCTATCTACCGCCATTAAACATTAAATACAATAACTCAAATCAGACAATCCTGTGAAAAAAAAAACGAGCTTAAAGGGATACTCCACTTTTTTTGGAAATAGGCTCATTTTACCACTCCCCCAGAGTTAAACAGTCGAGTTTTACCATTTTCGAATCCATTCAGCCGATTTTCTGATATTTAGAACAATATCAGTATACAGACAGTTTCTGGTCTCATTGACTTCCATAGTATATTTTTTTCCCTATTATGGAAGTCAATGAGACCAGAAACTGTCTGGTTACTGATATTCTTCTAAATATCATAAAATCGGCTCAATTGATTCGAAAACGGTAAAACTCAGCTGTTTAACTCTGGGGGAGTTGTAAAATGAGCCTATGTCCAAAAAAAGTGGACTATCCCTTTTAAAAAAAAACCTAAATATAAAGTAGAAAGCTAAATTAAAAACTTTTATAACCCTGCCTCATAGCAACCTTTAATGGCCTTTCTGACATCTGTTATGACAACCGATATGAGAGAGATAAGGGATGACGTTCTACACTGAAACACCCTTTTATGCGTTTCAGGTTCAAATTCCACTCGCAAACACAAAGATAAACGTCAGCTCAACAGAGATGAGTAAGACATGTACCTTGGCTGGAAAACGGGCATAGGGTTACCCCCATACATTCTTGACTGTGATGTCTAACACCTGTAACAACAACGTTATCAGTCATAAAACTACTCAAGAAAAACAGCAGAACTTTTGAGCAGCTCTGCCAGGCAGATACATTCATTATGAACAAGTGTCTGTTCATCATTTGTGGTTTGACTCCTCTGATCTTATCTTAACAGAACAAGACTATGTTCACAAGTTGGTTTTCTTAAAAAAAAAAATAGAGAAGTGCCATATGAGAGTGATGACTTATCAATGCACATTCTACATTACAGAGAAGTACTGAATATGTTATATATTTTTATTTGTTTTATAAATGTAAGACCTTTAAGATCACTGACAAAATCACAGAAATTTGATTGATGTTATTCATGTAACAACAATGAATCACTAAATTAGGGCAGTAAAACATGGCGGAATCACTGTTAGCATAACAGCTTGAACAGTTAAGAAAAGCAAAAACAATATGGCTTTCACAAACCAATTACAATACAAGGATTTTGAAACAAAACCTAGACATTTGTGTCTTTTGGATCACATACAGTAGCCTGAGGTTCTCAAAGTGTCTAGTCATGACAAATAATCAGCAAAAACTGCTGATAGCCCAATTCTGGAACTTCCTCGGTAACAAGTTAATGTGCTTGGCTTGACAAGAAGAAAATTTTAACAGAAGTGGAATGCCATAGGGTAAACCCAGAGCAAAGAGAGAGAACTAAACGAAAAACACTGTTATTACCACAGCCCTAAAACAACACAATTAAGGCTGTAACCAATCTAGTATTATTCAAATTTGTCACGGTCATATCAACCTGTAGGCAAAACGCCATGTATCAGTGACTCCCCACACATTTGGTAATTAAACAAACCTTGTTATTAGCCAAATAATTGTACATTACCTCTGAGAAAATCCTAAACCAGTTTAAATTCAACTCTCCAAATCTACGCTCAGATAACTCCAGAATTTAGACACATCCTCAAGTCTGTCTTCCTTGTGAACTGTGTGAGAGCAAATATTCTGGACTTCCTGCTTGGAAAAGCTGAGGTCAAAGTCTTGCTCTTGAATTATAGTAAGTCAGAAGGTGAGAGCAGGTAGGTTTTTCCGTTTACATCCTCGAGTACAAAGGTATTGTCATTAATAGGCAGCCCTATGACATGTAGAGCAAAGCGCACACACCGACCCTAAAATGTATTTGTACATTTATGTCACACTGAATGCATGTTGCTGTAGATAATAAACCATTATGGCATATATTTTAAAAGATGAGACTATTTTTCCAACTAAATCAGATGACAAAAGGAAATGTTAGGTTTAAAAAAATTGTTGCAAATAAAAATATTTGGACCAGTTACACTTCCCAAAAATAAATGCTTCAAATAGGGGTTTTGCACCAATGCCTTATAACATTTTAGTCATTACTTATTAAAAGAATTAGGGCTGTGCAAAAATTAATTGCGATTAATCGCATCCAAAATAAAAGTCTGTGTTTACATAATATATTTGTGCGTACTGTATATAATTATTTTGTATATATAAATAGTAAATACACACACATGCATGTGTATATTTAAGAAAATGTGTTATTCATATATAAAATATTTATATAATATAGATTATGTATATATATATCTATATATACAGAATTTAAGCGTAAATAATTCTTAAATATATGCATGCAAAAGGTATTTATATATACAAAATAATTATATACAGCACACACAAATATATTATGTAAACACATACTTTTATTTTGGATGCGATTAATCGCAATTAATTTTTGCACAGCCCTAAAAAGAATATTGTTTTTTCTTTTTGAAGAACATTTTAATAATTTAAAGAACCATAAATATTAAAAGTTCTCTATGGCTATTTATGAGTTTTATTTTAGGAGTGTAGGATGATGAATCATTGGTTTGCAGATGCCACTTGATTTGATGTTATGTAATGCACTGAAATCATGTTGTGATGCTGAAACTGTTAAGCCAAACTCATCTTACTAATGTCACCTTTACAGCTCCACAAAACCAAACCATTAATGCCAGGACTTCAGACAGACAGCTGGAGTTCTTCAAATAAAAAAGACAGAAAAGGCATTTAGTGAATAACCAAATCTTTTATTTAATACGGGTATGTACACTTTTAACGACACTGCCAGACTGGCATGTTCACGAGGAAAGAGTTAGTTTAGAATGAAAACAGGAGGCTTCAGTGTGGACACCTATACTGTAGCCCTAGCCTGAGTGGCCTTGGCCAGGACTTTCAGATCTGAAATGCACTTGGCGATGCTTTCCTTCTCCTGAAAGACAAAAAAAGTGATTATTTATAGAGGTAGAGTTAGTAATAACAGTTTCGGGTGGCTAGAAATAAAATCTAAATAAAGGTAACTATTCTACAGTTACATGTACTTACAATAGCAATAACAGTATGTTTTGCATAACTTAACCAAACCAATCCCTAATTACATTGTAATTACACTGTAATGTGTAAAGTGAAACCTAAATTTTAAGAACATCAATGAGAGACACATATTTAGAAGTTTAGTGATGTTGGTGAGTTCTTCCCTGTTACTCATCTTCTGTCCACATATCATCTTAGCAATTACACTGTTATTATAACTGCTGATAGAATGTTACAAAGTCTCCATCTAGAGGCCAAGCTAAAAACCAGGGATGGAAAACTTTGGTCCTATAGGGCCACTGTCCTGCAGAGTTTAACTCCAAACCTGAAAATAATTATAAAAAGTATAAAAATAAAAAAAAAACCTTCACCTGCCTGTAGCTTTAGTAATCTCGAAGATATCGATTAGCTTCTTCAGGTGTGTTTGATCAGGATTGGAGCAAAATCTCTGCAGGACAGTGGCCCTCCAAGACCAAAATTTCCCACCCCTGGTCTAATGTAGCATTTGTATACTTGGACACATTTGTAGTTTACTAGAAATGCTCAAATGATTAGGAACAATAAAAGAACATTTTTTCTCGAAAACAGTCATAATGAAGAACTCTGTAATTGCCATGGCCATTAATATTAAAGTATTAAGCTCACCATTACTAAACAACTCTGACCTTCAACCTTAAACAAATGCCTCCTTTGTGTAACAAACACAATAAAGTGTCATAAAGTGCCAGTGACGTGACCATACGCCCTTGTACCTGCTGTGGGGTGATGCTCTTCACAACGCTCTGTTCGACCCAGTTCACCATGTGCTCCTGCTCCATGCGGCGGTGCAGGTTCTGAAGCTGAACCTGGTAGTCCAGCCTCTTCTTCACCTCATTGGTCACCATGTGCAGACGCTCCCTGTAATTGGTCTCCAGCAGCATAGCCACATTGTTCTGATGAAAGATAGAATGAGGAATGTCGCACAACGAGACATAGTGCTATTCTAAATAAATAATAATTCTAAATTTAAAAGAATAATGTGGATTCATGATATTTATAAAAAGCACAGCTGGGGAGAGATGATCTGTCATCCGTCACATTATGTCCTCCTCACCCTCTTGGCATCAAAGAGGTAATGTCTTCCTTCAACTCTCCACTGCTCCTTCTTCTCATTCTCAATGCCCTGTTCCAAGATAGCCATGGCTTGAACCTTGATTTCCTGAGCCTTTGCCACTTTCTCCTGCAGAGAAGACAAGGAGAATCAGATATTAGTCATCTGTAAGACCAAACCACTCCCTCAGTCATGGGCTTTGGTTTCATCGTGCACAATATCAAATATATCAGCAGACAATCTTCAGCCACTTCCCACTGTCGGACCAAACTGTTCTCATTGCTTAACTATTTCATTCCGCGCTGATTCGGCCACGCCGGTACGGATACGATTTCATTTTCCACGGTTTGCCAGAGAGCTCTTTGGAATGCAATATAAACGTGCCAGTCATCACCTTGGTAAAGCAAAAGTTAAAAGACAGTATGAGATTTAAATAGTGAAAGTTTTATGGAGCTACAGAGAAACTGGTAGCCAGGCAACAGACAAGTGACCAATCCTGAGTGGCGACATCACTGCACGCATTCTACCATTCTACATATTGTGCTGTGCCGGACCAAGCTCAAGTGGAAATATACCTGGAACCGCTCTTAGAACCGCTAGGCCAGACAGTGGAAAAGTGGCTATTCAGTCTTTAGTGTTAAGCTGCACGATTACACAGGCGACATATGAATACAAAACATTACAAACCTCGTTGAGTTTGTCAGCAAAGGCGGCTACACTTGGCCCGAACTTCTTGACACCATAAACGATGACAGCACCGATGGAAGCGGCAGCAAATGTCTCATGATTGATTACATAGATTTCCTTAGAGAGCATGTACAGGAGCAGTCCTGTGCCCAGCATATAAGGCCCTGCAGCCAGAAGAAAACACCACTGTTACAAGTTGGATAAAGAGGGTATTAGCTCTTTGGATAAAAAGGGTATTAGTTGTGTGTACTCGGTGTAAAACTGTATCCGGGTGACATGTAGATAAAATGTCATGCAAAGCAACAATTGAAACCTGCTAATTCACTGGCTTGTCATGATGTTGGAATAATATTGTGAGGCCGAGGGACAAGAGAGCGGTGCGAGGCAAGGAGAAGCGACGACAGTGGAGAGAGGAACAGGCCTGACGTTGTGATTTTATGTCCTGTTTTGTGTGTTGTACACAAGGGGCTGCTGGCTTATTACCAGCCAACGTTCAACAAGTTTTAATAGTAAATAAACAAATTCAAAATTAAAGTTAATTTTGAATTTATTTACTATTAAAACTTATTGAACGTTGGCCGGTTCCCGCCTCCTTCACATAACAACTGAACCCCATTACAAATGTACTAGCAAACCTTATCTAGCATTAGGCCAACATATCGTTAGAATAATTACTTGAATATACTTGGCGTGACCACGCTTTGGCTCGGCTCAGCTCAGCTCATGAGAAGCAGCAGCGTGGAGCGCACATTATGTTCTCTTTCGCTTTAATAATACCAGTTACCGTGCGAAATAAACACGAATGAGCATCTGAAAGTCGTGTTAAAAGATAGAGTACAACTTATCGAAATCCATATCATGTCACATGAAATCACTCAATCAGTGTTTCAACCGTAGAAAGACGTCAGTAAAACAACTTGTAAACAAAGTCATGTAATGTTTACCTCAGAAAAAAAATCATATCCAGTGGCCATAACCTCATTTGTAAACTAGAAAAATTAACTTATTAATTAAATTATTAGAGAGGAGCATTTTGCTGAAACATATGCACCATATTACATATTAATTATAATTTTTAAATGTTCTTCAATATTTAATGCATGTTTGAATAAATCTGACAATTTTTTATGACAGCCACCATTTAAATGTTTACATTTTATATAAATGTATTACTATAAAAATAAATAAAAAGTGTAATTTAAGTGTTTGTATATAAATCAGTATATAATTACCAATATTAGGAAAAATGAAGCCTAGTATAATTTCTACTTTAGAGTGGATTGTTATTTTAAAGAACAGTTTTAAATGAATTTGGATAACTGGGAGACACGGTGGCATGACGGTAATAGCCAATAAAGCAGACAACCCCACCTGTCACACCAGTCTTCGGGTATAGCAGTGTGAAGAGCTCCTCTGGGAAGATGCCATGTCTGACCTTTCCTCCTTTCTCAGGCAGAGGAGGTACTGGTGCAAGACTCTGGGAGGACTGATGAAAGGAACGGGAGGCCTGTACCAGGCTGGTGGAAGACAAATAGATAAAGCATAAGGTTAGAGTTCTATGGGTGTCATTGATTTTCATTTGTTTTCCAGTACTCTTCAACCACAGACTGGCTTCCAGAGCACTGACCACAAGATCTTACATACCAAGCGCCAAAGGACCCGCTGTTTTTCAGGGTATGACCTACAAAAAATAGAGAACAAAGCAATTAGAAAAGGACTGAAAATCTGACTTACAACTCACATTCGCATTAATGAAGTGTTATGCTGTTTTGTTTTAAGTGCATTTTTCATTAAAAGATCAAATGAATCATTTGACACCAAATGAATGAATGCATCTTTTCCAGCTGTCACACTTGGCCATTAATTCTACAAGCCATTAGTTCAATAGAATGATTAATAGATGTTAACACGGTGTTTTTGATATATAATGATTAATAATTAATTTTATTTTGGTTCATTGTGCAGATCTAACAAAATGCACGTCTTTGCATAAATGACAGAATCAAGCTGTCAATCTTCCCAGGTTTGGCAGAATCATATCATTTGTTAATTTGCACTTTTGAATGAACAACAACGAACGTTAGGTGGTATTACATTTTAAGATGTAAATTCTTAAACTTCTAAGTTCTAATTAGCTGTGTGGTAAAGAGTCGAAGTGAATGTGGCATTAGCTCTCTGCTAACTGCTACACAACTCAATACAAGGACATACTAAAAGCACATCAACTCTGCGATCATTCTCATACAGAAATGACTGTCTGAGGATAAAAGCTGGACTTCAATTCATTCAATAACTCATTAGAATTATAATGTACATTAATTACAGCCCAAAACACACGTTTCACTGCAGACTCAAGTACGGCCATTCACAACGTGCGGCCTTATAATTTTACCCTTCAACTTCACATTCACTTATAAACCAGTCTATGTATTCAACACAATCAATGCGAAAGGTTAGAATGGTTTTCACTGTATAAATCACCTACCTGAAACGAGCACCAGTCTTGACAACATGCTTTACAGGGTTAATGACAGGATCCCTGGCCGAAATGTCTTCTGTACCGGGCTCTCTGTGCCCTTCTAGACCAAGGATGAGAAACTCTCGCCGATGATATCGCGAGATCTTATTCTTGTTACTGGTCGACCACCTATCGCGAGATCTTCCGCGAACCTGCACTTTGAACATCCGGGAAATCGGCACTCTGACAGGGAGGCAGCAGGTGGCGACAGTTTGTCATCATACAAGATACAAACAACGAAGGGATGTTGACACTTTCAATTTGTTGCTATGAACATTTAAACATAGCAATGATGACAGTGATGTCAACAAGCATACATACTTTTTCATAAACACTGCTCATTTTTATTCTTATTTAGATGCGATGGGAATTTGCCAGCAGGCCGCATATTGAACAGTGGTAGCCTAATAATCAGTTAGGCCATCTTGAACATTTGTTTTCATATTTTGTTTCTACACTCATTTCAACTTTGAATAATTATTTAGTTTATTTATTTATTTATTTTTGCTCAAATTAATTTGTTTTCAAATAAAGATCAACATGAGTCCATCTAAAATTGTAAACCTTGCATTTTACAATCTTGCTTTGATATCACACAAACGTTGATTCTTTGCTGTCTTTTTCTTTCTCTCCAGTCCTTTCCCTTTCCAATATTGGCACATTTAAACAGTCATTATCATAACCTCGCCCCCAGTCCTAATCTCAGGGCCCATATGTGTGGTACTAGTTTCAATACGCATGGCTGCTGAGATAGAGGAACTTATACAAGTTGTGAGGTTCATTTTACTTCCTGTTAAGCAAGCAAGGCAAAAGAAATAGACCGCCCTTTGTTGAATGAACTAGTTTTCAAGAGCCATGTCAGCTTCAAATCGTTCAGGCTCTGCTTTCACAATTATATTCACTCCAGGGACTCATCTAAGAACAGGTACTTTCATTAAAGGTTGTAAAGATGCTAAAACTTATTTGTTGATTTACTTTTATGGTATTATGTTAGTGTAACTTTTTGACTGAGTGCATGCTTGTTATTCAGTTTCAACTTGTTGGAGCCTAATGCATTTGAGTTGTGCTCTTTTTTTCCTAATTGAAACAATTATTGGAAGGGAATGTTGGTTTTCAGTCAATGTGGTGCCTAAAATTATAGCTGATCACTGTTTGCATTTTAAAAACATCTTTGACAGTACAACATTTTTCTTTCAGCTGCATGTAGCTCAGTTCATGCCTGTTTTGAAACAATATGACAACAGAAGTGAGTGACTGGACACACTTCATCTTGCAGTCTGTAGCTAGTATTTAATTTTTTATACTGTATGTAAAATTTTATTGTAGCTGTTGAAGAGAATAAAAAGACTAAGTGTGACCTCAAAAACAACAGCTTAATAGCTTTTTAGTTTGTAACTTGTTTTATTACACCAGTTGTTGTTGACTATCCTCATTTTGTGTCATTCAGCTGATTTAGGATGGTCTATTTTTGAGCAATAATGATAACTCTAAAGATCGGATGATATATGAATATATATGTTATTTTTGAATTACAGGAAATTGCCACTTCAGGAAACACCCATTTACATTGTGAGGTGATACAGTGCCTTAACATATAGCACAAACTCATTCAGCCAGACAGAATGGAAGGAGCTCATGACAACAAAAGGTCTCTGGGCCCAAATTACGAGTATAAAGTGGAGCAGCGAGCCGTGAAGCACAGAGAAATCAGCCATCGCAATAACACAACATCATGTCGCAGTCCCACAAGAGATGTGGACACAAGGTGGATTAAAAACGAACTCCATCGCAAAAGACAATTTGAGTTCTTCAAAAGAAGACCAGTTGACCATGGCACATACACACTGTTATCTCCAGTGCCAAGGCACAGGTACCCGAAGGAAACACTGCATGAACCACAGCTTATGACGCAAACCTTTACGTCAATCAGACGGCCCTTAATAACAAGTTCAAATGTAAGGCTCCGGAGAGATGGCATAAACTTTGCAAAGCAGGTACGGAGTTTACTATAAGCCAGGTATTTGGCCTGTGACTGATTGTTTACATGCTTTGTGGATTATATTTCTTTAAGACAGTGGCTGATGATGTGAATAATTTTTTTAACACAAAAAACATTTGAGCTGTAAATTCAAGGAAATGTTGTATATTCTTCAATTACATCATCTATTTTAACATTGAAATTAAATGTCCAAATCCTAAAGACAGTCTCCACTTCTTCAATGAATGAAAATGATCCCGGGCTGAAATCAGATGGATGGGGTCTCAGTTCTGTTCAGCTTCAGAGGATAGTGAAAAAGGAGCGAGGTTAGTGGTTCTTCTGATGAATCTGATGAACCATAACATACTAGGGTTATGCACTGCATGATGTTGGAATTTTTTTTAAATAATGAAATTTCAAAAAGTGTTTTGTTATGTATGGCAGAACATGTTATCTTAATAATATTATTTTGTGTTATAATCATACAGTATATGATCATACAGTTCTCAAAGACATCACTCAGCTCTCAAACACCCAGAAGATATTACAGACTGCCAGCATGCAGACAGAGTGAGTTGCTTTTACATTGCCTTTACTATACTGTTTGCTCTTGCAAAGCGTTTAATATTTCAAAAGCATAAATTCAATAATAAATTCAATGCACCTGTTATATAAATATTACAGCAGCATTATGAACTCTCTTTGTTCAGGTCTGGATTTGTTACAGTCAAAGAAGCGGTAAGGAATTTGGTAATTGTTTGAAAAAGAAAATGATCATATACATGTAAAAACAAATAGCTGTTTTATTTATTAATATAATAACTCATTCATCTTTTTTCAGGATGTCCACCAGCTGTCTGTTTATTTAGAGGTATGGCAAGTATGCAGTCATAACCCATAAGATTGATATTCAAAAACGCCAGCTCTAACTGACTTAATTTGAAATGTTACTAATATAATGAAAACATCTCTATGCAGGAGGCGTTACATAGAGAAGAGGCTCTTAAAAAGAAGCTCTCCAGCCTCCAGAAGAGCGCCTCTACATTGCTGTGCTCTACAGAGCTCCTGTGGAAGGTACATTAAACTTCCTGATGAAGCATTATTTCCACAGCACACACATGCACCTGACGGCATTCTAAAATCTAACCAAACAAATTGACCATGTAAACTCATTTGTACAGACGATCAGATTTCCTTGCTTCTGCACAAGATGCTCTTTGTTGAGTTCATGCAGCTCGAGTGCTGCGGTTAAAAAAGGGAATAAAAGGAAGACAAAAAGAATGAAAATACATTCTGAAATTCATGGTTACTTTTCAATTACTCATAATTACTCCATCCAATGCCACTCTGCATAATATTGGCTTCAGCAATTGGTGAGTTTCCTGGTTTGAACACAGAAGACAGCAGTAATGTAGAGAGAGTTGGGGGATGGTACAGTATTGTGGTCAACAGCATCCGGCTCCTTATGGCTTGTTCAGAAAAATATGTTTTCTTGCTCACACACAAAATGGAGAGCAGTGTAGGCATCACAGAGAGGGTTGTTTGCGCTTTTGTGATGCTTCAAACTCAACCTGTTCAAACTCATACATTTTTCCATTTTGACCTTATAACAATGTCTGTATTTCTCTCAAGAACCAATATAGCAATGCTAAGGATGGTAGTTGTCACACCGGATGCAATATGCACAGAAACTGAAAACTCTTCAGTGGTTCTCTCTCTATCTCTCTGACACACTCACATTTCCTTTTCCTCCCACAGACACGCTGTGATGAGGACTTGCTGAAGAGTAAGATCAAAGCTCTGGAGGCTCAGCTGCTGCTTTGCATCAAGGTACGACTGCAAAAGATCCAACTCCAGCTCTGAGATCTTATGTACAAACATATAGAAATTATCTTTTACACTTAGATTGCAAGAATCAAGTGAATTCTGAATATTTTTCTACTTTTCAAAAGTTGTAGAATTCTATATAGGTTTAACATGCAGACACTTTTTTAAAAATAAAAGATGCTTCAATTTGCCCTTTCAGAAGGTTCCTCAGGATGGAGTGAAAAAAGTGGTGCTAAAGATGGAAAAACAGAGGGAGGAGTATGAACAAAAGGCTCTGAAGGCAATTCAGAGGGCGGAGAATGAGAAGGCGGAAGCTCAGAGCAAGATGGAGTACCTCCAGGTAAGACCCCAAATGCACAGGTCAAAAGTCTCAATATTTATATTTTGTTATAAATATATGATACCATCATAAGGGTTGTAAAAATCCAATCCTCCCTTCCTCTAGGGGGCGCTGCAGACAGCACACACAGAGTCAGAATGGTGGCAGAGGCTGTGTGAGGAGCTGAAAGAGGGTTCGAGTCAGCTGAAGAAGAGGCAGGATGAGTGCACCGATCAAATGCTACAGTTGCAGAGTCACTTGGAGGTATAGCAAAGCAAAACTGTGATGAGTGAATCACAGGACTTGAGTGACACATCACAGATTTCTACAAAAGCTGACAAATCACAGGAATCTGCTTTTTTTTCTGTACAGCCAATCAGAACTTTTTTCAGAAAAACTACACTGCCCGGCCCCATGAATATATACACTAGATGTCACCTGGTTATGGCAGACATTAGAGCGAATGCATCAATAGAGCCGCCATCTAGGAACAGGGGAGCCCCTCCACTTTAATGCATCAGCGTCAATGTAGACAAAGGTTTAACGGAAATAAAATCACCATAAATCATCATAAATGCGATTTACTCGTTTTTTATGTACTCGTCAGATGTATTTACCATTGATTCCAGAAAAAATAAAAAATATATATTTTTTAAAAACATTCTTCCTAGTTCAGATTTCATTCGTGTGAACATCATACACAGCACAAAAGTCCGCCACCATCAATTAATTCGAAATAAAGGTAGAGTTAGCAGCGTTACCTATCTACTTCCTATAACAAGACCCCTGTTCCAAGATGGCGGCGATTTTGAGGCATGCTTAGAACCCCAAGGTGACGTCTAGTGTATATATCTATGGCCCGCCCCCCAAAAAAGTTGCTTTGACTCTGTTTGGATCATTATTGCAGTGATTATTATGTTTCTAGCATGTTATAAGTTTGGCAACAGTTCTTCTTACTCTAATTGATGGAGTGAGTGTGTAGCTTTTCATTTCTTAAACAGCCATGTAGGAAGACACATCATGCACATATTCCAGGATGACAATATATAGATTCATCAGGCTCAAATTGTGAAAGAATGGTTGGGAGGGAGCATGAAGAAATATTTTCATGCATGAACTGGCACCTCTGAGTCCAGACCTCAAATTCACTGGGGAGTCTGAAAGTAGACTTGCTGGACTCTTGCATTGTCAATACAAGATCTTGACCAAAAATAAATAACATCACAACATTTATTTCCATCAAGAGGTGCATACCTGTACATTACATCAAGATCTTGAATGGACAATGCAAGAGTCAAGCACTCTGTAAAGTTACCATTCCTCATGCTACCTCCTAACCAATCAATCTTTATATTGTCATTTCTTGAATATGTCCATGATGTGTTTTTCTACATGGTTGTTCAAGAAATGAAAATTTAAATTAAGAAAATTTAAGACTCAATCAATTAGGGTTAGAATAACTTTTGCCAAGGACATAATATGTAAGAAACATAATGTCAGCTGCAATAATGATCCAATCATAGAAGCATTTATGGGAGTGACTTTTTTGTGTGTGAAAATCGACTTTCAGTAATTTTGCAAAAGCGTTTTTAATTAAAACTGACTGAATATTTCTTCTCAGGTTGTGGCATGTTTCATTTATTGTTGTATAAATGTTTGTGCAGCGTTCTGTGGAACAAGAGGAGATGCTGAGGAAACAGAGTGAATCTCTTCAGTTAGAGAGAGAGGAGCTTCGCTCCTGCATCTCCGAGCTGGAGGAGGAGAACCTCAACCTGAGAGCATATCTACAGGAAGTCAAAGGTGCTGGCAAACTGACTTTCACTACACATATTTAGATAAAACAATCATGGAAATATTTAGAAATGCTTAAGGAATTAACAAGCTGCATTTCTTTCAAATCACATTTCATGCATTTCTCTTTATCTGTCTGTTTCTTTCACACACTCACAGGACACAACCATGAGTTGTGGAACAGTAACACACAAATACATGAAAATGTTTCAGTGTTGGACCAACTCCTACGGACAGATAACGGCATAGCGAGACAACTGAGAGACACAGAACAGAGACTCAGAATGAAAGAAAATGAGGTAAAGATCTGCCAGAGAGCATTGAAATTGAATTATGTTGTTTTTACGCACTACAAACAAGAGTTATTTTGCACCCATAACATGTCTTCTTTTAGACTAGCGGAAAGAAAACATCCAAAATACACATTTGAATGTTTATTACGCTTTATCTATTTGCATCTAGAGATCTTAATTACAATACATATCTTTAAGTGCTGTTGCCTCACAATCATGATTTTTTAACCAACAATCTCCACTTTAATACTTTTGGGTTTCTACAGCATATTCTGAAGTTTTGTTCATATATTATTTGACTGGTTTATATAATATTTTATTTCTAAGAATAAGGTGAATCTTTTTCGTAAAAGGAAATATACAAAATTTTCTCTTTAAAAAACCTAGGTTTCCAACTTCTTTTTTTTAGAAATGTATGCATGTATTTTTAAGGTAAATTGCATTCAAAAAATACCTTTATATTTTTAATCTTTCCTTATTAATTGCTGTATTTAACATTTTCCTTTATGACGATGAACTAAAATTGAACTAAAAACTACTATGAACTACAAAGATCTTTTAAATATTTAATATCTTAAAAAGATTATTTGCTGTAGAGTAGCAGAGGTGGTCCTTCACACCACTTTAGACTATTTTAGGGGAACAATAAAATAAAGTAAACCAACAAAACATGAATGCCGCTGTAAAAAGCATTTCCTTTTCTTTTAGACTTTTTCAAGACATGGTTTAACATAGTGTTGTCTTGGTTACCCGGCAGTACACAGAGCTGCAGGCGGATCTCGAGGCTCTGGAGCAGGAGTGTTACGGCTATCAGTCCCGACTGACCCAGTGCCGAGAAGAGCTGAACATACTGAGGACACGCCAGAAAGGCAGCTGGGTGAGACTTGAACATCATACTGTCTCACCAATGCGTAACTTTAAGTCTCTTGTTAGACTAGTTTTTCCTCCTCTATCTCCCTGAACAGAGAGGCTGCTGTGGGACCTGGCTCTGTATATGTCTGTTCTTACTGCTCATGATGGTGGTGGTGGTGGCAGGCCTGTGGTTTTATCATCAGCCCGCTAGAGAGCTGCTCCGTCAGTTTTACTCTGACCTGGAACAGCGAATGGAGGACTACCTCATACAGACAGCATCAGCTCAACATGGAGCCTGCTTTAAACCTGTGTGACAGGCAAGAGTAAAGCCAAGAGCCTTAGAGATTTGATGTTTATATTTATTTTTTTATTTCACATTTTTAATAGATTTTTTAAAGTTGGACGTATTATGTCACTATTATTTTGTTATCTTTTTTAGTAGGGGTGTAACAATATATCGCAATAAAAAAAATGCAACAGTACGTATCGTGGCCCAAGCCTATTCATTTACACACACGATGTTATATCAAAATTAGCATATTAATCAACAGTACATTTTTTGTTAAACTTTTCCCATATGTCTTGGAGTATCGCAATAATAAGTATCACGATGCACCCCTACTTTGTATGTTTGTTTGTATTATTATCAAAAACGGACCAAACTGTGTAAATACTGGTGACATGTTACAAAACAAAAGTGTTACAATGAGTTAATACCTAAACCTGTATCCCATATATAGATTTTTTTATTCTGATTATTGAAATTTAAAAACTGGGCATTCAAATGTGAAAGTCAATAGTTGAACCTTGAATAAATTCACTATGTACAACTGAGATTGGTATTTTTTGACGTTATTTAACAACATACTATTTGTATTCTGAGCTGTAGCTCTATTTTACTGAAAGATTATTTCCAGATAGGGTTGTACATTTCTTTTAGTTAGCACTCACTGAGAATAAAAGGACAATATTGTCCTGTTGAATGGCTTAAAAAACACATTGTCATGACAGGTCACTCTCTTTAGCGTTCCAGATTGACCTACACACTAACGGAGGTCTGACACAGCTCATTTGAACACATTCACACACTGCCCTCCCCTTGCCCAACCCTGCTTTTCACCATGGTTTCCTGTGTAAAGATAACCAGAGCACATCAAAACATTCATTCCAACACTTTAACGCTCTTAATAGCTTGACAGCCGTCTTTCAGGGTGAGTCATGTTATGTTTTCATGGAAATGCATTTGGTATATGGATTTAAATTTACAGAGGAACTTTTTATGGTTGAATTGCAGCTTAACGTGAAAAACTGGAAGTGCAATACCACAGTGTGACACTGCTGTAGGCCTGAGGTGTTTTAACATAAGCTGGCTAATAACACGGGCTGTGCAACAAGAACTTATAACTTATTTGCTATTTACTACTAAAGTATCCAGTTTTACAAAAATTGGAAGTGATCTGTTTGACTAATGTAACTTTATGTATTTCTAGAAGCTCTGATAAATGAGGTCGCCTCTTCTGGTATGTTTTGTTGGATTATGTTTTTGGACTTCTGTAATATCACTGAAGATCTGTGCCTTCAACATCCAGAGTTATGGGGAAGCAAAGGCCGGTAATAAGAGAGTTATGGAGATATTAATAAAGGTACAAAAGTACAGTTTTGACAGTTTGAATAAAGATTAAATGTGTCTGTTTATCTTAAAACATCTTAAATTCTAGAAAATTATTATTATGTAATTTCTAGATCATTTCTCGCTGTGACCTGAGTTTGATTCAGGAGGTTCGAGATTCTAGCGGTCAAGCCGTATCTGCATTGTTGATGAATCTGAACAGGTAACCTATATATTTACTTCATGCGTAACTGATGCATGCAACTAATTAATGTATAATATAACAATGTTTGCATTTCACTTCCCACAGGTTTGACACATCTCACATTTACAACCATTTAGAGAGTAAACGAATGGGGAAGAAAACATACAAAGAGCAGTATGTGTACATTTACAGGTAACGAAACTTTTAAAATGGGTGTCGTGCACAAATGTTAACACGAGCGAAGTGTAAGAGAACTGTAGTGAATATACCTGAATATTGCGAACACTTATCTGTGTTCACAGAAAAGACATGCTACAGGTGCAAGAGCAATACCAGCATCCAGATTTCAATGAGACCACAGAAGGAGTGTTCACCAGAGAGCCGTTCATCATATGGATCCGTTCTCCCACAACATGTACGTCACATAAACCTTTCTAGAGGAAATAAAATAGCACATTACAGCACAATGATTAGCTTAATACATTTATATTGAATCTGATTGGCCATATCATCTTACAGTGGTGAAGAACTTCGTCCTCATTGGTCAGCACACCTGTCCTAAGAATGCAATGAAAGAAATGGATGCACTTTATGAGGTCTTCCAAACAGTCAAGAAGAAATGGAAAACTGAGGTACACCAAACATATTAAATAGAACGATAGACAGAATGACATACTTTATGTTTATTCCTTGATTGTATAAAAAAAAACATTTAACTTTATCTAGAATGTGATGTTCCTGGGGGACTTAAATGCAGCCTGCAGCTATGTTACCAATAAAGGACTGAAAAACGTGCGTCTCAAGAACGACCCAAAGTTCCACTGGTTGATCAGAGATGAACAAGACACTACAGTGCGTGAAAAAACACGCTGTGCTTATGACAGGTCTTACTTTCTTAGCAAACCTATACACAATAAACAGATTGTGACTATAGAGCACTGCAGGGATGACATCATTTTGTAGGCCAACCTGTAAGTTAGCACACTGGTTTCCTTGACAAAAGCTAATAGGATTTTTCCATTGACTTTTGGATTTTTGAAAAAAATAACCAACAAATGTATATGATTCTTACATTTTGCTCATCAAGATGATCTCCACAACTTTTATGAATTTTGAATCCAAAATACAATCACCAGAAGTTAAAAGCTAAAGCAAAAATCTACAAACTTGACTGGTTAGTGAATAGATGAGTTTCCCTGTTCACCGTGATAGTGTTTAATGTCCCTGACAACTTCTATAGTCTAGCCACTTCTTAGCAACTTGTTTTTTTTAATATATATATATGAAGAGTTCAGATGCAAAAGCCTCTAAATGCCATTTGAAATTTTCTTCTAAAATGACCATTTTTATCAAGCTTGTATATTTAAGTTCAGTAATTTCACTTAAATGACAATTAAAAGGTAATCTTCATTGCCATTTAAGTGAAATTACTGAACTTAAATATACAAGCTTGATAAAAATGATCATTTTAGAAGAAAATTTCAAATGGCATTTAGAGGCTTTTGCATCTGAACTCTTCATATATATATATATATATATATATATATATAATTACAATTGTTTATTCCCCAAAAATTATATTGTTCCTTCACCCTCATGATATTTTAAACCTGAATGAGTTTATTTCTTTTATGGGGGTTAAAATGAGATGTTACACCATTTAATGATCTACACCATTTTTATTTCATGGATAAACTAAAGTTGCTAACTAACAGCATTAGATGCTAACTAACAGCATTTCCAGGTTTTAGGACTCATTCCTGCAGCACTCTATAGCATTCCGTGTCTAAACTACAGTTACCAGTTTGACAAAATGATATGCAAATATATGTTTGATAGTCTAACCGTTCAATCTTTCTGAAAATCCCTTTTAGGATTATTATTCATGGAAAAGAACTCATTTCAGGGATAGTTCCAGAATCTGCTCAACCGTTCAACTTCAAACAAGAATTTAATCTATCTGAGGAAGAGGTAAACAGAACTGCAAAACAGAGTTAATAATTCATAATCAATGTTTGAAATGTGTGTCTTTTTTTGCATTTAGGCTTTGGAAGTCAGTGACCACTATCCTGTAGAGGTGGATTTAAAAGCAAACCATCGCTACCTCATGCGCCACGAACTGTGAAATGATGAATATCTGTGAATATGGCCTGCAAAGTACATATACTAATATCAATAACTGTGATAACTTACTGGTATTTGTACTATGCTCCGGTATCAACAACTGATGTTGCAGAGAAACAATGTGAATGGAAAATAAAAGCACTCGCCCAATTTTTATATTGAAAATTGTCGCCTTGCTTTTGGCTTGCTTAGTTGGGGTTATTTAATATTTAACAATATTATCGATCTGTGTTGTACTACTTTCATGTTATCACTGTGAAGCTGCTTTGATACAATCTGTATTGTGAAAAGCGCTATATAAATAAATGTGACTTGACTTGACTTGAAAATTAGCAGAAAAAGAGTTTACTACAATATTTAAGCCATTTTGTATACTCATGTTATTATTATACAAATTATTTTTAAATGAATCAACAATTTGCTTTGCTGTTCTGCTAGGTGTACTGTATTTGATATTGCTAATGGTGGAGATGATTAAATAATCAACACAATGTCCATATTGCCTCATTGTTATACCTAAAATTGTAAGAACATCTAATATACATGGATTAAATCCACAAAACTCCAATTGTGACTCTTTAGCAAATACCCACATAAAATAAAAGGTCCTTTTCTTTTTTAAGTCAGCTCATAGTTTGTTAGTCCTTTACACTGTTTTGATAAAGGGGAATTGAGGCTACTGTATGTTCTTAATATGTTCTTTCACTCTGTAATGTCAATAAATAATGCATGCTAGAAAACTGACTACACAAACTCGCAGCACTACAGAGGCTCAAAAAAAATCTGTCATATTGGAAATCAACCATCTTGTTTATCTTAAAACCAGATTGTACTGTGTTTGCATGGAAGAGTTTGCATAAATATGTGTTACTCATGAGGAGGATGCATCAATTTAGCAGAGACGGTGTGGTTGAGCTACTCAAACCACAACCTACAAAATGTCAAACAAGGCTGCACTCATGCAACGGTAACACACACACACACACACACACACACACACACACACATACACACACACGCACACACACACACACAGAGAGAGAGAGATACTATAATAAATGTAAATAAATGTAATAAATCAATTAAATATGGGTTGACATGCTTAACTTTTGATACTTATATTTAATAATGTTAATTTACACTGCATGCCAATTTATCAGTTTTTGTTGAGTACATGCTCAATTCTGTGATGTTTCTATTCATGCTCTTGTTGTTATGGCCCTATTTAAACAGGAAGCAGCTATGACATGATGTGGCACGCATCACACACACACTCATTTTGTCAAGTGGTGGAACATTCAGAGTGTCTGTCATGTCTGTATTTGATTTTGTCGGTACGGGGTTAAATTAAATGCTTAACACTGCTGTGCCAAAAACAAGATGGAGGAAAACATTGCTAATTTTCTAAAGGACGCATTCCCGGGTAAGAATTTTGTGTGAGACTTTTTGTGTAATGATGAAGTGAAAACTTTTGTAGTTGTGAAAACTCAACTAAACCAATAAAACTAAACCAATTTTAACATAAAGTCACTATAAGAAAAGTCCATAAAAATACAGCCCAAAGTACCTCGTTAATGTAGAGGAAAGAGGAAGCTCTGTTTTGATTTCTCATAGGTGGTTTACCCATATTTTGAATTGTGCATTGCATTGTGTCTTTTTTAAATAGAAACAGAGGCAAACTTTGAGCATCTACACTCTGATGACGACGTTAACGTACCTCAAAATGATCCCGACATGGAGGACGACAACGGTCACAGAGAATCCAGTGGGTCTGAGTCTGACATAGATTTAGAGTGGGGGAATAGGGAAGAGGAAACTAAGAACTTTTCTGAGAATAGGAACTTCTCATTAGATGAACAAAACATGAAGGCAGGACCCATGCCCTGTGGTTCACAGGATGAGGACGACGACACAGATGAAAACAACACACAAACCCAAAACCAGCAATTAAGCTTGCATGATGAGGAATGCAGAGAGAAGGAAGTCGAGAAACATGCAGATCTCCATCAAGCTGAAGATGTCAGTATGCTGGAAATGGTTCTTCCAAAAGGAACTCACTATGATCTGGAAACAATCAGCCCAGAGACACCATCACATCTACCGAAGAAGCATGGAACCCTGTTGATGCCAGAAGTATCAATGGAGGTCCAGTCTGGGGATGAGATGAAAGAGTTCACAGAAGAAGATCATGAAAATTATGAAAGAGAAGAGGAAGGTTTAGCAGAGTACCCCTCTGATTTGTCTCAAAGTGATAGTGGGGACAGCAGTGAGGGTCATGAGGGTGGACAACCCAATCACATGGACACCAAGCTGGCTCAGGTGCAGGTTGTAGACCTGGATTGTTCCTATGAGATGAAGAACCTAGAAGAACCTCCACTGAATTACAAAGTTGTAACTTCAAGGAATGATGATGTTCAAATGAAAGATGGATGTAAGGATGCTGTAGACATGTTCACTTATGTCAAGAATGAGGATTTGAATGTGGAGAAACCTGGGAAATCTGACGACGACATATTGTTCCAGACAAAGCAGGAAAGTATTAGAGATGGAGAATATAACATTGAGATTTCAAACACTGGAGAACGTTCTGATTTTGGAATCTCTGCCAATTTCCAATCTAACTCCAGTGAACCTTACATGACTGAGCAGCCTGACTATGATAGTGATATCAGCAGTGATGGTGAATACTGCAAGACCCAAGAAGAAAACCTTGATTTCAATTCCCATTTGATCTTGGAGGAAAATGACTTTAATAGAGATCGGAACAGCATTGCACATGAAATAGAGGGTGTGTTGGTCACAGATAGTCAGAAAGAGGTAAGAAATCCAGCATCTACTAAAGGAGGAATGGAAGGATCATCTGAGACATACTCATCTGAAAACAGGAGTGAGTCACATCCACTAGAGGCCAAGAACAACAAAGAACATGATAACAGTGAACACTCAGAAGTTTCAGACATTGGTGAAAATATCAACACTTTGCTACCTGAGACATTTTGGACCTTGATGGATGATCACACCCTGGAGCTTGACGAATATGACTGGGACATTGATGAAGTGGTATGTGATGAAGAGGAGTATTTTCAGGACGAGCTGGAGAATGATGAGGAGGAGACCAAGGGGGACTGGGAGAAAGAAAAAGCAAGAATTGAGGCATTCAACAGATTCTACCAGCCCACCGAAGGCGAGGAAAACAAAGGTAAATGCTTATTTGTGAAACACCATAAAGCAATACTATGAATCACATTTTATTATAAATATTATAAATGAGTTTTACCTTACTACTGGACCAATTCTTTCCCAACAACTACAACAGGTAGAATCCACAAAGTGACGTTTTGTTTGGATCCAGAATCCTCTCTTTCTGAAGTGGATAGTGATAGGTAAAACAGGTTTCAAAGTTTGATTCTTTACTTCAAAAGTAAAGTGTTTTGCATAACATACAGTATCTTTGACTTAAGTGCAGCATACAAGCTCATATTTTTGATTGGCATGTGATTTGTCACACAGCAGTGAAGAGGAACTGAGCACAAAAGGTTGCATCAGTGATTTGGAGTCTCCAGAGTCCAGTTCAGTCAAAGAAGAACAAAGCAACAGGGAAGACGACCATGAATCCTCAGAGGTTTCATACATTGAAAATTTCAGCACTCTTCAGATGGATGGGGACATGAATTTTGATGAATATGACCATGACATTAATGTAGAAGGGTTCAATAAAATGAACTCAAATGAGGCGATCTGTGATGATCAGGATGATTTCTTGGAGAAGCTGAAAAATGAAATAGAGAGGGACATGGAGCAGGAACGAGCGAGAACTGACAGATACTACGAAGAGTCTGTAAAAGAAAAGCAAAAAGAAGGTGAGTGCTTAAATGTTTTATCAAAATTACAATACTGTTGAAAAAATGGGGTCTGCAAGATTTTAATTAGAAATGAATGCTTTTATTCAGCGGGGGATTCAATTAATCAGAAGTGATAGTAATTTAAAATATTACAAAAGATTTATATTTCAAATAAATGCTGTTCTTTTAAACTTTATATTCATCAAAGAATCCTAAAAAAAAAGGATCACGGTTCCTACAAAAATATTAAGAAGTTAATATATTAACTGTAATTCAACATTGATAATAATATAAAATGTTTTTTTGTTTTTTTTGTTTTTTTAGCATATTAGAATGTGTATTAAAGGGTTAGTTCCCACAAAAATGAAAATTCTGTCAGTCATTATTCACCCTCATGTTGTTCTAACCCTGTAAAGTGAGACAGCTCTCAGATTTCATCAAAAATATCTTAATTTGTGATCCGAAGATGAACAAAAGTCTTAAGGGGTTGGAACAACATGAGATAGATAGATAGATTGATAGAATTACCATATGTAAATGTTATGAATGTTAGATATTATGACCAACGTCCAGATTGTGTATGGGGGCTAAAATATCCAACACGATATTGTACAGACAGACAAAGTAATAGAGAGAGACAACTGAGACACAGGGTGAGTAATTACTGACAGAATTTTCATTTTTGAGTAAAATAACACTTTAAGGATCATGTGACACTAAAGACTGGAGTAATGATGTTGAAAATTCAGATTTGCATCACAGTAATACATTTCTTTAAAATATATTTGTTATTATAATAGTTTTTTTGCTGTAGCTCAACTGTTATGACACTAGCATCAAGGACATGGGTTCAGATAAAAAAGCTAAATGAATTAATGAATGAATGAGGAATTAACTAATGAAAGGAAGGAATTAACTAATGAATAAATAAACAAACAAATGAATGAATAATGAATACATAAGTAAAGTGAACATTTCTCTCTAAAAAGTAACAGACAGGACTCAAAGGGCAATGTTCAGGTTGGATCAAGGATCTTCTCAAAATGAGGAAGATAATGATAGGTAAGATCGATTTCATTCTTAAATTTCATTCAGATTTTAGAATGGTAAATTTGTATTATACATTGCCTTGCAGCAGTGAACAGGAATCAAACTCAGAAGATGACACAGCCAATGTCCAGAAGACTGAGGTGAGAACATCAGATCATCAACCATACAACACAATAATCAAATAATAATAATCTCATATCATCAGCTCTCCACTTTTCAGGACCAAAGTGATTCTGATGAAGCACATGAGAGACGCTTATACTCAGCAAGGTACAAAGTTTTACCAAAGGGGTTACAAAAAGCAGGCAAGGAGCTGAAGGAACACCCCAAAAGAAACAAGGTAAGGATAAACTCACATGAATTAAAGAAAAGCTAAAAAAAATAAAACAACAGCATAACAATATAGATAAAATGCTCATTTGAAGTTCAATTTTTTTTAGGTTAGCTTTTTTGCTTTTTTTGTCCTCAAAAACTTAAAACGCCCCATGACGCTTTGCATAAATGATGGGAGTAACTTGCAAAAACTTTGGGAGCAACAGATGAATGAATATCCCCAAAAGCTTGATTATTTCTGCCCCAATATTAAGGATGTGTTAAATATCACTGTAGTAACAGATGCCTCTATTATGTAACATGTGTTGCCCTAATAATAAAAAAAAATAAATACTGTAAATCTTAACTGGAACATTGAGTGATATTTTAGTGATTTAAGTGATTTCCGTCATTTTGACAGATAATAAATATTGCATACCTGCTTTAGAAACATTCCAGTAAACACTCACATTTTAAAGCATCCGTGTGGAAACAAACCTGGAAAGAGACATGAGAATTTGAGGAGAAAAAGAGAGATAATTAGTGCATTGTAGTGAATTATTCATTATTCATTTATAAGACCACAAATGCGCAGTAGGCAATTGGATAGGGAATATTTGTAGCGCAACCTTATGATTTGATTCAGCATTTTTGAGTGCTACCCCAAACCGGACATGCCTTCCATAATCTAAAAAAGTGGGAATACATAACAACATTTCATGTCTAATGTTGTAAACATTTATCATATATATAGCAATGCTACTATGCATGTACAATGCAAGTAACTGCAGTTGAATCAGCATCCAGAAATGACAATGACTTTAAATAGTAAGTCATTACTAATAACACCAATCCGTCTCGATCTCTCTACAGTGTGTTGTCCTGCTGCGGTCAGTGTTAGCAGTGAGTCTAGCGACAGTGGTGGGGCTGCTGTCTTACTGCTGGGCCAACGACAGCTTAGACTGGATCTACTGAATTCACATGGATTTGGGATATTCAACATAATTCAAAATGCAAAATAAAAGTCAAGGCCTCTGCATTATGATAAAGAAATCATTGCACAAGGCCATGCAAAATATCACGAAACAGACAAGCAAGCATACTGAGATAAGACCAACTTTATTTCCTTACAGGATGCAACCTAATATTGTAATGTTTGAACAGCTCTTTGAAATACAGCCTTTTAAAAATGTTTATGTTTTAGAACATGGTAATCTCTGTTTTTTTTTTTTTATGTAAACCACATTTAGATAGATTTAATCATCTTCCATGTACTAGGAAAAGTGATACTATGCAGATGTACATCTCTTGCCCCCACAGGACACCTTGTACAAACAAGTGCTTACAAAGTAAAACTGACCTGAAAAAAAATGCAAAACATAAATAAATACATTTGATAGATTCCTTTATCCCTGCATTTAATGTGACATTCTTTTATTGCCATTTCTTTCTAATCTCAATTATCATCCTATTAGGTTGTCAGCAAGCTATATTCCATAAACATGCCATGCAGTTAGTGTGTTTTTAGGTCTGATTATTATCCAGTGCCTTCTTCACTACAGCATAAAATAGGATTTCTTAGTGCAAGTTTCCAAATTCTAGAAAACCGATTGCATACAATAGCATGGATATTTCTCCTTTAACAATCACCAGGGTTCCTGGAAATATTATTACTTCCTCAAAAAGCACGTCTCTCTCTGTGAGTGCTTGGACTTTAAAAGTAGCTATCCAAATTAAGTCATATTAAAAACGTAAGAGGAGAAAAGTACCTGTAAGGCATGCTCAGCTTCCTGTCGTCGTTTTCTTTGGCTGAAATGATTTTCTCCATTGGAACCTTTCGATTTATAATGGTCATTAAATGCTTACTACGAACACATGCCCTGATTAACTACTCGTTTCGCATAACAGTCTTATTACGCATTTCAGAAAAGACAATGTAAATAAATAAATAAATATATTGTGAATCAAAATTACAGTTGTAAGGTAAAGTGCATTTGATACTGCAATAGCTGTGGTGACTACGCAAACTAATAAAGAAGAGGTGCCTTGTTTGATTTGAGTAAGTTCCATGCCGGTAATTGAATACGCACAATCTTTTCCGCTTGTGACCGCACATATCCTCAGCCTCCTTGTTTGAGGTCTTTTTTAAATCACAAAGTTCAGGATTCTAGCTGATGTTGCATCAGCAATCACTCCCACGTGTGTTTTTCCGACAGTTTAAAATGGCCACCACACACATGTCCATCTGCTACATCCAGGACAAGATAAATTCACATCTACTTCATACCGGGCCACATCCTGTCACCGAAAGGCCCCTCTCCTGTAAACGAGAGAGGTGAGGGTGCTCCGGGCGTGTACAGGTCGGAGTCCGTATCTGACTCCCCCTCGGCCAGATAAGGCCTGAGACGGGTGCGTAGCGTCCCGCCTCCTCCACCGAAAAGCCCCAGACCCACCGGAGGCACATATTCCGCTTCTCTCGCCTGAGAAATGCTAAAGCCACTAAAAGAGCGGTCTAGTTCCTCATGGTCCACCGAGGGAATGGACAGAGACGTGTCACTCTCGACGGCTGCCTGCTGCTGGACGGGTCTCCTGGACCTGCGCGAGCGGCTGTTGTCACCGTTCTCGTGGAACGGCGGAGGCGGGAGGCGGTACAGTGATGGGTCGTCGGTGCCTATCGGTGACACTCCTCGGCTGTTGTTCCAGAGAGGCACGCTGAGGGGATGTTCTTCCTGCTGGTGCCACGAGGTAGAGGGCCGACACTGGCTGTCTGAGGGAGTCCTGTTGGGACCAGGATGGACAGGGGACCCGTTCTTGTTTTTATCCTCGTCCTCGCTCTGTGCTTTCTCGCTCTTGTCGTCAGGACTGTGGTAAGGAGGAGCAGGGTAAGGGATTTTAAAGCCCAGGAGAGCTTCGGTCTCAGATCTCGGGATGCCCATTTGTGTTGTATACACGCTGACCAAAAAGTTGAGTTTGAGGTCCATTGCACCCACCTGCACAAGGAGAGACAACCGGACTCTTCAGCTTGTTGGTTTAACTTAAGAAAGTAAGTAACCTGGTCGCCTTAAAATTTTAAGTTGATATGATTGAACTGGAAAAAGTGAGTCATCAGAAACTCAAAATAATAAGTTATCTGAACTAAATAAAGTTGATTTGACAAAAGAAAAAATGTTGTGATAAATCTTGAAAATATATATATATATTTTTTTTTACAGTGTGGGGCAATACAAGCCAACTCGGTCTCATCCCAATTCGTCATATAACTGACGTTTTGGGACGTCTTTTGACCATTCGTCAATATACGACTTTTTAGGGCCCCCTTAAACGTCGGTAGATGATGTTATGGGATCCTAACTCTACCCCATACCTAAACCTAACCCTAAACCCAACTCGTCACCTAACTGACGTTAAAGGTAAAGCGTCAGTTGTATGACGACCCGGGATCGTCATCTACCGACGTTTAAGGGGGCCCTAAAAAGTCGTATATTGACGAATGGTCAAAAGACGTCCCAAAACGTCAGTTATATGACGAATTGGGATGAGACTGTGTTATACAAGCACATCAAATGAACTTGACACAATGTGGTTAACCTGTTTCTCCATCTTGTTCAGACGTCCCATCATGCTCTGGTCCTCAGCCATCTCTGTGTCGCTTTTGGGTTTGTCCTTCTCTCCTGTCCCGCCTCCTTTTCCCACAATCTGATCCACTCTAGTGATCCAATAGACCATCACTTCGACACATAGTCAATACGCCCTCATTCACACTGAGATTCAGTGGTTAACTGTGCACTGTACCTTGTCAAGTTAACAGAAATTAGCTTTATGGAGGAGAACTTGACCATGCGAATGCAAACATAGGACAGCAGGGTTTAAATCATAGGGAAGGGTAGGGTGATTTGCTGAAAGTGAATATATGTGATATTGCATGGTTCATGCCATACTGCAAAGTAGTTAGTTAGCATGCATTCATCAGGGTCTTCAAAAAGATGAATAAAGATGCGCTGCAGCATTGCACTGAGATGAACACTCACATTACTGCAGTGAAACACATCTGAGTCTTTCTCTGCAAAGTTAGTGACAGCAGTGTTGGGGAGTAACTAACTAAAAATAAAGAAACGTCTCTACCTTCTTGTCTCGGAGCAGTTCGTATTGTAACAAATACAAGATAGTTGTATTTAGAATAGATAGTTGTATATTTTTTCCCCCTTAAGGCCCCAAAATACTTCAAGTGAAATTGTTTTGAGAGTCTGAAGCAGCTTGCCAAAGTGAACTTTCCGCAAAAGTTCGCTATGGCTGGTAAACACCATTGTACTACCATTGGTCCGTGGCGATTACGTAAAAGGTAGGTGTGCGTGGAGACTCCGCCTTCTTTCGCCGAAATCTTTACCAGTTAATTTCTCCTGTTAAATTCGTGGAAGTTTGTAATTCTGATAAAACGAGACACTGACAGTGTTTTTAATACAGTAAAAAGCTGCCTGATTTTAAGCAATCTATTGTATAAAGTTCTATATAAATAAACGTGACGTGATTTTACTAGAGTGCCGAATTGCAAACCGATCCACATTGCAATGATCAGATGCTTTTCTTATGCTTTATTAAAAAATGCTTTCTGCTTTCTCAATTTTGTTGTGTGTTTATTTTGTTGAGAGGAAAGCGTGCAGCACATATGTACATATTCATCTATACACCGTCTCAGCATGAGTGGCTTCGGATATTCACTTATATACGAAGCCATGAGTATATCAGGGCCTTTAAAATAAAAAGCATCATCTTCCCCAACACTGATTGGCAAACATACAAATGACAATGAATTTGTATGATAAAAAATGTGGGGAAATAAATGTAAATTTATTCACAATGTCACCTGGTTCCATGCCTTATGATGCTTTGTGTTTTAAACACTGTACATTTTAGCTATTCTCTCTTTTTTGAACCCTGGAACATCATGCACAATTGCATCAGTCCCCCAGTAAGCAGGCTGCATGGTCACACCGTAGTGAGTAGTATTGCACAGCATAAACACAATTTTTTTAATATATATATCATTTTATGAATTAACTTTTGATAAATTCTAAAGCTAAATTCTGAAGCATTTAAGCAATGATGGATACTTGCACCCACCCAAAATGCCATTCTTTCTCAATGTGAACGTAGAATAGCCTATCCAGTTAACAATGCTACCAGTTATCGACACGTTTCTCCTCGTGTTTTTCTTGAGGACTCTTTGACATTATACAATTGTAGTTTTATACTATGCTGTCCAATAATAAACCCATTCAGCCTGAGAAGGCCATTGGTGAATTGGTTACGTACTTCTTGTGACGAGGGGTCGAGGGGGGAGGGGGACCCACAATCAAATCTATCCTGGCAAAGCACACAGAGAGAACATGGATACCAAGCATCATCAAGCAACACATGGGAACCATTCCATCTACCCCAGCGAGGACCGTCGACAAATAAGAAAGAATATATTCCATACATGTCTGTTCTCACCCACTTCTAGGAACAGTGTTTCATGTTTACATGTATGATAGAAATGGTTTTTGCTGTTGGAATATATTGGTATATGTGTGGATGCTATTTCACAACATATATGAGGCTTATTTGAGAGAAAAGGAGTGAATCTGAATTCAAATCATTTTGGATGTGACACAGAAAACAACCACTGTGAATGTGATTTTGATCAAGCAGTGTTAAAGTATCATTCTGCAATTTTTTAAATCTTTCTTCAATACCAAACAATCCAGCCACAAACACTGATTGACTACTGAAACAGGTAATTGTCATTGTTAGAGTGTCACCATAATGGTGAAAACTTTGTGATGTGGTTGTTTTGTTCTTTACGAACTAAAGTCTTGCCTGGACTGAAGGTTTTTGATGCGTGACAGCATGTCCAGATGGCCGGCTGAATACTGCTCAATCACATCCATCACGTCATAGGGCCTGAGGCTCTCTTTAAATCTCCTCTTAGACACCAGGAACCGCATAATACTAGGGAAGACAGAAAAGTTAATGTAACAGAGCAACAACTGCAGATTTTAATAAACATTCAAATGTCCCAGCAGTTAAATGACTGTTTTCATTTTTTTAAATAATTAATCAATTTAAAAAGCATTTAATTATTTTTAAAAATCACATTTAGTTTTATTTTGTTTTTTTAAAGGGGTCATGAACTGGCTTTTTAAATTTTATTATATTGTCTGAGGTCAACTTATGATGTTCGCTTGGTTTTTGCATTCAAAAACATCAAAATGAATAAGTAATAGGCTATTTTGTACCCTAGTTTTGAGCCTACCTGAAAAACGCTGGATTTTATGGGCCTTTTGCACTGAAGACTTGGAAGTAAACGCCCACTGCTGTGAGTGGATAACAGTTTTGCATATTATAATGAGTTTCAACCAACTCACCCGTCGACGCACTTGGGGGAAATTGTTTTGAAAACGTCCAATGTTGTAAAATGGCAACCGGAATGATTCGCCCATACATGTTCGACCAAGAGTCCGTGTGTTGCACAATTCCTGTCAGATCCAATAGAGACGGCACAGCACCATTCTTTACTCTTAATCAATCTTAATTGATCTTCTTCTGCGGGGGTGGTGTTTTATCCTCTTTGACGTCATGGTTCCCCACATTGAAAAATGAGTCGTTTGCTGAGCCTGGTGCCAATAAAAGCTTTTATTGGACTAACAAGGACGTTTTCAGTTCTGAAACTAGGATATTCTTATAATATGATGACCTCTTAGTTGTCAAAAGCTCAAGGAAATTTTGATTTCTCAGTTCATCACCCCTTTAAATGAATAGTTGTGAAACCAAAAATGTACACACCAAATTTGTTTTAGTCAGGCGATAAATATGTCTTACCAGATCGATCTGATAGTGACCTTGAGTCCCGGAGACAGATCCGGCACAAACTCGCAGTTGAAACCCCTGTCGTCCCCAAGCTCCTCTGGAAGGCTCGCCTCTACAACACATAAAAGCACAGGCTGCTCCCAATGTAAAGAGTCCTAATGTTAACCATGAACAGCCATTTGACAAGATGAAATATTACAGAAATCATCTGCCACGGCAGACATGCTCGATAAACTGCTAAAGTGCTTCACATTATACAACAGTTAGTTCCAGTCCATGAATTTGATTGGCCAAGCAGCGTTCCAAGAGTGATATTAAGTCAAACGACACTTGGACTTTTCACTGTTAGAATCAGTCTGTGTGTGTCTGTAACCCTGGCGCTCCAAACCAGAGTATGTGAGAGGTGTGGAGAGAAAGCAGTGTTGTGTGCTTTTTCATACATGTAACTTGAAATAATGTAATTTTTACTGTTGAACTGTTGTATAAAATCAATATCACGCATGCAAATGATGTTGTTCTGAATTTTAGCATGACTATATCAGCCGTAGTATGCGGTTGCAGGTATGCTATGCACGGCTATGCTGAAATTCAGTACATTTGCTCATGATATATTGCTAGATTAAAACCCATCAATAGATTATCATACAAGTACATTTTGACCATTTTTATTTTTGTGAGAACTATTTCTTATGCATGTCTTTTAGTAAGGCACAATTAAATTACACATAAGACACACTTTGGAAAAAAGTAAATCCAACCGTATACGACAAGTGAGATTTTTAAAATTGTAATTAATTTATTCCACGCTTCAGAAGTCAAATTTCTAAATCTGATAGCACTTCTAATCTCAGGATCACTTTGTCAGCATTAGTCTTTTTTTGACAGAAGCTTCAGACATGCTTTTATGTTTCTATGTGCATTTGGAGCTGAAACAATAGTTTTACTCATGCATGAAGCACTTACCAGAACCTGCTAGTCTGAGCATTTAGCGCGATAGCACATGTGAGAGAAACTTTTGTGCACCTAACAAAATATAGCAATTTTCAACCCCTATGAAAAGCAGTTTACCATGTGAAGCTAGGACAAAAAAAAGCTTAAATATCAGTACTACATGTGTCATCCTCATGCCATATGAATAACGACGTGACAGACGAAAAAGCAAAATCCTATTCAAATGACATAACCAACTAGTCGAAACTGCACTGGGAACAATGTTGTTTCCTTAATAAGCTGAGAAATATCTTCATGCAGGTTAGTGCAAAGTACTTGATGGAAAGTGTAAGTTGCAAAGTGTTTCATTAAGACCTTCATGGAACACATTCTGTCATGGGATGAGAAATAGATCCAGGCTGAGACAGATAGTAACGTTAGCTTTGATCTGCTATTGCGCTTCACTGTCATATGGCTGACAGATAAGGATACAGCTGCTGTAAAAACTATCCAAGCATCAGAAAAGAAATTCATATTTAGTGTGATGCTTCAAGTGAGATGAAACTTTCAGCCAAGCGTTCATGACAGAGAGTGTTGGATGATAGGCAGATCTGTGAAGATATGCAGCAGCTCGATAATTAAGGAGCATGCATAGTGTTTCTTTAGCAGACTGGTGGTGAGATTTTTTTTTTTGGACTAGTGCTAAAGAGATGCAGCCCCAGACAACATAATTTGTCTTACTGATTAAGCCCTCAATCGCTGCCAAAATGTAAAGAGAAAAAAGAGATCAAATGTGAAAGATAGAGAGATAAAGAAATGAGAGAGAGATGGTCAAAGATGACAATGACTTTCATCATGCAAGTGTATAACACATGGTGTTGCTTATATTAGGCTTATGCTACATTATGATTGGGGAAGATTTGCTTTCACATCACAAGGCACTTTGCATGAAAACGGTACTGACTGATGACTCATGACACTTTTGCTGTGAGGACTACTGTATTAGATATGTTAGTGGAACTATTGCGTAGTTATGTATTTGTAATTATTGCTACGCGTAACATGTTATTTTAAATTATTACTAATTTTAAAAGTTACTGCAATAACTATTTCTCTCTATTCCCACAAAACATAACATTTCATTTTAGGTTATCGAATAAATTATATTATATAAACCATCTCTACAGCATTATGAGCAATGTTTTTTTTTTCTTCTCAATTTTAGACTTCACGCTCAACCATTAAACCCACATTAATGATAAAGGAAATACTTTAATTATTTAATATAAAATATAGAAATATCAGATAAATTTGCAACTCTATTATTTCACCAGTTGCTCATTCTAGCATATTTGTCAATATTTATTTATTTCTACTAGTCATTTTTAGTAAATAATAGGGGTGTAACAATATATCGTGCCACAATATATCGCAATACAAAAATCCAACAATACAAATCGTGGATAGTGACAATATGTATCATGGATAGTCCCCCAAAATAAAAATTACCGTGTGAGTAAAAAGTTTGTTTTTTCAATAAAAAGAGTTTTAGTGTCAGTAATTAAACCATTTTATACAGTATAATGTTGATTATAGTGTATAATAACGCAATGGGGGAATATTTTTGGGTCCTGATAATGCCAAATGTCTGATGTTACCAGTAAAAAGTGGGCGACATTACTTTAAATATATCTAGTCAGTGAAAAAGCATATTCATCTAAAATAATTTTGTGTTTTCAGCTTCAGAATCGTGAATATGGTTATTCTGGTGTCTCTATTGTCCTTGGGTTATACGCACCAAGTCCAAGCCTATTAATTTAAACCCACAATGTAATATCAAATGTAGCATGTATGTCTTGGAGTATCGCAATAAAATCGTATCATGAGTTCAGTATCGTGATACCGTATGTATCGAATTGTGACATGAGGGTACCGTTACACCCCTCGTAAATAACAAAACCACACATTCGATTTTTAAATAACAGGGTTATAATACAGGGAAACATTACAGATATTGAACAGAACAAGTATATTTAGTTTGACCTATTTTGTACCCTTTTCATGGAAAGTCAAATGGTACGATACTGGAAGTGACGCTTGTTTCTAATATGTATGCTGTAGTGATACTGCTGCTACATCATTTATTTATTTGAATTCACTAAGCTAAGGTCTGTGATGCTGTTGTTTGTGATTTATCAAACGTAATAGCTTGTCATTTCTGCCATCTCTAACCTTTTCGAGAGAGTGATCGCTGCATCACGCTACAGATTCAGAATATATATAGTCTACTTCTGAGAGAAAATGCTCTGTCATTTCTTTGCTTTTTGGATCAGATTTCTGGATCGTGGCCTAACCTGGAGAACTCTTCATGGCGAAGTCCTCATCTTGCAACTCAATCAGCACTTTATTTTTTTCCAGTAGAAAGAAATGAGAGAGAAACTGATGAGTGTGCAGGAAGTAAAATACATAAAATGGATCAATTTATATATTTTTTGAAGTTGAGCACCGCAGAGTTATGCCTAGAGCATAAAACGGATGATGAGAGAAACACAAAGGGGTGAATTCGCTAATCAACTGTGTTTCAATGCAAAAAAAAAAAACCTACTTCTCATTCACTAACCACCCATAATCCAGTTTAATTGTCATTCTTCCTAGGGCAAACATGCTTCTTTGTAAACCAGAAATTGCTACAGTGAATATTAAATTTAGCATAAAATCTGATTTGCATAGTTGCTTTAGTGAATTGGATACTAAACAATGCAAATACATTAGCATGTGCAAATAAACACACTATCAGAAAACGCAATTCGTTCTTAGTGAATTCCCCCCAAAGTATTTTCACCAAAAATGATATATTTTGTGGGGATCAAGCATCTTAAGAGCTTATAAACCTTCTCCTATTAATGTATTTGTAAAAGGAAAGATGCAAACCATAGTTACTGCAACTGAAAATCCACAAATCAACAAACATCTTCAAACCAGAATACAATGTCCCACTGCAATTCTCTGTGGACTCAAACAATATGTTTTGAAACATTACGTCACTTTCATGTGTTTCAGCAATGGGACCGAACCCATGAACCTTACAAAATACAGATCAGTCTTTCTGGCGGGCTGTTACTTTAAATAGTAAATGCACCTGCTGTCTTATGATAATAAATGGTGTGTCGCTGACATCATCTTTTCTGCTAAGACACATTAAGCAATCTGGAATGGCATCTGTTTCTGTCCCAGATAATTAAAAACTATCCTCACTAGCTGCTGAAATCCCAGTCTGATGCTTAAACTTCAGGATTAAAAGGAAGAAAAAGCAAGACATGCAAAGTGAGTATTGTAAGCAAGTAAGTTATTCTGGTGAACGCGACAATTTGGAAGCAGTATATATCTTGCAGTGTATAACAATGGAAATCCCAATAGTCCCATGTGTGCACATAATAACTTTCTCTGACCTTCTGAGTTCTGCCGAGAAGCTCCATCTTTCATTCTGAAAGCGTGTTTTGCAGTGAAGCTCAAGCTCTTGGTCACTTTGCTTTGACTCTCTTTGTCCTCTGTCTTGAGGGTCTTGGTATCCTTTCCCCCAGCGGTCTTAGAGGGACTGCCTTTCTCTTTTAAGCTGGGTTTACGGCTGCACAGCGGACACAATGAAGCACAGAAGACAGACAAAAAAGCAAAGGAAACAGACATTTCATCCTGAGCCCACACTTATAGGTGTCTTTTTGGTGTGGGACAGAAATAATTCCTGAAACCATCCAGTGCTAGAGAGAGAATACACAGTAGCTTGTATCAATGAACGTGCACTGCAAAAAAGTAATTTTCTTTATTCTCTATTTTTGTATTTCCCATACATTTTCTAAAATGTCTAACTCCCATTGACATTTTTGTTTTAAGAACAAAACTTCTACAAATATTTTCTTAAACCCGTCCATGTCTTTTATATGTCTATGTGATGTTTTTAATATGACAAACCATGTGCAAATTCACCAGTCAACACCATTGTTGATTGTGTTCTCCTAAAAACTGTAACTAAGACTCATGTAACTAAGACTCTCTGACGTTCATGTGTTCATGACGGGTTTCTAAAGATGCTGATTTTTAGTAGGCAGCTGTCTGATTCTGAGATGGCGAACAGAAACTTTGTTTGTGATACATTAGCAGCACATTATTAGCTGTTTGATAACTTAGTCAAGCCAAAGGCTTATCATATCAATTACCATTATGTGTCTGATCTTGTAGATAGCAATATATTAAAGCATTATAATTGCAATCAGTTATAATAATTTGCTCTTTCTCTTCCGAATCAGTTTCTGGTACAAACATATATGGCTGAATTAAACCATTATTTACACTTGCCATTGTGTGGCATTGACTAGTCCGAGCTGGTGTGATTGGGTGGATCCGAATGAAGCAATGATGTGGTCAGATTCAAGCCATTTTAAGGCATATTATTCACAGGGAAACAAACTTTAAAATTTTGATTATCAAAGATGAGTTTTAAGAGTTTTAATGTTTTAATACAATTATTGACTGCAGGCAGGGAGACTTTAAAGATTTATGCATAAAACATAATTCTAAACATTATACTATTACAGTATATACAAAAATATATATTTGCTTTTGCATGACGCTACATTTTACAAAATATTAGGATAAATCTACATGGCCAGCACAAAAAATGCACCTTAAAGAAAATGATTTTTTGCAGTGCAATATAATATTCCTTTCGTGGTGGATTTAATCTAATATAAATGATGAAGCAGCTAAAAACAACATGCTTTTTGTACTTTACTTTTATAAATAAATAGCTGATTACTGTTTATTGATATATCATTTGCTTGCAATTATATATAGTGCCTATAGATTATAGTGCCATTTGAAATTTTCAAATAATTTTTATCAAGTTTGAATATTTAAGTTCAGTAATTTCACTTAAATGTCAATTAATAGGTAATCTTCATTGCCATTTAAGTGAAATTACTGAACTTAAATATACAAGCTTCATAAAAATGATCATTCTAGATCAATTCAATTCAATTCTTAATAGAACAACACAGTTGCATATTAACTGACATGCAAGCTCGTTATAGAAATGCTCAGCTTAAGCAACCAAAAACAATACTGAAATGTTTTAATTAATCAGATAAGTGCTTAAAAATGACAGTTACTGTATGTTGAATAATAAAATGACCGAAACATGAAAATATTAGATACTTAATTTACCTATTCAATCAATTATGAAGTAATTTCACAACATTGTACATTAAAACACATGTTCCTTGGCAAACACAGAGTTTGTCATTTCTGCATTCTTCAATTTTAATAAAGATCAGACTTACATGGGCAAAGATATGGATAATGGTGCTTCTCAGTCATGCAATGCAATCCACTGCAAACACTTCTGGATGCAGCAGACCCACATGATGCCACAGCAGATACTTTGAACAACAAAGCAATGAAACACATGCATGTTTTCGGGCATGCTGAAAAATACACAACAGTTCTAGTATGCAACTTTAAAAAAGCAGCCAAATCAATCAATAAAAAAATGAGAGACCCCATAAAATACTCAAGGTAGCTTGCAGAGGAGGGTGGTCTCGTGGGATGGAGGTAAAAGGGGATGGGAAGTGCTTCCAGGTGCTAAGTGGGAAAGTTGATCTGCAAGCAAAAATCTCTCACAAAGCTAAACAAATGTCTGCTTCACTAGTTTAAACAAGACAACATTTTTAGATGCTGGAGAGCAGAACATTTCTCATCCCACCTGAGCTGACGGGAGATTAAAATACCTCAACACCGATACAAATGTGCACTATGATGTACGATACGTCTTAAAAACTTTGAGCTGATGATAGTACACACTAAAGGAATACATTTAGAAATCAGGGTGGGAGGGGTGGGGGCAAATCCAAATGCTGGAGAGAGATCTGGGCGTGCAGATGTTAGTATCTTTGTGCAACGGTACCTATTGCTTCTTGGGCAGCACCCACACAGGGTGTCTTTGTGAGAAATCTCACTACTGCAAATGTGGTTGGAGTGATTCATGAGAGAGAAAAGATTATACAAGCAATGGTCAAAATTGGTTTAGGCCATGTTCAAGTGTAGGACCTTAAATGAGAGGTATTCCCCCCTAAACCCACCAAAACAGCCTACAAAGTTTGAGCTTGGTGTTCTTACACTGAATGAAATGAAGGAATATGTTTGATTGATGAATCCCACATTGCACTTGATATTACAGGATTACAAGAGCAGGTCTTTTACAGGGTAGATACAGTGAAAAAACTCCTCAAGTGTGTTTTCTTTAATGAGACGTTTCACTACAGTATCTTTGAACAGTGCGGATTATGCTGTGTCAGTATGATATTGACTAATTCATCTCCCTGTAAATACCACTTGACAATGCTGTAGTATAAAGTGCAACCAGGTTGTCTTTGAATAACAAAGTCTTTGAATAACTTTGTGATTTCAAATGACTTAAAACACAGCAATATGAGCTGTTTTTTCATTTGAAGGACGAAGATGGTGCACTGAAACTACGATTCTCAAGAATAGGTGAATAGGAGTGTTTGAGGTGATTTGGGAATAGTCAAGTATCTATTGGAAAATATTTGACAACAAACCTTGGAGTGACGTCTGGCTGCGAGTCCTTCCTTTAAAAAGAGAGAAGAACATAATGTTGAAAGCAATTAAAGGGATCGTTCACCCAAAAATGAAAATGAAGTTCATCTTCGGAACACAAATGAAGATATTTTTTATTAAATTTGAGAGATGGATTGAAACTTGATGGCCCAGAAAGTCATTGAAGAACATGTTTAAATATTCGCTCAACTATAAGCTATATAAGTCGAATAAAGTCGTTATTTTTGTTTGTTTTTCCCGCACAAAAAGTATTCTCGTCACTTGATAAACTTATAGTTGAGCCACTGTAGTCACATGGAATATTTAAACATTTTCTTCAATGACTTTCTGGGCCATCAAGTTTCAATCCCTTAGGGAGCCTATGTAGGAGTGATCCAGCTCGCAAATTTAATCAAAAATATCTTCATTTGTGTTCCGAAGACGAACGAAGGTCTAACGGGGTTGGTACAGCATGGGGGTGAGTAATTAATGACTTAATTTTCATTTTAAGGTGAACTATCCCTTTAAGACATGAGATTAATGCAGGAAATACTATGATCAAATATTTGAAACAAGAATAACAATCATAAATAGTCTGAGAAAATTCCATTTGTTTTACAAGTTATCACAAATATATCATCTTGAGCTTCAACAGAAGCAAAAACAACTGACCATCCATACATGATCAATCACAATTTACTTGATTAGTGACCTAGAATAGTGCTGAATCTGATATTTGTTTTGCACTGTATGTCAATAACGTTTCTACATTGCAAAAGTAAAAAAAAAAAATTATTTATTTCCAGGTTTTAAAAAAAAAAAAAAAAAATGTGGTCAGACATTTGACTCTGTATGTTCCAGACATGATAATTCACTATGAATTCACATAGATATTTAAATATAGTAAAATGACCAGACCTGAAACCAGATTTTCCTTTCAAACTTCTTAAAATGTCCAGCTGATTCACAGGAGGGATGAGTCTTTAAGCAGAGGTAGAACAGAGAATAGACTTTTTAAATGCATAAATAAACTGCAAAAGAAGTTTCTTATTATTAAAACAATATCCAAAAAAGCACAATTAAGAATTAATATATAGTAAACTGAAAAACAGCAAACAGTACTACTAACAAACCAATAAAAGGTCTACAGAAAGGCAAGATGACTGACTACCTGTACATTGGGACTGACACAGTCTGCTCATAAAAGTCCCATGTGGACACTAGGTCTGTCCGTGCAAGGTTTGTGGCATAAAATCTCCAAGAAGCCTGATGGGGGGCAAGGGAATTATTAAAATACACTTCTAAGGTTGCAAATGACTTTCATAGTTACAGTATACATACATCACTGTACACAGTAACCACCAACATTTCTCAACCAGATGATCCTCAATTTATCAGCTTTAACAGCAAAGTTAACATAAACTAAATATGATATTAGTAGTCACACTGACATCAGGCAAGCCTATGTGTTGATTTCCTCTAAATGTGTCTGGTGAGAATTGCAGTAGGGTCATGAGTCTGACCTGGATAAGACATGCGGCAGGATTACGGCGCTTTTCAAAGTGTTTCTGCCTGTGCTGCTCTTGAACCTTCAGAGCAAAACCTGAGCCCAGGATACCCTGCAACAGACAAAATCTGTGAGCAATACATCAAACCAGGCACTGGAGAGGTTCAACATGTCATTTCAGTTTTAACTCACAGCAGGAAGAGCGAAAAAAGCAACACCGATCAGACTGAAGGTGGCAGCAATCAAACGCCCATTCCATGTAATAGGAAACTTGTCCCCGTAGCCGATAGTTGTAAGAGTTATCTAAAGAATAGAAATTATTTTTTTTTTAATAAAAAGCAGCATTTTTACTAAAGAGTATTTGAGTATATACTAAGAACACAACCTAGTAAGGCTAGGATGGTCATGCAGAGTTATGGGTTCAATCCCAGGTTGGGATCCTGTTGTGTCCTTGAGACCAGTTTATAGAGGAATATCTACAATGTCTACAATTACTCACTCTGGAGTTAAATGATCAACCAAAGGAGCCGAAGAGGAGTTATTGTATGGCATTAATCCATTTGTGAAATAGATCTTTGAACAGCATCTTGTTTCAGTGCGTCTTTTCCTGTCTTTTTATCTGATTAGATTGAGTCAGCAGGCCACTGTGGGCTTGGATGAAGCTGTTGCACATACCAGTCCCCACCAGAGGGCGTCTGCGTAGGTCTCGAACATCTCTGCATTGTCATCCTTCTCCACTGAGTACACCAAGAAAGATGCCAGGATGAGACAAAGGAATCCAATATACCACGCCGTAATGAGTTCCTACATTTAGGGATTAAAAATGTTATGAAAATTAAGAACATGCGATACACTCCTGAACAAAAATAAAACTGGATGCAATGACATTATATATTGTATGCCTTCTAGGTTTTTTTATATTCTGATAGAAGTCACGTTGCTCAGTAATGATGCATTTATTAATATGTAAAGTATTCCTCTGATGTTAAAGCTGAATTTTCAGCATAATTACTCCAGTCTTCTCCTGTCATATGATTCTTCAAAAATCAAGAAACTCAAGAATGCTCAAGAAACATTTCTTATTATTAATGTCGAACATCAATGTTAAAAACAGTTGTTCTGCTTAATATTTTTGTGGAAATCAAGCTAATTCTTAAAAATAAAAAATAAAAAACGTTTATTAAAAAATATTTATTTTTTGCAACTTAAATGGCTTTACTGTCACTTTTCATCAATTTAAAGTATTCATTTCTAGGGGAAAAAATCTTACTGAACCCAAACTTTTGAGCAGTAGTATATGTGTCTCTAATATGACAATAATGATTAAACATAGCAAATATGAATACATAATCTTTCACTTATTATCAGTTTTCAGGGGCATATATTATTATTATTTTTTTGCAAACTAAAATGCTCACTACAATGATAATGTCCACTTTGACCCAATACAATCTGTCACAGACTATCAATAGCAAGTAGCCATGGTGTAAACTAAAAGACGATTTAGTAGCACTTTATTTTATAATCCTGTTCGCCATGCACATACAAATTATAGTTTTTACAATAACTGTGTAAGAACTAAGTACTAACACCAAACCTACCCCTAAACCTAACCTTAACCCATGTAGTTACCTTACATTACCTAGTACTTTCTCAGGAAAGTACACTGTAAGTACACATAAAATAAAGTGCAACTGACTAATTTAAACATGTCCTGTCCCAAAATCAAAAGCCAATCTCTCAATACAGGAAATACATTTATTTTTAAACCATTTCAAAGGGTGCTTAAGGCCTCTGAATAGTTTTAATAGCTGCAGACTAAATGGAGTGATAGTTTTTCCAGTAATAGAAACTAATGAATAATAATAAATTTGCTGCCCACTGACTAAAATGGCAGACTGGTGGAAATATGCTCACTCAGTAACTTACTTAACGTGAACTTTTGCGATCTCTGTGTTCAAGGAGTACAATTTTATATGTAAACACATGTGAAACATTTGTCTATGCATATGCATATTTATACTCAAAATGTGTTACACAGAAAAATGTATTTTGTTTTGTAAGAAAATAAGCATGTCACTGGTCACCTTGCTGTGCGCGTACACCACAGATCCCAGGAGCTTCCATGTGCCACCCCGGCGGTCCATACGCAGCATTCGAAGGATCTGCAGAAACCTCAGACTCCGAATGGCGGAGGTGGCAAAAACATTCCCCTGCGAGCCAGCGGCCAGCACAGACACTGAGGCAAAAAGCACCATGATATCTGCAGAACAACAGTGTCCATTAGTTAGCAGAAGAAACCCCCAAGATGACTGTCACTCTTAAAGACATTAGAAAAGAAATGTTTTTATTTTATTTGATTTGATTTTACTTTCCTTATCCGTCATATAATGCTCTCAAGCATTGTTGGGTTAGTGTTACTCTAAAAAATAATTAATTACTACTAGCTAGTAAAGTAATTATCTTCAATGGTGTAATTAGATTACTGTACTGTACTCTCTCTAAAAAGTTTTGAATTACTACTTATTATAAGTAAGTATCAAACTTACTAATAGTATCAAAGTATCAGTAATCAAATATCAAACTAGACCAGTTGAACAACACAAGGATAGACATGAAACTGCTCTTTTATTCCTTCAAATACAATATAAAATTGCATAAATTGTTCTTGAACTGATCACAGTATTTAAAGGGAGATGGTTACTTTAAATAAAAACAGTTTAACATTAGATGTTAAATTGTGATGTTTTATATAGAAATGTTCTATTGTCTACAGTATGCAATGCAATTACATCAGAAGTAACTAATTAAATTGCAGAGTTTAAGAGTAATCTCTTACTTTACTTTTCACGGTAAAGTTACTAATTGGGGTGGTGATGGCGCAGTGGATAAACACATGCCTTTGGTGTGAGAGACCTGTGTTCGAATCCACTGCGAGACAACCAATGTGCAATGTGTCCCTGAGCAAGACACTTAACCCCTAGTTGCTCCAGAGGCGTGCAACCTCTGACATATATAGCAATTGTAAATTGCTTTGGAGAAAAAGCGTCAGCTAAATGAATAAATGTAAATGTAATTAACACTGCCCAACACTGCTCTCAAGAATGATGACAGTGTAACTGGGTTTTTCTTTCAACAGAGATGCTATGAAAATAGATATTCATTATATGGGCTTTCCAATCAAACTGATTATTAAAAGCAAAAGTCACCCAAAAACTCACTTCAAACCAAATACTCACTCTCATAACTTTCTTTTTTAATAGAAAAAAGAGAAATGTTGAAGAATGTTATCTATTTGTGTTTGACATGCAGAGTGATTAAATGTTGAAAGAATTTGTAGGTGACTTATTCTAGTATTGTGACTAGGATCAGTCTCAAATTTGCACTAATCCATGCACTAATGGAGTTCTCATTATTCAGCTGTAGTATCACTGGCATCCAGCGTATCAAGTGTCGTGATTCAGAGAGTGCCAACCCCTTTGCTCATTTACTGCCCCAGAAGAAGTTGGCAAAGCAGATTTTATTGTCTTTAGAGCAGAAATAACAGCGAGAGATTGAGACATCAAGAGAGAGAAAGAGAGAGAGAGAGAGAGAGAGAGAGAGAGAGAGAGAGAGAGAGAGAGAGAGAGGGGAAAACATGCATTAGAGAATAAAATCAGAACAGAAAAAAACTGAAGATGATTTTCTAACCGATGATACAGAAGGGTTTGCGTGCAAATCTCAGCCTTCCTCTCCATCCTCTGTAGCGACAGCAACACCCGGCTGCCCAGATACGCACAATATATTCCACGCCAAACACCACGATTGTCACGATTTCCTAGACAGACAGCAAAAACAAACTTTATCCACTAGTTGACATATGTATTGTTGCCATATGTGGGTTAGCAGACTTGCAAACCATTAGGTCATGACTACAACATAATATAATATAGCATAAGCATCCTCACTAACAAATGAGATACATGCCACAAAATGTAAACAAGTAGCAATAATACTTATTAATATAAAGAACCCAAGTAGTACAATATTTATGCATCAAAAATACAAGCTTCTTTATGTTAAAAGAGCACTATGTGCATACTTGATGGCTGATGTTACACTGACACAAACAGATCTATAAAGTATCATGTTTACAGCAATCCACATCAGCACTGGATATCGTCCTACTTGTCACATTCTGCCAAAATGTGGAACAAGATCTACTGACATCTACAGTATCTACAACATGCACACACAAGTCTGAAGTGTTTGATATAGAGCATCACTAGCATGAATCAGCTTCCTCCTGTAAATCACGTTGAAAGAATAACAGATACAAACCAGAATGTACAATGCGCTCTCTGAGCTTTTCTTGTATTCTTTGATCGTGGCGAACACTGACAGAACCAGGCAGGAAAACACCAGCAGAAACCTGCAAGACAGACAGGACGGTCGTAAATCAAACCAATGATTTTATGGAATGCTGGGAATTACTTTCACATGAGATATCAAAGTTTATGAATAAGCTCCAAACTGACAGGTTTCATTTTTAACAGATATTCATTGACCATTTGTTTTGGACAAAGCAGTAGATACATACTCATGAAGGACACTTAATTGGAATTGGGCCATCTTGGGCCTATAATTGGTTGTGTGATCTACAGGGAAAAATAGTAGGGAAGTTAAGTGACTTTTGACTTCTAGTCATGATGCAAAGGTCCCCTTGGGTATGGAATACAGGCTTGAGAGAGGCAAGAGTCCTTGGAGAGTTCCTGAAACCCTGCAATTTAAACTCAGCGATAAATCCCAGAAGAGAGCGAGAGAAAGGAAGTGAAGTGAAACGAGACTAAAATAGCTGAAAGTCTCATTAGCATAAAACCTCACTGGGAATCTCACCTATTGTACAGTGAGAGAAAAACTTTGCCAAAAAAATGTTGCGGTGCATGAAATAGACAATACACTGTACTGACATCCATGTTATAGTGATGATAGTTGTAGTGATGTAAACAGTGAGTTGTGATATGTGGAACTGTGAAAAACAAGCGATAACCTTCCGGTCTCTCTTATCTTATGCAACATGGAAGTGACTTAAACGGCAATTCATCGACTGGCCACTAGAGACAGGCTCCAAAAGAGAGTCAATCCCATATAGCCCCCTTGTTAAAATGCCCAACTTTATAGCAGAAAAAAAAAACATCTTTACAGCCTGGTACAAAAAGTGGTTTTGGTCTATATAGTTAATTTTGCCCTTCATGACAACTGTGAGGGGGTGAATTTTTTTTTATAACTTATCCGTTTAAATTATTTGCATAATTAAGGGCGTTGCCACTTGAGTGACAGGTGGATTGCCATTACTGTCACTACTAGCCGTATGTCTGCTGTCTGTTAGCCGTGTCATCTTAGCTATCCCGCCTTTTTGCCCATTTTCGTTTATCCGGGAGTGACGTGCGGTAACGCGCTGCCAAGATGGCAACACCGGCTACGCCCAATTTGGGCTTCAAAAATGCTCTTCAGAAACCTACAGATGATGTCACTGACACTACGTCCACAGTTATGGCGATAAACTTAAATATCAGTGTGAGGGACCAAGCAGTTAAGCATGAGGAATCACATGGGAAGTCCAAAAGTAAGGATTTTTAGTTCCCAAAAAAAAATCATTAGAACAAAATAAAATAAATTTTTGGGCCAATAAAAGAGACTGTACAATAATAATAAGTACTATACTATACAGTACTATAATAAACAGACAGTAACTAAAGCTCTGAACATGAGAAACTCAAAAATACAACTGACCTCCAACAAATTAAACAAAAGGAACGTATATTTTGGCTGATCAAACCAATTTTGACACACAAGGGAAGACTAACAACAACACTAGTACATATGACAAAATCAACCCAAAAACATATTACAAAAAAGAAATGTACTTTTACTTAATCTTAACTCAACAAAAATACTCTATATACTCTATAATACTAATATAAACCCCAAAATATCTAAGAAGAAAATAAAGCTACCTACATTGCAACACATGAGTATGAGAAACATATAAACGAAAGAAAAACGGCATAAACTCAGGAAAAATATAAGTGCATAAGGTTACCGCTCTTGAACTGGTTGTGAGGCCATGGCGGTGGTCATCACAATCATAAAATGTCAAGCATCACAGAATCAATAAAAGCACTTGAATGACTGGTGCAATCCCTTCAATGAATGGGGAAAAGCAAATCCAGATGCACCTGAACTGAAGAAGTCAGTGGTGAGGGTGACAACGGGTCTAAAGGACTGCAATGCACAGCAGAAGCTTCCTGAATCATGAGCTCTCATCATGCAATGTCTACAGATTTATTATGAGATCATTTTGAAACAGTCATTTTTACAATACTGCAGATGTGGCAACTGCAAATCCCTGAAACTGGCTACGTATATATTTTGAGACAAAATATAACTCAAAGAGTGGTACTTGCAATAAATACAGATACTATCCTTCTTGGTCGGTAAGATTTCTTTTAAATTTTCCTTATAAAGAAACTAATATATTTTTTCAGCAAGAATGCATTAAGAATTTATCAAAAATGATTTCCACAAAACTATTAAGCAGTAACTGTTTTCAACACTGATAATAATAAGAAATGTTTCTTCAGCAGCAAATCAGCATAATAGAACGATTTGAGAAGACGCTGAATACTGGAAAAAATGATGCTAAAAACTCATTTGCCATGACAGGAATAAATTACATTTTAAATTATGTTGAGATTTAAAACTGATATTTGAAACTGTAATAATATTTCACAATATTACAAATTATACATTACATTATTGTATAATAATATAACAAATTATTAGACATATTACAATTATACAAATAAATGCAGATGAGCATAAGAGACTTCTATCAAAAAATCATACACAGACCCCAAATACTGTACATGAAAGGTCATGTTGTGTATTATTCTTGTGTTGTTTGCATTCATTGATTTATGTGACATTTGTTTCAAATCAAATCTTTTAACAAAGCTTCTTTTTCATCTCAGTGGAGAATTTCACTTTACGAGACAGCCAGGCATCGTTTAGTCATTGGCCCTGAGTTTGGATACATTTGCCTTTTTGGACTAAAGCCATGTGGGCATAATAAATTAGGCAGGGTTCCAGACCTCTTCATTAGCAAACAGGAAAAGAAAGAAAGTGTATCAGCATATGCTATATCAGCAATTATTTCAAATAAAGGAACTTTTGTAGAGTGCTGCTGACCACACTGTTCCTCTATAAGATAAATATTGTGTGAGTTGCTGTTGAATGATATTAGAGGTGTCAGATATACAAGACATCCTCTTCACTAGGCTGCTTCTTGACCCTGGTATTAAAATTAAATGCCATAATAGGAATTAATCTGCTAATTTGGAACAATCAACCAGAAGGAGATCAGTAAAACAGACTGGTCCTAAAGGGAATGAGGCCAAAGGTGAATATATGAAGGCTGCATTAATAAAGGTGGGAAACAGAGGATTATAGGACGTCAATGGTCAAATGAGTCTTCAAAGGAAATCTAATCTTTAAGCCAGGACAAAAAGTGCTGAGTCGTATACAGAAACCGTGATTTCAGGAACATAAGAAACCTTCCTCCTGCCTTCATGCTCTCAGACAGACTTTATAAGGGGCTCCAGAGGATAAAGGAAGCATTTTAATATGAATTTGCCCAGAAATCACATTGACAAACCATGGGTTTTTAGGAGCAGCAGAATGAAAGTTCCTATTTGTCCTTCACTGATGCTGATGGCTTACTGACATATGCGAATTAGCGATCTTTGCAATTGCAAATCTGAAAGATCTAAATGTACTCCCTTCAGGTTTTGTAAATGTTGCAAGAACATTTTGTTTTAAAAGTGTGCACTAGGAAAAACTAACTCCAGTTTTAATAACTCCACCCGCATCAAACACAAGATTTATAATACCGAAATTACCTCATCAGCAACAATACAGCATTATGACACCTTTGAGCATGATATGCAAGGAACCTACTGTATAAAGATCAGTTACATAAACAGTAAAACAAATCCTTTTGACTTTGCGAGACAGGTCATTGCTCTTGATGCTGGCAACAGCCACAGACTAATCTGGAAATTGTAAGGCGGAGTAGACTATACGGTCGAACAGAAAGACAGCAAGGACACATGGTTTGAGTCAGCATGAATAAGGGAATAGAGTCATTGATTTAACTTATTCACCACACAAATTCAGACCGAACCATTGCAGACTCCATGACTGTTATTATTATGTGACATTAAAGGGTGAATAGAGCAGAATTTATAGGTATTGACACAAATTGCCTCATTTGAATTTGATTCGATTCACAATTTTCGTTTAATTTGGTTTTGATATCAATTAATTGGGGGGTATGTATACAGTATATGGCAACTAATGCTGTCAACTATACAGGGAACCCCAGTTTGTACATGACGATAATTTATTATACACAAGGAAGTTTAATAATAATTATGTTATAATAATAACTTTTTAATTGCATAATAATGTTTACACTCATTTTTTTAAATGGTGGTTGTTATATATTTTTTTAAAACATTAAAGTTGAAATTGAAGAACAGGTTAATATGCAATGTATTACATATATTATCAAAATTCTGCTCTCTATAGATAATTTTTCTTGCTGACTAATGAGTTTATGGACATTGAATGGCTTTTCTGAGGATGTAACATTACCGTGAAATAGGCCTATTGTTCATAAATGGTTTCATTGATGTCTTTCCGAAGTTGAAACACTGATTGAGTGACCTGTTAAGGATTTCTTTCGACATGCCATCGGATGTTCATTCATGTTTATTTCTTGTTAGAATTAGTGGTAAAGCGGAATAGATTATTATAATTCAGATGTGCTTACTGCTGCTTCGTTTGAACTGATGCACTATAAAGCATTCCATGTTACATTAAAGAGCACCAAATAGGTATATGTTGTTTGATTTTCGTAATATAAATGACAGGATTTGGAAGGTGAGACTTTGTTTCATATCAAAAGTAACAAATCACAAAGCTAACTGCGATTTATTCTATGCTCACCAAGGCTGACCAAGTTAAAACTGTTTTCCATTTTAATATATTTAACAATTATTTTACAATGTAATCTATTCCAGTGATGGTAAATCACTGGAATGAATTTACTCCAGGCTCCAGTTGCAGCTAAACTAATTTAAAAATGTCTGAATTGTTTGATGAATAGAAAGTTCGATTTTTTTATTGGAGAATTTTCAATTTACATTATTTTTGTTAATGCTTCTTTTTCATCAAATTAATGTACCCTACTCCTTGCTGAATAAAATCAACAATTTATTTAAAAATAATATTATATTTTATTCTTAACCTTCTGATTGAATTAGTTGCCCATAACTGACTATTAACATCTAAATGAAGTAGCATATACTGTACAATAAGCATACTAATTATTGTAACAAATACTCTGACTCGCATATCAAAGACACCAGCATTCACCACTTCTAAGTATCTCCTTGTACCCTTTTCCTTAAGCCTGAGAAATAAAGGCTTACCTAAGTCTGTACAGCATCAGCGTGCAAGTGCTATCTCTGCATTTAATGCTTGTGAATGAGAAAAAAAAAAAACACTTAAAGAGGCCAAAGTCAGCACACTGCACTCCACTCAGTATGTGTATGTGTGTGTGCACTAGACAGAGTAAAATAAGGGTAGTGACTGTAATAAATAATGATCTTCAGAACTCACATTCATGTCTCAAGCTGAATTGGGAGTCTTCTATGAGGGTTGCATGACCGGCAGAGCAGACAAAGACATTTACAGCCACTCAGCTCATGCTCAAGCATCCATGATAGAGTGTATGGTTATGATGCTGCATTATGACAGATTGGTTTATTATCTTCATAAGATATGAATGGTTCTTTGTTGAAAACATTTGAGGTAATGGAGCACTCTGGAAGCTCTGTGTGTTTCTAAAAGGGAAGAGATGCTGCGCCTTGCCTTGAGAATGTGAGGATCAATCACAACTCTCTAGAGATTTGTAAGGATTTCTATTGGGAGTGTCATTACTTAAGCAATGGTATACAAAATTAATGACTTTCTCCTACTAAATTGCAATATTACACAAAATAAACAAAGTATTTTACAACAAACAGTTACCATCAGGACTATTATGATTACTAATAACAGCAGCAACCCCAGTAGGACATAAAAAAGAAATTTGAAACACTGAAACCTCTGTTCAAATCTTTAAAACTCATATTTAATGGTATAAACTCTTCTGCCCAACAGATATTTATAAAGATAAATATAAAGATAAGATATTTATAAAGATAATACGATATCCAACAGGGTTCAAAGAATGAAATAAAGGAGGAAATTCAGTTTATCCAGTAGGATCTTATTTGATTCTCTTTTAATTCCCATTAAAATCATTTAGGACTGGTTCCAAATTACTAAAAAAAAGTCAATCAGGATTTTTGATTAGCTCAGGAGGAAAATGAACACAGCCCAGAACAAAATAAAATAATGCTTCATGCGGATTCACAGTAGTTTACAACTTGCATTATTTGGCTAGAGAACAAAAACAACAAAACAAAACAAACAAACAAACAAGAGAGAGGTCTAAAAAAGTAACGCTAGCCCTATGCGAACTTATGCTGTTAGTCATGGCCAGGGGCACTTAATTTATTGCACACATTAACTGCATTTACCCTACTAAGTTACATTATTGTACAATAGCCTAATATTTGCAGTAGCTAGGCCTACGTGAACTATAGCCTTTGTCATTGGAGGCTACTTGGCTTTCGTGTTGTGTATTCTCATTTGGATTTACCTGCTTGTCGTCCAAGAAAGCCTTTTTTGGACTGCGTTTCAATTGATTTTAGGTAGCTAAATATCCACTTCTTCCATGTCTCTTTTTGTTATCTGTGTCCTGTAGGCCTAAGTTACTAGGCTACTCGATTCAGTGTGCGAGTGAGCTGTTCGAATGATTCACTGAATTGCGAACCGATTCAGACCTACCTGGTGACCGATTCATTATACAAAAAAAGAGTGACGACAAAAAATGGTTTTAATGTAACGTTAAACAGCTGAAATTTTATTTTCTTTTTGCGTGTTTGCGTCTGTTAATGATTTATTTCGGCACAGACTTCTTTTGAGCATTTGTTCACGTTTGAAACGCCAAGGCAAGGCTAAAAGTAGGCCTACTTAAACTTTTAAAGCAAGTCCCGATAGAGCATTCCTCTATTTTCGGTTGTCTATCTAGGTACGTAAACGCAACAACGAATCAACCAGGGGCTCGTTCTTCTTACGTTGCTTAAAACATCCGAGATCAAATGAGACATCCAAGATAATATCATCGTGCTCATCATGATCCGGCTAATTTGGTTCTTCGAACACTCCTGCCGGTTATGATTAGTATAGCTGGATTGAGTTATGTGAGATAATTGCGCGTTCATGCGCTGGGTTAAAAGGGGATATGTATCGATAGTAGAAACATTGATCAGCAACGCTGCTATTGGCTGTTCGCCGTGGCCAAAGAACGCGCTCAGCTTTTTTCTCCACAGAAGAGCAAGAGTTATTGCTTAAAGGATAAGTTGAATTTGAAAACTTAATTAAAACGCAGGAAACACATTAAAGTGTGCAAAAGCCAGGAGAGAGAGACGGCAAAAAGTAGCAGACAAATTAAGTTTGTAGTTAGATGTTTTTATCACTTATTACAGTATATATATATTTATATTTTATTTATATTTTAATAATTTCTAAGTAATTAATAACTTTTCTCATTGTAATGTCAGTCACACCCACTGCTAGAACATAGGAACAAGTAAAAGTGAAGTACTAGAATATTCTACATAATAGTAATTTGTACTAACTAATCCATTTTAAAAAGGCAATGTTAATAAACGTTTGCCTGTTTATAAAAGAAAGAAAAAGGCTGAGGAAAAAAAAGAAAAACAAAGGTGGTGGTCCTGCACCCCCACATTACCCTGGCAGAAGAGCTGGCCCTTGGGTGAAATGTGAACCTTGTGGAGGCCATCCTTGTGTTCAGCTCTTCCTCACACACACAGCACCTGCTGGTAAATGAACTTTAAATGATCCTAGTACACTATAAAATAATTTATTGCTGCATTAAATTAAGTAGGCCTATAATCCAATGGCTGTCCAGTCATATCAGCTGTTTAACCTTGATGAATTGCTTTGACTTGTGAAAGTCTACATGTGTGACTCTGAAACTACATAATTTAATTAATTAACTACATAACTTAATGTAAAAAAATATGTTGCCATGAGTTATTGATCACATTTCCCCCCAGTGTACTTCATTGTATCACTTCAATACACTAACACTATGTTCTCAAGCAAGTGGCTGAAGTATGTGAAGTAAGTGTGTTACATCAAAAGGGAAGAAAGTACAACACTTTGTAATGCCCATTTTTCCCCAATGCACAGGACAGTGAAGGAACCCTCTCAGGTATCTTTAAGTGCATAAATAGCTTTACTTAATTTACACTTGAATACCTATTATTTCTGAATGCAATATGAGTTGCAGGAGTCCACATCTACAGAAGAGTCTGTACAAAGCAGTGATGCAGAGGTGGGCAGTGTTGTACTTTTCCTTTTAATTTTTGATGCATAAGCCATGTGTTGACAGGTTCACCCCTACCCCTAGAAAACAGAGTATTTTGAAAATACTTAACAACTACTTGACAAGAAAAAAACTGGCATTAGAGATAGAGTTGCTTCAGAAACTTCAGAAATAAGTGCTAATATATTATTTCACACAGATTACAATATTATTTGCAGGCAAAAGATGACTTGATCACTGGCTTTTCTTTATAAGAATAATTAAAATAAAACACAAAGAACTATAAGCATATTTGTCTTGTCTTATTAAACACTAATGAAATGTTTTATATTTTTTCTGATGGTGCACTGTTGTGTAATATGGCCCATGCAATGTCACAGGCCCTGTCAGGTGCAACCCTCAGACTTTTCAGACACTTTAGTTGGCTAAAGTTCACTTCATTGTGTGCCCTTGTCCTGGCTATAGAGCGGCATTGTAACTGGTAAAACACCTGTCTCCAGGCAGGATCGTGCTGTAATCACCTGTATAATGGTAAAATTCAGTCCTGTTAGGATAAGCATAAGTGTATGTAATACAGTGAGCTTGATTTTTCCTTACCACGTTCAAATAATGTGAATAAATATCTGAAAATTCTTTTATCTTGCATATGCTGGACATATTTGTGATATGGAACATAGTCACACACCCTTTAGTCAGTCAACTGCTTTTATAAAATTTGATATAATCTTACTAATCTAGATAAGGATCGCGATAGTAACTTGCCTGCACTGTTATTAAAACCCATGTTAAAACCCGACTCCGCGTCGAACATTTATGCGTTTCCAGCAAATTAATGATGTAAACGCCATCCTCACGAGTCATGAGAAATATGATATCTATCAAAAAGTACACTATTGCGCTGCGCTAAAAGACTTCCCGTTTCACCTCCGCTTATAAAGCCGCGATCTAATCCTGTTAACCTGAAATAAGCCTGCTCGCGAGCAGGTTCAAGCTAGCGCACCTGTTGCTATGACAGCAAGTCCAGGATGAGCGTCGAAGAACCAAACGATCCAAGATCATGCCAAATCGCCAACAATCAAATCCAGCTAATTGAGTTAGCGACGTACGAAGAACGGGCCCCTGCTCTATGTCTTGGGATCGCTCATGCCTTTCAGCCAATCATTTACGCGAATACGTCACCTTATCAATATTCATAAACCAGACTAATGAGGTTTAAAATGTGTCCCCTCACTTTTCACATCACCCCAGCGACGGCCCGTTTGATCCGCTGGCACGGTTCCCCCCGGTCATGCATCACAAATCTGTTGCCGATGTTGTGTGGAGCAAACACGAGCGCACTGACGCGGCACAGGAGCTGACCGGTGCTGAAACCGAGTACAGTAGTAGAATAGCCTACATCATTAACTGTCTGTGAACACTTCCCAACGTCCCAGCTTATGAAATACGCACAGATGTGAAAAGCATTTGGTGGGCTGATTCTGAATTCATCTTTGATATTTGCTATACAGACAAAACTTTTACACATTTTCGCACTGTTTTGACTGACGCTCTGCGACAAAAGCTGCGAGCAGGCAGAGGCCGACAACATCTCAAACTTTCAGCATTCTGGGCGGTGCAGCACAGCAGCATCTGTCTGTCGGTGGGTGATTCCCACGCCACGCAGTAAAGACAAGCACGGAGCACATACTCACACATAAGCGTGGTAAATGAACGCCCAGCCGCGGGGTCTTTCCAGCGCATTGTAAAGGAAATTTTGCAGTCTGCGATAACGCGCGTTTCTTTTGTGAGCGATGCTCCCCCTGGACCTCGGTCTGCTCAAGATGCTGCCCCGTTTTGTGCTATCGGAACCGCCGATGAGAAGTGCCCCGTCTCGGCTCGTCTCCGCAGCCCCGGGCTCTAGTCCCACAAAACCGACTTTCTGTTTCTTCTCCCCTGACGGAGGGAGAAAAACTTCACCGTTGGCCGATTTTTTCACCATCCTTACAGTCTGACAGATCCAAACGAGTGTAGAAAGTAGTCGTGGGCAGACATTGCCGAACCGGGGTGTGTTCTGTAGTGCGGTGGTCTCCTACTAAAAGCCAATTGAAACACTGCAATGGGTAGTCCTTTATCTTTACGCCTTCCGGCTCTTGCACGAGCCTGTCTGTATTTAATGTTTCAGCAGTCAGATTTGGGATTTAGTGGCTGATGTAACAAATTGTTTCAAGTAGCAAATCATTAGTAAGACAAATTATTCAAGGAAGTAAATGGAACTTTGCAGTCTCCAAACAGTAGAATGGAAACGGGATATCACCTGAAGCAAAACTATAAAGCTTTATAAAACAAGATAATCTCTTATAAAAAGGGTTATGTCCACTGCACGCACATATGTGTTTGCCAGAAGAGAAACGATAATGGATTAAAAAAAATGGTCAAAAACTTTCATTAAAACCCTAACTTTTGATTGGTCTCCTTACCAATCAAAATTTGGGGTTTAATCTCTTCACAGCCACTTATACACACTCTAAAAATGCTGGGTTGTTTTAACCAATCTTTGGGTCAAATATGGACAAACTCAGCCATTGGGTTAAATGTTTAAATTACATTTTAACCCAACATTTGGGTTTGTCCATATTTGACATTTGACATTCTGTGCTGTTACATGTAGTGATCTAACAATGACAAGTCAGAAGTCCTTTATAAACAGATACTCTTTTATTTTGTTTGATATTAGCAATGCATTAAATACAGTATAAAGACAAACCTAGCAGAACTTCATTAAGAGGTCTAATTGTTTACCAAAGTCAGACTGAAGGCTTCTATAAAACCATGTTATGTTATGGCTGCATTCGCAAATGAGGGCGACACATTGAGCTTTGGGGTACAAGACAATTTTACATCCGAGGCGCAAAGCTCCTCTGTTTCTACTCACTGAAGATCAAAATATATAATATATATGGGTAATATTACATTACCTCAGAAAGGAGAACTTTATTTCAACGTCGAGTTAAAAACACCTGGATAAATGCTTACATTATACCAGCAGGAGAAATGTAAGAGCCATAATGCACAGTTCAGGAAAGCATGAGGACGCAGAGAGACTTCACAGTCAAACATTAATATAAACTATAAGTTAAATACTTTTCGATGCAGATTAGATCTACTCCTTCACACCACCAGTGAGGTTTTGATTAAACTCCTCTTATTAACAGGAACAATCAGAATCTGTAAGATTAAGAAAATGATTTTGAAATGAAACAACAAAACAATAGAAAAACAGGAGGTAAAGACTAACAAACTAAGGCCCCCAAAAGAAAGGCTTGATTTGCGAGCACCATTGAATATTTTTCCGCTCTTTGAGCAAAAAGTACACTTGAAATAGAGGCAAGTTGAAAATTGGCAAATGGAACTGAAAACAGGTCAGCAGTATATGTATATATAAAAAAATTCAATGCATGCACACTATGTTTCAGAAGACTGATTAGTGATGTTAAATTATGCAGTCTTGTCAACTTTTGAAATGGGAAGCTATCGCACAATAATGGACCGAGATGGTGCAGAAACCTGAGATTTTAATACAGTGATAGGAACATGCTAATGCTAATGCTACGTCTTTGGGTTTTACTAGATTTAGGTTTATCATACAGAAATGATAAGTTTCATGTGGACATTATAAAGCACTGTAACAAGCAACAATGAGGACTTTCAAAACATACAATAAACACACCGCACAGATTCTGTGGATTAAAAACACTCGTTTCCAGTTTGCTTTGAGGACCAAGTAAAATGTTAAAATCAAATTAATCATAAATGTGTATTTCACCAGCACTAGTCTTCAATTTTGGATATATGGAAAACAAATATTTATTAGCATAAATTCAAGTATTATTTTTCTAAAATATATGATGTAACACTGCAACAAGGAATTAAGTTGCACCATCTAACTTCCATGCATGTAACAGACAGTGACGTGCTATGCTACAATAAAAACATGAACCCCTGAATAAAATGATTAGATGATGCTGTGTTGTCACTAAAGTGAATTCATTTACTCAAATCTTTGTTTCTTTCTCTAAAATTGTCACATTTGAGCAAATAATGCAGACTGTCGGGGTTACTGAATGTAACATGTTTAACAATATCTATCTAAAAACAGACTTTGCATGTAACAAAAGCCCGTCACACACCGTACAAACTATCTAATCCAGGCCTACTCGGTTACTGACCACAAAGCCGCGGTTAGAAATTTAAATACTGAACACATCGTGTAAAAGCACAATAAAGTTTCCTATCCAAATATACACTAAGTATACAAAAAGAAAGATGTACAATATTATATTTGTTTTAAAATTATTAATACTCTTTAAATTATAGCAAGCTGTTCCCAAAGAGCATATGCTGCTTATCCCTCCGATACATTTATATAGATTTACCTAAATACAAAACTTCAATAAATCCTACTATATCTATTGATTCTTCAAATGATCCCTTTGCGTTTCTTTTACAATGTACATTATGTTTAACAAACACTAAAGAACACAAGCTTTTTTTATTGTGCTTTTCCAAACAGCCGCATAAAGCAGCTCCCCAGAACAGTCAAGCACTGTAACACAGCATTGATTCATGCTTTTAAAAAAAAAGTGCTATACACCATACTGTACATTTTTTCTCCAAATTGCTAAATAAGCCGTTTCAGTCTTCAATATCAACAATTTGATTACAGTAAAATCTTGTATTTTGAATGCAGGTCTAAGTTTTTGTATTGAATGAGAAGCCAATAGCCTCCGTCTCTTTCCCTGTTAAATGGGTTGTTGATAGAACTTCACAATAAAACTGTGTTGTTAAACAGAATCGAACTCATTTAAACACGACAACGGATAAAAATGAAGATTATGAAACTGGTCCGTGTAGGCTGGAATGATTTCAGTACTTTCGTAATACCTGATACAAGTGAGAGAAACGCAACAGCTCTCTGAGGGCACCACCTCTCATGACACACTCAAGCTAAGCTACAGTAATTGCACATAATCACCACGTATCTGAACTTAACGTCGCCATCCAGACCAAACCACCCTACTTTCTGACCCGAGATTGCAGTCGACGGCGAAGGGAGAGATAATACAGCCTAAATATAGCCATTCACATGCCAGTCGCAGATCCAGTAGAAGACTAAACAATGTAGCAATGTGGGCAGACACTGCTAGCCAAGATTAGCATTAGCGATTTTCTCAGCTGCCAGAGCAGGAGATAAAAGTGGCCAGATTTTTCCTCATTCCTCATCATGTTGATCTCACCCGGATGAGGCTGGGGTGGGAGTTGAGATGTGCTGAGGCATAGTCTCAAAATGATAAGCCAGTCTTGATATCTCCCAGCGTCTAGAAGGCCTGAGAGACGGACATCACCTCGTTCAAAGATCTCCATCAGAGGGGGGTAAACACAACCTGAAGAGCCTGTGATGAGGATTAAACAGGGTTAAGTTACTGTAGAAGTAGCAGGAATAATATTCCAACAGTAGCAAGAATAACTTTCAATTTTTAATGTCAGCAATGTCTTTAAATAGCAAGAGTCTGTAATACCTGGGAGCAAAAGGTGGCATCTGGTCCATTACTCTGAGATTTTTGGCAGAAATCTCCACTCTGGTGCCCTGTGAATAAAGAGAATTATTAATGTCTGAAAGAATAGCTCGAGCCTTCAATTTCCAAAACACGCTGAACTGTTTTTAATTGTGAGTTACTGTTTATTGTTCCACAAATGTCTAACTGCAAACCTTGTTTAGCCTTTAGACTATTTGCCTAAATAGTTTTATCGATTTGTTAGTCAGAGGTCAAGCACTGAAGGTGTGTAGGCATGTATTGTATCTGCTATGGATTTCATTAAAGCCAGTCCACAGATCAGCCCGTATGCAATGGATATGAAACTTTAATGTGTAGTTCAGTGATTCATGTTTCATTTTCCTAATTAGAGGGAAGGAACTTTGTCATTTTGAACACTTTTTTTTTTTTAAAACTCCTACAGTTTTAATAACCAAATTTGAATCAGAAACCATCACTGTCCAATATAATATGCTTCAGAGTTACTAAACTCCTTAAGGGACATCAAAGAGGATCAAAAACATGTTAGAGTTAGTCTGGAGTGGGATATTTGGCAGCTGGTGGGATTACAAGGTCCCAGCGATATTCTAAATCGAAATTTTCTACCAACCACAGGATTTCGCTGTTTTTTAGCATTAGGTGAACACTGAATTATGCGTCATAAACTGTACCTGTTTACGCATGATATCCATAGTCTGCATTAGGCAGCGGGGCATGAGGCCATGGTTTCTGGCTAGAGTAATGGCCTGCTCCAACGACACATTCAGAGTACACCTACACAGGACAAAAACCTTAGTCAGAGGTGGTTTAGACATTCGGTTAGAGATTTACCTCAGTGTAGCGGTAACCTAGGATACAAATCATTTGAGCAAGAAATAAATTAAAGTCAAAATAAAATACTAAATATTTAAAAACTTGACTGTGGCTCCACTTCAGTAGTAAGAGGATTAAAGGGTCATGAAATCACCCTCTTTCAGCAAAAGTCATCTTAAAATGCAACTTAAATGGGCGTGGATGGCTGTGAGAAGAAGGGAGGAAGTGGGTGTGGTATGGCCATCACCGTCATGCCAAAGTCCCATGCATATCGACTGTCACTAAAAAGCAGTGGTAAAACGTGAGGAAATGCTAGATTTTTTTATAATCTAGCTGGCAAGGTTAAAGTCTTATGAAATACTCTGACACTTTATTATTGTCCTTTCAAAAGTAACTGAATGCCCTGCTACATATATTAGCCTACAGTAATCATAATTCTATTTAAAACATATTAATATAGGCTACATGTATAATTATAATGTTATTCTAAAATATATAGTGATTTATATAGACATTATAAATGCATCTGAAAATGATAAATTTTCCGCTTAAAAAATCGTTCCATGTATAGTCTAGATCTACGCGCCCCCTGAACCCCCATAATTGCCTCTCTCATCTACTATGCGATATCACAGTTTGACATGTCTGTCATTGGAAAGATTCACATGGTTTCATGAATAATTAAGAGACAGTGTCTTCTCATAGGATATGAAAACTCAGTCTCATTAATAATTTAAACCCGGAAGACGAAAAAAGCGGAAAAATCCATTTAACCCCACTATTAAATCTAACAGATGCTAACATTGTGTTCAATGGTGTTAAACACACATACCTCTGTTAAAATCTCAGAAAATTTGGTTTGAGGTTTCATGACCCTTTAGAGGCGAGAGCCACGTGTTTTGAGCCAACACTCAGTTTGACCTCATTGCCTTCTGCGGTTTCATTCATCATCAGATCTAGAGCAAGCATGAAGCTTTAACTGTAGCTACCTCTGCATCCCAGTAGCACACATGGTGATGTGACAGGCCCCCAGCCGGTTGCAGAGCTCAGAGGACACCAGCAGAACACTGACACCAGAGGGCTGACCCGCTGAGCCCGCTTTTACATTCATATATGCCTGCATGAGCCGACAGAGGTCATCCAACGTGTTAAGTGGCCGCAGGAGCTGGAGAAAGATTAAGTGAAACTGATTTCAGATTTTAAACAGCTTTAACCAAAACACATTTATATGCATTGCTTTCTGCATTTTAATTCTATTCTTGTTGGACTGTACAGGAATTCCAGTGCACTAACATTCACAAAAAATAAAAATGGGGGGTCTGTATGATCTTTTTGCACATCAAGGATGCATTTATTATATATAAAATACAATAAAAGCAGGCATATTGGGAAACGTTATTACGATTTAAAATAACTGTTTTTTACTTGAATGTATTTTAAAATCTAATTTATTCATGTGATGACAAAGCTGAATTCTCAGCATTATCCAGTTTTCAGTGTCATATGATTCTTCAGAATTCATTCTAATATGCTGATTTGCTGCTTAAGAAACATTTCTTACTATTATAAATGTGGAAAACAGTTGCTTAATATTTTTGTGGGAACCATGATACAGTTGTCAGGATTCTTTAATGAATAGAAAGTAAAAAAAAAACAGTGTTTGTTAGAAAAAAAATGTAACAATTAGAAAAAGTCTTTAACTTTCACAATTTAATGCATCCTAGCTGCTGAAAAACATTAATTACTGCTGAACACCAATATACAAGTATCTCTCAACCAACCTGGTCTATTTTCATGGCAGTGGAATTTGAGTCTGAATTTGATTTCTCCAAATAAAAAGCCCTGAAAAAATTAGAAACACTGATTTAGCACATATGATAACCTTTAAAGCACTTTTGACTTTTGCCAGTCAACAATGTATTTACTTAAGATGTTTAACACTTTAAGATTTGCCAGGTATGAAAAGGGGGTTCGTACCTGAGTTTGCGGTAATAACTTTTGACCTTCTCCAGTGATAGAGCATTTGTGCGCTGCTGAAACTCTTCCATGGTAACAAAATCCTGAGACAACACACCCTCTGGCTTCTCCAGCCCTAATAAAGGTGAAGAAAATGCAGATGAACATCCATGCTTTCCCCAGTGCTGTAATGCTCTCCAAGTACCTCTAGATGGAGACCAAGACTAAAGGAAATAGAGTGACTTTCACATTGAGCATGACTGATTCTGGGCTGATGCATATCCAACACTCTCTCTGTAACAGCTATGACATGGACATCTATGTAAGGATTGCCCTTAAAAAGTGTAGATTTCAAATTTGAGACATACAAGTATAATTTCTTATAATGCTTCTAACCTTTTAATGCAGCATCCGAACCTCAGTTTGGAGCATTACTCATTTGTACGTCACAAATAAAACTTTGCACAGCAAACTCAATAGTTTTAAAATAGAGTTTTCTGTGAGCATTTCACGTTGCACAATACTCTAACTCGTTGTCATTACCAGAGTTATTATCATTAACTAAAACTTAAAACTAGAACAATTAAAAACATTTTTGTTACTAAATAAATTAACAGCCATCAATGAAATAATATAAATAATAATAAATGTAAACATTACATTTCAGCTAGTTAAGGCATAATTTTATTTTAGTTTAGCTTGAAGCTCTAAAATAATTTGAACTAAAACTAAATTAGTAAAACCTATATAGACATATTTAGAACAAAAAAAAAACAAATAAAAATGACAAAAACACTACAAAATTACAAAAAAATTTACCCAAAAGGAAAATAAAAACAGAAAATATAATAATATGACAAAAATATAGTTCGTGCTTGAACCCCTAATAAAACAAATTCAAACTATTAATAAAAACTATTTATCAATGATACTAAAATAACACTGTACATTTCTCTTGCCTTGATTTATTCTCATAATAAAAGATGGGATAGGAGTTTCCTGAAAAGAAGCATGCAATGATGCCTGGTATCTAAAGAGGTAACATAATTACAATGCCAGCCTAAAGCCAGTGGCGCCTTAAAATACAGCCTCTGTAGGCAGCTCACTAGGTTTTGGAACTGTAAATTACAAATGAAACCCATTTAGAATGAAAATAGTCTTTTATCCATTTCCTTTTGTCTGCACCCACCTCTAGTGAAGAGGACTGATTGAAGCTTCAAAGAGCCTCCATTTTTAAGTCTTGTTGGCAGCTCACTGAAATGACAGTTGTCCAGGAACATTGTCACCCTGATGGCCTGGCGACTGCCTTCCACCTGGTAATGCACAGGTGTGTCTGTGTGAGAGAAAAAAGCATGATCCACAATGAGACAGTATTTAAAATTCTAAACCATTTCAAGTCTCTTCCCTCACAATGGGAAAATTCAGGTTAATTAGGATGTAATGGGATGAGTAAAGGCAAAAACCTCAGATGTGTGACGTGAAACAGGGAAAAAAGCCAAGGTATTCACATTTGTACAAAACAGAGAGACGACCTAGTAAATAAAACACCTTTGCAGCAGAAACAGACCACTGAGCAGAACATCCTCCCTCGGATTCACTCAAACCAAAACAGAAGACGGCTGCTCTCTTATCATGGCTAACTGTGCTGACATTCCTGAAGAGGACATCTGGAGGGTGTGTGTACTTTATGTTTGTGTGGAGGGGGAGGTGGTACTGCTTTTATAAAGCCCATAGTATACTTTTGCCGGTCCTCACACTTTCCGTGTGACATAATTTTCGTCATTAGGAGTGTCCGCGACGATCGCATGCAGCCCAATTTTTTGTGGTCATTGTTGCTGGTGTTTTAGAGTGGTTAACAAAATGCATTTTAAACTATCAATTTACACAGCATACATATGTAAAATAAAGATTTCTGCTATTTTGAACCTGCTGATAATCCAGAAAGCTAAAAAAAACATGGCTGTCTAATATTTTAACTGAATTTTCAGTAGTCAGTCACATGCTGGACTCAACTAAAACTAAAAGTCTAAAACTATTCATTTTGCTTAATAAATATGAATATTCGATGAAACACTTAACTAAACAAAAATTCGAAATGTTACCTTGGCAACTAACGAACGTTAAGTTGAAGCACTAAAGTGACTAACACTAAAACTGAAATATAATAAACTAAACCTAAATATTTATTTAAAAATAAACTAACTAAAAATATAAAAAGTACATAACATTGCTATAAAATTTAACCAACTAAAATCAAATCAGAAAAAAAATAATAATAATTCAAAATTTTAATAAAAACAACAAAAGTACATAAATAATACTAAAATAACACTGGTTGGTAACCAATGTGAGAAAATATTTATTCATATCAAAATTACATTAAATATAAAACTAAATGTATAATTAATAAATTAAATAAAATTGTAATAAAATAAATATTTAAATAATAAATTATGGTGTTATTTATTATGCTATTTAAAGGGGAAGCCTGGCAGCAAACACTCTTTTTGTCTGGCACTGGCTTAGCAAAAATATAGTCCTGCTAAAAATAAAAAATAAAAACACATGTTTTGAACGCGTCACAGTACTTACACTTATTGGGTAAATCAGCCTACAACGGCTTTCATAATAGTGGCATTTTAATGTTGGCTAAGTGTTTCACAGTGTTGGCTAAGTGTGTCACACGCATTACTTTTAAAACTGTATAGAAAATGTATTTTTCTGTGTTAATACTCCATGTGTTACTATAAGTGATGTCATACTTGGGACGAGGCACTCGTTCTCCATTAGGCGGAACAGCACGGTGACTTTCTCCAGATCCTGCAGAGCTGCTTTTGTATCTTCCAGCATGATTCGCTCTTCTCTCTGTTAAAGGAAACAGTTTGTGAGCCCAAAATAATCAAGTTCTTCATGGTGAACAATATATTGCATAACAGGGATGTAACGGTACACATATTCCTACCGAAAATTTGCAATATGGGTTGCAATAACAGCACCATAAACTGCAGTGTATGTTACTGCTGGTTGCAGCAATATTGACAGACTTTTTTTAAAAATGAAATAGACAGACATAGTTTGTTCAGTAAACCAATATTTTGTTTTCCCCCTCTGCTTTACCAAAACGTGAACTCAAAAACCAAGTTGCGTAACAAACCATAATTTTTTTGTACCGTTACACCATATCTCCATTCATAAACAGCACTCTGACAGTATCAGAGAAGAAAACTTGTGATATGACTAGAATGGTTTCCTGTTGCTGAGAAATCCTGAAGTAATAAAGTTCTGGAAATCAGTGGCCTTGGTTTATTATTTATTCCTTATTTAGTCCCAACATTCAATTCCAGGAATAATGACATTATTGTCATGCTTGTGTATATTAGTAGTAGGCACTGAGGTATTGTGGGATGAGTGTCACTGAATCAGCAATGAGAAGACGTGACTTCTGGTCATCGGTCTTACCACATGCGGAGAGAGTGTTGACTGGAAGTTGAAGAGCACTCCGATGGCGGCGATCTGCTCCAGCCATTTACGGCTCACCTCTTTACTGTCCTCCTCATACTCTCCGTTATTGTTGAAGCGCAGGTTCAGTGCATTCACAAGCTGCTCTGCCAATGCACACAGCGCCCCCACCAGGGACTGGCAGAATATGACATCCCGTCGCAACTGGAGTTCTGTGTCTGTCATAGAAGAATATTGTATAAAAATATGTTTTTACACATGTATTCATTGTCCCGGGAAGATAGTTTATATCTTTTTACTAATCGTTTGTACCACATTTTAAAATGTTAGTAAAAAACACATGTTTTCACACAAAAAAACCTCGTCTTATAGTTTCTATCATCTTGGACATCCTTATTTTGTCACCGACCCAATCATTAGTGTAAATTATCATATAAATGACAATATAAAATATAATTTTATAAATAATAATGTATGTTTATTTTCGGTACTCCATTCCACAAATAGAAACACTACTATTCAAAGTTGTGTGGTCGTGTGGAATCTTTTGTAACATTATAAATGTCTTTACTGTCACTTTTGATCAAAAACTGCTGAATAAAAGTATTAATTTCTTTAAAAAACTGCTGTTTTATCGTTTTTAATTGCTCTAAATTTGTGCTTTTAAATGGATATATGTAGCTAATACTGACTAATTTTATGTTCACAAATCAGTGGTGTGAGGTGATTCCTGAGTGTCCTAAAACAATTGTAAGCGCTGGTCCGAGTGTGTAATTCTCTAAGCAGATGGTGGGTTTCAGCACTGGGCGGGAACAGGGTTGTGTGGATCAGTGGGGATAAGAGCTCTAGATCAGGTTCCAAAGCAAACGCTCAACAGCTTCCATATGTCTCCCACCACAGACCCCATGGGACGAATCCCACTCTCTCCATTCTCTCACTTTATCTGCGACTACTGCTCACCGAGAAGCTCACAAACAGACACACCCCACTGCAACTTGGCTGCACGCACACAAACATATGTACGCACTCCCTGATACAGAATTCCAATAAAACACTCCCTTATCACAGCACACAGAGGTGTCTGTAAATACAGGATAATCCAAAACAGTAGTGGGGAAGACGAAACACACACTTGCAGTTTCCTTTCTGAAATCTCACTCAGAAGATGACGCAAGTGCAAGATCGTGTAAACATTCTGGGTTGACTTAATAGCTATTTGAAATGATCTACAATGATCAAGTTCAACAAGGGAAAGTTCAAATCAAGGCGTACTGTAACTCACCAGTGCATTTAAGCAGCGCCAACAACAGTTGACTCCTTCCATCTGAAAAACAGTTACAAATAGACATGAATACAACCCAACACACTATACAAGACAATATAACTGTATTATAAACTTGGGAAACTTTAACATGAAACCTTTTTAAAAAATGTTTTAGTGAGGTGCTGATTTTTCATCGTTTTTCTATTTGCTTTTGCGTGTTTTGCACATGACATGCCGTTCTAGAAAAGTGGTGCTAAAGTTCAACCTTTAAAAATGTCTCTCTAAACTGATTTTTTTTAGTCCACTGCCCTGCGTCTCATGTTTTTAAATACAAAAAGCATTCTGTGCCCCTTAGGATACTAAAGGGGAAAAAAGTTAGGAATTGCTGAGATCGTTTGAATTCGATTTTTGGAGGACTCCTAAAACATCACTCACATTCTTGACATATCCCAGTGATAAAGTTAGCTTTCAAACTAGTGTATTGGCTATTATAACTGCAAGTTTTATCACATAAATCTGCATTAAAATAATTTACACTAATAATATTACACTAAAAACATACTTAAAAAGTAAAAGGGTTATACTGATATTTGATATTGATTGTTCAGGCTTAAACGCACCCTCTACGAAGCGATGAAGGCTGTTAACTAGAGATTTGATTGAAATGGGCAGGTTCCAAGGATCCTCCTGGATGTTCTTGTGCAAGACGTACCGCCAACGTACGGTCCAGTCATCTGTGTGCCGAAACTCTATAAAAATAAAACAGGTTTACCGATAGGAACAGGACAACAGGTGTAACTGGCAGTGTGAAAAATACAAAATACATATACCCTTTTTTTAAAAACAGGGGCTAATTATAAACACCCCTAAAATATATAAAACACATAGGAGAAACTAGTGTGGTTTTCTCAGATGCAGTGGTAATAACGTACAGATGTAAACAGAAACATTCACACACCCCAACCCAAAAATTTCCCCCACAAACTAAAGGAAAACCCAAATACACACATCCCTCAAATGAGTTTCCAAACATAGCACACATTCAAATATAGCGCACACCCCGACCGGGCGGTACCTGGCTGGCTGTGGTCGGTGTGAAAATGCTTGGTTTCCTCACAAGCTTTGCTCATGACAGGGCCCTTCAGGAGGCTGTTGATAGAGTCAACCTGAGAATGAAAAAGACACAGTTATGCCTGTCACCACACACGCATCCTGTGCTAACTGAAGACCGGCTACACGCCCTTGCTAACGCCAGGCCTGCTGCTTTCAGTCTGTCGACATGTAACTTGTCTTCGCTGGATAAAAGAGCCCATTATTGATATCTGGCTGATTGAGAGGGGGGTCAAAATCTGGTGACCTCCAGAAGACCATAGATTTTGAGGTCAAAGAGCAGAGGTGTAGAGGTCAAAGAGTGCTCACTAGAGATGTTGGTAATGTGATAAACGATACTGTGGGAGTTAGAGAGGGAAACTAAGAGGGGATGTATTGATGAAGAGCAAAAATAGAAGATAAAATAAGAAGGTGAGTGGTGTCAGACAAAGGGCAACAGTTACTAAGGGAATATCAACTTTAAGTTTCATTTTATTTATACCTGATTGAAGAGGTGTTCCAGACATCCATGTAGTTTATCCTGCTTGTCGAAAGGGATCTGCATATCACATGGTAACTCATCTCCTGGAAAACAAAATAAAATAAGCAATTTCCTTTTAGTAATTGTCCTGAATTTCAACATTGTAACGACATCTGAAAGACGACAGTTACCTGAGCCCATCTCATCACTGCCCAGGTATGAACTGTTGCTCCGGACGCTGGTGTATGACAGCACTGAGTCCCGGTTGCTGTTACACTCACTGTAAACGCAAGTACAAATGTTTTTTTAGTTCATGTGATGAAAAGGACACTTGTAGAGACTGATTAAAAAAGTGATATTCAATCATTCACAAAAATGCTTTGAACCATTCTGAAAGTATTATATTCAATCAAACATATTGAGTTACATCCTGAAAATATCGAGATCAGTTATTATTCAAAGCTGAAGAAAAAATTCAAATCTAAAGGAATCTCCAATCTCAATCTCCATTATGTTCCCATGCTCATTTAATAATGGAACAACATGAAGGCGAGAAAATTGTAGTAGAAATGTCATTTTTGGGTGAACTAAAACATTAAAACTATGGTATACTCATTATAAGACCTGAAGTTTCTGAATGATCAGCAGCCATATCACCCTGTAGCCCAAAACTGGTTGCCCACTGAAGCTAATAGGGTTGAGGCTGGCCAGAACCTGGATGGGAGACCGCCAGGGAAAACCAGGTTGGTGCAGGAAAAGTTGTTCTTGAGGCCAGTAGCTCACCCTGTGGTCTGTGTGGGACCTAACGCCCCAGTGTAGTGACGGGGACACTATACTATCACAGAGCACCGCCCTTTAGAAAACCGAGGTTCTGACTCTCTGTGGTCACAAAAAAATCCCAGTGGCCTCTGTCTATCATGGCCTCCTCATGATGGGCTTTCTGGAGCAATTTGGCTGCCAGCTGCACATTGGTGGTGGTTGAGAAGATTCCCCCTTTTATGTAAAGCGCTTTGAGAGCCAAGAAAAAGCGCTATATAAATGTAATGAACTGTTATTATTAAGTAATTTCACAACAATTTAAACATCCAATTCAATTGGAACAAACGTTCCAATGTCAACGTTTATCCACTGAGAGCAACAATGTTGAAGTGGATGTCTCCTAGGCAGCCTTGAAAAGTTTATTCTAATACAGAATCAAACTTTCAAGATGTATTTTTGTGCTCCAAAAAAGCTTGAAAGGGGAAAACAGGCTGTACTTAGTAATAGAAGAGTGGCAAAAGTTCTCTTTACCCATCCCAAAACTAGAGGAGAGGCCAAATTTAGCTCTGCCACAAGCCAAAAATGGAAGCAGATCAAGCTCATGAACAGCAGGTTGTATCACTCCCAGAAATTGAAAAAGACAAAAATGTTTTATCATTCAACCTCCTGAACCCTTGAAAGTTCATGATCCCTACAGCCAGCCCTCTTCTCACGATAACAAGAACAGACGGCCTACCTACATCCCACAGACAAATCCAGTTACTTGCTGTAAGAGCCTAAAAAAAAAAGAAGAAAAACCTTTCCATCTATAAAACATGATGACTGCAGCTGTTCATGAGCTCACCCTATCACAGAGTAGCAGGATTTTAAAGCGGAACGCCACATAATGATAGAGGGTGCAAAGGCAGGCAACCGTTTATCCTGACGGAAGGAGAAAAAAAATCCACTCGGCTGTGGTCAGTCTCAGTTTTGCCCTGCTCCGTCAGGTCTAGATCACAACCAAACAAACTTTGCTCCATATAATGATGACATAACAACAGTGACTGCATGTATTCTTTAGTGGTTAAAGCGGGCGTCTGGGTCGCTGTGACACAACAGGTTCTTTGTAAGGGATGTTTATCGTCTCCCTACGTGTCTGTTTTAGCAACATCTGCTCGCTCACTCTCTCTTGCCTCGGTTTCACGCGTGTTGGAGGAAAACTGGGATTTTAAATCAACTTTTATATGTCATTTCATGGAAAACAAAATGTTACTGTGAAACTCATAAGAGAGAAGAAAGTTGCTGCTCTTCTCAATATGGACATTTTAGAAACTGATTTAATAGATGGATAAAGAAAGGAGAAAGGATCAGGGATCAGGACATGTTGCAGGCTTGATGCAAACCTTTGTTACTCATTTAGGCACCCAGGCTTGAAAATGTTTCATTCATCAACAATCTTTTCCCCACCTGTATGAGTCTCTGTAGCTCATAGTGTCGTGTCCAGAGTCCTCCTGATCGTCTTCGTTCACTTTGAAGCACACTCTCTTGTTCCCGCAATGCTCCGTCTTGTCTTGGTCCGTCTCCTCCGGTATGGGAGAGGTTGAGGGGGCGGTCTCAAACGAGGGTGGCTCTGAGCCCTGCGGCTGGGTCGGTCCAGTTATTGATGATAGAAGTCTAACAAATATTTAGAAAGGTTTGTGAATTTTAGAAAGAAATGAATTTTGAGAGTGCTTTGGGTAAACCTAGGTTAGGAGTTGATTTTTCAACTGACAGAAAAAAACGATGCATCAAACTCTTTGGAATTTTCTATTCATCAACTATAATGAAAATTTAAATTTTTGCAATTTTTTTTTATTATAGCCATCCTGTACTTTAATATATACAAATAAATTCTACAAATAGCCCTGTTAAATTAGCTTATTTTTCAAGCTTATTTAAACAGGGTTTTGAGACAAAAAGTGTCCCTACTTACAGTAAACACCCTTATATTTTTTTACTAATGAGTTTTCTTTTATGGGACAGGGATGTGTAGACTGACAGAAAGGCACTGGGAGAGAGGTGAGGGAATGGGATTGAGAGACGACTCCATTTCACTCACAATTAACTTTTACATCAGCACATGCTAGCTGCTGAATAACAAACATTTGTTCCTCCTGAGAGGCTGTTGAAATGTTTCCTCTGCAGTCGTCTGTTATGGCTTCAGTCTTGTTTTTTTTCTGTCTGAGCACTAAATATTTTTAGACTGTCATAAAAGAACATCCTGAGGTTTTGAACTCGAGGAACTCCTCAAAGAGGAGGCCATTAAAAAGTTGTACCAATTTAGTCTTTAACTGATTCAGTGATGTGCTTAAAACTTTTCAAGCTAATAATTGAAGCTAAGTTAATAATACTTAATAAGTGGGATATTTAAAATATATTAATAAAACTAAATAAGTGGGATATTAATATTATCCCACAATATTTTATTTCCCTCAATATTATCCCTCAATATTACTAAATTAATATTTAAAATATCCCACTTATTTAGTTAATAATACTAAATAAGTGGGATATTTTAAATATTTTAATTTAAAAAATTAAAATATTTAAAAAGCAAAAAAAAAAAAAAAAATTCTAATTTCCATCAAAATGTTTTTGACCTAATACAAAAAACCTTTAATAGAACTGCACTCAAAAAATATATATTTTTAGCTTATTATATGTATATTCACTATATCTTTATCTAAAAATTAAATCTATTTTAAGACAATATTTTATGGTCACTTACACATCTATCTGGGCCACGTATTGCTTAATCTCTCGCACTGAAATGTCCAGGCGGTTATAGAGGCAGATGTAATTGTCCTGGCTCTCCGTGTCTTCCTGTTTGAGGAGGAAGCTGAGCCCTCCCTCTTCATGCTTCCTGCCGTCCTCCGTGCTCCCCTCACCATCCTCTGTCTCTTCACCCAAACTCAGGCAACTCCAGGAGGGGGCCGCCATGCTGGTCACACAGTGCACAGCGTGGGACATGGGATTCAGATTGGCTGCAGGAAGAAAATGACAGATTTTGAGAAAAAAAAAAAACTTTTCTTGATTCATATGGCATTTTTCACTTTGCTTGTTGCAATGCATTCTGGGATATATAAGCAATGCTACCTTACATTTTAGGCCAAGAGAAGACATAATTAATGTACCCAGACTTTGCAACAGCCTTCATGCTGTCTAGGGACGCAGCACACTAGATTTGGGCTTCAGTGTCTGTGACTCAATAAAACAGAAGAATTGAATGGCTGAAAACTAGTGAGGCGTACTCTTGCATGTGGTAAAGGCACGGACCATGAGGCTTTCGGCTGCAGAGAAGTGTACCGGAGGAATTTTAAACATCTCTGACCGTGAGACAACTGCAGAGCAGATGTGTAGCAGAGACTGAAAAATAAAACATCTCGTGCTGAGGAGCATAAGGAACAAAGCATTATGTGGTCCTTTTCCCAGCTACACGTGGCGGCTAGACAGTAATCTGGGCAGGTGGAGCCAAAGAAGTCTTGAAAATTGCAGGATGGTTTGGAATTTGGATTTGATAGCCTAGAAAGCATCAGTTACAATGAATTGAAAATCAAATAAATTAAGAAAAATATATAACAAAAGGGTTTATTCATTTATAGGTAATTTAAGTTGGATAACTTCCAGGCACTGCTTTCTAATCCAAATTGTTTTTTGTTTTTTTTGTAAAGAAAACAAATTACTTTTTACAAAATGTATGTAAAAAATTGCTATGAATAAATTGTTTAATTGGACACATCTGACCAACTGCTACAATCAGGCCAGGAGAAACATACAATTTGTTGTATTTGATGCGGCTAATATGACTTTGCCTTCTTAAATAAAGCATCAGGCCTCATAAACTGTGATAATAAGAGAGAGGGGCAGGCATGGAAGTGGAAGTGGAAGACTGTAGGCCTATGGGACAAGGACAATGACATCACTAAAAGCTACAGTACTTATAGTGGCCTAATGATGTCTTAATGGAGGTCTGATGGATAGCCTTTAAAAAGCTCTGGATTACTTTGGGAATAGCAAGTCATGGTTTTTACAAGACCTGGGAGATTTTCACCATAAAGCTTAATTACCATTTTACAACTTTCAATGATCATAATGTGGAGATTTGGTTAACTGAGCCCATGAGCTGAATCCACGATATAAATAATTCCAGACAAATCAATCACAGTAACATTTAACATGATAACACAGTAACATTTAGCCATTTTTCAGACTTAAAAATGGTCAATTCTCTACAACATATTTTTTTCAACATATTTGAAAAATAGAAATATGAGAATTCATTATAAATTATCTGTAAATATTTTAATAAATACAATATAATATTTAACATTAAATCCCTCCAGTTTTAACCTATAACATAACTCAGCACCTTGGTCAGGATCAAGGCCGAAGAATGAGTTTTTGCGTCCGAAGCGGATGCTGAAGGCCCGTCCGGCTGAGGAGGTGTTCTTCGGGCAGGTCACCTGCATCAGGTTCAGGTGACAGTTTGTGGGGACGAAGTCCATGCAGCCGAGAACGTGAGGTTTAGTGCTGGCCTGCTTAAACATGGGCCAGGCCTTCGTCTGCAATTCCAACACAAACTGGAAGAGAACATTAAAGCACCATGAAACAGCACTTAATAAATATTTTTTTCATTTAATATGACAAATATCAGATTTTCATTTTTAAATATTGATTAATAAAGAGGAAGAAAAAAAGGCATTGTCTCAAAGCATTGTGATATTTTCTTATCTAATATGAAGTGCACCAGGGAATATGACAAAATGACTAAGTAGTAACACACACACCACACCTGTTTGTAGCTGCTAATACGTTTTTCTATGCTTTCCATCTTGTTGTCACAGATGTTTCGAAACTCAAACTGTGGCATCGTCACCACTTTCTCATTCTGAGCCATTAGCTGTCGGCAGCTTTTCACAAACAGACTGTCGTCCTTCACAAAGGCCTCCAGTATCTGAGAGAATTCAAAATACACACAAGAACATGTGATAAGTTAGAGAAAACTTCAAAATCCAAGAAGTCATATATTTATTGTTTAACCCTGGTCTGACCTTTGCAGCAAGGTTGAAGCAGCCCTTGGGTTCCACCATCTTCTCCAGAACACAGTGTTTGATCCCTGCTGTGCTGACGTACTCGTACACAACCCCATGTTCCACATGAACATTATCCACATTCAGACTGACTGAAGGAACATCCTCAGAGATGGACAACAGTTCCAGCCTTCTTACAGAGCCTAGAAAATAAAGAGAACACACAGATATCAAGAATCCAACAGGAACCCGGATGAATGTGCACAGGACCCTTTTCCATTACATTTCCATCACAAAGGTAAATTATGAAAAGAATTGTGAATAAGTTTAATTGTGCATTTTTATTTTCAGTTTAGTCTTAGTTGAAATTGTTCAGCAAAAAAATTAAATTAAAATTTTTGATCAAAAATACAGTAAAAACAATTACAATTTATTTAGTTATTACAAATAAATAAATAAGAAACATGTCTTATTATAAATGTAGTGCTGCTTAATATTTTTGTGGAACAGCATTTATTTGAAATTGAAATCTTTTGTAATATAATAACTGTCAAGTCAGGTTTGAGATATTAATCAGTTTGTTATTATCCATTATGTAGATCCACTATTGGTCAAATGTCTTTGCATGAGTTCACCACACATGAATTTGGGTACATACTGTAGCAGATGACAAAACTTAAGCATTTAGAAATGCATCTAACATTGGATCTAGTGTTCCCATGGCTTTTGCATTCATAACAGTTTCCATTAACGATAATAACTTTTTTGGGGTACACCTGTCATTTGCCAGCAAACACACACACATTCTACCTGTTCCATTGGTGCAGCCATCCTCTGAATCTGAGCCATTCTCACAACCCCTGAAAGACATCTGCTCTTCCACATCCTCATACACACGGTACGCCCACTGACCACAGCTCTGTGGCAGAAGAAAAAAACGTCACAAAGGGAGGAAACAGGTACTATATAGAGTGTCAGAAACAAACAACCTCTGATTCTCACTGTGTCTTGCTGCTCCAGGACAGGCTGATGGCCACTGAAGTGCTCCAAGACTTCCTGGTAACTGCTCTGGTTCATGTTGTTTCCATTGACTTTAAGCACACACTGACCAGGCTGAAGACCCGCTGCAGCTGCCTCAGAGCCTGTACACATACAAACATAATGCCTATAATGCACAATAACCTTAAATGAACCAATAAAAGACATCAAATGGATGATTTTATGTGAAAAGGTTGTATTACTTTACATGCAGGCAAATCCGAACTGGTCTAGACACTGTCTGAAACTGTATGATGCCTCATCAGTGTTGACAAAGCATCAGTTTGTATTTGTACAACCTAGCTATATGTGTTTGTTGTACTTTAATGCATTTTTAATGTTTTCTGTGATTTTCTTGTTGTTATTCCTGGCCTTTCGAAGACTACTCTTAAAAATAAAGGTCCATGTACCATATTTACATTGCACAAAAGGTTCTTCATGGTGGAAAAGGATCATCAGATTATTAAAATATTCATCAAACCGAGGAAAAAAAATATTTTAGGAATTGCTCAATGAAAGTTCTTACAATACGTCTCAAAATCCTTTTTAGAACATTTATTTTTAAGACAATAGCTTTTTATATGTACTCTCCCAGGTACCTGTCCTGAAAATTCAGATCAATGAAACATGTCAGATCACATATTTATGCTCATAATGATAAAGTATGCGACAAAAAGTGCTAAATAAAGAAAACTGTTTGATGTAGAGATTTTAAATTGCCCATGTCAGCGAGTTGCTGCAACAATAAGATTTATGAGACAAGAATTTATGATTATTGTTTATTTACAGGGCAAATTACACCCCCTTCATTCATGGGCACTGGCAGCGATAAAAGCTCCCATTATGACACATCATAAATCTCTTTGCATTTGTCTAAGAGCTGTGAAGATGAGCTAATGGTTTAACTTCAAAAAGCTCCTAGAATGTGCTTTTAAAATCCAGAAACATGTGCAGGGATCCAGAGTTTGGGTTCAAACATTGAAGAGCTCCAGATGTAGATCACATGACCACAGCAGCTTGGTGTCACGATTTTGCTTCATTTCAAAGCTTTTTATAGTACATTAACATCTGCCTTGCAGATTAGATGTTGGGAATGTAATGCATTCCTCAATTCAGAATGACATGCATGAATGGAAAAAACAGGATTGGGTCTGGTTTTTGAGGTCATAATCACTTCACATATGAGTGAGACAATGTGCATGTGTTTTTTGATCATTACAAACAACGAGAACTCACCTTTCTTAACTGCATGAACGTAAGGTGGACAAGAACCGCAGAGAACAAACGGAAGAGTGCCATGCACATCTGGAATCTTCACAATCCTATCAGACACACACAAATTTAACACAAAAACATGAGCAAGAGTGTTTTACTAAATGTCTTTTGTGGTATGTAGCAAAATATCCTTTTTCATGGATATAATTGTTAGGGATCCATAACAGTGTCTACTCTGAGGAGCAAGAGGAAAGTTTAAATATTAATGAATTCTCTTTTAAAACAACAGTTTTGCAATGTACAGCTCTCCTGCATGTAACTCTAACACCAGTGGTGTCCTTTTACACTGTGCCTGGCTACATTTAAGTATCTGATTTCAACCATATATGAGGACTTACTCTTTGTTCTTGGTGGCCACCAGCAGTCTGAGGGAGCGGCGTATACAGAAGGACTGGTTGATCATGGTCTCCACCTCAGAAAAAGACCTCAGAAAGACCAGGTCCTCATTAATGGAGTAGATCTTTCTCCCCTGCTGCAGGCCTGCCATCTGGACAAAATAAAAATAAAAAAACTTGAAAACAAAGGAAATTCAAAGAATCCAACTGACAATATCAAAAACACAAATTAAAGTCATTCATAACACTGTTCTTTGCGGTGTATGAGGATGTGGAAGGGAGGGAGAGAGAGAGAAAGGCCACATAGACAAACAAATTAGCTTGTCTATTCATCTTGTTCTGTACACATAAGAGTTCAGTATTTAGAGGAGTGACACTCGGAGTAACAATTCTGTGCAGTTTGTAGAGGACCAAACTGAACAACTAGCTGTTAATGACATTTAGACACGCATTGGAGATCCGTCCGTGAGACGACTGAATGTTGCAATGGTCACCATGGTCACCATCTTCTCTTCAATTTCTCACGACTCTTTCACGAAATTTCTTCTCTCCAATTTCGGGAGAGAGTCGTGTTCTGTACACAGACAGAGGGGTCAATAATTTAGGGGTCGTCACTGCTGAAACTACAAAGTGTGTATGTGGCCAAAGAGAGAGACAGAGAGATCAGTGATATGTAAATGAGGATTAGACGATTGTCAGAAGTATTGAGAGAAACTCACTCCTTTATGGCAAAAGAGCTTTAAGAGTTATAAGCAGCAATTTCAAATTATGAAGCAGTTCATTTGAAGGTGTAATTAAAAACGTGCAATTGGAGCAATCTAGCAAAGAAAGAATACTCTCTGGGGTTCCTCAGGGGTCCATTCTTGGACCCTTACTATTTCTTATTTATATAAACGTTTTATCGAATGTTTCAAATATTCTTACTCCAATAATGCTGATGACACAACCTTTTATGATATGATATGTGTCTTTTATGATATGATTCTTACCATTTATGATATGCATTTTTTCAATAATGCGTTTTAATTTAGAAGATATATTCAAGGAAGGAAAGATGTATTTTAAAGTAAATTCACAGGTTCACTGTTACTTAACGCAATCTTTAGATTTTCATCCTCATAAATTTCTCACTTGTAGGGGTCAATACTCAAAGATTTAGGGGTATTCAATCATGGAATGTTTTTTTTCCCCATCTAGCAAGAAAATGTTATTCTTTAATATGTTTTAAAAGATAAAGAATCATTTTATTGCTGCCTTGTAACAGTTTTATTTATTTATAAATGTATTTTATGTACCCTATATGGTTAGTTTCTGTTTTTGGGTTATACATTTAGATCGCATTTTCTTGTGTATACCCGTAAAACTTCAAATAATAGCCGAGTCCCAAATAGACGCCTGTCTCTTTTACATGCCTGGTGTGGCTGCAGGTTTGGGTAAATAAAAGGCGGTCTCAAATAGAGGCTGGTTCTCTTGTTTAGTTTCGGTTTGTATTTAATTTTCTAAAACCGGTCAGGTCCGCTTTTTGGCGGTCGCCAAAGCAAATTTTTGTCCCACTAAAGCCTTTTTTGATCGGTGAGTGATGTAGAATAGTTTTAATGCTGCAATTGATAGGGTGCATAATGAGCAGAAAAAAACAGAAAGATAGAAAGCAAGAAAGAAAGCAAGAAAGAAAGCAAGAAAGCAAAAAAGCAAGACAGAAAGCAAGCAAGCAAGCAAGCAAGCAAGAAAGAAAGAAAGAAAGAAAGAAAGAAAGAAAGAAAGAAAGAAAGAAAGAAAGAAAGAAAGAAAGAAAGAAAGAAAGAAAGAAAGAAAGAAAGAAAGATAGAAAGAAAGAAAGAAAGAAAGAAAGAAAGAAAGAAAGAAAGAAAGAAAGAAAGAAAGAAAGAAAGAAAGAAAGAAAGAAAGAAAGAAAGAAAGAAAGAAAGAAAGAAAGAAAGAAAGAAAGAAAGAAAGAAAGTGGAGAAAGAGAGATGAAGTGTGAGGACTCTGTGGAGAATATGATGGGACATGCTTAATTGCTTCTCCCAGATCTCCAGAGAGCAGAGCTGTGAAGACAGAGGGAGTGAATGAATTAAGCAAGCGTGTCCTGGACCCGACACATGAACTCAAGACTGCAGATCTGAGCGGCCCATGACACAAGTGTCAGAACATACAGCACTTCTACTCATTCGCTGTATTAATCACCATTACAGTCACGCTCTCATCTTCAGCAGATGCTCCTGTGAGCAGTAGTGTGACACTTTTTAATATGGACTAAATGTCAGGTCTAACAGGCACAGTGGGGATAAAATCAGTGGTGGTTTAGACCTTAACCATAATTATCTACCAATCTTCTTCCATAAATATCTGGCAGAGCTGTACAGAGCATGAACACAAATAACCCTGTGCACTGAAAATAACGCATCCGCGTTGAAGAGGTCTTCCTCCAAATAACACATAATGATCAGGGTTTATTTCCCAAAGGAAGACTTATCAGATTACATATTAACTACACATCCAATAAAAGACCTGGGAAAGAATCATGGTTAGATGCCAAAAAGAGTCCTTGAGAGATCTGGCCTTCAAGATCTGGAGTTTAAGAAAGGTGAACACATTATTAGACAACCCCACACACTGGATAAAAATAAATGGACATCTATGGGATTGTATTACAGTACAGAGCGTAGCACAAGACAGGGATGCGCTTACACTTGGTCTTTCCAGTATATTTATATATGCGCTGTTATGCAGTAATATTTTTATAGTAATATACATTTCACTTCTACATTTACATTTAGGTATTTGGCAGATGCTTTCATCCAAAGTGACTTGAATTGCATTAAAGGTATGTTTATCAGTCCATGAATTCCCTGGGTATCAAACCCATGACCTTGGCATTGCTAGCACCATGCTCTACTGTTAATATAACCTTTACATGGGTGAATCTCTCAAGCCAGTCAAATAAAACGTCCTAGACATTATACACTCCAAAATTCAAGAAATGATATTTTGCAAACAGAATATGATGCTTTCCTGTTGGTATTGTTTTCAGAATAATGGCCCTCACAATTATCATTGGCATAATGTACAAATAGTGCTGAATGACAATTACTTTGACAATTTTTTGAAAAAAAAAAAAGTTTTATTCAGCAAGGATCCAAATGCATTTATAATGTTACAAATGTGTTTTTTTTTAAATAAATTTTTGAACTTTCTATTCCTCCTGAAAACAGTTCCCACAAATTATTATATATATTATACTAAACAGCAAAACTGTTTTCAACATTGATGATAATAAGAAATGTTTCTTGAGCATCAAATCAGCATATTAGAATGATAGAGACCGGGATATTTTCTTGAGAGGTTTTATGAAATTGCATCCAAATATATATATATATATATATATATATATATATAGCCTTAAAGTTAACATATTTCAATGCCCCATTGCTAAATGTAATTGATGATCAGACACAGCCTTGTAAATATACTGCAACTACACTGAATATATTAAAACATGAGAGAAAACAGTGGTTTAGGTTTTGTAACTCTCTTTGGAAGGCTATCACATATATGGACAGAATTTGGGTGGAAATGCCTTATAAGAAAGAAAACAGCTTACTAGGGGAAACCCCAAATGGTTGTCTCAGACTCTGTGGGACTCAAGTCAACCATTGGCATGTATTTTGGGAAAGCTATTTTTTAGTGATATATATGGGGAAGAGAAACATGAAAAACTAGAGGAATAGAGGAACACTTTTGCGCGTTGCATTTTGGGAAAAAAACTGGCCTTACATCTTACAAAATACATTTGATACCTGCAAGCAGCAATGCTAAATTTAGAGAATGGCTGCTCAACCTCATACCTCTGCATATGAGCCCCTGGTCACACTCTTCACTATGATGGCCTTGTTCTTCTCTTCGATCTCAAACCCATAGTCCTCCTCATCAGGATGGATCTGTATGGGGACAAGAGAGTCACTGTATCATCAAGACGGTCAATATTATCAGAATCAGAAAGAGCTTTATTGTCAAGTGTGCTTGCACAAACAAGGAATTTGTTTAGGTGCTGAGGCTTCCAGTCCACATTTAAAAATACATCAAGAAACAAAGTAATACAAATTATAATAAAAAAAATCAAAAAATATATATAAAAATATGAGAATAAAAGTATCACAGTTGGGTTTAGGAGCGTATTTACAGTGTTTTAAATATTATAAATTATCTACAAATAAATATCACCTGATGAGAGTAGGACATTGTTATGATGGTTTCATTTGTGCATCTAAGAAAAGAATTCAGCAAGTGACAGCACGGAACAGAACGTGTTACTTTCAGGACTAAAATTGTGATTCAGCAGTACGGTGCCATGCTGAGAGAGTTGCAGCGTTTGTGAAAACGTGTGAACAAGCTACGTATCCTCTAGTCCAAAAGCTGTTTGAGGTGTTAAGTCCGTTCTTCTAAAAATAACTAAACAATAATCTGCTCAGATGTGCCACAGCTGCATGCTAATAGGTCAGCTCAGGAGCTAAAGGCAGAATCATGGATCATAATAAGGATATAATGCTCACTTTCTCCACAGCTACACATGAGATGGGCTTTTATGTGCTTTTATTATATAAGAGCTGAAGCTGAACATGTTTACCAGCCCTTCCAATGTCTTCCTCTGTTTTATTTCCATCCATCAACCATTATTTTCTCTGAAAAACTGACGTGGCGTGACGTTTGAGAGGGCTGGCTGAAAAGGGTAAATTGAGACGCTCTTAGTCTCTGATCAGAGAGGAAAGAATGCAAGATTTTCATGCACTTGATGGTCTGGAGGAGTAATCTGTCAGTTAATAAGGGATGAAAGAGTAAAGGTTTGTAAAGGTCAGGATAATTACTGATGGATGAGGAGGGCCTTAATTGGCAATTTGGCAAGGAGGAGAAAATCGATGCACTGCTGATGGTTGTGCTTGAGTGTGTGTAGTAGCCTGTGTATGGGTCTATGAATAAAAGTGGGTGCGTTATAAATGCGTATAACTTTCAGCATAAAATTATCGGGTTTCATTTTACATTAGTATTGGTATTACTGAGGTCAGTAGGTAAATGATCTGAATCTGCTATAGATACACAATTTAGAGTGATTGAACTAAAATCAAAACTTTTACAATGAGAACAGGATCTCAGATAGCATTTTAAGACTAAACTGTAAATCTACAGTAAATACACCAAAAGAGGCAGACACACAACATTTTTTTGTCACTGACTTCCATCCATACACGTGCAAATGTGGAAGTCTGGAAACGCAAGCAAAAGTGTGCATTGTGCAGTGTTAAAAGTTCAAGTTTGGTGAACTTTAACTTTTGAAATTGTATCACTTGTAACAAGTAAAAGATTGATGTCACACTGTGACCTCTTAGCTAAATTAAAAGAATACAAACTTCACAGAGGGAGCAAATTGCAAATGTTTACATTTTGGATTTATTATCATTTGTTATACTTAAACTATTAAATACCTTAATAAAAACTAAATACAACAAAAAAGCATCCTAATTTCTCATTTTGCTAAAAAAAGATGATTCCCAATGGGACTCAAATGAATCAGTGAAAACAAACAAGCTCTAATTAAAGCTACATTTGAGAGAAATGACAGGAAAGAGCCTTTACTTATTTTGATGCCCCAGTTCTTATGGGCTGTAAAGGGACATGCAGAATAAACAGCTGCTATGCTGTTATTAGAAAAGCTATTGAATTTAGAATAGAAGTTCAGCTACTGTCAAGCTACAGACAAATGTGGTTAAAGGGATACTCCACTTTTTTTTGGAAATAGGCTCATTTTACAACTCCCCCAGAGTTAAACAGTTGAGTTTTACCATTTTCGAATGCATTCAGCTGATTTTCTGATATTTAGAAGAATATTAGTAACCAGACATTTTCTGTTCTCATTGACTTTCATAGTAGAAAAAAAAAATACTATGGAAGTCAATGAGACCAGAAACTGTCTGGTTACTAATATACTTCTAAATATCAAAAAATCGTCTGCATGGATTCGAAAACAGTGAAACTCAACTGTTGAACTCTGGGGGAGTTGAAAAATGAGCCAATTTCCAAAAAATGTGGAGTATCCCTTTAAGTAAGTGGCATTGATAGTTGGTTATCCCTCAACACTGCTCTCCACAGGGATGAAACCCCTGATGTGTACATGTCTTTGTAACTCACCACTAAAGATTTGGCGAGGATGTTCTCGATGAGTTTGAAGTCACTGCGAAGCTGTTTACTCTTGGAGCCCGTACCCTCAGTCTCCTCGTCGGCATAGAAGCGGAAAAACTGCGAGTCATCCTTGAATTCACTTTTCTCCAAAACTGCAAGGCAAAGATAGAACCGAATTTAACCGAGAAATAGAAAAATAAACAGTTTGCTACTTTTATAAACTGGTAAAATAAAATGCCTATAACTCGGTGATGGTCATATCTGCTGATGACAAAATGATTTGACAGAGTGAAGAGGGCCAATTGCATCACCCTTCAGTTCACGTCAAAACAACTCATGATGTCTGTGGGATTGATGTCTGGGCAAATCTGAGATGAAGGATGAAGGAAGAGGATTTAATGGGAGGTCTGGTGTGTGCAAGTTCTGTTTTTCCCTCTCAGGAAGATGGTGTGTGTGTGTGTAGGAACTTTGTAGGGACAGGCTGTTCTGTCTGTGAATTCCAAACAAAATATTGTTGAGGATAGTTTTGGAAGTTGAAGAGATCTGACATGACCGCAGAACACTTCTATAACTCTGACAGGAGGCATGTGTCTATGAGCATGTGTATCTCATCAGAAAATGTTCTTTTCCATTATTGTGATAATTTCTGTTCCTTCAGAGGCCCCAGATGTTTTTCCAACAGCTGTTTACATCTACAACACACGTATCTCTCTCCATTTTTTCACTATGACCTCTGGCAGAAACATGGAGAAAGTGTGTGAGACTACTGCACTAATTGATGAGTGAATAAATAATCAAGAAAAACGATTTATATCACACTAGGCTGTTAAATTAGAATTTTAAAATGGATAGTTACAGAACTTGATTGTGACCTGCTGAGCCACATTGAAAGCCATTGTAAAATACTGTATAAACGCACACCTGTGACATCATTACATCAGTTTTACTATGCCACTATATCTGTGCATTTCTGTTGCTTGGCGATCATTCTGCTAAACTTTAAAGAACAACATTGCTTGGCGGAAGGATAATTTGTCATCAATAAATTGTTGTATTAATGTTGCTGTGTGTATATATGAAACCTTGCCAGGTATGTGCAGTAATGAAGCCGTGGTTTACAGTGATTTTAGAACAGCTTCATATTGTGCCTAAAAACTCCGTTTAGCTGTTCTAAAATCACTTACTGTGGCTTATTGCTTTATTTTAAAACACAATTAATGTTGCATTATGTTTCCAAGATGGCTTTAGTGCCGCCAGGCCCAGGAGTCAAAACCCTTTCTCTTTCACTCTCTCTCATACACAAATACGGTCACGGTTCAAAGTTTTGCCCTGGACACCACATGTGTTGCAAACAGAGAAGGCCAAAGACCAAACCAAACCGCAAAATATGACTATTTTTTTTAAAGATGACTCGTGTAATTTCTTCAATATACAGTGGCAACTATAAGAAAGCCATACGTAGTCTGATTCCCATTAAAAGAATAAACACTGTCTCTCTGTGGCATTATCAAAACATTACTCTGTTTGTTTGAGCAGCCTGAACTGGCCTACACAGGAATATTGCACCAACCAAAGGCAGCAGTTTTATTTGCTGACTGACAGCTAATGTGGTGTGTTCAGGAAATCTCGTTTCAAAATCTTTGCTTTTTGGAAATTCCATTGAATGCCACTAGAGACACAGAAACTGAACGCTTCACCTTTAAAGTAGCAAAGAAACAGAAGTTGTGGCAGCATACATCACCAAAGAGAAGTTTTTTATTTCGCCAGAAGATCAAGTTTATGACATTGAAATAAAAAAAAATGATGAGGCTAAATAAAAAAATGTAATAAAATAAAAAGTCCACTGAAACATTTCATGTAGTCAACGTATGTATATAAAGACTGACCGTGGTGCATGAAACCAGCATTGCAGAGTCCAACACCGAGGGTCACCGCATCTTCACGGCATGTGCTGTCACCCTGCAGAAAGAAAAATCACAAAGTCACAAAACAATCAAGATGGTGAACCAAGTTAGATGACTTGGTTCACCATCTAACTTGATGGTGAACCAAGTTAGATGACTCTGGTATGAAATGAGAAAATGGAGCAACTGTGAATATTAGACTGTAAATAATTAGAGATAAAAAAAATTCAGCAGAAATAGTATATAAATTGTGTACAGACACCCAGAAGAATTAACTGAAAGATTAATAAAAAGCATGTAAGTTATGTTTATGTAATAAAGTGGTGTGTTTCTCTCTCTCTGTGTGTGTGTGTGTGTCCATCCTCATGTTACCTGTGACACAAGCCATTCCACCAGTTTGCTAGCTGGTACGACAGATTTGAAGGTTTTCAGATGATGATCTCTGTCTCTGTATATAAAGAAGATTTCAAATTAAAAGATGTTCACAAACTGTCCACATCAGCACATTGAATCATTTATATATGACATTACCTAACTTTTTTTGGCTAGTGGTTTTTCCTAAGTTACTAGCCACTCAGCATTTACAAAAATACCATGGGGAAAAACTGCCATAGAGATATTTTTAATATTATCTTATATTTTGGCAGCAGGTTTATTAGGGTGGTGTCACTTTAAGACTTGACATACAGATCCATTATATTGTTCCACATTTGTTTTCTTTCTCAACTGTTTACATTCACTTAAACATAACTGACTGTTTATGTGAATACTCTCCAAGACAGGCATTTTGACACTATTTTTTCCAGCGCAAATGAAACAAGTGAGTTAGGGGAGGAGGGTTTGTGTCAACGAGCTGTCGGAGAGATGAGAGAGTGAGAATGTACGGCTGCTATCGTGCATCTATTCTGCGGAAAATGAGTACTGGAAGTGTTTCAGATATTACATTATTGACAACACCACATTGCACTTAATTTCAGATGCCTTTTTAAAAGATTACAATTGAAAAATTCAACCCGCCAAAATGGCTACTAGGAGTGACTGTGTTAGATGCCACTGCTGAATGCGCTGCATTTGGCACGTGTTAATATCAAGCCCTGTATGCTCCAGGGTGGTCTTTCCAAGCAATTAGTGTACTGTAATTAGTGACCTGGACTGTAAGACTCTTAAAAAGATGAAAGGCATCTGCTAAAGGGCAAGTGTTAGTTGTTAATTTTTAGAACTGAGATCAGAGTTGGTCCTAACTGCAGTTCAATGGCCCCTCCTTACTCTCTATGTGAGGCATCAAAGGTGATAGGTGACAGAAAAGCAATACGACTCTGCAATCCTCACACAAGCACACACACTTATACACACAGATGGTCAAGGTGAATCCATGAAAGACAAACAAGCGTGTTTAAATTAAATAAATTGGAATTGGATAAACTGCATATAATAGATTTAATTATAAAAGAGATGTCCATGTGCAAGTAAAAGTTGTTAAAAGTTGTTAGCAAAACATTTTGTATTAAACTTTAATACAAGTCATCTTATTGCTTTAATGACAGTGAGAATTAAATAATAGTGTTGTCTGTTGAGTGTGAAGTATGCCAGAGAACATGTGTCACTTACTTGATAACAGGTGTGAAGAGACTATGGAGACGACAGTAAAGTCTCACTCCCTGTCGGACACACATACACTTATTTAAAACAATTGCACCGACAGCTGCATCTCTATGCATTTCATTAACTGTTGTCCTTCCGGAATCACTTCTTAATTGATGTGTTGACACAATTGTTTAACGAGATGTATCATATGCACTCAACTCGAGATTCTGTTGACTTCAATCTATAAACTGACTGGTTTCAAATGACCAAAAATTAGTGAGCCACCTAGGAATTGAAACCCCATAATTGTCTGATTTGAATCACTCTACATGGGCACAAATAGCATATAAGGCACTAGACTCACAATTTATTCCAATAGATTTTGATGTTAGCATGTTGCTAAGCTAATGTTCAATATGATATTCTAAGATGGATAAAAATACATGGCACAAACACACAAATTGGGTAAATACTGCATTTTTACAGTATTTAAAAGTATACTGAACTTTAATATAATTTATTTAATTTGGTCCACCATCTGAGCTCATCAAAAAAAATAATATTTAGCCTAAAGGATCATAAGATGAGGTAAATATTGTTTTTAGCCAGTATTCTAGGGTAAAATACCTTTGAGATGATGTCCTCCATTTCACTCCTGGCTTTATAAGTGCCGTCATCGTAACGGAAGCGATACAACACCTGCTCGTTCTTGAATTGGTGCTTATCTGACACTATGGTAAAAAAACCACACACACAATTTAATATTATGTCATGCTCAGATGCTGAACTTTACCTCTAACATACATAACAACACAGAGGTGTAACTGAGCTTATGGTGTATTTGTTTCTCTCACTGTGGTGGAGGTCTCTGATGAATCGAAGTGAGAGAGTGCCATTGCTACAGAACAGCCTGTTTGACCTCTCCTTGAATGCCGCCACCATTATTATTGATTGACTGCCTGAGCCCTTATACTTAGATTCATCACTCCAAGCCCTTCTGGTGTTTGTCAGTTTTCGCTGTCACAAACACCTGGCTGTAATGTAGAGGTATGATGCTCCCCAAATCTCAGGCAAACACTGCACCTCATGAATTATTCAGAAGAATGTTCTCTACCAGCATTTCATGTCATGTTACTATCCAGACTGCCGATCATCTGTAGTGGATCTCAGTGAGCGCTGGCCAACAAGAGATACGTGCCAGATTTATAAAGTGTAAATCTGTCAAATAGTGATTTTTAACAGTCCAATGTTTGTATAAACAGTTAATGGATTGTGGTTCATTTGCCAAGACTGTACATAAAAAAAAACAGAACATGGACAACAATTGAATTTTGGCGATGAAACCAAGCAATACACAAAAACATGTTAATGAAATCTAAGGGGGTGGATGAGGTTAAAAGAGGAAAAGATAAGAGATTCAAAAAGAAAACACTTAGAGAAAGAATAATAGATTTGTATAAAAAAAACATAACATGGCAAAACAGTTGAACTTTGGTAATGATGAAACCAAGCAATACACAAAAACATTGATTATATAAATGGGGGTGAATGAGGTTAAAAGAGAGACACAAAAACAAAACACAGAGTAAAAATAATACATTTGTATTTGAATAGTACTTTGGAGTTACCAAGGTCAAGTGATGGGTCACAATGGTTTTGATTTTTAGCCTAATTATTTAGAGCGTCCAGTATGTTGACCGATTAGTCAACAAGCTGTTCATGCAACCAACCAACTGGTCGATTTTAAAAATATGAGAATTTTGCTCATCCCAGGATCAAATTATATTCCCATGGTATTTACTATATTCACACATAGCACCTTAAAAAAAGTTCAAAATAATACCATGATTTTACCATGGTCCATGTCCAATAAATCAAGGTAATACCATAGTTCTTTTAAGTGAGAATGTTCTCTTACCATGATGGATGATGCCGTTCTCAAGGAGAGCTTGACCCAGGTTGATTCCCTCCTCAGCCTTACTGATCTCTCCACTCTCCAAGAGCCATGAGACAAATTCACTGAGGATACACAGAGACAACAGTTGTATCAGTCTGCACATAACACAACACTCCACACATGCTAGAGAAGGGATTTATGAAGGGATTTATGAGCCACTAGTCAAAGGTACTTGGGAACTTTAGAGTGACTGGTCAAAACTGATAAAAACTTCACAAAGGACACAAATCAAGATGATATCAAGCTGCATTCCACTCTCTTTTATCTTGAGGTCTACAAAGTTCAAACACCAAGGTTCACATATAACCTTGAAAAATAGGCTCTGTTTGTCCATATGCACATTTTATTTATATCTAATAATACAAGTTTAAAAAGGTTTTTTTTATCTAATTTAATTTTTGTTTACATGTATAGAGCATAGTTTAGTGCCAGTATTTTTTATTTATTTTTTTTATGCGTTAAAGAGTTAGTTTACCCAAAAATGAAAATTATGTCATTAACTCTCTGAGGTCTAGGGTGTTTTGGGGGTCCTTGAGGTGTTGTTTATAAACCTATTAATGGCACAGGTGAAATTACACTATATTTAGCAGAAACGGGGCTACCATAATATGTGAGCAACATGTATGTACATGTTTGTATTTTTGAGAGAATATTGTTTATGCGTGGTTATTGAAAAAGCTAAAAATATCATATTATTAAGCATAATTTCTGACAGAACACAAGGATCACAGTGACAAACTGTGATCCTTGTTTGGAAGACTGGAATAATGGCTCCTGAAAATTAATCTATGCCATCACAGTAATAAATATGATTTTAAAATGCAATAATATTTCTCAATATGAATGTTTTTACTGTATTTTTATCTACATACACACAGACACACACACAGTTTGCTACAACTTGAATTTAGCTAGTCAACTGCCAAATGAAAATGGCAAAAAAAAAAAACAGGAATTAAATTATGAACTACTTCTGAAGAAGGCAGGGGATGAATGTATTAGTAATTGCATGTCTGAGGTGGTTTAGTGGCGACTCTAATGTGGTTGTTGATTGTATGTGTGACTTCTGCGTGAGAAACTGTAAGTCCCATTAGATACAGGGACAGAAATAAGTAATGTGTAAACAGTTATGACGCCTTAAAGGGTGTGTGTGTCCTTCAATTTTTGAACGACAACAGCGAGGGTAGAGGGGTCGGATGAAAGGATGGGTTAACAGATGGAGGAGAAGAGAAGGCACCCCACATTCACTCAGTACAGTAAGACATTCATGTTTCACCTGAATACAAAACTGCTCTGCCCTCTACATCTCCTTCAAATCAGCTGACCACATGTACAACTTAATGAACTCTTTTAAAATACTTAACCTTGATAAGTCATTACCCTTCACTGGCAAAAACTTACAGATTATTAGATAATACAACTAACTTAGGCCAACCCTCGACAGAAACCAAACAGGATTTTTCCATTGCCTTTTGGATTATTGCAGAAAATAAGGTCAATGACTAACAAATGTGTTTGATTCTTGCACGTTTTGTAAATCAATATAAACTTCACAAATGCAGTGAATTAATTAGTTTATGTAACTCATTAATATTCTCCACAGCTAATGCAGAAAGAGCTCTCTCACATGCCATACGTGAGAATTTTCTTACACTTGTATCTATACAGTATCTGTCCGATTTTTCCATTGCCTTTTGGATTATTGCAGAAAATAAGGTAAGTGACTAACAAAAGTGTATGATTCTTACACGTTTTGTGCATCATGATAATCTTCACAAATCAACACAACTTATACATTTTGAAAACAGTGAAGTAATCTAAATCTAAATGTAGGAAACACCTTTTTTTAGACAAGTAAAAGCTTTTTCCCTGGGATATTACTGCTGTATTTTATGTTGTAGAATAAAACGTGAAAAACATCTTGAGCTTGTGTTAACCACAGATATTTAACAAAAACAGCACTCTATTGTCCCTGTCAAAAAATGAGCACATGTGAATAATAGATGTGAAGTCTGTTTTGGTGGTAAATGCTAACTTCCTGAAACAAGTGCATATTTTCTTATATTTTAAGACTTTTGTACAAAATTTGACATGCTGATGCCCAAGTTTTATTACAACAAGACTTTGCATTCAGAAACTATAGGTCAAACGGTCTTCTGGGCCACACATAAATCCGTAAAACAATTTGACTATTTAAAGTAGCTTTGATAATGTTTTATCTCAAGGGGTTTTAGATGATACATAGTAAATCTTATGCAAATCAGACAAAGGCACAGTTCGGAATTAGCCTAGAATTAGTTTGAAAGGGTTTTCAATCAATTCAACATGTTGGAAGAGGATTGCAGCTCATACGGTTCCAGAGTTATTAGCATTTAGCCATTGTGTCAAATATGTGGTCTTTGCAATAACAATATCAAACAAAGTTTTAGAGCAGAAAAATAATGCTACCACAAAAGAGGAGAATATGAACAAATACAAAAAAGGTTCAAGCTGCTGCTTTGACCACTAAAAAAAGAGATGACACTGTTAATATCAATGAAAGGATAGTAATAATCACATAATCAAGCCTTACACACAAAATACAAACAATAATGTTTATGATGTGGATATGTGGGTTATTTGGAGATCTTACAGACTACTTCCAAAGCCTTTATGTGCAGTTCTGCAGAGGAAGTTCACAGAGGAGAGGGCAGTCCGGCCCATGAAAGAGAGCAGTGAAATGAAACAGACAGTGAGTCTGCTGTGATTACATAAGTCTCTAATTCAGATTGGCAGGAAAGGGAAGGGGTGGAGGTGGGCGTCCCTGGGGTGAATTAATTAGTGTTTATGTAACTCATTAATATTCTTCACAGCTAGCGCACACAGAGCTCTCTCACATGCCTTAGATGTGTGTGAGAATTTTCGTTCGCTTGTATCTATATCTTTCCGATTATGCATATACTGTATGTGTGAGTGTGACAGAGAAGGATATAATGAGATATTGAAGTAAATGTTAAACACAAGCTCAATTAGCACAGAAAATAATTTTAACTTGTCCCTCAGTTTGTAGGATAAATAAATGTATTTACAACATCCAGAGATCATGGGTAGGAGATTACAGAATTGTGAGGCTCGCATTTCTGTAATAGGGCTTATTAAGTGTAAAAAACAAAAATCTGGGGTCCTGTTTTGAATGGATGAACTTCTAGTTATGCATAACCAATTTCACCCCATCATTCATCTGTCTAAACTGTCCTTTTTTTTGTATCCTTGCAAGCACTATGCTAAAATGAAAGTATTTATCGGTTGAATAACTGGACAAGGATATAAGTGATTTTATCCTTGTCTCATAAATCCAACTTGATTTTTTCAAATTGATGAACGAGTCAAAACAATTTTCAGTGAATATAGAAAGCAGATGATTTCAAAGTTGTAAATAACCAGAAACATTCCTTTAATGCTTTGGCCATTTTTTACCACACAAATAAATCTTTAGGTCATTGCTGTAAGTTTACAGTTCTCCAGAACTTGTGATGATGTACGGATCAAAATCTCACCATCTTTTGAAGTAAATTCTTCAAAATAAGTACAATGGAGAAAAAATAATTCAACAGTGGCTGAAGAAATAGCCACAGACGAGAGAAAGAGCCAGAGTCTGAGCAGTAGCAGAGCGTTTGTCCACATTAACAGCTGAACCGCTCGGCTGTTCTTGGAAGGAGTGGGATTGTGTTCTATTCTGAGAAGGATGCGCAAGCCAGCGAACAACACGAGCCAATCACAGCTGCTTTCACCTGGACCACCGAGGCTGAAACGCTTAAATAATTGTGTTCTGAGGGAGCCATGCGAAATGTATCCAGTCAGGTGTTGACAGGACAACAACAGCACAGCTGAGGCTGTGAGGCCAGCGACTGTTTGCTTTTTAAGCCACTTTAGTGGAAGTGCTACTTCAACTGTTTTTCAACTACAGTCAAGCTAGCCTTTTGAAGAAAAATGCAACCAAACAAGATTCTGACATAAAGCAGCTAACTAACATTGAAGCCATTTAAGAGGGTAATTCGTTTAAAATATACAATTCACAACCTCAAATGAAACACTGCTTTTTGTATTCAGAAGTATTTAATCAGACAAAAAATCTCAATCAGAGTCATATTTTATGTAACTTAAATGAAAATTTAAATGAAATAAAACTTTCCGATGTTTATTATTGAGTTGGAAAAATGGAACAGCAGCATTTAAGCTTCAAAGTCAAAATCATTCAGCTATTTCATTGAATCTTTCCTTCTTTTTTGTAAGTAAATGCAACAAAATATATGGTTCAGTTAGCAGCATTGCTACATTGAGTTTCTTATTCCCAACACTGCTCAGCGGCAAGGCCCTGTCGATTTATAAACCACCAAATGAGGCTCATTGTCTGAACTTGTGAATTTTTGCGGCCTTTTAAACCAGATTGCATCAATATAATCTCTTTAAAATGGACCACAGGAGTGCTTTTTTCTCCTTATCTACTAACGCAGTGCAAAAAGAGAATTTTAATTGGTCTGAGGAATCTCTCAACTCCCAAACACACACACACACTGTATTTGGAAGTTTAATGGCGTACATAGCACTCATTGTTCATTCATGGTGTTGAAAGACTGGGTGAGCGAGCGACAGAAAGAGAGAGAGAGAGAAAAATGAAGAGAGATGCACAGAGAGAAAAAGAGAGAGAGACTGAATGCAGATTTCTCTCTAATGAAGGTTTTTTTTTTTTTTTGCTGGGAATGTCTGTGTCCAATGGGGTGCTTGGCAGTGAGCTTGGGAAAGCATTTACAAGCGCTAAGTAAGTGTGTATGTGTGTGCGCATGCATTTTCATTCATACAGGGGCCTCTTGGATTAGGATGACTTGCAAGATATTCAGAAGACAGTCAGATGGTGTAAAAGCAGCCAAGGGAAGGTGTCACACTCAGCACGGACTGACCCAATCACTGGCATGGGAACTGACCGGTCAGTAAGGAGAACCCTTTAGTTTGGACAAGAATCTCTAAAATACATTACATAATGCTCAAAACTTACTTTCCCAAGAAGCATTTGGGTACAATGGTGAGTTTCCTGCGTCGATCTTTGATGAGGTGGCGGCTCTTGGTCATCATCATATGGTACAGTTTCTCTCCCTTCTCGGCGATCATGACGTAGGCATCGCGCTCCATCCCGAGCTTCAAACCTGCCAAGCAATGAGATAAGAGTCAAGAACCCTGAATAAAAGCAGAAAAATCAACAAGAAAAACATGTTTTTGATTCAAATGTATTTTTACATATTTAAACAATAACATTTATAGATAATAATGTGGATTAGTAATAAAAATAAGATCAATAACATCAATTGTATTTATAAAACAAAAGCAAATTGTTAAACTATATTGTCTAATTGCAAATTAATGTATATTGTTTTTTTTGTAAGTTTAATTATTATAATTAATTATATATTTTATTATATACATTTTTATATATATAAACATTTAGGAGAAAAAGATGAAGAAAAAATATGAAAAAAGATTAATTGTTTAACTGTATTTTTTTTTTCAAAATCATTCAAAAAGTAAATTGTCACATTAAATGCAATAAATTAATTTTATATGGATTCATGAATGATTTTTGAAAAAAAAATATTTCAGAAATTAAACACATACTGCACCTGTAACCCAAGTCAGATGCACACAAATGTTCATAGAAAATCTCACATTTAATAAATCTAATAATAAAGGTCTTATTTGACAAGATGTCATTTTTTTAAATTGCAAATTCGCTAATATTATGAGGGATGAACTAGACTTTTATCCTGTTCTACTATATAATTATAGTTTATTCCTGATGTGTTACTTTCAAGCTGTGGTGGGTGTTGCTGTGTCGGTTAATGTTTAGGTGAGGCTGAAAGGAAACACTGGTTTAACTGATTTTATTATACGTTTTGTGTTCACACGTTTACATGCATTCAGCTATAGAGGTATTTTGGTGGATGGAGGGCTGGCTAAAGCGGCGAAAAAGCGGCATCAGCATTTGACATAAAAACCACACCCTTTCCACAAAATAAAATAAATGGTGTTTAACTACAGCACGAACTGAGCAAGATAAAAGAAATGGTTACCACACATTACTCAGGGCAGGACACAGTCACACCAAGTGATGTGATAAGAATAATTGTTAATCTTAAGTGGTTAATAAGGTGAGAACAGATGCGACTTTGCAGTTTCCTGAACAGACCTGAAGAGAACACCACTGCATGCTAAAAACTGTGCAATAGTGCAATGCCCCCCATGAAAACAGCCATGTTTATATTAGCAGTGCAGCCAGAGTCAAGCTGCAACGGAAACAGGAGCTTCACGCAAATGTTTGCCTAAAAAAAACACTTTGTCAGTCGTCCGAGGCATTTTGCTTGTTGCCTAATTAATGCACAAATTTAAAACAACCCTTTCAGTCAAGGCAAACGTTTAAGTTTTTACCGTACATTTAAACAAAAGGTGATGTTAAAGAGTATCAATGGGACTGCAGCTGATGGAAGCGTGCTCAGATGTGGCGGCAGCTGGCATGGCTCTCATTCAGAGCTCTTTACTGTGTCTGAGAGCCCAGGGAGAGGGAAGCCACCGGCAGCTGCAGCTCTCGCTCACAAAGACTTTTTTGAGGAGGTGTTCGTGGCAGCTGTACGAGGCTCCAATTCAATCAAGTCTCAGGAAGGAGGCAACACATCATTGAAAATGGCTCCTCAAAAATGACCCTGGTGATGTGTAATTTCCACCTTGGCTTCTGAAGGTCTGGTGCTGAATGGCAATTTTAGGAATGAGCAAATCCTCATTTCAGACTCCTAATCTTCCTGTTTTTATCCTCATTTTGAACTGCCGATTTCAATCAGCACACACCAACATGAAATGGACGAATGCAAGAAAAACATTACAGACTGTTCACTTGCTTTTTTAAGCTAAAAATGACATTTAATTTGCATAAATTGAAATAAATGTATTTAAAGTGTAAATTTAAAATCTATTTTTTAATTATTTAAAATTATTAAAACATTTTTAGTTATTTAAAATTATTATTTGAAGGTATCTACTGCCTTCCGTGTTTGGGTATTTGAGAGAAATATTTTTCTGGTCTTAGTCTCCAGTCTCAGATGACCAGAATTGCTGAATCGGAGGCACATTTGCATGTCAAATATTAATCAAAATGTGTAATTCAACGGCGTCTTTGTATAGAGAAACGAGTGGGTGCTGGCTGAGGACGGTCAGAGAGGTGTGACTGATGTGGCACCTGTTGGAATGGGCTCCGATTTCAAACGTTGGAAACCTGATACGCACCATAAAACTTCTGCTTTCATCTGGCATCGCAGCATAAAAGTGACGCTGTCGCTCTACCTCCAACGTGCACTGCATTTGCCTTGTACACTGGTAAGCTGATCCTACAGACTAATACTTCACGCTGAAACATAAGAGCCACGATAAGAATGGGCTCTGTGGTAAATTTGAGGTTTTACTGCTATGATCGTGTGACCTAACAATCAGAACAACCCTGTAGTACATCACACAGGCCTCAAAAGAAAAGATAACAAGAACAGGTGTCCAGCAGAGGACAGGTGTTCCATATCGCAACAGAGCAGAGGAAAAAATCCACATTAAAACATATAAGGTACAGCAAATTGCAGGATGCTTTTTCTTAAAATTATTCTTAAAATTATTCTTTACTAAACATTGTGACTGGTACTGGCAAATAATTATTTTTCAAAATAGTTTCAAATCATTTTCAAAATAACTTTAATTATTTTACAATAATTGAATTATTATTTATAATTTATATTATTATTTTATATTATTATTTATATTATTTATATAATTATTTATAATAATTTAATCATAAGTTAATTATTAGTAAAATTAGTTAATTTTAAATTTTAACATTATTACTTACACAATAAATATTTACCAAATGTTAAATTGACAGCCCATTGGAGTTGCATCATGTATCTGAAATTTGGTAATGATTTTGTTTGATTGATTTGACTTCATTGAATACAAAAAATAAAAATAAATGAAAAATAAGTTACAAAAGGTACCAATTTAAAGGGATAGTTCATCTAAATCATTTACACACGATTTATTTCATCTTGTGAACACAAAATAAGATATTTTGAAGAATGTCAGTAACCAAACAGCCAAAAAATATGTCAATGGGGTCTATTAACTGTTTGGCTAACGACTAAAGTCTTCTTTTGTGTTCAACAAAAGAAATAAATTCATACCAGTTTGGAACAACATGACGGTAAGTAAATTATATTTTTTATATTTTTATGGAACTATCCCAGCAATGCACAGAAACACACAAAGTACACAATGCATTTTAATATGTTTTACATTTAACTGGTGTTATTTTATGATTTTAATTTGCATACTCTACAATGGCAAACCAGAGTAAATCTACTCACTCTCTCTCTGTTCACGTTCCTTTAAAATGGCGTCTAGCCATTTCTGCTTGTCTTCAGCGTTCTTGGCCATGCACACAAACCACTTGTTTTTGGCCGTGTTGTGAATCTTCCAGCCATTGGTCACCGTGTAGTTGTTACTGTGATAGTCCGCTAGAAAGACAATGCAAAACATGAACATTTATTTGATAAAAGCTACTGAGATCTAAAAAAAACAGATCATCAATCAAAATCATTTACTTTTCCTCTTACCATTACTAAACAAGTTACTGACCCAAACACAAATGCTGACACTGTTAAGATATTCTTCAACAATCTAGAGCATTAATAATGTAAAAAGGTTAAACTTTCCCATTAGAGAGAAATCCTTAAAGATGCATTTCAGCATCACTCCCACCATTAAACCAAATACTGACGGAGAGCATGTGCATGAGTGAGGGGTTCAGACTGTTAATCACAGTCCAATTTTAACCCAGATTTGACAGGAGGTGATTTACATGGAGAAATGGATGAGGTATGGAATAGGTAATGAGCAGTAGTTACTGTTGAGGTAGTATAAATAGACTTCTGTGCACTGAGAGGATTTGACAAAGGCTTTTAGCTCGTATAAAACTGGAGAGAATTTATGAGTAATCGCATTTGGCATATAAGTCTGGCTCTGTAATAAACACCATCTAAGCATTATCTGATTGTTTTCCAATTAAAACAATAGCTCAGTCAGAACAAGCCGATCAAATTGCCATGCTTTACATGTGAGAGCGATAAAGAGACATGGAATAATGTGAAAATATGCACAAATGTTGAGCCATTTTATAATGGTTTCAAATGTGACTCTTTCAATACAGTCATGTAATAAAGTTTTACTGTTTTGAGTCATTTGTTTTCACTCAAGAGTTACATAATGTGGTTCTGCTTTTGGACAATGATTGTATGTATGCATGAATGTATGTATTGTATGTATATACTTCAGTTCAATACTGGAAATTCACTTAAAATATATAAAAAAATGTTTTTATTATTATAAAACACATTCATTACATTCCAGCAAAAATCTTGCCTGGGATACAAAATGACTAAGATTTTGGTCATAACTCTCACCATCTCCCTTGAAACATCACTATAAACATGTAATTAGGATGAATATCTGAAATTCAAACACATTATCTTCATTCCTCAATCCTCACCCACAACATGCGAGTCACTTTATCTTTAATCTTATCCAAGAAGGCAAAACGCATCAGCTAAATGATACAATTACACAGATGTGGAGTGTCATGTGACAAGCCCTGATAAACATGACACTAAGAGGACTGAAACACAAAACACGTCTCACATTGGCCGTATCAACTGATGGCACGTGTGGTTTAGGCTGGTTCTTTGACAGCCCAATGGCTTGTTTTTCAGAAAGGATGTTTTTCTTTGTGGCTCAGAGAGAAAGAGAGAGAAGTTGCACTTCCACCCTGCTACTTAAGGTGTGGTGAAAGACTAAGAGCAAAAGGTGAGAAGAGCAGCCGTTACTTCCCCCGAGAGTTGAATTTCATGCTCGGCCCGACAGCTGAATGGCACCTTTGACGACGGCCCCTTGGCGGTCAGCTCAGCCGAGGTGCTAAATGCGAAGTGCTCAATTCTAAGAAGCCCTGCATGATCTTATCTTCAGGCCACAGTGGCACTAATTTCTATTGCAAAAGCTGAAGCGCTTTTTTTTTGTTCCTTGTGATGTTCATAAGCATCACATGGTGATCAGATGGAAAAAAAACAAGGATATTACGCAGGAAACTCCCTAACACATCCCATGAAAAAATTGCTTTGTACACTAGTGTTCAAAAGTTTGGGATCAGAACGATTTTTAGTATCACGGTTATCACAAAAATATCATCATCATCATTGATAATTATAATAAATGTTTCTTGAGCACCAAATCAGCATATTAGAATGATTTCTGAAGGACCATGTGACACTGAGACTGGAGTGATGTTGCTGAAAATTCAGACTTGCCATCACATGTATCAATTACATTTTAAAACATATTAAATCATAAAATTGTATTATCTATTATTTTAAATTTTATACATTTTTTCAATATTTCAAATAAATGCAGCCTTGGTGAGAACAAGAAAATTCTTTAAAAAACATCTTACCAAGAAAATATTTGTATTAGGGCACAAACACAGTAGTTTAAAAAAAAACTAGTGAGCTGCACTGGAGACTTGGCTTGAATATTTTAAATATTTGAATAGTCTTTGACGTTAGCATGATGCTAAGCTAATGATTACTTAAAGCTACACTGTGTGATTTTTACCCCTATCTAGTGGTGAAAAGGTATATGACCATCCAGGGAATATTAGTTACTGTTCCTCTCAATTCCGATTTCGTTTTAACTCCTACGGTGGCCAATGTAGTCCAAGATTAACATGGCTTCCAGTTCGACCTCGTCCATGAGTGTTAACTCAAACATAAACGCGAAAGGCGAAGCTTGAATTAACGGGTATGTCCCTCTTTGGCTAATGTACTTTCAAGATGGAGGGGCAACATGGCGAGCGGCATTAAAACCCCTTACCCATATGTATTTTCAATGGCATATTATACACTCACGAGAATAATTTTATTACTTGAACGAAGTAAATATACATTAATGAGCATGTGTATTTTTGAAAGAACTAAGTGTTTTTAGCTAAGAATAAACTAAAAGAGATACACAGTGTGGCTTTAATACTCCAAGCAGCACAAAAATACATACCACGCACACACACACACACTTTAAAACCTACCAGTTCCATCTTCCACATTCTCGACCTCCATGACCTCCGTGTTAATGCGGCCTCTGAACACATACTGCGGCCCGTTGATGGATTTCGTCCTTTTGGTGGATTTCTTCCCTGAAACTCTGGATTTTTTAAAGAGTGGAAGAAATTAGACAAGTATTATTTAGTTTCTACATAATACTTGTGATGGTTTTGTCAAGTGTTTAACCATAACACACTCCAATACATTGTTTGTGTAATTAAGTTACCATTATCAGAGACTAGATGAATTGATGCCTCAAAAGCATATAAAAGGCCTTACCGGGACTTCCTCTTGCAGTAGACTAGGAGGTTGTCAAACAGAAAGAAGACTCGTTCCTGAATGTTTCCAGCTGATATCTTCAACAGATTGCCTTGGAGCAGCAGTTCTGTGCAAATATCGGTCAAGTTTGTCCCCTGGAACATAAAAACAGAAAGAAAGAAAAATCTTTACACGTGGCTGATTTTTCTACTGAGTAATATCACTATGAATGTTTTAGTCAAGTGTTTAGTTGCCTGTTTTCATGCAGCAGCAGAAAAAGGAAATGAAAATGCTGCCATCATTTATTCAAACTAACTGTTTAGTCGATCAATTTGTTCAACAGGTGGACATTTTCCTTGTGTTTTATTAACAGCGAGTGTCTAATTTCATTTTGAATAATTACAATCTGGTCATTACTAATGGCCTTCCATAAGAAGAGCAGCCTCTCTCCCACTGAAAAAATCCAAAACAAATAAAAAGCAGTGATCCCTCTCTCTTTAAGGGGACAGAAGTAGCCAGACAGGTTTTGGTAACACATACTGTGTCCTGCTCAATATCCAGGACCATTACAAATTGATTCCACTCGGACGCCGCAGTCCGTGCTGACACTGTACAGGATGTGATTTTCTAAGCTTCTCAGGTGTGGGCGTGTGTGAGTGTGTTTGATAAGCAGACTCCATTTTCTCTGCTTAATCAATGGCATGCCCAGACGGGTCAATTAGAGAGATGGGAATCTGCTTCCCGCTTGTTCTGCACTATTTACCTATAAAGGTGAAACACTCTGGACTAAATGGAAACTTAATGCATTTGCTTTTAAATCAGACCACACATCCTAAAACACTCTATATCTGAAGTGAAATACAGCCTGCCTTTTAAGCTCTTGTTTTATATTGCGTTAAATGTTTAATGTTATCTATAACATGATCTCAGAAGCATTGAAATCGTTAATGTTACTTACTTAAATCATAAAAATGTGGAGAAATCACTTGCCGTTTGTTGTATAAAATAAAAATGAATGGAGATCCAGGATGTCAAGCACTATTATGAGCACTAAAAAAGCACTTTAAAAGTTTGATCCATATCACTTCTGCCCCATAATCCATAAATATTATGAAACTAAACCAACCTTTTGTTTTGAATTTTGTTTTTAATCTTCTCTTTTTGTAGTTCGACAGCCCACATTAACATTTATTATATGTTAAATAGTATCTAACCAAGAATCCATCCAAGAAGAAAGAAAGAAATATGGATTTGGAACGACATGAGGTTGAGTAAATGATGACAATTTAAATTTGTATGGATACACTTTTCATAAAAACAAATTTCAGTTTAGGGTACGATTCTCACTATTAACTAACTATTAACTATGACTTTTGCCTTAAACTCTCAATTACTGCTTATTAACAGTTATTAGAATAGTCATGCAGATCATGGATATGTGCTTTATAAGTAATGAACAGGCAATATCCTAGTCATATGGATGCTAAGTAACTAGTTAATAGTGAGAAATGGACCCTAAACTATAGTGTTACCCAAATTTCAAAATATGATTAAATAATCCCCAGTTTGAATGGACACAGAGGCATAAAGAGAATGGAAAATAACGACAGAAGAAAGAATGCACTGTATGCACTAAATTGTGAAAATTAACTATCTAAGTACACTTAGGGCTACAGAAAATCCCCCACTTTGTCCAACCACTCAGTACTGCATCAGATAAATCAATAAAGAGGGTTAATGGACAGGGCACAAAGAGTGAGAGAAAGAGAGGATGAAGACAAAGTAACTATGGTATAGAGACGACGATGAAGAAAAGGAGGCCGGGAGAGACGAGCAAAGAGAGAAGAAGGGAAAGTGAGCTTGTGGTGGCACACTGTTGCATGTTACACAAAACTAAAGGATATCCATGGTAACGGGCCTTTGTGTTAAGACTTCCTCTTCCTGCTTGTGATATGGCCTAAGAAAATGTCATCAGCAGACACAAGGCGACGCTGATCATGTCCACATCAGTGATTCTTCCGAGGCTTCGCTTAAAAATGCTCACAAACAAAAAGCATACTGTCATAGAGGAACTTCCCTAAATAAAGGCGTGTTTTTTTTAAGATACAAACTACTGGTTCTAATCTGTTCATTTAAAACCATCAACCAGGAAACAGTCAAAAATAATGCACCATATGACAATTACAAAACATGTCTCACCTCCCAGCCCTCTATGTGTGACTGTAGTATCTCAAGAGCCTCTAGTTTCTCCATCTGTCGCTTGGTCTCGTTGATGTTGCAGCACACCGCTTTCATTGCCTGCAGGGCCTCTTCAACCGCTGGGTAATCTGAATGCTTCTTAGGGGTCCTCTTCAAAAGTTCCTGAAGGGAAGACAGCAGGTACATGCTTGTATTACACAGTTACACACATCTGCTGATATGCTTCAGATACTGTGCACAAGACACTATTTCAAGTCAACATGAAATCAATATTTGTCCCCATTTTCTTTTGAGATATACATTCCTGGTCTTATTAGCAAGATAGAAGCCTTTTATGATCATAAGAAACTTCTCTTTCAAAAACATTTTAAAAAGCAAGTCCCACCCAACCGTTTTTTCCTCAAATATCCAAATTTCACATTTGGGAAGTAAAATGTGTTGCGAATGTCATTTCATGCATATTTTTAGGTTTGCTTGTCTTGTCAAACATAAATATAGCTCTAGCGGTTATGTAATTATCAGAATGTTGCAGAGAAGTATTTACAGAATAAACAATATAACCCACAATGCACTTGCTTGAAATGCCCATACCTTCAGTAGCAAAGGATATTTACAGATCCTCTGGATGGGAGAGAGGAGATACCCCTCAAGAGGAACATCTGTGCTCTTCTTACCTCCCAACAACATGAGGTGCTAAAAAAAAACACAACATATACAATGATTTAAAATTGTGTAACATCCCTTTAAACTGATTCATGTTGAGAATCCGGTGAGTTTCCATGGAAAGCAATAAATAGCACCATCTCACATCCTGGTTTGTACAGTTAAATACATTTGTGTATCAGTTTCACTTCAATAGGTTTTGGAGATCAATTTATTCCTGTGGTAAAATGATCAACCACTAATGTTTATTTGCTCTACTCACTAATGAAATCTGCATCAGGGTTACAGAGTTGAAACTGATGTGTGATGGATCTTCATCAGAATATGATGTAATGAATTTTCTCTGAAAATGATATAAAAGGTGCTTACCAGCAGGAAAGTCCGTACTTGAGGGATCTTGTTAAGCTCCATCAGTAGTCTGAGTGCTTTCTCATGGTTACTACAGTACTCCCCATACACAGAGAAACGTTCTCTCTGCAGTGGAGAGAGGAGAATCACACTTTAAAAACCTCTTGGTTAAATGTGTTCAGTTTTGGTTGGAATGAGACCAACCCCTTACAGATTTATATACATATTTTTAGTTTTACATTTACATTTATTCATGACGCTGACGTTTTTATCCAAAGCGATTTACAATTTAAAAAAAAAAGTAACTAGGGGTTAAGTGTCTTGCTCAGGGACACATTGGTGTCTCACAGTGGATTCAAACCCAGGTCTCTCACACCAAAGGCATGTGTCTTATCCAGTGCGCCATCACCACACCCATTTTGGTGTGGTTTTGCACATTTCCTTTTCTAAATCTAATGTTCAGGGATATACTTTGTGCCAAGCAGGCATGCCTGATAAAGGGAGTCAAGTCCACCCATAAAATCCTAGGCCCTGTGAATTTTAGTGACAGCCCTGTTCAGTTCAGCTCATATGGGAAACACTAAATAAATAATAAATATTTCTGTATAGCTGTCTTTGTATAGTTTAATACACAACTTCTTTAACCATTTACTCAAGTACTGAGATGAAAAGTAAAAATAAGAGTGTAGTGAAACTGCCAGAGATGCAATGAGGCGTTGTCATTCTTCTGCCCTACATTATTCGAAACACAGGAAGTGAAATCGAAGTGCATAGGTTTTGCCTGAAAGCAACACCTTCTCTATGGGTCGCAAAAACTAGATGGAAATAGGAAGCTGCAAGCTAAAAAAAAAAAAAAAGAATAGCAATCATCTTCAGGCACTTAAAAGTGAGCAAATCTTTGATCAAATCTTTTAACCTATCGGTTAAAATTATGGACACCTAGTCACTCTTGATTTTTACAATTTTAAATAACCACATGGTGGAAGTATGAATATTATGTACTGATCAAAACTTTTCAAACAAATAAAATCTTGATTAATCATGCCAGCCTCTTAAAGGAGTGGTTCACTTTTAAAAAAACTTTTTCTGATAATTTCCTCACCCCATGTCATCCAAGATGTCCACGTCTTTGTTTCTTCAGTCGAAAAGACATTAAGGTTTTTGATGAAAACATTCCAGGATTTTCTCCATATAATGGACTTTACTGGGAACCAAACGGTTCAAGGTCCAAATGAGAGTTTCAGTGCAGCTTCAAAGGGCTTTAAACGACACCAGACGATGAATAAGAGTCTTATCTAGGACCCTTCAAATCATGACTCGAAAAAAGTTTTGTTCATTTTGATGAACGAGTTTGAACAGGAGAGTCACAAACGCTCATCACAGAACAGAGCAAGGCGAGCATTTGTGCTTATAAAACTTAAACTTTTTTATTTATTTTTGAAATGACCAATCATTTCGCTATAGACCATTTCAAAAGACGTAAACAACACTGGCCCAGAAACACTTCCTGTTTCAGTTTGTAACTGTTTTCTTTATTTCACATGTAAAGAAAACATCTTAAAGATGCTTGTTTAACTTTTTGATTCAGTTTTAAATGTTCTGTTGGTTGTATTTTATCACAGCTTTTATGTAGTGTTAAAAAACGGAAACAGGAAGTGCTTCTGGACCAGCGTTGTTTACATCTTGTGAAATGGTCTATAGATTAAGAACCTTATTCATCATCTGGTGTCGTTTAAAGCCCTTAGGCTTGCACTGAAACTCTCATTTGGACCTTGAGCCGTTTGGTTCCCAATGAAGTCCATTATATGGAGAAAATCCTGGAATGTTTCCATCAAAAACCTTAATTTCTTTTTGACTGAAGAAAGTAAGACGTGGACATCTTGGATGACATGGGGGTGAGTAAACTATCAGCAAAAGTTTTTTTTTAAAAGTGAACTACTCCTTTAAGAACAATGCAACCTGCAAGGTTTTTTAAATAGTATTGAAACACTTATTAATGGTTTACACTGGTTTATAAAAAAACAGACAATAATATATTTTAAAATAGAAAAAAATACAACAGATTGTAATTTAAAAAATAAAAATGATACATTATATATAAATATATATATATATATATATATATATATATATATATATATATATATATATATATATGTGTGTGTGTCTGTGTGTGTGTGTGTGTGTCTGGTTAAAAAAGTCCAGAAAAACTGAGGTGACAGTTTATTAAAGATGCATGTGGTGAAGGTAGGATGTCATTTATCCAAGCTCCACAGGAACAGTCTGTGTTGGCACTGTAACCTTGACAGGGACGATGTGAATCCTGGCGGCTGTGAGTGCTTAAGGCATCCTGACAGAGTAGCAAAACGATACTGGGATTCCAGAGGCACTGTGTGGTTAAAGAGCTGTTGCGCCCGTTTTTATCTTTACAATGCATCTCCATTTTCATGCATTCTCTTTTCAACGTCTTCATGTGTGTGTTGTCTATTTGCATGCATGTATGTGTGTATCTGTCTACATAGGTTTCTCCATTTGCATTAGTGTATAATGCAATGTGTGTCTGTGTGTGTGTGTGTGTGCGCCAGTACTCTGGTTGGGCCCTCAGGGCTTCAGACCAAAGCACCTGTAATGAGAGAGTTTGGCAGCATCACAGCATGAACGAGGCGAACATCTGTTCTGGCATATGCTTTATAACACCGTTCATCCAAAAACACATCCACGCATAAATACACAGCCCAATTAAGAGGAAATTCACTCTAGTTTGAGGTTAAACCTCAGAATGTTTCAGTGAACTTGGTCAAAGGTCACGTACACATGCCAAACCCAAAAAGTTTCTTGTGAACCCAAAACATTTCATTGCTTTAAAAGATACTGGCAGCCATCACTGAAAAATAAATGAAATCAATAAATCAAGAAAATCACTATCATTATCATTATCATTATCAATGTTATCAATGAAAATCATTATCATATTTTCAGAGAGGGAAGCGTTTAACTTATACAGAACAGTTAAGAAGCTAGAAATGTAGACAGCAATTGAACGTTTGTTCTAAAATTGGAATTCAGTGTCTCTAACAGTATTGAGCTACTGGTCACGTGTCCGACAAGTTCCAAGTTTATGCACTTTTTCAGAAAGACCATAGGGAGGGGGAAGCAGTCTCAGGGCTGATAGTATTTTAAGAGCATTCAGATTTAGGATGCTAGGAACAATACCACACTGGGATGGAGTGGAAAAAAGATATTTGTTTTCTTCGCCAAAAAAGGTCAAAAATCATAGTAAATCAACTGCTAAGCAGCACTAGTTCAAAGATGATTTCAAATGCAATCACAGGGACTCACAAACTGGAGGAACACATGTCCGAGAGAATGGTGCGGCTGGGGTTCAGGCTGCAAACTGGCATCCAGAGCGGAAAGAAACTCATAATGGACATCCAAAATGGACTCGATGTTAGAAAACAAGATCTGTGTGAAAGTAAGACAAAATTTTACTTTGTGGATCATGTAGACCGACTCCATACATCCACAATTGCAAAACAGCTAGAAAACTGAAGCTAGTTCTGCTCTAGCATAATTTGTTTCCACACAGTTTGATCTAATGCAATGACATTCAGAAATGTTTAAGTGTCCAATTGCTTGTTGAACCCAATTATTATTTTATATAAATAATAATTCTGCTTGTTTTGTGTGTGTTAATGGGGTTTTACCTTGACCTGCTCTGGAGTGAGACATTGTTGGTTTTCTGCAGTCTGTTTAATTCTCTGAAGAAAAGCCTGTTGATATACAAAAATAGATAGACAAAGAGAGAAAAAAGTTAGCGTTTACACGTGGAATCACTGTGGTGTGAAAAGGTGGGGCAGATTTGTATGGTCGCCGCCAGACATAAATTCATTTTTTGAAGTTGTTACACTTCCTGTAGGTTTACACCCTTTTCTGCCTGCATATCTAACTGAAGACTCAACATTCAGCTTTAGTGACAAATACACACAAAGGTGTGAACTGTGAAGTCAAACTGCATTTACTGTACGTTCTACTGGAAACGGTTTGGTTCACATCAAAAGATAGAAAAAACAGAAGAGTAAGATAAATGATCAGAAACTTTACAAAGAGATCTTGTTTGCATACAAGTCTGTGCCGACAATAAAAGAACGTGAGGCCTGCTACCCAAACAGACACACAAACACAGAAAACAAATCAGCAACACAAAACTCGAAGTAACAATTTATATCAACATTTACTGCAAGTAAATAAGGCTTAAACTCATTATAAACATTCCATCATTATCAGTGGAGGACAGCAAATCTCTAAGAGAGGTCACCGTGATTTTGCCAAGTAAGACATATTTTTTTGATCCTGGATCAACATTCCTGTCCCAAAATGTAGTCCTTACCCAATCTCGACCCCTAAACCTAACCCTACCCATAACTTTTCCCTAAAATTAGAGAGTAATGATAGGTAAATAACAATGATGTGTAAGTACTTCACCCTGTTTCTAAGCCTAAACTTGACATAAACTGTAAACGTGTCAATCAGATATGATTGGTTGATTGGAAAGTTGATCTTTGTGGTACTTGGTGAAATCATGTTCACCCTCTAAGAGATCCCTGTAAACCAAGAGGTAGGCCCGTCTCATATTGTATACACACACACACATACAGTTTCAAAGTTTTTCAAGACAGTGGGAACCCTACTTCTTTAAAGAAAAAAAAAAGAGAAGAAAACAGTTGAGGTGAATTAAAATAAGAAATGCTTGATTTGTTTTAAAAAATTTCAAGTCATTTTTAGCATCCCATGGCAGGCCGCCAGGTTGAGAACCATTGAAAAACATTTAGACCATCTCTGCAAGTAAACAGTATTGTAAAATAAGTGTAGATATACGCACATTTAACAATAGTATTGATTTACTTTGTTGAGAATCAGATCAGAAAAACCGAAGAGAGAGAGAATTATAAATATCTTCATCACAGTTTTAGAAGAGTCTCTAAATTCTCTAGTCTCAATTTCAACAGTTTTAGCAGTCTCCCTTGTAGAGAGTCTGCCAATCACTGACTGTTTCTAATTCTAGGTCTGTCTGTAAAACAGGTATCATCAGCGGCAAGCAGCAGCAATGAACCGTTCTGCTAACAGTGCGCTCGACTCATTCCGCCCTAGTGTCTGTTAAATTACCCGTCACTCCAGCTATTGTCTCCGACGGTCTCCCACAGCAACACGACAGCTAAAGGCCCATCCTGAGCATTTTCACCTTTGCCACATGACTATTGTTTTTTTTTTTTTCATTCCATCTTTCTCTTTGATTCATTTTGTGTCAGCATTGGGCCAATTGTTTCATTAGAAAAATCTCTCTAATTATATTTTCCCTTTTGTCCATCCTTCTCTCGTGGATTTTAAAGGCGAACGAGACCTTTAATGCGGACCATCATGTCTTTTTTTCCTTTAAGAAAATGACAGGACAAAACATCTAATGAGCAGCACTTGCCACCCCACGGCATCCCTCTGATAATGACAGACTGAATCTCGGTCACACTACTGCATCTCTGGAAGACATTCACCATGCCAACTTATGCTACTAAAAGCGTTTGTTTGTAAAGACACATTTAGCCGTAAACATCATGTGAAATCACATGCTCGCGTCTTAAGAAACACTTGCTTAAACAAAGGGATTCACCACAAAATTTACATTCTGTAATTATTTACTCACGCTGTATTACTTTCTATCCTCTATGGAACATAAAAGAGGATGTTTTGAAAGAATGTCTAGCGTTTTTTATCGTTTGGACCCCATTAACTTTCATTATATGAACAAAAACAGCCAAAAGTTTTATCCAAAAACCAAAATATCTGTTCTGCAGTGGAAATAAAGTCATACAGGTCTGGAACAATATGAGCGTAAGTAAATAAATGACAAAATTCAGTAACATTTTACAGTAAGGTTTATTAGTTAACTACATGAGTTAACATAAACTAAGAATGAACAATACTTCTACAGCATTTATTCATAGTTAAAATTCTTTTCAACATTTACAAATACATTATTAAAATCAAAGATTACATTTGTTAACATTAGTTAAAGCACTAAACTAACATGATCAAACAATGAACAGCTGTATTTTAACTAACGTTACCAAAGATTAACTAATACAGTAATAAATGTATTACTCAGTGTTAGTTAGTTCATGTTAGTTAATACATTAACTAATGTTAACTAAAGAAGTGTTACCGAATTTGGGTGAACTATCCATTTAAATGCTGCATACATTCATGCCATGTTGAAATTACAATAATTGCGAGATTTCAACTTCTAAAAAGTGTTCTCGTCCTCGTAGAGCTCGTAATTGCAGCTTGTAAGATGGACATTTTCGGAGACCTCTTACTTGTACCACCTTGCCACTGTACCGCCTGACGGCAAGTTTACGGTAATCAGGACATGACGTGAACGCAGCATTAATCACAACAAAAAAATAATGTTTGGGAAATCAGTGTTGAAGGCACAGGTTTAGATTGTTTGTCTGAAGTAAATGTACATCAGATCTCCCAGAAGGGCCCTGAACCCATTTGTTAGTGACAGTGTAATATGGGTGGTGATGATGGGGGCCGTGCTGTTTGTCGCAGTACCTGAGGCAATGGGAGGGGAGGGGCCTGAGCCTCAGGCGTGCGCTAATTCAATCTCTCATGTGGCCCATCCACATTCATCCATAAAATGGTCATCCATGTGACTCAGCCTGAGGGAGAGACAGGATGTACATCTCCAAACTGCACCACAACCAGAACGAAGGGTGTGAAGTACAACAGCGGTGTTTGGATAGCACGGATGGAGAAGAGATAGAGATTTCAATATTTCAAATAAATAATGAACAGATTAAAAACCGTAACCCTCTTCCCATCTCTACTGGTCAGCCCTCTTCCTAAACTCATGCCATTGGTCGAGCCAATGTTACTGATCAGAATTCTCAACAAACATGCTTTAATAGCTCCACAGATTCACAATGTTTACACTTTTCAGGGTACTTATAGCCCTCTGTGCACATTAAGCTGGGATATGAGAAATAATAACACCATTAAGAGTTTGATTTTCCCTGTCAGGCCTTCCTATGCTTGATTTGGCCATTCTCTGGCCTTTTCCAACATCACTCATGCTTACGTCAAAAAATAAACAAATAAACAACCACTACAAGGCTGCGTTGTGAATCCATAGCAACCGTTACTGTTCTCTGGGCAACGGAGAGTGTGAAGTCAGCAGCAGAGGATGACAGGTGCGACCGGGGGCATGTGTGCAAAAAAAATGAAAAATGAATTAATTCATCCCGATTCAAAGAGGTAAAAGGCACTGAGCGAATGAAATATTGCACCTTTACCAGCTATTTCTTCAAGCTTCCTGTAATCAGATGAGCCTCAGCCTGCATTTCAATTCATCAAAAAAAGCCAGAACAAAACTAAATGAGAGGACTGAACTCTACATACAGTATTAGTCTGATTACATTCTCAAAACGGAAACTTCAGTGCATACAGACTTCAGACATGACAGATGCATTTGACATGTAGAGGAGAGCGAGCAAAACCTGCAATGAGGGCACTTGAAAGACTAAATTGCACAAAAAAGAAAAACAAAAAAAAACAAAGAAGAAGTTTGAAAGATGAAACTCATCAAAAGTCTGCAAGTCTGAGAAAAATAGAGTAACTAAAATAAAATAAAAATATATATTTACACATACAACTTGTACTAATAGTTGCACACTTAAGATGAAACTTAATATATTTAAAAAAATTAAGTGAAATTAAATTAAAATGTATAATATATATATATATATATATATATATATATATATATATTCATATTCAAGTCAGATGATTTGTGTTTAATTACATTATTAAAAAAATAATCTTTATCAACTTTTAATACATTTAAATATGTTAAAAATGTATAAGTCTCCTGCAGAGACATGTATCCAGATTCCAAAATTTGAAAAACTATTAAGTAACTGTAAGCACTCTGATGAGGTTTACATATTTGAAGACTGTGACTGTGTCTGTTCTGCCCAGCTGGTAAGAGAGACAGGGGAATAGAGTTACACACAGTAGAATAGCCACAGGCTATTAGATGTAGAAGAGCATGAACGTGTCCATATGTCCCCACAAAGGAAACAAGCTGTTCGCGGACTCTTTTCCCCCCTCAATTAAATGCTTTGCCAGGAAACAGACATTATAATTTTGCCACCTGCAACACAGGGTGACCTTAACCAAACACTGAGACTAATTCAATGACAGGAGCGAGACCTTGGCCTCTTGCATTTCAGGAAGGAAAAGGCAGAACAAACCTTTTCCGTAACAAAAAGGCTGCTGTTTCCCACACACAATACATCAACACTGTTCTTTTGTTTAGATGGTTTTCCTTTAAATTAGTGCGTTATCAAACAATGATTGCCATTATTGAGATAGAAGGGTAAAAAAGTGGTCCGTAAGCTTGCACGGCCTTTCACCCTTGTGTTGAGAATGGACTACTGCCAATAAACATACCACATGGAAACTGTGAAAAACGTACACGGCACACAACGCACTGAACATGCACTCGTTTGCGATGATACACATTCCTGTAAGCCCATTTGGAATGGACGTGCCTGGACAGAATATCAATGTAAAGTAAATGTGGCATTGTTATAGGGCCTGTAGTCATGGCAATATCTTTCACAGCGGTGCCGTCCTAGGAACCATGTTTACATTAAAAGAATTTTCCTATTCGAGTTAAACACTATTGACATCGGCAGCAAATAATTTCCTCAAAACAGTTATGTTATGTGCATTGCTGTCAGCACGTTTTGTTTTTACAAATTGAGGAACCAAAAATATTTTCAGTGGTGACTGGACTGAAATAAGACCTTAACTTTAGCATTAACCCAGAACATTTATTCAAAACCGGTTCATAAAAATGTACATTGTACCTGGAAGGACATTTTTTATACTTAAATGAACATATATGTACCTTAAATCTCAATTTAAGTAGCCTAAATCCAATTATGAACAACAATGTGCCATCAGCAGAAAAAACCCTGAACCTTTCAGATGCAACTGAACCAAATGTACAATTCTAACAATTGTACATGGGCAGATCTATACCAGAGTCTCAGAGCTGAGAGAAAGACATGAGTGAAATCCATTCACTTTCGTCCAGCACATCTCTGCCTCAAGAGCCTGAAGAGACATTTGTCCAAGAGCAACACTTGCTCGCTCTTGGAGCGGTCTGACACTGAACGGCGATGGGCCACTCCAATGACCTCCTTTACGGCCTCTCTAACAGCCGAGAGTCTTTCATTATCATGCAAACAGACACACCACTTAGTCCCTCTCTGATAAACAAACACCACTGAAACTCAATTAGCCGACATTAGCAATGCCAATGTGTTGCCTTCTGCAAGTATGGACCAATGAAAATGTATTAGATTGCCTGTTTGAAATAGCACACTAACATAATGCACAATAAAAAAGTGCAGTATGCAAATAACTTTATTTTTAGTATGCTATAATAGATGAACCAGAAGTACTATCAATTTTCTCTTGGCACATTATTTAATCAATACAGGGTATTTAATATTTGTAATATTTAATAACATTTTTAATATCTAATACAAATACAGGGTATTTAATACAAAATTGTAAGATAATTTGGTAACGCTTCCTTTTACAGTACAGTACTTACAGTGTACTTATAGTGTACTTACCTAGAAAGTACTGGCTAATATAAAGTAAGTACATGAAACAGGGGTAGGTTTAGGGGTAGGTTCAGGGTTAGTACTAGTTATTACCCAGTAATTGTAGTTACTAAAATAAGTACATAGTATTTACATGGGTAACTGGACTGTAAAAGGTAGCGTTACCCATATTTTCAAGACGATATGTGCCAAAACATGATAGTTGCATTAAACAAAAAACTTGAAGAATGTGAGATGGCATAATGTAAATTTCAACTCTTTAAAATGTTTAGTGTAATTCTAGCGGTTGTTTAATTATATAGTATTTCAGAAAAAAGAGGTATATAGTGTATACGACAACACGGTAATTATTTAATTCCAAACATATCCAACATTGCAATCTGTGCACTCCATTGAAGGGTGATTCAGCAAAGATGATCTGGTTTTCACTTTCCAGTGTTTGGGAAATGTGTGTAATAAGGAAATGAGAATCTTCCTTTAAAACATCATGGTTATTTAATGTAATTTAAAGAATGAACGCCACCCCAAATCAAACTCAATGGATGAACTGGTGAAACTTTGTGAGGAAGGGGGAAATGATGTTGAGCTCTCTTTACGAAAAACAAAAAGAGGAAGGATATGACTCTAGATAGGAAACGGTGCGGTGTGAAGAAGCTTTGTGTGGTCCGTGCCTGTCAGCGCGAAGAATTAGGCCACATGCATGCCAGTGTGCTGCTAAAACAGTGGAAAAATCTGGGTTCTGATAAACGCTGAAGCGTTTACTCACAAATCCATTCGACACACTGACTAAGGTAAAAGTTCAGGCACAAAGACTTCAAAACCTTAGGGGATAGTGTGTTTGAAGCCATTCTTGATGTGAGGGAAGTGAAGCTCCAAGGAGAGTCACAAAATATAATTTTACAGAATAAAACACTGTGAATTCACACTATTATTCTTGCAATTATGCTAAAAGAGACGGAAATTTGACTGATGTACTTTCCCATCTCACATCACTGGAGATCTAAGCCACCAGCCGCGCTGAACTGTGGAAAGACAGAAGGTCAGACATGGGCAACAAGCCTTTTGTTTGATGTGAAGCAGTCAGGCAAAGATGGTCAGACAGTAAGGTGGACCAAACCAGACTGGCCATATGCTGTCATGGACTTCAACCTCTCCCAACAGGACTGAGGGTCAAGAGCCTGCTGCCACCACTTCTGCCACTAGCAGACGTCGAGACTAGCACTGTTCTGGTTGACCTAGCAGCACCAGGCCACATACGGTGGAAAAAAGTACGGTGGACAATCAATGGGTACTGGGATATGGAACACAATGTCAAAATTCACATCATTAGTTCACTGTAAAAATTCCCCTTTGGTTAATTGTGAACAAATGTATTTTACAGCAAAAAATTGGGGGATCCAGACACTCACCTACTACTAGAATATTCTCGTGTCATTGAGTTCCTGTTTTAAACAAATGCAACTTAAAAGCACGTAAAGTCTGTCACACACGGCCAATACAGTGGCACTCTATTGAAATAAGGGACAAGTCTGGCTATTGCAACATGGTCTTTTTAAACCTCTGGTTGTGAAACTAGGGTAAACTTAGCAATTTCTTTAAACAAGACATGCAGCCCTTCTAAATCATCAACTAAAACAAGTCGACCAAAGGTAATATGACTTAAGATTATTGTTAGTAAGGCTGGGTAATATAGCCTAAAATAATGGTCACGATAACATTTCTCATATCAGTCGATTATTATCACAATAAATGTCAAATCCTTATTTCTTTATAAGTTTAAAAGCAGATTTTTGCTCCTGTATGAAAGTTGTTTTTATCGGTTAGTTTTATCAGCAGATAACTCTTTATCATCATAAATACTCTCCAAACTGGTGAATATTTCACCAATATTAATATTACATGTTTTGTCTCTTAGAAACGCACATTTGATAGTAGCAGTTGAGTTGGGATGCAAATCTAAATTTATGTTCATTACCAAAACAGAAAAAAAATATAACAACCTATTTTTTAAAAGGGTCAAATTTAGTCTTCCATTGCATTTGGATCATGTGAACCACAGGTAAAACCACACATTGCACCTTGCTAAATATATTGTTTCTATGGTATTTGTTATGAAAAACAGTATCCATTTAGTATAATTTAAAGTGCACAAAAAAATGCCATAGCTTAATAACAAAAAGCGGAGCTCATAAATGGTCAACGTTATGCGATTCAAAAAAACAGCTGTTTCGTTTGGCTTTTTTGCGTTTTAATCTTTCTAATACGCAACAGAAATGGCAGCGCTTAGTTAGGTAAATTGGTATTGGTACTAATGCAATGGTCTGCAACATGCATGGCCAGCATTATTTTGTAATAATGTCATAAAGGAAATTCTATCGCGATAATTATCATTATCGTATCCTGAGCCAATTTGTTGAGAATAGCGAGCTCAAAATAATAAAATAAAACAACAGCTAATAGCTGTAATCCCATTTTATGCAAGAGCTTGTCAGTGGTCCGGGAGAGCCTAAATTGCTTAACACCATAAGGGAAGCTTCAGATAAAGGAAAAAGCAGAAACGCAAAAAGCATTAAGGCACACTTCTAAGCCTTCGCTGTAGCATGTGATTCCTACTAATCGAATGTAGAAACAGAAGTGAGATATTCAAAAAACAGTGTTGTGCTGTTTTTACAGGCGGTACCAGAACAACATGTACAAAAGCAACTTGCTCTTGAAAATAATGCTAAACCTAAAGCCTACAGGTCATATCATGGTCCAACAAATGACAATCTGGCAATATAACCTTTTTTTAAAAACTTTTCTAAAGGCCTAAGATAAATTAAATTAAAATGTGGTCTTTTTAAGCAGGATCATGCATCATATTGTTAAAATAGGTAAATATGGCCAATTTTTGACTGAGATGAATGTCAAAACCAAGCGTGCCGCACAACACAAGCCCTCAAAAGTGAAGCTAAAACATCTCGATTTCGCATCGAAATTGTCTTTGATTTCGCAGATTTACTTCCTGCTCACGACTGTGCATGTCTGGACCTGAAAACGCAAGTGCGCAGACTCAAGTCCCAAGATTTCAGCGCCAAATCGGGACATTGGCGGCTTTAGTTCTCTCCGATGGAAAAGAGCAAAGGGGAGTCGTCCATCTTTTTTACAGTCTATAGTCAAAACATAGATGGCCAATTTACTGGAATTCAGCAGCACAGGTTTGCTGCTTTTATGATCGGATGGTTTACACTAAAAAGCTAGAACCAAAATGAACAGTATGTCACACTACTAGCAAGGGGCTAATGTGTTAGACAAGCACGCAGTCCTCTGTATGGCTACTGTATATTGACACATCAAACAAGAATGTTTCACGTTTACACACATTCACAACCACAAATCATCACCAGTAAATCTAAATATAGCAAGCCAAGAATATCTGCAACACTGCTTCCAATGAAAACTCATCACTGTAAGAATAGTTTTAAAGTGTAAATTCAGATCTAAATTCAAAGTGTAGCATCTTCAGACTAACAGGGCTTTCAGACTGAAAGTACATGACAGCAGACATTTCTATAGATGCTTTTCTAACATCAGCAGTAATTCTACACCAACAACAATGAAGAGGAGTTTTAATTAAATGCACAACAATGAAGTGAACTCAGGTATTCTAAAAATATATAAATATATATTTAAATCAACTAACCCAACCTTATGCCTACTCCATAATTTCTCCATGACTATTCATATGTATTTTACGTAAAGTGTGGTTCTACCACACAGTAGACCAGACGGCACTAAAACTGGATTGTGAAAAGTGGGCGTTAGGTATATTTACATGCGCTCATGTTCTTCAGTCTGAATGAATCCAATCTGATTTCATTTTTTTAAATTTCTGTTTATATGAACCCTAAACTTTGCAATCCGGTCTTTGTCACCAAAGTATAATGGTTGTTTTTGGCTTGCTGACATAAAGGAAAGATGAAAAATATGTCAGAAGAGCTTTTTTTAGCAGATATTTTGTCAATATTTGGTCTCTTCAACTGACCAGTATATAAGACATAAATAAACATTTGCATATGTGATAAGAAAAAGTATGTTATTAGATCATTTTTTTATAAACTTAACATTGGCACAAGGCATTTTAAATGCTCATTTTTCCTATTAATCAGATTATTTAATGTCTACACAACCTCTTTCAATCTGATCAAAATTTTATTCAGATTGAGGTCAATTGGAATTAGTGAGGAGGAGTTTACATGGGCATCAATATGATTACTCGAATGAAGGTATCTGATGAAACTAACTCGTCAATTCTGAGATAAAGCGTAGTAAGTGACAGAACATTGTTAAAATATATGATGTCATCTCTGCCTTTGTCCAGGACATCCTCAGACATTAAATCACCAGGCCTTCCTCCAGTTAAATGTCTCAGCACATGGTAGGACTAACAGCATCCTGCCCAACATTGATTTTCCCGCTTAAAACAAACAGTGCCGTTTACTTGCTGGTACTTTTGCATTCAATGAACAGTAAAGGGTCACAGAAGAACCCCCCGAGGTTCTCCAAACCACATATTTGTCCCCTTTCTCCAGTGCAAGTGAGGAGAATCTTTACAGCCCAAACTGGTTCCCACAACGTGAGCAACAGCAAAACGTCCTGAATCCGATGCTCACACTTCCTGTGAATGCCTGGCTAAAAACACACCCTAGCTCTTCCAAAGGGCCCTTTCATGGCTCTCTGTGAGAATCTGCCTCGCTGCAAAAGGGTATGAAGTAGTTTTGGATGCAAGGAAGGGGCCATTTTGGCCGGCATGGCGTGAAATCGAATAAATAAACCAAGAGAGAAGGGGGGAGAGAGGGGGAAAAAAACCCTCTCTTTGTGCCCACGACCCAGCTAATGGAGACAAAGAGCCCAGTAGCAGGAGGATGAGGTTTGAAAGAGGGGATCCGAGCTCGCCCCTCTTTATTCGTGACTCTGACTCCCCATCACCCTCAAGCAGCGGCCGCGGCAACAAAGTCCTCTTTGAGTTCGGCCCCCTGTCCCGCACTTCCGCTATGAGGGGCTTTAAAGTTCATGGCTGTTTGAGCTGCTCACAGGGGTGGAAATGAGTCATGGAGAGAAAGTGACAAGGGAAGAGATATAACTGGTATGCTGAGCAAGACTATGCTAAAGAGCACTTGAACTTGAAGATGATTTCCCAGACAAACTTTTGAAGAAAATGAGAATGGTGTTTGTTTGCCAATGTCAAACTCTTCCACATGATGTCCGGGTGCTATGTTTGCTAGAGTTGTCCATGGTGGTTGTGTGGCCAGTATGTTCTGTGTGGTTGTTAGGGTGTTCTTAGTCTCAGCCTCAGAGGTCACACCCACAGACCGTTGGCTGAATGTCTGATGCATATGGCAACAATTAACACTTCAGGATTTTCTAAGTCGTCATCTGATTGGTTGACTTCTACAGGAGTTCCGGGAGACATTGTGACGCCAAACCCCCTTCATATAAGAAAACAGCTGTCATGTTTACAACTGTGACAATAGGCGCTTACCAGGGTCAACCAAACGCTGATGCAAGTAAAGTTCATGGCACCATTTTTGCAGTAAACTTGCATAACGTTCTTGAATAATTTTTTTAGATGCACTTATATTAGAGTCTGTCATCGTAGAAACATCGATTTCATTATATTACGCCCCAAAATATGATGCGGATCATCAGGTGGTTGTCTGGGTGTTTGCAAGGCAGGGTTATTATTCTTAACTAAAACTTAAAAACTATTTAATAATTGAAAAAAAATTGGCCTTTAAAACTAACTAATATTAAGTAACACTAAAATTACTAACTGTAAATATATAAATATATATTCAAAAAATATATATAATAATAAACAATTACAAAAGAAGCCAGGCAGTTTTAAAGGTAGCCGCTATGTGGTTACTGTATCTGTTCCATCACTTTCTGGTTATGATATGACCTGCATCTCTCCTTTAATGTAAGTTTATATGGTAAACATAATTCAGATTCCTTAGAATACGTCACACCAGAGTTTAATGCTTATGGTCAACATTTTTCAGAAACTCCTAACCCTAAGAATGAATGGTAATAGTGCTGCGTGTCTTGTACACAATCAGTTGAACACTTTGTTTTAGCTGTTTTAGGCGTGCTTCCTAGATAAGGTAGGTGTGTACATCACACTGCCGTGAACAGCCCTATTCGCAAGAACACCTAAGTGTTTGTCACACCACCCCATCATTAAAGGGCTTGAGCATACAAAAAAAGCCAACACTGATTGACCATTGGACATGACTGATACACAGGTTTGGGGCTGACATGTGGTAGTCCAGATAAGATCTCAGTCCAGATTGGATTGGCCATCTGGAAGGCATTTGGGCTCATCTCCATGGAAGAGCGATTGAGCACATGGAAAAGTGCCACGAGAGCCAGGGGTTCATTCACCACAGGGGGGAAAGGACACAATGGACCCTGAACTGACCTATACCACGACAACAGACAGCCATCACTATCACTTCACATAGAGAGATGGTTGTTAAGAGTACTCAAACAGGCATACAGTTTAATTACCTCTGCTTACTTTGTCATTTACCACAGGCTCATATGGGTGTGTGCGTGTGTGTGTGTGTGTGTGTGCATATTATCTAATTTCCTGATGTCATTCCTTCTTCCCTTTAGAATAATGGATTCAATGTCATTGCAGCACATTCATCCCAGTCAGAAGCCACAAAGTGTTTAATTATCATTGCAGCATTGCTTCATTAGAGTAAAATTATAAACGCACTACAAATCTGTCATTTCTTCATTGATTATCATCATAAGAGTGGCTTGGGTGGCTGGACAAGAAGACTCTCCATTCTCACCACAGGAAATAAAAACCACAAGATAACATAACATCCAATGCTTTACGTCAGCTGTGAGGTTATGACAGATTGAAGTACGGCCTGAAATATAACTAAATCAAACGGCAGGTTTTATGAAGTTCTACATGGATACATAAAATACTGCTATGTCTTTATTATCATAACATATATGACTAATATTTGATATGATTCATATTCTGAATGATCTTTACTTTTCCACACAATCTTATATGCTCTTATATGCTGTGTGGAGAAAAGACCCAAATTTAAGCTAATGTTCACTGATGATGTTCCTCTGCAGAGATGCATGCACCCAAATCACTAATTTGAACTCAGTAAATTGAATTTAAAAATTGGATCAGTGCAGTTTGATAACAAATGGTTATCTATTTGGGAACCTGAATCGTTTGAAAAGAACTAGCTCAAAAACAAAAAAGATACAAATTAGCCTGATCCAGTTCAACTAACTAACTCAATGGCCATGTTTACACTTGGTATACACTTGGATCTGATCACAAGTGGACAACACTAAACACAGGTGTGGTCTAAAACTTGTACACTTCCAGAGGTAACTTACACTTCAGCCTTTTTTAAAGCTATCAAATGACTTAGCCTTAGCCTATAGCTAATAGCTAGCTATCAAAAGAATTCGATTGTAGCACCACTTTTGTCGTCCTTTTATGGTGTTGTTTTTCAAAATTATCCATAGAAAATCAACAAGATGACATGAAGACATTTTTTATGTGAAATATCATCAACTTTAACAATCAGTAAAAATTACATCAATAAATTATGTCAATTAATTGTCAATGCCACCCAATTATGTCAATGAATCCTTTTATCTGCATTAAAAAAAGTTGAGTCAGAATGTTACATAATGAATTTGGCAGATGCTTTTATCCAAACTAAAGTGAGCGTTTCAAGGTACACATTTACATTGTTATCAGTTCTTGCTTTCCCTGGGAATCGGACCCATGACCTAGGCGTTGCAAGCACCAACGCTCTTCTCTTTGAGCAACAGGACAAATGTGAAATTACTTAAGTAAAGTTCCCAAATAAATCTATTAATTTACCTAAATGAATGCCTTCACTGTTTAAACAGGCATTATATCAACCTAACCAGACTAATTCCATTTCCAAGTGTTCTTTAGGACTCGAGTAAATAATTCAGTTCCAATCAGTCAATCTGACAAAGCCCACATCCATCAATACTGCACGCTCCTTTGTTTGTCCAAGGATGAGGTAAGCGGAATAAGTTAACATCACACGTTCGTATTTCTTCTCTTTCAGGAGCAACTGGAAAAGCCATAGATCTAAAGAGATCTCACCCCCCAAAAATCTCAAGAGTCATGACATTACAGCTAGCCTCTGGCTGCAAACCACAGGGGTAATTCCCTCAGGACAACTGAGGAATTCCTCAGAGCTCTCCTGGTCAAAGGGGTCAAGGGTCGATGTGGCAATGTGCGGCCTTCTATTTACTGCTGCAAAACATGCTTCTCAAGTAGGCTGCTATTGTCTAGAGCTGCATAGCAATGTTTGTGATGGGGTCAAGTCACAAATTAAGGCTACTGACAGTCAAGGGAGAGTGAGGAAACACTAGTATTGTAGCTAATTCAAGTAAACAATCACGGCCACCATCCCACAGAAAAATCCAAGGGAAAAACGGACCTCATATATGCACATAAAATCCTCATCACCTGAATAATTAAACATCCAAGAACAAAAAACAAGCTTTAAACCTGCTCAAAGTGGAGTTATGCAAGTGCTGCAAGCCACAATCTGAAGTTTATTGAACATTTTGGGAACATCTGCTAAGAGCCTTATCCCATATGCCTGTGGTCTGCATACCTCTCCTCCGTCTGATAGTGTTCATAATCCCTAACACATGGCTTTGTTTGCTGTCTGCTTGTTTGTAAAAGATGAGGAGGTGCCAACAGGCATGCCTTATCCACATAAGTATTTGTAACATGGCGCCTGGCCAGGTAGATGTGATTAAATTAGAGGTGTGAATCCAGCTAGTAAGCGCAAGTGACGTCTATTACACCATCGGCTGGTTACATGTTTCAATGTTTCTCTGTCTTTGATATCTGAATAAACACATATTTCATTAACACCTCAGAGGCCCCTGACAGGGCGGTCAGGAACACAGACGACTTTATCAGTTTCATGCTGTGCTTGGGACCTTACAGTGACTCACCTATCAGTTGACTTTATCTAGGATTTCTAAGTTTGACTTTCAACTCAGCCATTCCAATTGGCTTAAATACTGAATATCACAGAGAACATCAGCAGACGTTCTTACTCACAATATCTGTCAGACCACAAAAGGCCACGGGGGATTAGTTTTGCTAGTTTTGCTGATTATTTTGTACAAGATCCTCCCTTTCACTGCTGATGATTTAAGATGTCCTCCTACAAAACATCCTGAACATGTAAAACATGCCACATTGATGATTTGCCACATAATAAAGCTCTGTTTCTTACATCAACCAGCAGATGATTGATTCTGCAGTGTGGCACTGAGTATGATGAACTAGCAGTGATCCAGAATCTTTGTACACATAAATAAATATGAAATATCAGCATGTTAAATATCAGCATATTAGAATGATTTCAGGTGGAAATGCCCGCTGAAATTTTCCATAATGGGAATAAATTCCATTTGAAATTATATTAAAAATAGAAAATAGTCATTTAAAAATTAGGCATGCACCGATATGAACATTTTGGCCTATACCGATAACCGATAATTCTTTATTTTTGAAAGCCGAAAACCGATATATTGGCCGATAAATATAAATCCAAATTTGTGTGTAATTTTTGAGAGTTTGAATACAAAAACAAAAGCCTCACCAGTAAAAGCCACGTCCTGAACACACAATTATGACCGATATGACAGACCGAACCATATTTTCCTTTTTTGAAGTGATTCAAATCATATTTCAAGCAATTCATAACCATTATGTTGAACAGTACGCATCTGAAGAGTCTCAACTGATGGAGATAATACACTATTTATCGACTTTAATATATCGGACATTATATATCAAAGACATTAAAATGTTTAAAATATTCGGAACCCAGATGTTTTACCAGTACCCAGGTTTACTTTGGAGGACTCTTAAAAGGGTGAAATGGACATACTTTTCCTGCCAGCTCCCTTTGACTATTGAAAGGGACTTTTTTGGGACTGTACCAATCAGTGTTGTCATTGTCCTGCGGTTCTCGAATGATAAGTCACATTAGTTAGTAAGTCACAAAATGAGTTCATATCTGAGCAACTGCCATTGAGATGAATGGGGATGCTATAAGTTAATTTCTAAATATTATAGAGGTCCTTGGGTGTTACAAAAGTCAGAAGAGCCATCAGAATCAACTCAAACAACTACAAAAGCACTTTTGTATCTCAGAGCGATATGTTATCAGAGTAGAACATGAGGAAACTCAACCCCCTCAACAAAACCAATCACTCATTAGCATTAAAAAGGAAGCCATAATTAGCAACATTATCCCAGGGTTTGTTTGCTATCAGATTCTTGGACACAAGAAAAGATCTACTTAACTAATTGAGCTCAGATTCCTGAAATTCCTGGTGCTGACTTGTGCCTCTGTGCCATGGCTTATAACGCATGACTTGCCACAACTTTAAGACAGTGCTAATCTCACACTTTATAGGATAGAGGGGCGTAATCAGCAGAGATTGTGGCAGTCACGGCGAGAGCTGTTTCAGTACAGGTGGCACCGCTGCCACTCCTGATGATGATCATCACTACAGCTGAGCATCCGGAGGGTCTACGAGAGTCAGCGAACCAGCGTTGAATCTTAACATTCGTCTACGCTTTGCAGATGCAGAGATCTTAGCCCTGTATCACTAGCCCAACAACCACTATTTGAGCATTAATATAAATATGCACAACCCAAGGCTCAATACAATCTTTGAATATAATTCACAACTGTCTATAGTATAGTAAGTAGTTTATCTAATCCAAGGATAGTTTGGCGGGCGCAGACGTATACCCAGCTGGTTGTGACACTGTGGTGCGGATCAGTTCTATAAAACTATTTATAACGCAGAAAGCTTACCCTTGCATGTGCTTCCCTCCTGTAAGGACTCAGACAGAGACATCATCGGCAAGCAGGAAGCATCAGGTTGACTTCCTCTCCCTGCTCCTACATACATTCATCTCATCCTGTTTCTTTAGGAGCCCAGCTGGGCCATGCGAACTAACAACAGCTGGACTGGCAGTAAAGACATCAGAAGGGGCACGGATCCCAACCCAACACAGGAAACGGATCCTCAGACTGGTCATATGCAAACACTGAGGCTTTTAGATTTAGGAACTGAAAAGTTAATTGAATCACAAGCTTCTACTTTTTTGCCCCTGAGCAAGACCCTCAGGTGACTTCAGGGAAACTTTCCTTGGAATTCAGTTCAGTGGGACGTTGCTATAAAGGATTTACTATATTGGGCTCTGCTGCAGACAAATACATTCATGTTTGGTGCAACAAACGCTTGCTTTCTTTTTGCCTTCAGATGAATAATAATAAAATAAAAATTCATAATTAAGTAAAAAAATTGCCACCTATGCTTTATAAATATTTGCACTACAGAACTATTTTTTTAGGATTTTTTTTTTCTGGGTCGCAAGGATGCATTAAATTGATCAAAAGTGACAGTAAATAATATGTTAATGTTACAAAAGGAAATGTGCCTATATTTCAAATAAGCACTGTTCTTTTGAACTTTCCGTTCATCAAAGAATACTGATTTTCCACAAAAAAATTAAGCAGCACAACTTTTCTAAATATTGATATCACCAAAATCTGCATATTAGAATGATTTCTGAAGGATCATGAGACGTACACTCAAGACTGGAGTAATGTTGCTGAAAATTCAGATTGCATTACAGGAATAAATTACATTTCAAAAAATGTTTTTTTTTTTGTTTGTTTGTTTTTTAAATAAATGCAGCATTGGTGAGCATAAGAAACTTTTTTCAAAAACATCTGATTAATTTTCCCAAGAGTCCCACTTAAAAATAAAGTAGTAATAAATTATTAATCTAATAATAAAATGTAAAATATAAATGCAATTTTGAATGAACAAATAGACATTTAAAACTGCTATTTAACAATAATCAAATAATCTTTAAATAAGCAAATACATTTAATTCATGGTTTGATGAAATAATAAATTATCGTAACCACTTAGCTGTCACCCCCATTTTTGAGAATGGGGGTTAAAAATGCATTATTCAAACTTAAATGGTTGTAATTCAAGAATGCTTTGGAATATATACCCAAGTATTGTTTGAAAGAAAACAACAGATTATTGCTGAAGTGAAAACAAATGAAAGTATGAAAAAGTTATGGAAGTTTAAATTTACAGTAAATCAAATATACTGTACTGTATATTTTTTTATTTTATATAAGATATATATTTTACAAAATATTTATTTATTTATTGAGATTGAGAATTAAGATTTTTTGAGGTGCACTCTTGTCATAAATTCATCAATTACTCTTCCTACATAATTTGGAACACAAAACAGGGGTAGAATATTTATTGACAAGTTTTTGACCTTTCCAACGATATATAATTTGTCATAATTAGATTAGGATTGATTTTAAATATAGTGAAGTAAAGTTAGGCGTCCCGGTAACGGGACGTTGACAGTTTAAGGGCTACACTGCAACTTTTAAAATGCAAAAAGCATTTGCCAACTGCTTTTCTTTATCCAAAAAAATACCATTGGACAGTTTACTAATGGGAACACCTACCCCCTCCACAAAGTGCCACCTGAAATAGATGCATGGACTTTCACTAAAGCATGTCATTATCAAAGTGGAAGCTTTTAATATGTGCTGCTGGATAGAATGTTTTGCTAACCCAAACTCTTAATCCTTCACACGATTTGTCATCTCCGCGCAAAAATTTTAAATGTAACAGAAAAGACAGACTCTTATGGGAATCTCTAGCTCTGCCAGACATTTTTGGAAATTACAGCCTGGTTTATTCCTTTGAAGCGACGACAATACCCTTTGTAATATCTGCTTGAGAGTCCTTGTGGAATTCCACAGATAAACAAATGCAAAAAGAGCCGCTCTGGGAGCAACAAATTCACAGTCCTGAAACCTTAAAGTTATCTGGGTATCTTACATAAATATCTAAACAAATTCATGAGGCAATTATCAGCCTCCCAGGAGAGTGTGGCAGCCAGTGATGTTTGGCATGACAGTGTGTGCTGACAAAAGAACATAAAGACCACCTAGCCATCCATGAGTTAAAAGGCAGACGTCTTTGATATTGATCTCAAGCAAAGCCTTGTTTTTCACACTGAGAGTGAAAAAAGTCAGAGATGCTGAATGACAAAGTGGCTTTCTCTCCCTTTCACCTGATGCACCACCGTCCGCTTCGCTTCACCTACGTCAACACATCTTGACGAGAGGCCGTCAGGTGCATCTGCAGGGACTAATTTGATTGGTCCCGCTTCACTTAATGCTTCCAGATCAGATAACATCAGACACACCGCTAGGGAGATGAAACCCTCTGAGAGTCAGCAGATGAGAGGGGCCTATGATTCTTCCCATATGCAGAGAAAGAACAGTAACTAGGACAAGTGAACCCATCCTTTTCAGAAAACCCCAAAGAGTGTCTTTTACTTAAATCTTTAACTCCCACAGCCGGCTCGACGTCATCAATTGGCAGCTTCCTCGCAAAGCCATTGCACTCCGGGAGCTTAACCGGCCAATATGATTATGAAGGATTGTTGTAAAACTGATTTAATAACTGTAAGGCTGCTTATCCCTCATTGGCATGTTGTAAAACCTCCCCAGTTCCTTTGATCCTGTTAAATTTATCCCAGGATCAAGAGGTTTTGGAGCAGGGACAATGCGCTGGTGTGGAATGTGAGAAATGCACACACACACACAAAAAAAAAAACAGAATAACATGGTTTACTAATGCTAAACTAGTTTTGAAAGCATAGAAAGGTTGGAATATGAACGTGTTTATGATTGCCTATTCTCTAATCCAGGCAAGCTATGTCATGATCTGATGCTAATCAGAGCAAGAAAACACTTGTCAAGTATGCCAATTCACTATCGGGTGATTTCAAACACTTTCTGTATTTACTTTTTACTTACTTTACATATTTTATCAGTGCAGGGTCAGAGAGGCTGCATGGGGGTTATCACTAAGACACATGCTCTGGGCCAAGCAGGATTGTATGCTGATGAGCACATACCAAACAAAAAAACAAGTGTTTCAAAAGTTACAGGGGGGTTTACAGGCTAGATTGCCCTGAAGACCTGAAAATCCCACCGCTCACATGAGTCGCTGCGGTTTTTATGAGGCAGAGCTTATAAAAGGAAATGGCACATGACCAGGAAATATATACAGTAGTTTAAGTTAAAGCTTGTTTGAATGATTAAAAAGGCAGTAAAAGTGACAGACTCTTGATTCTCGATTTGAGAGTGCTCACACTTCAGTCATCTCTAAAAACTACAGACCAGAAAAAGGCAATGGATAAGATCAGTGATTCCCAACCAGAAGTATGAATAAGAAGGTTCAAGGTGGCACATGATATTGAAATGGGTTTGTTTTAAACCAATAAAACTATGAGAATATGGAATAAGATAACTAATTATGATTTATGTGATTTTCAACTCCTTTTTAAAGAATGAAAACAATATGTAATGTATGTTGTAGAAATGTCTATGTGGATGACACTCATTACAACATAGGCTAAGTTCTACTTTGAGTTGTGTTTAAAAGCGTTTTTAATAAAATGAATGATGGAATGTGAGCCTTATTGGTCGGGTTGGGGTAAAAAAAAAATGTTGGGAAACACCGAGTTAAAACACCCACTGGAGGAAAAACATCCGCGTCCTTGCAAGCATCAATAACAAAACCCCCCAAGAAGTCCCGCTACAAACAGTCCCCCGTGCTTTGTTTTGTTATTTATGAAATGTGACTAAAAACAACCAAGCCAACACTATTTGTTTTAGAAAGACAGCCTGTTTCACGTATTCTCCCTCTTCCTCTTTCTTGACGACAGTACAGTGACTTAAACACAGCTTGACAGCTTCACCAGAGCCCGTTATCTCCAGTTTATGAGCCAGTAAACGAGACTGTAACAATAACCGCGCGACTGCAACATGTAACCAGGCACATGGGTGCTCAAAAGAGTTTGCATTAAACCCAGTACTTACCGTCTGCAGAAATGCCAAATTTCTCACGTAATCCCGTTCAGTGTTCAATATCTCATTTAAAACGCACAGTCTCAGACGAAACTGACGGCCCGAGTCCTTGCTGTTTACATCCCCGTTTTCTTGTTGACTGTCCTCCTCGCTCATTTTTAAAACCGCTTTGAGAGAAGCGCCTCCAAACAAACACAAATCTATGCCAGTTGTTTGAAAACTGAGATGAAGATGTGGTGATTAATCCATTTAATCCGTCGCGCGCTGCTCGCAACCTCGCGACAGGATGCGGCAGGGGAAAACGTTATATTGAACTGAAGAAACTTCTGTTATACTCGCAACGCGCAACATCGAAGTAAACCGCAAGCCAATTTGCACCTCATTAAAACACTTTCCGTTCAAAAGGTAACTCAGAGAAGTAGCCCTGCAGTGTATAAATGAAGAAAGTGGCCAGAGGAGCCAAATGATGTGGAAACAGGGAGTGCACGTGAAACGATCAGTATAGGCTAACCATGAAATCACTGGCAAAACCGTGCAGTAAACGCCGAGGTAGCGAGTTCACGAGAGCTCAGTGTGTGCACTGCACGAAAAGTGAGACGCTTGTGAGAGCTGTAGAGAGAGAACTGTGTCTGTCGCTGAGGGACCGTCTGCAAGTTGCAGCGCTTGAACAATCACGTCTTCAGTTTCAATGAACTGATGAACTTATCCCTTCCAATCTTCAGATGTGTGATTAGAGAATACAGTTCATTTTTTTATCTCTGGCTCCATCCTCCGTTTCTGATTTATTTAGCTACTTAAAAGTTTTATAAAAAAATAAACAAGATTAATTAGCAATTTTTGGGATTGTTAAAATTATGTTCACTATCATGAGATATAGACATCATATCTATGAAGAATCTATCCTCTTCATGGGTGCCGACATGTTGATATCAAATGACTAGCAGGTAGGCTACCAGCACCAAACACCAACATCAATTGAAAAAGTTAGGAATTATTCTGTTGTAGTAAGACAAGCAAACAGTTTTGGTGTGAAACCACAGCAGTTCCTAAACAAACTTCTTGCACCCAGACCAACAGGTGTCACTGTCAGTATAAAATCTAAATCCACTATGAGGGCAAACAAGAGCAAAAAGTTTGCAAAAGTTTGCAAAAATCACATACTTCCCTACTATTTAATAGGTGGAAAACAGTATGTAATAAAATAAGTATAAAAGAGTAGGGGAAAAGTAGACAAGTGTACATACAATTGGACACTTTACTATCCCATGAGGCCACGGGAGAGGATTTGTTTCAACAAGCATGTCCCTATGATATATGTCACAATAGGCAAGAAAAGACTATCGCAACTTCCATTTCATGTCGATTTCAAGGCTGCCTTCAAATATGCATACTTATAGCTTAAACAAAAAACAGTAGTTGAAAAGACTATGTCACAATATTTATAAAATAGTAGGCAAAAGTATCCAGATGATCTAGATTCTAAAGTGTGCATCCAATTGACACTTTACTACCCCCAAAGGTTCAGAGGGAGTTGGGGGAGGAGTTGTGAATGGCTGTGTAGCGATGCAACTGATGATGGAATTATCGGTCACGTGACAATGAAAACATGACAAATGTATGTCAATATTACGTTCATACTACGCATATTCATAGTATCTAGAATGTGTTTTTTGACAGTTGTGAAGCACTTATTCAAAACATGGCTACCTAGACAGCATGCAATTTGCACGCAGCTCAAAGCACTGCTACAAACAAAAATGAAATGCCAATTTATTAATACATTTTTAAATGTGACATGAATGAACACTAATATCTGTTTAATTTAAAGCTGCAGTCTTTCACTTTTTTGGGTTAAAAATTATCCAAACTATTTATTTTTTTTTTTTTAGCAAATACATAACCAGCCAGTGTTCAAAACTATCTGCTTGCCTTAGCTTGATTCAAAGAGGTAAGCTTGTAATAATGTTTTTAATTCCAGTGGTACTGGTGGATTTCCGTGGGAAATTCGAGCATGTCTTTGCGTCATTACGTCACATCTATAAAGAAGGGGAGGCCCCGTTTACATGAAGGGAAATGCAGATATTTTCCTGCGGTTTGGCCTTTCATTTACACAAAAACCCCGTTTTTTTATCACAGACAACGATTATTTTTTCTATTATTTACGATTATTTCTTGCCAAAGTGGAGATTTCTGAAAACGCCGGTTGTGATGCCGTGTCAACTGGGAGGAACGGAATTTTAGTTCTCTCTTGTCGACTCTCAGGATTCTGATTGGTTTGCATGGCTTTATCCTTCTCCCTACACTGCTGCCATATAGGTTTGGCATAGTTCTGATGGTCATACTTCCAAAAATAATAATCTGTGATTCTAAATGACAGTATCCGCGCTGTGCCGAGTCGAAGCACAACTCACGTAAAGTTGATAATTCCGTGAATAACTGCAGTTGCAGATTTCGAACAGAGATGACGACAAAGAGGTAAAACTGCGGACTGCAGCTTTAATCATTGATGTTGGAATCTTCTTTTACTGTCTGGTTGGAACCCGTGTCCAACAATTTGGCAAATTAATTTTTAATGTCCAAGAAAATGCAATATAACATGTTTCACTGTCTAAATGGAATGTGGCATCCCTGCAGTTAAAGGATGTTCACGCAAACATGGAAATTCTGTCATCATGTAGGCTACTCACCCTCATGTCATTTCACAGCTGTAAAATAAGCTATTTTCATAAATATCTCAGTTTATCTATATAGGCTACAAAGGAAGTAAATCAAAACTGTTCGTTTACAAAGATTCTTTATTTTCCTATTCCTATTTTCTTTTGTGTTTTGCAGAAGAAAGAAAGTCATACAGGTTTGGAATGACATGATGAGGGTGAGTAAATGATAGATTGTTTGTTCTGATGCACAGAGAGAGAGAGACTGTCAAGGCTTTGTTTGTACAGTGTGTGCCCTTGAGGTGATGCTTCCTCAGCATGACAAACACCCATCAGAGCTTATCCACATCCTGTTTATACCATCACAAAGACTATACCCATGAGTACAGTTCTCTATCTCTCACACTAACAAATTCGGCCAGCCGACCAAGTACCAGACTCAACCAAATTAATGGGCAAAACGTTAAGGGTAAGAATGACTCGTTGGCCTGGTTTGAATCACTATTACCCAGCAGGAGTCTTTCCGCGCTAGGCATTTCATAGCTGTCTGACATTTGAGAGGTGTCAATAACCGCTGGTTCTGCTTTACTTGGCGAGTACCCACCTACACTAACTCAACATAGTCGCCGTTGCCACTTTATGCTTTGACATAACTAAATATAATAGTTTCACAGTAACTTAAAAGAGTATATGTGACACCCAGATAATATAATCAACAGTTTACTTATTTTACTACAACTACACCCGTATTTACCGGCAGGAGGCTAACACTCGTCACACTGCACTTACGTTCCGTGAGACAGAGCGCCATCTTGTGGCAACTGGTAAGATGGAATACAAACGTTGTAAATAAAATAAAAACATTATTTTAAAAGAAAACAAATAAATAGATGTTTTAGTCGACAGTTGTAGCCTAAATCTCGTTTAGGCACGTTCTTTCATCCGTTATACATTTAGACATTTTTGTTTATCACATCTTTTGAACACACCAACGAAGGTAAGAAAAACCTCTTGTTTTAAACGATAACTGAAACACCCCCATCATAATAAGTGTAATGCCAGTTTGGAACTGATAAAGGTGATTGAAATTGGTTTAGTTTACGGTTAAAATTCATTAATGTGTGCATTTGGAAATGAATAATGAATAAATATACTTTTTTAATTAAATAAGGTGTTGACTTAATTCATGTGAGATAATTATATATGTGCTTAAAAATAATTATATAAAGTATTACAATTAATTTTAAAATTAATTAAAACAAGTTATTAGAGGAATAGTTCACTTTAAATTAAAATTCTGTCATCATTTACACCCTCAAGTTGTTTCAAAACTGTATGAATTTCTTTCTTCTGCTGAACTCAAAGGAAGATATTTTGATAACGGTAACCAGACAGTTTATGGACACCATTGACTTCCATAGTAAGAAAAAAAAATACTATGGAAGTCCACGGGGTACATCAACTGTTTGGTTACCGATATTCTTCAAAATATCTTCTTTTGCGTTCAGCAGAAGAAAGAAATTCATACAGGTTTGAAACAACTTGAGGGTGAGTAAATGATGACAGAATTTTCGTCGTATAGATTCTCATTCTGAACATCTTCTGCTCCTCTTCAATGTCTCAAGTTACAATGGCTGGCTCAGCACTTTGGCTGGTGTTGCTGTACTGCACACTCCTGCACTCCCCCAGCTGGTGTAGCAATTTAACCAAAGCCGACCTGGAAGAACTGGAGAAGATCAACACCTGGGTCATCAAACGCAGCTTTCCCTGCAGTACCACCTGTGGGCTTGGCCTCCGTACACAAGAGCTCTGCCCTATCAGTGGGACCGGAAACATCTCCAGCCCATCCTGCAAGCTGAGGACCATCCGCTGCCTAGACACCTGGCAGTGTGGACTGAAGACCCAAACAGCAAAAGTCGGTCAGCGTCTGGTGCTTGACTGCTTGGAGGAAGTGATGGAAGCCATGGGCCGCTTTGCCTTTGTGGTGTCTTGGCGCTTCGCTGGTGGAGTCATCACCTCTGATGACTCATTATTCACCCGCTATGAAGCCCTCAGCCTCGACAAGGTGGTGCTAGACCCTCTCAGAGTTGAGGATTCTGGGACATACCGCTGTGACGTACTGGACACCGACAAACGAAGAGTGAAGAGAATGTATAAAGGGGTAAAGGTGTTATCTCCCAAAGAACTGAGTTTAGACTTCAGGAAAGGTCTGATTCAGTGGGAAAACCCTGTGAGCATGTTTTCTAACATCACTACCCCAGAAAACATGTATCACAGCAGGACTGTCCGAAACATGGTGTTGATAAGCCTGTCCATATCTGCTGTAATGGCCGCAGTCATCTTTCTACTCTTGTGGGTTTTATACTGGATAAGACCCAGAACAGCTCTACTTTCCCAGGACAACATTTGAATTATTAAAAAAATGAATTCCCAGATTTCAGTTTTCAATCATTTTACTAAGTCAATGATTAATAGATGTGTTAAAAATGAATTTGACCATGTCACGAACGTGTGGGATTGAAAAACATGTTCAAACTATGGTGTACTATTTATAGAGCAGAGTTGTTAATGAACTGCTTAAAAAAAGGATTCGCATTCATGTTTGTGTTCAAAGGGACAAACAGATCACTTCATCAACCATGGGACCAGTGATAACAGGTTCTTAATTTGGATCCCAGAAACTTCCTTAACTTGTTCTTACAGCAGCCCTACTTTAAGACTCTCAAGATAAGATAAGATATGATAAGATAGACCCTTATTCATTTCATCGTCTGGAATCGTTTAAAGCCTGTTGAACAGTTTGCACTCAAACTCTCTTTTGGACCTTGAACCGTTTGGTTCCCAGTAAATCAAATACCTTAATTCATCAAATACCTTAATTTCTTTTGACTGAAGAAAGAAAGAAAGACATGGACATCTTGGATGATATGGGTACAGAGGCGTATTGCATTCGCTTGAGGAAAAAAAATCTACTCTGTTTTTCTGAATTAACAAGTTAATTATCTCAGAATTATGAGATAATTTTTCATGGAAAAATGTTTTTGCTCTGTTTTTCTGAATTAACGAGTTAATTTTTCATGAGAAAAAAAATTGCTCTGTTTTTCTGAATTAACGAGTTAATTTTTCATGAGAAATTTTTTTTTGCTCTGTTTTTCTGAATTAACAAGTTAATTATCTCAGAATTATGAGATAATTTTTCATGGAAAAATGTTTTTGCTCTGTTTTTCTGAATTAACGAGTTAATTTTTCATGAGAAAAAAAATTGCTCTGTTTTTCTGAATTAACGAGTTAATTTTTCATGAGAAATTTTTTTTTGCTCTGTTTTTCTGAATTAATTTTTCATGAGAAAAATTTTTTTGCTCTGTTTTTCTGAATTAACGAGTTAATTTTTCATGAGAAAAAAAAATTGCTCTGTTTTTCTGAATTAATTTTTCATGAGAAAAAAGTTTTTTCTCTGTTTTTCTGAATTAACAAGTTAATTCAGAAAAACAGAGCAAAAAAAATCCATGAAAAAATAACTCGTTAATTCAGAAAAACAGAGCAACTTTTTTTCTCATGAAAAATAAACTTATTAATTCAGAAAAACAGAGCAAATTTTTTTTCTCATGAAAAATTAACTCGTTAATTCAGAAAAAACAGAGAAAAAAAATTCTCATGAAAAATTAACTCATTAATTCAGAAACACAGAGCAAAAACTTTTTTTCTCATGGAAAAATTAACTCATTAATTCAGAAAAACAGAGCAAATTTTTTTTCTTATGAAAAATAAACTTATTAATTCAGAAAAACAGAGCAAATTTTTTTTCTCATGAAAAATTAACTCGTTAATTCAGAAAAAACAGAGAAAAAAATTCTCATGAAAAATTAACTCATTAATTCAGAAACACAGAGCAAAAACTTTTTTTCTCATGGAAAAATTAACTCATTAATTCAGAAAAACAGAGCAATTTTTTTTTCTCATGAAAAATTAACTCGTTAATTCAGAAAAACAGAGCAGATTTTTTTTTTCTTCAAGTGAATGTACTCCGCTGTACTGGGTTGAGTAAATTATCAGCAAAATTTTTGTGAAAAGTGAACTGCTTCTTTAAGAAATTCCCATAGAAGAAAAAAAGGTTTTAGCAAGCACCACCAAAAGGGGAAAAGAAGGAACAGAAGAGTCTCACACACAAGTAAATGAACTGGTGTTTTATTCAGGACGTTTTACAGGTCAAAGTGTGCCCACACCTCAAAAACAAACTCTATCAGACAAATAAACCAGTGAAAGGTGCTCTGTGAGCATAGGAAAAATCCACAAACACTCTACAACTCAAATTTAAGGCAGGGAGAGGACAAACGCCCACCTCCCACAGCAGAATGTGACATCAGTGAAACCAGGAGCCGTTTCACAAACCATTCAGAAGCAGGAATGCTGCTCCTTGATCAGCTTTGCACTTGATACGCATTTATGATCTGGATAAACAGCAATAAATCCACGATCTCCTGCACAGATAGTTTGTGAGCACTAGCGCCAGTTTGAATAAACTCCTTTATACAGATTGGTTTAATTATTTCTTTAGCTCTAAGCAATATAGACGCCAACAATCTTAAGACTAGTCTACATCTGGTTAGGTGTGAATAAAGTTGCTGAAAGAATTACAAACAGTCATTCAGTGTGTATATAACTTGACAAGTGTGTGTGTGTGTACTTTAAATATACATGACATTACAACTAGCAAAAGGTGCATTGTTTATCTTCAAGAAAAGAGGGAAAAAAAGTGTCCTTTTTCCTGATTCAAAGAGAAAGTCCTCACTCTAGGACAAGGATGCAAGCTACAGAAAAACAAGTGAGAATTTAAAACAGACTCTCTCTTTATGATCATGATCATTTTCAGCATGTGAGATACAGCAACAAGAGATACAAAGCAGTCCAGCCTGTGATCTGCTTCTTAGAGACAGTGTATTATTCCACCAAGCAATCATTCATAAGCACTAACCATGAAATCACCCCTACATATTCTTGATACTAGAAAAAGGGCAACTTCACAAACTCATTCATAGCTTTGACTTGTCCAACACACGTCGAAAAGCATGCAACAGAACGACCCTCAGACAGCATGAAAAATCTCCAGCCATAATTATTATATATTAAAAAAAATAATAATACACATCCAGACCAAAGTCGGTCACAAATTGCTCTAAGGATTAAAAAACGCACCATTCGAACATGATTTCATGCTACTTTCCATATCATTTGTAGCATTGTGGGATACAGTAATGTTATTTAGGATATTACTCTAGCAGTATAGTGCTCAGCTCAACATCTATCAACAAGCAATTCCACATACAAAACGTTTGTCATGCTGTGTGCAGCATAAAAATCTAGTCACCAAATCATTCGCTCAAGCATTTAGGTGAATCTCAGGTCATTCTCGAGCTCTTTTAATCTTCAAGATACATTCAATTTGGTCACAGAAAGACAATTCAGTCATTCACCATCTGCAAACACTCAGAATCATTCTTGCACTCTCGTTTGATTTGTACAAAGTCAGCCATCACTAGCAACATGCTGATACAAGCAGCTTCAATAATGCAGACCGTCTAAAACCATATGGAATTATCATCTTGCTACAAGTTAAGTTGCTAGCTGCTCAAGACAAAGTAAGCTTGCTAATTAATGCTGTATGAAAGCCAAAGCATCCATGACCAAACAACATCGAGATTCAAGCCCATGAAGATGATTAAAAGTGGCATCTCTTTGGTAATATAACATTTTTTTTGCGCTGAACATTTCATCGCCACAAAAAGGAAGACTCGATCAAATTCAAATCCCTGAATGGTTTTGCTATTCTTCTCAAGATGCAAGAAATGTGGCTTTGTTCCCCAAACTTAAGCAATGAGCCCCTTTATTAAGAAAAACAATTGCATTACCGACACGCAACTTCTGAATCAGCCAGTGGCTGAAACTACCCATTATATAAACAAATGCTGGTCCATCGAGATTGCTTGGTTATTGACATAAGCTGGTGAAGTTTCCTGATATGCAGTTGATGAATAATTTGGTTTCATTGGCAAATGCATTCATGATGTTTCTGCTGGTATAAGAGAAGGATCCGCGTGCAAGGCAACATCTGCAGCTTTGAGAGTTCGTATAAATCACATTCAGATCCGACTATGAAGCCCCGTGTTTTGCCATTGTCACTGAGATCTTGGATGGCGAGCGAAACGAGAAGGAATTTCCATGAAACAGAGGAAAGTACTGTCTTTAAAACAATAGATTTTCAAAAAAAATCCATCTCGATTAAAACTAGGGAAGATGTGTACATCAGATGTGGACACGGAAAAAGGCTGAGACGGGGATTTTACCACAAATGCTAGTTTGAAATGGTTAATCGACGATCCACCAGTGCTAACGCAGTTCAAATTCAAATCAATTATGGTTGCAGGAGATCCAACTAACTTCCGTTCAAGCCCTTTTTTTTTTTACCAGTGTCAGTGTACTAAAATATCCCCATTGCTAAATGTACAAAATCTGGCAACTTACAAGACGATTGCCTCAAATCCTTTAGAAAGAAAAAAGGAAAAGGGTGAAGTGAGGACATTTAGGGTGTTAGAGGAAAAGAAGCCCTTAGGTATGACTCTGAACATGTCCTTCTATGGATTGAGTGCGGGTGGAGTCCACATCCATTAATGAGTCACGGTCGACTGAGTCAGAACAGGAAACGGATGATGCAAGATCCTTCAGATGCGAAGAGGAGCGATGGAGAACGTCTCGTTATAGAAAAATAACCACGGCAAAAGCGCAGCATCAAGTCCCATCGAGGCCTATCTTTTCCCAGTTTTCATGTACGATGGGATACCTCCTCGTGCAGTCAGCCCCTCAAAGCGCTTGTAGGTGTAGTTGATGAACACCCAGTCTTTACTCTTCAGATCTGCCTCGGTGTGGTTGGACACAGGAGGGGCTTGAGAGAGAGAAAAGAATAGAGGAAGTAATGTTATATAGTTCTGAAATACATAACCCATAAAGTGGCATGTGTTTTAGTAAGCATATCCAAAGTGACTAAAAATGCACCTGTAGGCTGAAGGATGTCTGAATCAGGGAACTCGTCAAAGTTTGAGGTGTCGTCAATGCTTTTGATCTCAATTGGAATAGCTGCTGGTCTCTCTCTAGAGGAAAAAAAAATTCAGAATTATATACATCCATACTACTCCTACCATTTTTAAAAAAAGAAAATAATACCTTTAATACCCAAGATGCACTAAAAAAATGTTTACAATATAATAATAAAATTTTATTTCAGAATGATTTCTGAAGGAACATCTGATTCTAAAAACTGAAGTAATGATGCTGAAAATTCTGATTTGTATTCACAGTAAAATTACAGAAAATAGTTATTTTAAAATATAATTTTTCACAATATTGCTGTTTTATTTCAAAATATTACTGTTTTTACTTTTGATTAAATAAACACAGCCTTGGTGATCATAAGAGACTGCAGATGCAATGAACTAAAAGTGATATAAACTATTAGTTCAGATTATTTGACCAAACAGCACTTGCTGTTGGACGCCACTTGCTGGATTCTACATGCAATATAGAAAGTATATACTGCACAATGTATGCTTACATTCAAAGCCCCAAGACAATTAAATCATGAAGACCTACGTCTACGTGAGATGACAGTATACCTGATATGGTCATAGTCCACCCCCTCGAAGAAAGGGTTAGTTTTGATCTCCTCCACTCCAGTAGCTCCAATCCTGAGCTCACTTTCACAACAGAACCTAGTGGAAAACAACAGAACAACAGGTGAACTGAAGAAAAAAAAAATAGATTGCTAAAAATTAACCATGTCTAAAAATGTAGGTTAGCATCATGGTTAATGAAAGCAAAATCAGGGATGTGATTGTGTGAAAAGTAGGACATTTAAGCACTTTTTACTTTTTAAACACCTGAATCAGCCATTTACTGCATGAACTACCAGTAACTGTGATGAGTGACAGACATGGAAAATATTTAACAGCTATAATTTATATCCAGTAAATACACAACAGGACATCTTAACTTATCTTTGGGGAAAATGTAAAGATGTAAAACAACTGTGTTTCCAAAACTGATGATCACTCTCATTCAGTAAATAAAATTCCACTAAAATTCTACAATTATAGGCAACATAAAATGCTTTTTTTTGTATTTTGGTAAACTGCACATCATATTCTGAACATTAAGTATTAGTTTGTTTAACTAATATTAACATTTTATAAAATTATATTAAATATATTAAATAATTATATTAAATTATATTAAAATTACGTATTATATTTTATAAATATTTTGAAACAAATTACAATGACTTTCCCAAAACTTCCAAACATGATTTTAGGCCGAAATAACCAGAATTACAGATTAATCTGGAAGAATCACATCCCTGCAAAATGTACTGAGATGAGAGAAGAGACAACAGTTCCAGCTAAGAGCATAAAATAAAGGCAAACATATATGAAAGTAAAGCCAAATAAAAAGTGGAAGAAGGAAAAGTATAAAATGAGAGAACTGAACCTGAGGATCATATCCTTGGCCTTCTCTGAAATTGGGACCTCAGGTGGAAAGGTCAAAGTTTCCCGCCAGTTCATCACTTTCCTGTACGTTTCCTGAGGTGTCTCAGAGCAAAATGGAGGGTAACCTGAAAAATACCCACACAAACACTTTAGCCAAATAAACAAAACAAAAAACTTACTTTATTTACAAAGCAAAAATCAACTCACCTATCAGCATTTCATACATAATGACACCCAAACTCCACCAATCACAGAGCTTGTTATATCCATTTTGCATAAAGACTTCTGGGGCGATGTAGTCAGGGGTTCCAACAGTGGAGAAGGCCTTAAAAAGACAGCTTTAACTCAGACAAACTTCATTTTCTACTGTTCTACTTATTGATTCAACACAAAAAAAAGTTGTGTGAGAGAGAATATAATGAATTACACAAGACTGCATCGTAACCCTCCCACTCTACTTTTACAATCATCAATTGCCATATTAAGAACTAATTTCACAATAACTCTTGCAAAGGCTCTTCATGCAACACTGAATCTATCTGTACACAATATGTGTAGGGCAGTATTGGGTCAAGAGGAAGCCCTTACCAACTGTCTCCTGTTTCGCTTCCATGTTTCTGCTTTCCTCTTTGAGTTCATGTTCTGGAACGCTACAAACGAAGAAGAAAAAGTCCAAAGTTACTGCCACAGAATCGGCCATGCAATCTCTTCATTATTTCATATACACTACGGTTTAGGGTCACTAAATGTTTTAAATTTATAAAAATTTATAAAAAAAAAAACCAACAGCTATAATATAAAAAGACATTTATAGTGTTACAAAATATTTCAGAATCTAAATTACTTTTAAAATACTTAAATTGCTTTGCCACCACAGGAATAAATTACATTATATTGAAAGTTTTTTTATTTTAAAATTATTTCACAAAATTGCAATATTTACTGTATTATTAATCAAATTAATTCAGCCTTGGTGAGAGACAAAATCATAAAAAAAACAACTTACAGACCCTAAACTTTTGAACAGTAGCGTATTATATTAAAGACATTTTACTAAAAGCATGATGCATAAATACATGAATGTAATGTTGTATATGAAATCTTTAGGATTAATACCAGAAGAGATGTTTGTCTGCTTACTGAAGTCGCTGGGAAGGCTATGATTGAGGTTTCTGTAGAACTCTGTGCGGTGAGCTTTCTTCAGACCAGTGCATAAGCCAAAATCAGACAACTTTACATGGCCCTGAAAGAGCAAAATAAGAATCACTCTTTTGATCAAGACCATGTGACCCTGCGAGGCTGTTAGATGAACTTGCCTATAGGGAGGTCATAATTCAATACTAATAAATACTAAACACAATGGGTCTCATTCATGAAACACGAGCAGAACGAATTTGTGTGTAAATCGTGTGTAAAACGGTTCTGGAGTAAATTTTCGGATTCATTAAAATTTTCGTATTTTCCAAATGTTAGTTGGTACGCAAGAAATCTACACCTGCTCCCAGCCACGCGTAAATGGTGCGCTTAACATCCAAACGTTTTGCTCATTAATAAGGCTGCATTTTAATTCACCTTATCGGGTACATATTTAAACAGCATTTTGAAAAAAAAATATTTTATATAGTAATTACATGCGTTTTTTCTTTTTACTTTTATTATGAGAGTCAGTAATAGCAGATCTGGTGATGGCGGTCCTTCTCCAGTTTGAATACGATTTTTCCGAAGGCAACTAATTTGTTTTTTGCTCTCAAGCTTAATGTCAAACCATTTTTTTCTCACTTCTGGGACTGTCCGATTAACAGATGAAACTCCATTAACTGCATCTGTAATATGCTGCCAATTGCTTCCTTTTTTAGGACCTGATCCGCCGCTATGTAGGCTACGCTTAAAAAAAATGTGGCGTTTTGTATGAACTTGTGGTAATAAAACTTCAATTTCTGCATCCGAGAAATCTTTCTTTTTCATTCGCATTCATGTTATTATATGCATATAAATGTCAGTCGGATATAATGGGCCTGATTAATGGTATAATTGAGAATGAACGTGCACGCGCATTCCATTTACGATTGGTTGGAATTCATTAGCACATACACACATTTTACTATCACATCTGACATTTACGAAGTATTTGTGAATCAGGAGAAGAGTTTTCGGGAAGTTCTCTTTACGCGCAAATCACTCTCATATTTACTCGTATATTTACGAATGTTTCATGAATGAGACCCAATGTTTTAATATCATACTCTGAGGTACCAAGTGAAATTTTACTGGTTACTATTGAAATCGATTGATCTTTTTCTGTATAATGTGATGCTTCAAAAACTATTTATTTTGCTAAAAATTATAAATGTAATATTTCACTTCATGAAATAATCTGTGCGAGTTTTCTTACTCTTGAGTCCAACAGCAGGTTGTCTGGTTTGATGTCTCTGTGGATGAAGCCTAGCTGGTGAATGGAGTCAATAGCCAGAACAGTCTCAGCAATATAAAACTGTGTGGCCTCCTCCGTTAAAGTGTCTTTCTTCATCAGTAGAGTCATCATATCACCTGGGCAAACACACACATCAGTCATATTTGGAGCCATCATCTCGATTGTAATGCTTCTCTGAAAGTAACCGAGATCCATCCACGCTCACCTCCAGGCAGAAACTCCATGATGAGGTAGAGGTTCATCTTATCCTGAAAGCTATAAAACATCTTTACTACCCACAGACTGTCGGCCTCCACAAGGATGTCCCTTTCTGCTCGAATATGACCCACCTTGAACAGAAAACGGAGACAGAGACCTGTTAACAAGACACAGAAACTTCAATGTCATGTGTGAATATGTGACTCCATCAGTGAAAACTCGCCTGCTCTTTCTCAAGCATATCAGCCTTGCGCAAGATTTTCATGGCATAAACGTGTCCCGTGTCCTTCTTCTGAACTAGCCGCACCTAGAGAGAGGAAGTACATTTTAAATGTGTTAGACGTTTGTACGATTTCTGAAAGTGGTCTCACATGCTCATTAAGGCTGCATTTATTTGATTAAAAATACAGTAATTCCAATAATATTGTGAAATAGTATTACAAATTAAAAGAATTCGGTTTTAATTCATTATATTATAAAATGTCATTTATTTCTGTGATGGAAAAAGTGAATTGTCAGCAGCCATTACTCCAGTCTTGAGTGTTACATCCTTCAGAAATTATTCTAATATGCAGATTTGCACCTCAAGAATCTTTTTACGCTCAATGTTGAAAACAGAAGAACTGCTTAATACTTTTGTGGAAACCATGATCATTTTTTCAGGATTCTTTGATAAATAGAAAGCTCAAAAGAACATTATTTGATAAAATTATACACCTTAGCTGTCACGTTTGATTCATTTAATGCATACTTGTTGAATAGAAACAATGCATTAAATAAAAAAACAACTTACTGACCCCAAACTTCAGAAAGGCAGATTATACTTTGTACAAATGACCTCAAAACTATATAGACCTTTTTTTTTAATTGATGCAGTCTATAACAGAAACAAAAACTCATACCTCTCCGAAAGCTCCACGGCCAATCACTTTGAGCGACTCAAAGTCCTCTAATCCAAGCCGTGTTCGTTTAAGACGAAGAAACTCTGTCTCTTTCCTAGCATGCTCAGACCGCCGGAGAGGCTTCTGCGGGACCATGAAAAGTAGACATTAAATCAACCGATTACATGAAATTGTCTGCGTGTTTAAACATTTAACAAAAACACTAGTGTCTAGAATAGATCAAGACTTTTTCAAATGTCAGCAAGTATTTCAGAAAAGCTCACCTCTTCATCAGCTAGGCCCTCTTGATCCATGACCTTTTCCAGTTTCAGCTTCCTGTAACATAGAGAGAATAGCTTTTAGACATGTCATAAAACACCAGAAAGGTGTGGTCCACTAGTCATCATTTAAATAGGAACAGTAAATTCCATATTTAACAGCCCCTGGGTCCCAAAATGTGGTTGACAAATGACAGAGAGTAGTCTCGCCACATATTCACCTAAACCATGCGAGTATGTGAGGAATTACAGATATTTGTCCAAATGCCTAGTGAATGATTTAGACCTGCCAAACCTGTTCAACTAGAGAAACTAGTGTACAAAAACTACATTAGTAAGAGAATTGCTAGTTAGTAAGAGAATAAGAGAATGAAGTCCTACATATTTAGATCAGTTTATGGGCTACGAGTAGTTTTTGAATGGAAAAACAAAGTCTATATCTAAAATTAACTTTAAAACCACAACAAAAAAAGGTCTTGCTTTTTTGGAAATGCTTTTGCTTTTTTTAGTCCTTACCTCATTTCCCTTTCCTCATGCTGTGAAATCAGGTTGCTATAAAAATTCTCCAGCGTCACTTTGGCCATGGTGACCCGTTCCTTAGTGTGGTTGCTCATCGAGGAGCAGGACGTCTGACTTGTCATCGCCATGGTTAACTGGACAGAGAAAACATGTTGCATGAGAACGGACAGTGTTTGAAGTGTTACAAACAAGATACAAAACAGAGAGAGTCATGGGTATCTTGACACTTATGCATTGCTTGTCAGCAGCCATTTCACACTGTAGCCCAAAACTGGTTGCCCACTGAAACTAAGCAGGGTTGAGCCTGGTCAGTACCTGGATGGGAGACCTCATGGGAAAACCAGGTTGCTGCAGAAAAGGTGTTAGTGAGGCCAGTAGCTCACCCTGTGGTCTGTGTGAACCTAACGTCCCAGTTTAGTGATGGGGACACTATACTGTCAAAGAGCACCATTCTTCGGATGAGATGTTTGATCACAAAAAAAATCCCAGGATGTTTTTTCGAAAGAGTAGGGGTGTAACCCCGGCATCCTAGCAAAATTTCCACAGTGTCCTCTGTCCAAATTCAACTTGATGGACAGATATGGATACGTCTCTCTCTGTGTGTTTAATCTTTGACATGGCTTTTCAATCTTCTAGATGTAATGGACCCCCAAATATGATTCATGCAAGAAAGCCTTAATTCTAAAATGCGATCAATCTATATATTTCCATGTAGACTGTTATATATACATAAGGGTAAAATATTCAGAATTTCTTTAAATGCATATATTTTACATTATTATTTTTTTTCCCACTCACTACTAATACTGTACTGTTAGATGTAGCATATTTATTCATGTAAAGAAAAACTAAAATTGTATTTGTGTAAATCCAAATTGCAATATTATAATCTTAACTTGTAGTGATTTATTTAATTGCTTTATTTATTTAGTTTATGCATACAGTTCTCAACTTTTCCATGGACCCCTAAGCACTCCCTTGTGGCCCGCAGACCCCAGTTTAAAACCCTGATCTAGGACATTGGTACAGAAGGCTGCTGGTTCACATCAAAATGAACATTTCTTTCCATTACCAGCTTCACACTTCAAATGTGTTTCTTGTGCAGGTATTCAGTGAAAGGCAGCATTCAACATCAGCTACAACATTTGACTTCCAAGAAAATCCACGCCTGTAAAGTCTGACTGGCCCTTTGTTGCACCGTGGCCAAAAAAAGCATAAGATACAGGCTATACTTAACACCATATTTAACATCTGACTCAACTTCCACAGCTGATGTCAGGGAGACTGAGGTCAGAGATACGTGTTTGCAGACAGCATGGGGAATTTCACTATGAATAAATCGTGTGTGACTAATGAAATGAAACAAAGTTGACCAATAAAATCAGAACAAAATTAGTAATGACATGAGCAAGACTTAATACAATAAAAACCACCAAGAAAGACTACAGACAGAAAAGCAAACGTAAACAGACACAATAAAGTTTGACATCGCTTTTAGTGGGATTGTGTATTTAGCATTTATGCAATTTTAAAAGCAAAAGTAAGGCTAATATATTCTTTCTAATCAATTACTAGTATTTACAAGCCTAAAGAGAAAGTATTAAAAGTAAAAACACAGAAACTATTGTCAGCAGTGTGTAGTAACTTAAGACTGTCAGTCAGTCTGCTAGCCGCTAACTACTGTCTGTTCAGACCAGACTCATCTGCTCTCATAGCAAAGTGTGAAACGGCTAAAACCTAGTTTCATTTCTAAAAAGAACAACAGCGACTTTGTCAATGTTTAAACAACTACCGTAAATAAAACTATTATTTACTGGTAAAAACGTGTTAGTTAGAAAAAAATACTTGTTTGCTTACCTTCCACTCGACCTCAAACTGACTTGAGCTAGTGGACGACTACGGACATTATTTCCTTTTTCCGGGTTGGTGCTTCAGTTGTTAGGGGGTGGGGAGGAACAAAACAAAAGTCCTCTTTTTGACAGCCCGGCTGTTAAAACCTAATTTATAAAATTTGACAAAATTAGCCTACATTAATGCCATTAATCAACTTGAAAATTTAGCTTTATTTTACCCATACAAATTTTTTATATAAATACCCAATTTGGCTATGCTAGCACACTCTCAATCTAGATCTCTGTTTCATTGGAATGCTGCTAAACATTTTGAAATCCACCGCTTGGACACATTTTTGTCACTTATCAACAGAAAGTTCTGTTTGATAAATTTTATCAAAAATAAAATTTAAAAATGAATGATTTTTTTCACAATATAAGGGAGGGACCATGGTTAGTTGTAACACAATATTTCCACTTAACTACATTATTAAAATCAATTTCTGATTAGATACAAATGCAACATTCCTGACTACAAAACATTTAGTAAAATGTACAAAACTATTATAGAGTTTTTATTTAAATTTAAACAGTAAAATAAGTATTAAACATAGGCTATAATAACACTTCAAGAAACAGTAACATACACATTATAAAACCTTTGTTTTGGCCGACAACAAAATGTTATTAATAAAACAGTATAAATGGGAAAACATTTAAAACACATGTAATAAATTCCACCAACCTTTTATTGAGTTCACTCATGTCCAAAAGCTATTATAAAATATGGTGATATTGGAAGTTTTGTTTTGGAGGGCAGGACAGAATTCACAAAGATATTCAGGTTTTAGAGTGTTTTGTATGAAGGACAATGTGTTTGACACATAGACTGTGGTTTGACACCAGTTGAACCCACTGCTGCTATGATCATAGATAACAACTCTATTCTATTCATCACCATCTGATGGAGCTGTTGTACATAGAAGTCTATGGAAGAAGACACTGAGGATGCCAACCTTTGCTAATATGCTAACTACAACACAATTACAGCTATATTAATTATTGTAACAACATAATAATATAAATGAATAACTGGGATAAACTAAACAGAGAATTAAATATTTAAATAATCATGCTTCAATATTACTAATTTATTGTAATCTTTATTTACAGATGAAAAGACTAGCATGAATGTCCATGGTCGTTTGGAGCTGGTCAGACTGGTAGAAATGCTGACAAAAATGCTTGTCAACCAGCATGGGCTTTTTGGTGAAGCTGGTTGGCCTCTTGCTGTATTGAAGAAGCCTGAAGGGGACATCCATATTGGTGACTAGATCATCATGACCTGTTGCCAACATTCACAGAAGAGTGAGGTACATGATGGCTGAACATCAGTATGGCTACAATGACAAATTACATCACGTTTAAATATTAGCACTTTGAGATTTGTCTAAAATGTAAAGTGCATTACAAATAAAATGTATTATTATTATTAGATCCATGCATCTTATTATGCTAATGTATGAAGTCTGCTATGTCAAGAAAGCCATGGAGGATAATGTGGATTTCTGAACTTCTTGCTATTGTTCCATGCTAGATGTCTTTTCCTCTGATGCCTTACAGCAGGGCTGTAAGTTGTTATTCTAATAAAAAACAACTTATATTTACTTATATTATATTTCTTTGAGTTGTTATTTTTAACCTTTAAAAATACCAGCTGACAGGGCTCTCTGTAGCCCATGTACCCTTACACTTATCGTGATGGAATTTTTTTTTGCATTCCCACTCCAAGATAAACTCAAAAGTTGGCAGTCCTAACAAAGGCAAAACACAGTAAGTATGCCAACACTGATACTGAGAATTTTCAGCAGACTAACCCTAAAATAAACTGTTCCCCCCATTTCAGGACGTTCTCAAATATCTCGATAATGAGGTTTTGTCAGATTTAGCTCACTTCTGAGGACAATGTTTTCCTCAACCATTAGCTATTTGTATGCAAAGGGGAAAAAAAGAGATGTGAGATTCAGAACAAAAGTTATCTCAGTTTAGAAATAGGCGGGACAAACTGGAAGTCCCGCTCTTTTTTTTTAGTTTGAAGGAGTGGCTAAAAAACTTCTCTTACTAGATGGCACCACATTTTTGTCTAAAGCTCTCTCTCCTTTTCACTCCATCTGTGTGGTGTTAGATGACATACTCAAGAACCATCTGGGAGAATCAAGCCATCATTTTTCTCCATTAGAAGATTGATTTGTTGTCTACATTGAAGACAACTGTCAAGTGTCAAAGAGGTAAGGAGACTATAATATCACTCAAATATTCAAGTTCATTCTCAAGCAGTATATTCATCCAAACTCACAGTTGTCAAACAGTTTCTTGACATAGAGTCACTAGTTAATAATTCATCTGTTTCTTGATTAATTGTTAGCACCATTCATGAGATCTGCTCAGCTACATCAGAAGGAAGTAGGGAGATCTATACGCCATGTGGCACATGGCAGCTAGAGCCGAAAGCAGCAATAATTCATGACAGAAGCAGTTCAGAACAATCACACAATTGTCTGTACTGTAGGTTCACATGGATCTTTGCACTGTTTCGTTATTTAATCATAGGAGAATCATATTAAATATGCATTTCACGTATACTTGCCATTGTAGATATTACAGTACAACTTGTATATAGACTTTCTAGACTTTAAAACATTAAATGGCACACATAGTTGATATGGAAAATGAATTGGGATATTCATCACTAAGTGTTTTCTACCTCAAACACAAACTACAGATTCACATGAGTTATGTAACTTACGTGCCTTGTGTACAGGATGTGGAGTAAACTGTGGTTGAAGTGATGAATGGAATTAGGTTGATTATTTTACAATGCACCACATTTCCATAATGCACTACTTTCTATAAAGGTTTAATTTTTCACATACATTCACAGCTTCAAAAGCCACTTTACTGGTTTGAAATGCGTCTTACCTGTAGCATTTTAGTTCCACTTTGTCACAAATGTGTTTAACGTCAAAAAGGCGTAATGGTAATCTGTGACGGGTTATATCAGTGAATGTTGGCCAGAGCTTTCCAGGAGAGCCTGTTCTTGTTAGATATCAGTGTGTATCTTGAGGTGTATCTCAATAGTGTTCAACTGAAGCTTTTAGAATATGACGTCTTTGATGACGTTTCCTCTCACATAAAAAGTACAGACTATTAGAATGTAGTGTTTTGACTCCTGTATAAAGCTTTATTTCACCCAGAAGGCCCTGCGACAGTAGCTCTGTGAGTGAGGGCCACATGTACTGTAGATGAGTCATATTAGCTAGTTCCTGTCTGACGTTATAATCTTTGTGAGAACATCCTGTTTGATGGTGATAATCACACACCATTTTTTTAATATCAATGTCTTTATTACCTATAAGTAAACAATTGTGACCAAATGGCCACATGTCTGCAAATACGGGCATAATGTCCTTAGTAGGCTATGTGTGTATGTGAGAGAGAAATGCTGTCTTTCATACACTGCCTTTTTCTTTAATATTTCTTTAAAATATTATACTTTTGCAGTCCTTGAAAGTACATAAAGTCTAATGAAGCATGACTGAACACTAAATACATGTGCTACTTTCATGATTGACCAATCACTGTGATATATTTTCACTAATGCACTCTTGTATGCTAATGCTTTTAAGTTCACATATTATGTTAAGCGTTATTAGAATTTCAACAGTAAATACTTTAAATACTCCTGCCAAACCTACACAATCTCATGGCAATTCATAACTATTTTATTTTTTGGCTTTTGACTGTGTGTGTATATATATTTGACATGGTTCATAATTTTCATTCATGTTCAGAACTTTAAGGCAGATAGATTGGGCCCGGTTGGGCCAGCCAGTGGTTCAAATTTGTATATACTATATACCAGTGAAACATCACCATGTTCAAGTACAGAAATTGAATAAAGTAATCATATGTAAAATAAACCTGCGTAGTCTTCACTGTATACATTAAATATAGATTGAATCCTTATAAAAGTTACAAAAGTTATTCAAAGGCAATTGGTGAATTTCTCTTTATCTTTTGTTATTAGATTAACATTAAGTACAAAGACAGCAGCAGGAATATTAGGTTGCCGTCACTTTAAGAGCTGCACGTATCCAATGTACTGTTGCACATGCGCTTTCTTTCTCAACTGTTTATATTCACTGAACACATAACTGACTATGTTTCACAAGGATACTCGCCCATACAGGTATTTTGACAATTTTGTGTGAATTTCTCTATTCAAGCGCAAGAAGTTTAGAAAGAGAACTCAATTTATTAGGCTTGCGCTCTGTTTAAATGGCAGCTTTCTGGGCGCACACTTCGAATGATTGCTCAGAAAACTTCTTGAAAACATCATGTGATTACTGTGCCGTTTTCCTGTAATAATGAAGGGAACCACACTTTATACATAAATACAAAATCATAAAAAAATCATTTCAAAGTTCATGTTTTTACTTACATATACGATTTACTTTTAATCCATATAACGCATGTGTGCTGAGTAATCTTTTGTTTAATCTAAAATTCCACACACTTTCTTTATATGACTTAATGAATTAGGAATAAATTATTTATAAAAACATAAAAAAAATGTCCAGCAACAGTGTTTATAAAGCATCATATAAAAAACTATCAAAAGGGACAAATTATCTATTATAAAATTATCATATAAAATTATTTGAATTAACATAGTGTGCAATGACTAAAAGTGTTGTACTAAAAGTGTTACTGTAGCAAAGTTTGTTATTGTGGGAACCGGCGAACATTCATAGACTTTAATAAACTTAAAATATACAAATACAAAATTAAAGACAGCAGCCCCTCACGAACGACTGCTGTTACATATTTATGGACAAACATTTGCCCCCAAAACTCAGTTCACGGGCTTGCGAAATCCCATTTTGCGTGCTCAAAATGTGATCTTGCGCACGCAGAATTGTGACCGAACTCTAACCCCATACATATTGTATATAAAAAAAACACAACTTAAATGCAGGCTTGGCCACTCCCAATCTTCACTGTCATCGCTCCTCCTTTATACTTCTGCTCCTCTCGAGCATACTCTCATCCTGCTCGTCACAGACAGTTACCTGACAGTTAAAGAGCTCTGATCTCCTTATCTCATTAGTTATGACAACACACACACACACACACACACACTTTATAGGGACTTTCCATAGACATAATGATTTTTATACTGTGCAAACTGTATTCTATCCCCTAACCCTACCCATACACAAACATTTGGACATTTGGTCCACACAATGTACCATGACCAAACACAAACACACAATCCCCTAATGCCTTTCCCACCTCATACTCAAACATACTCGCCCCAGCCATATGAAACAATCAAATTAACATCATATTTACAAAACAGATTTACTACTTTTAACCTGTGTTAATATAGCAGACTCGTGCCAGAGCGTCCTTAAATATAGACGTTGTTCATCCCTTCACGGAGGAGTTAATCTCCCGCTCCTCCCCCACACAGGTGAGCTCTGCACATGCCACACAAGCTGGACAGCTTCACTAAGGCAACACAGGAAACATACTAATGAATGAAGACTCTCTAGGACACTACATAGCTACAATTTTAGAGACTTTTGACTTTTGAAAGGTTTCCTTCTTCTCAAAGTGGTGAGTACTTCCTCAACAGCCTATTTCTTTGGAATAAAAGCATGTGTTTATACAAGGGTGTGTTGGGAGGTTGGTTCTGTTTCAATACAGATAAAGTCTTGCATCAGACAGGAGTCATGTGGTCAAGACTTGCCTCACAGGCTAACTTCCCTTCCTTTACAGTTTCTGTATTTATTCATTTCATGCTTTATTTCCCACCAATTGTTTGTTTTGGCATTAATTAGATGGTTTGTTAAGAGTAACTATCGCATTAACCTCTTTTCCTTACTTTTTTTCCTTTGTTGTATCACTCTTACTTTAAACAAGCACATGATGTATTGTCAAGAGTGATGGTGGTCTTTAATGTATAGTGTTTTGAGTGGGCAATTGATTTGCGGCTCAAAATTAAAATAAAGTTGTATTTTATATTCACATATTTTGGACAGTTTGAGCACTAAACAATGACCAGCTGTGCTTGCCATGCTTTTGGCAGGGACGGACTTAAACTATTCAGGGAATTCTGCATCAAAACCTAATAAAGCATTGAGTGGACAGACGTTTTGCCTATTAAGGCAACTGCAAGTATCCTTTCATTCCACATGGAAATGACAGATTAAGACTTAAGTATTTCCTGACCTACAAGCTCTGACGCATTTTTCACATTGTTTCCTTAACAGTGTAAGCTTACGAAGGGTTGCATCAGCCATGCTTAAACTGAGTTTACACTTAAAAGATGCCTTATATGATATACACACATATTTTTATAATCATAACATATGCTGAACTGCCCTTATGTGTCTATCATCATTTCAAACCACACACAGAGTTTTACTAGCTTCATTCTTAGTATATATTTTTTGAAAACAGTGCTTTCAAATAATATGATATGAAAATAAAGGCTAATAAAGGTTAATTTAAGACAACCGGATCTGTAGAACCTGAAGGAAGCTATCTGTTAGCACAGGACCATTTCAACCAACAAGACTCAACAACAATTGGTCAACCAAAAGCAAGAATTTGGGGGGTGGGGTTATCCATTCAGCTGACCAATGGCAACAAGGGAAAACAGTCATTAGCTGAATTAGCTTTAGCGTAATACTTTGTCTGCCATGTATTTATATTTATACACAGTTGACCTTTAATAAAACGCTTTGGGGAGATCTGAACATATTTAGTTTTCAGGTTGAGAATACTGCTGTAGGCTGAACTTGCTTGTAATTACACCTCCCACAAATTCAAATTACAGTGTATTTTTACTTTGTTTGTTTACTTTTACTTTCATTTGAAAGCCATGTTTCTAGTATCTGTAAAACAACATTCTTCTTAAAAATATATAAATATATCTAAATGAAGACAAATGTGGTAAAGTTAGTTCATGCATTCATGACCTCAAGGCTAGAGTAATGCTCTTCTGGCTGGTTGTCTCTCACCTTTGTTAATAACAAACTCCAGCTGGTCCAAAACACAGCAGCTGCGTTCTTAAAGGCTAAACAAGTAATACGCATGTGCATGCCGTCACTGTTTTCACAAATTTGAGTTTTTGAAGTTTACACAGAGATGATTATAGCTTGATGATGTAAATGAACGGCTAGAACGCATTAAAAGTTTTCTGTTTCCAGTTGAAAATAGTGTTGTGCAGTTATTAAGTTAATAATAACTAATGATTTTTACAACGGAAATTAATTTTAAAAAACTTAAAAACTTTCTTAAGCTAGACAATTACAGCCAAAACAATCTTTGTTGCATTAATTTCCTATTATCATTGTAAAGTGGCTTTAAAACAATATGTATTGTAAAAAGGCGCTATATAAATGAAGGTGACTTGACTTTATAATAATCAAGCTTTAAATATGATTAAAAACACAGATCTGCAGAATAGCTACTGCTCACAGCTAACTTAATAGTCTGAATTAATGATGGAGGGGAAAATACACACATAAAGCTGTTTTAAATCAAGACTATCTTTCCAGTAAGTGTCTTTCTAACAGCCTGTAATGCTCTGAGGAATGTTTTTACCATTACTTTTCCCCTGCCACATTTTCCACCTTGTTTATGTATGTGAAGATTGTACTCATGTTGCACATTCTTTTTTGGACATTTACACTGCACCTATTTTCAGCAACGCATTCATGTTATACAATCATTTCAGTTCTCAATAAAATGATCACTGATCTCAGAACCCTTTTTCTGTGTTTCAGATTGTGTTTACAGAGCTTGACCTTATATAGACAGTGTTCATTGGAGAGTTCAAGTGTAGAAGCCTAAAATGGAGGTACAGAAAATGTCAAACGGTCACCATGATCTCAGCCCTGACAAAAGTCCAGAGAGTGGGTACGTTTCCACACCAACACATTCATAAGGAACTATCTCAGAAACTTCCTTCATCTATCTATCTATCTATCTATCTATCTATCTATCTATCTATCTATCTATCTATCTATCTATCTATCTATCTATCTATCTATCTATCTATCTATCTATCTATCTATCTATCTATCTATCTATCTATCTATCTATCTATCTATCTATGATTCTCTCTGTCTAGAAAAATTACTAATATTTTCAGCTTCCATTTGAATTTGTGATTATTTTTTTGTATTTTCGTGTGTTTAAAATATTTCTCAAATAGTTTAACTTACTTACATTTGTTTTATTTATGTTTTAGTTTTATATCTAAAACGTAAAGTTTTTCCAGCTTTATTTCCGTTAACAAAACTATTTAATAGTAGCAGCACTGAATATTAAGAGTCCTCAAAATTTTTAATTCATTAGCTGTGTCATTGCCTGTATGAAACAGATATTAAAATTTATCATTGTAACTTTGCATAAAAAACAATATTCTTTTTGCTTTTATTACACAGATTCGATGCCCTTGAAAACATAACAGAGAGCGAAACGTTCCTCCACGATAAAACCAATGGAGCAACTCATTTTACTGATGTGAGTATGCAAATTTCAGAATTTACTTTACATACAAGTAGGAGTGAAACTGATTAGAAGATTGATTGAAACAAACACAAATGCTTACAGACAAGTATAGGAATAATTTCTAACTTCGCCATCCTTAAATTTGTTTGTGGAGTTACACAGTAAAAGTGAAACTACCCTTCAGGCTAAAGAACCCTATTCAGTTAAATATGTTCATAACTAACACATTATTCATCTTTTATTCCAGTTCGAGGGAAAGACTTCTTTCGGGATGTCTATTTTCAACCTCAGTAACGCCATTATGGGCAGTGGAATTCTGGGACTGGCTTATGCCATGGCCAACACTGGAATCGTCCTTTTTGTGTAAGTCAAACTACACTTGCAATTATGCATGCTTTTGGGTTGATTTGAGCTATAATGTATAATCAAAATAAAGGTCATTGAAGGTGTGATATGGCAAAAAATAAGTTCTACTTTTTCTTTTATGTCAAATGTACTGTGAGTAAATCCCATTTGAGCCTTTCTAGTCTTTCTGAGTCCAAAGTTACAAATATAAACATAACTTTTCAAGTCTAGAGAGGTGGAATTACGCCTCTATTTGGCATTTGGCTGAATTTTATTTAAAGCACTGTAAAGCACACCTTCTTGTACAGGACTTCTGTTAGTATGCTGGGTTGCATATGCGTGTTGAGTTTGGCCTAACTGAGCCTTAAGGCTTCTTTGTGTCCATCTACATTTAACTGTAGGCATATGTTTCCATACTCCAGTGTGCCTCTGTCACGTACACATGTGCCAGAGTACACAATACTCAGTCAATACAAAGTCAAATATTTGCATGTTTTTTTCTTCCCTGAGGTATCGTGTAACAAAAGGAAAGAGTCTCTGCTAAATATATTTACTTCATTCTTTCATGTTCATTGCTTCGCTACCACTATTACACAATCTTTACTGATCAAGTGCTTGAATCAAGTAGGCATACACTCAGTTCTGAAAGCAAACAGGCTATGAAAACTACATAAACGGCGAAAATAAAATAATATTTATTGATATGACAATTGCTAATCCTTGTGAATGATGGGGTTTATTTGTATAGGGAGCTTTAACGTCACCATGTCTATGATGTGACACGCACATGTACTACCCTCACAGATCAGATCTAAAATAGCTATAAATAGCCTGCTGGAATTGAGTACAAAGCAGTCTGTTTGTCTGTCCATCTTAAATAGGCTTTTAAAGCAGCTTGCCGTACAAAAAATAGTATGCTAATCTCAACAGCTTCTCTGCTAAAAGGAAAACACTCCTGCCAACATTCAGCAATATGCAATTACAGATAGGACTATGTGTAAAAGACACTAGGGGGAAGTGTTAACTCATAGAAAGAGTCTTTGTTTATGTTTCATACTTTTATTGCTGAGATGTGTGTTACTGTTTTTGTGGGCTGTAGGCTACTACGAAGAAAAACACGCCTAAGCTTGTCTAATACGTCATTAATGAGATTAGAGGTTAGATGACTCGACGACTTGCGGCGGTAATTATATCTCTGATGAAACTGTTTGTGGCACCTAATCGTGATCAAATTAGCACCTCTGAAAGTCAAAGGACAGATTGGTGAGTCTAATAATCTGTAAAATCAAAAGGGCAAGATTTGATAATGTAATGAAATAATATTTGGGGAATTAGACTTCTCTGAATACTCAAGATTAAAGGGATAGTTGTCCCTAAAAACACCCTCATGTTGCTCCAAAACTGACTTTCTTCTGTGGGACAAAAAATTTCTTTTTTTTTCTTTCTTTTTTTCTCTTTTTGTTGTCTATACAGTGAAAATTATTGTGGTTCAATGTTGTTTTGGACCCCAGTCACGTTCTTCTTTTCTGCTCTACATAAAACAGAAAGTCGTAGATTTGAAATGACATGATGACGTTTAATTTTTGGGTGGACTACATATATTTAAGTATACAGTAAGAAGTTACTTTTTTCTGTTGTTGTTTATAGTTTCATCATTTGAGTTACTTGTTTTCAGAATCCTGTTGATAAGCATCGCTCTTCTCTCTGCCTACTCCATCCACCTGCTTCTGAGTAGTGCTGAAGTGGTTGGTGAGAAACTTCTCTCTAATGTTTTCAAAGGCAATCCCGAATCCATGTAAATGGTTTCAGGAATGGTACATGGCAAATGGTAAACCCATGAAAAGGCATCTCACCTTTCCATTACATTTGTTTGTGCGTTTAGGGATCCGTGCATATGAACAGCTCGGGAACCATGCATTTGGTACACCTGGGAAAATCTTAGCAGGATGCGTTATAACATTGCACAACATTGGAGGTAAAATGAAATGCATTATTGCTTTCAGTAGTTATACTCATGAAGTCATAAGACTTCATACGGTCATGTGATAAATTAACATCAGTGATAACCACATAATGCAATATGTGTGCTGATCACAACACTAATTGGGTTCTTTCTTTGATCCAACAGCAATGTCCACGTACCTGTTCATTGTGAAAATAGAGTTACCTCATGTTATTGAGGGTCTTATGGATCTGCAAGATGACAACACGTGAGTACCAGAATGTAGAACTGATGCTGATGTGCCAGATACAGTGGGGTCCAAATCTAAAACAAAACCAAAACAAGGGTTCTGAAAAAGACAAACCAAAGAAATGTTTTGGGCTATTTATTGTGTACTATTTCTAATCACTAATCAAATAAGCAAATTTGTGGCTTTTGAACCCCACTGTATTTCCTTTTTCATTTCTTTTTTACATTTGTTTTAATTCTCTGTGTACATGGTTAAAACACTCTGACTGCTTTTCTAGACATGATCACTCCTATTAGCATGACATTTTGTGTAAAACCCCTTTTTCTCTTTGTCAGTGCAAGTGCATGGTTCGTTGATGGGAAGTATCTCATCATTATCGTTAGTGTCGCAATCATTCTTCCCCTGGGATTTATGAAACGACTCGGTACGTTCCTGCCACCTTTCCCTTCATTCATTCATTTTCAGTTTTCTCGCTCTGTCATTATTATTTCATAATAACCATAATCTCAATCAAACACTTACACACCTGCACTAAATATCTATGTTGAATGTCTTAAATGAGTCCAGACGGTTTTTAAATCAGTCACATTGTTTAAATTGTTTGGCAAAAAGATCCCCAGGCACATAATTTTGCTAATTTTAAGCTGGTCATGTGAAATAGCCATACTGAGCAACAAAAGGCTGCTTGGTTCAAATTGACTACATTTTGTTAATGTGACCACACCATTATAGTGCATTAAAGATAAAACATTTTATCGGTACACACCTTTGAACCCAATCGAACCCATAGCCTGAAAAAATGGTATGAATATGTACATGGATTTATCATGTATTTATGCTTTTATTTTAGGGTATCTAGGCTACACCAGTGGCCTCTCCCTCAGCTGCATGGTCTTCTTTCTCATAGCTGTAAGTCAACTCTCCATCTACTGTACATACATATGAAGACACTAGCAGGGTTGCCAGGTCTGCGAAACAACTATCCCCCAGTTACCCTATACCAAATATCAAAACTCAAAATTTGCCAGTCCCATACCTAAAATACATTTTTAAATTCATTGTTGTGCATTAAACACAATGTCAACTTTAATGCCCCCCGTAACAAAAGTCAAATAGCATATTTCAAATCAACTTATGCAATACCAAACATTTCACCCGCTGAAAAAAGAAGAAGAAAGAAAACATAGCAGCATTTTTAAAGTAGCCCTAGATTGGGTCACCCATGACACTACATTAATCACGTCATTGTGATAAATGAATGCATCTCTCCATTGTGTTTAATTAGGTCATCTACAAGAAGTTTGTCACAGACTGTCCTGTAGAAGCCAGCGAAAAAGACATTTTTCTCAATGAAAGCATACACAGCTCCTCCACTGACACTTGTGAAGCTAAATTTATAACTGTCAACCCACAGGTGAGAGATATCTACTGCCAATCTTAATATCAGGTGTCCTTTTGGCTTTACTTTAAACCCAATGAATGAATCTGTAAATTTCATTTTTGTTTTTTTAAATCACAGACTGCTTTTACCATTCCCATTATGGCGTTTGCTTTCGTGTGTCACCCTGAAGTGTTGCCCATTTACACAGAACTCAAAAAGTAAGGCTGTTGATTCACATTGGCATTTCACATTCATTCACATTCTAAATGTATTAATACATTTGCATCTTTGTCTCTTTGTTATTTCAGTCCAAGCAAGAAACGCATGCAAAATATTTCTAATATCTCTATTTTGGCCATGTTCATCATGTACCTGTTGACTGCCATCTTTGGCTACCTCACCTTCTATGGTAATAAGAACTTCCCCAAAAAAAGCATGCCATTTACGAAATACCATATATCACCGAAGTACCAACATTTGTGATATGTAAAAATGTTTTAACAATCGGTATGTATATGTTTAGCAAAAGTGCAGTCAGAGCTTCTGGAGATGTACAATAAAAGAGACACCCTGATGCTGTGTGTTCGGCTGGCTGTGCTGGTGGCAGTGACACTGACCGTTCCCGTAGTCCTTTTCCCGGTATATTAATTTTCCTAGTAATTGCTTGCATATAATTCCTCTCATTATCTTGCTGGTTGATTGATGCAAGTGCTGCATTGTCTTTCTCTAGATCCGCCGTGCCATCTTGCAGCTTCTGTTCCCTGAGAAGCCCTTCAGCTGGGTGCGTCACGTCTCCATCGCCGTGTGCCTCCTCTTTGTCGTCAATCTTCTCGTTATCTTCGTGCCCAACATTCGTGATATCTTTGGCTTCATTGGTGAGTCAGATTTGCAGCGTAGAGGATTTTAATGGTCACATTGATATGCAGAACTCAACTGATTCATTTTTCTTTTAGGTGCCACATCTGCTCCTAGCCTCATTTTCATATTGCCAGGAATATTCTACATTTGCATCGTCCCCAAAGAACAGGAGCCGTTGAAATCTCGGCCAAAGATCCAGGTGAAAATCAGACAGAAAGTTACTTCACTCTCACAGATCTATGGCTGCTTTTTTTTCTCACTTCCATTTATGTTTTCCAGGCGATGGTGTTTGTGGCATTGGGTTTCATCTTCATGATTATGAGTATTACGTTCATCGTAGTAGAGTGGGTCACTGGAATGAAGGCGATTGGTGCACACTGACAGAGATGAGAGAGCACAACTGAATCCCAAAGACCCAATATGGAACACACAGGCCTGAGCCTGCAACCAGTGACCCAGGTTCAGTTTCATTTAGCTTAATTAATATCAAATCAGATAACTCCTTAATTTCAAGTCCAAAATCAAAAGGTTTTCAAGGAGGACAGTTACCACATCCAAGAAGAATTCAAAAATAAACAAATGGTAACAGATATTCTTGACTTGTTATAGCCATGATGCTCTAATAACATTTTTATATATTATAATTTGATTATATATATATATATATATATATATATATATATATATATATATATACAATTATATATATAATTTGATTATATATATATATATATATATATATATATATATATATATAGTATATATTTATATATTTAATATGAGATATTGCTGTTATGACTGGCAAATGGAATTTCCTAAATTACATGGATGGAAAAACTGTGAAACTATGATGAGAATTCACTTATCTCTATTGCCAAAAGTGTAAACATGCAGTTTGAAGTCTACCTCCTACTAAACAGAGCAATTTTAGACAATTTTACAAGAGACAGTTTGTGTTTTTTTATTTTGATCAGTGCATATTTTGGGATCCAAAAGTCTTTCATTAGTGAAAATGCTTTGTTCCGTCCATTACAAATTATATTATTAGCGTAACATTTGAAGTGAAACATTTGTACGAAATCGGATGATCTTAAAGGCCCACCAAGTAACTTTTGACACTAGTGGTTAAAAAACAAAACAGACAGAACATTGTTTTGGTTGTGCTCTGCGTGACTGTGGATGAATATGCTATCCCTCTGCTCATAAAACATTCACTACTTTGCTTAAGAGACAAGCAGTTTAGATGGAAAGGATCTCAAGTTGACTAGCTGAAGAAGTTACTGTAGCAATACCTATTATTATTCCTTGAAGATAAATCTCAGTACAGTGCTACAACAACCATAATGAAATGACCCTTCACAATAGATAATGCTTTACAATGAACTCCGGTAGACTACATAATAGTTTATCTGTTCAATAAAATACCTTACTCGCCAGTTGCTCGTCAATAAAAACGACTTTTATAATATTCCAAATACGAAATAGCTACCTCCGTTCTCTCCAAGACGATGATGATTCCCATTTCTCTGTTGAGTTCTCTTTTTGCCAGCAGACTCTCCTCTATTCTACGTTTTTTTTTTTAACGAGAGAAAAAAAACACACATGGGTGATTCCCCGGAGGTTCAAGATTTAGCCGCTCTATCTTAACCTTTCTCGCTCGCTTTGACAACTATGCCTCTCTCATACCATCCACGAGTCGAAAGGAGCCAGAACAACGTTTCTCTATTTACGGATATGAGAAGACATGCACGGGTGACTGACGTATAGTGCTTAATGTCCTGCGAGAACCATGCCGTCACGTCTAAAATATAAACGCTAATAATAGGCTCACTTTATCATAGTGAATCAGGGTAAGACAAAAACAAGTTTTGAAAGAATGATTGAAGGTCTATAAACGAAAAAAGTTACACAGTGTATCCGTAATGTTATCTTCTATTCGCAATACGTTCTATTCTCCTATTTGATTTTGAATCCCAAGATATTCAATTTGGTCTCAGACCTTTGGAACCCACTGTATGTGAATCTCAGTTAACTTTATTTGTGATGAATGGCATATCTATATATAAAAATACCGTTTATAATTTTATTTAAATAGGAAAAGTGTACAGTTTTGTGATGAATTTTAACATTATCTTTAAGGACAATGCTTGAATGTTAGATGAAGATCTTTAAGTAAATGTATTGTATCATATGTATTGGTACATGTCTTGTTACACCCATCAAACAAATGAAATCTACAGTATGAGATGTCTTACAGTACATCAACAGTGTTAGTGCAGTTCTTGCCGCTGTTATATGACAACATTTCTTTATTCTGTTTTAGAGAGGTGAAGGAATACTAATTATCTTGTAGTGTTCAAGAAACACAGAACACTGTTTTGGCATTTTTCATGGTGTATGTCATTTTGTTTGTTGTATAATTGAAAATACTTTTTGAACATCTTGAAAATGAGCATACTTGATTTATATGGTTTATGGTGACATTGTTACAGTGACAAAAATTACACTCCAGAAATGGACCGAAATGCTGTAAATCACTCTATATGAAAGGTCACTATAACACGGCATTGATGGGGGTGTAGAACAGCATTCATTATCCATAAGCTTACTAAAATGCCTCTCTGTCACTCCCAATCAGTATCTGTAACATGGACCACAACTAAAATTGTTTCCTGTTGGACATCACAACTATTATTAATGTCAATGTGTGCGTGTTTTGTATAGTCTTTTATGTACATATTGTGTGTGATATGTTGAAATGGAAGAAACTTTATATCAGTTATTGTACATATTCTACTCTTTTTGGACTCAATTGGACCTGAGTGCTGAGATAAAATGAAAAATCTAATACGCAATGAATCAAAAAATTTGTGGTAAACTAATAAAAAGATTTAATTTAAATTTAATTACATTTAATAATTCACATTTCCACAGGATTGTTTTTTTTAAGTGCCTGACGACTTATGAAATGAAAACAATTCAGCATTCCACAGTTAATGTTCAGAGATACATGTATTTATTGTTGAACACATTGCGCTATCTTGAATAATAAAGTCAAAAGATGGTTAAATGTTTCAAATACTTGTTTTATTGTATAAAACTATACACTTCAATTCAACAGATATATGTTTTTGTATTTAGGCAACATCACCCGAAGGCCAGGTTTTCCTATATGCAGCCACCATTAGAACAGAAAACATTTTACAAATGGGGAAAAGCCCAATAGCTTGGTCAAGAATTCATGAAGGTCATCTTGATTCTATATTTAAACCAGCCCTCATTAAATGTACTATAGTTCCTGTATTTGTTTGAAGGATTAGTTTACCCAAAAAATTAAATTTTGTTATTTACTCACCTTCAGGTTGTTCCAAACTTGTAAAGTGTGGGAAACTGAATAGTTCTGGGATACCATTGATTTCCATAGTATTTTTTTTCTACTATGGAAGTCAATGGTGCCTCAAAGCAGCTGGGTTACTAACTTTCTTCAAGATATCTTCCTTTGTGTTCAGTAAAACAACGAAATTGAAACATGTTTGGAACAACTTGAGGGTGAGTAAATGATGGCAGCATTTTAATTTTTGGGTGGGTTAGTAATTATCTCTTTCAACCTTACACTGTGTGAAATCCTGTAACACCTTTGTATTCCCAAATCGCTTGTTAATATCTCCAAATATTGTTTTCAATTATTTTGTCAGCTTGTTTTCTTTCACTTAGATTTTGTATTTCTTTGTTGAACTGATCATATAGGCCTCATTGATCTGCACGTATATGCACCTCAGTTTTTGAGTGAAAAATTATTTGTGGATCAATTTGTCAATATTCAACATATTCAACAACATATTCAACAATATATGTCATGGTCAAAACTGATGGCACCCCTGGTAAATATGATCAAAACTAGCTGTAAAAAATAAATCTGCATTGTTTATCCTTTTGATCTTTCATTCAAAAGAAATTGTAAAATTCTAACCTTTCATTGAAGTAAAAGAATTGAAAGTGGGGTGGAAATCACATTATGAAATAAATGTTTCTCTCCAAACATTTTTTTTTTCATATTTACCAGGGGTTCAATCAATTTTGACCATGACTGTATATATATATATATATATATATATATATATATATATATATATGCACTGTCTATGACAATAGTGTTTTTTAATGTTTAAACAGGAAGTTTGTTTTGAAATGCTTTTATTTTGTACAAAATGGCACATATTTTTGGGTGAAGTAATACATTATTATAATACACTATTCACACACACAATAATCTTATTTATTTAACAAGAGAGAGAGAGAGAGAGAGAGAGAGAGATTTTGAAAAAAAAAAGTGGGGTATCTGAATTCATGCCAAGATAAAAGAGTAATCAGTTGAAAACAAATGCAATACATAAAAACACACTTACTTTAGCTGTCAGTGCCATTATGGTGCAGATTTTCTGTCTTGCACATCCTCCTTTGTGACGGAACACCTTCATCAGTGTATGTGTCCAGTTGACCAATGAATTTTGATTTCAGCTTAACACTTGTTATATGCATGAACTCCAAATTGACCTGAAAAAAAGATGAAAAATGACACAACAGAATATATTTAACCTTAAACAAGATATGTTAGTGTATAAATCTGCATCTCCGTTTGCACATATCAAGTACACATATTAAAACTTGATTTTACTGTAACAAGATAAGTCAAAATACAGCTACTATTAATAATAATTTTTTATAACAATTAAATAACCACATAATAAGAAAATATGGTTGATTGCAAGATGATATCAGGCTGTTCATGTCTGTAAATGTTTTAACTAGCCAATGTATTAGGAATGTTATGCTTTTATGTTAAAACATATAACATTCAAACTGAGATGAATTGTTCATAATTTGATGTTGGCCTTATTGATTTGTCAACATAAAACAACCTTGGTAGCAAACATACAAGATCTAGGAGGTTGTCCCACCAAATAGATGTAAGAAAGGATGCTTGATGGGAAAGTAGATAAGTTAGCTTTTATAAGAACCATGGCATGTGCAAGTTAGTTAGCTAACTTAGTGGTATAAGTTAACGTTAATAAATATATAGATATTAAAAACAGTCAACTTTATACGATGAAAGTAGAATACAGATGTAACAACTTGCCTTGCAATCAGGTTGATCTTTCTTCTTTATTTTCTTCAGGTGCATTGCCATACACGTCTATGTGCAGTACCGCCACCTACCAACTGGAGTGACATCATTTCCCCTTCTAAACGATTCCATTACCCATAAATTTTATGCAAAACAATCTAATGAAATTTAACTAATTGGACCTGGCTCGTTCCACAGCTAGCTATATTTGAACCATATTCATACTTTTTAACTGATTAAATCAAATCGTTTTCACAATGAACAGATTTACATTGATTCTAACCAATTTGACTACATACATTATGAAAATATTAATATTTAAATAAAATCAAAATGATACAAATACATAATTATAAACTATGCTAGATTCATTTTTTGGAGTGAAGGAGAAATTTAGCATTTACTAAACAAACAAAACCATTTTATCTAAATTACGAAAAACAAAAAAACAAAACAATTACACCCCAGAATGCAAAACGTCTTGCTTTTTCTCAAATATTGCCTCAACTAATCATTTTAACGACTGCAAAACAAGAAGCTGAAAAGTTTGGTTGTGTGAGGAACTTTGGTCAAATGTTAAGTAAAGCCAAAAAAATCTTTTGCATCTCATTTCCATAATGTTAGCTTTTCATTTTAGTTTTTGTTTTATTTCATTTCTTCTTCTTTTTTTAACCACAGTTAGTAATTCCTCATCCCATTTGTTTTGTTTGTTTTCTGTCCTTTCTTCATACCTTCAATCTTACATTAAAAAGAAAGGCAAAGGCACAGGACGATATTGTCTTCGTTCTGAGGACTTCTTGTTGTTGTCCTGACTGAAATGGGAAAAGGGTCATTTATGTAGGCCTATGCAGCCCCTATGCATGGAATCAACTGGAAGATGTCTTACATCTTCAGGAACCAGCTTCACTGATTGCTAGAGGCTACACTGTCTGTAGCTGTTATTAATAATTATTTGAATGATCCTTGCTTCTATGTTTTATGTTTATGCTTACATGTTTTTTTATGTCCGCAACTTTGTTATTTGTGCTGCTGTCTGTCTTGGCCAGGACACTCTTGGAAAAGAGATTTTTAATCTCAATGAGTTTTCTTCTGGTTAAATAAAGGTATATACAGTACCAACAAAAGGTTATCTTGGTGTAGTTGTACACTGGAGAGTAATGTCTGTTCTGATCATCTGACTCCACTAAGAGGTCTTCCGCTCTGATCTAAGAGCAACATGAACATTCAGCAGTGTGTCAAGCTGACGAGCAGGCGAGAGAATGAAAATAGAAAAGAAAAAAACATGTGGTTGTCTATTTCCTGTGAAAAGCTTTTGTCTGCTGTTGCTGAGAGTAAGAACTAGGAAGAGAAACTCAATGCTCGCTGTTCAGACTAGTCACCGGTAGTGCAGAGGAGATCTCTCGTTCTGTCTCGGGGTCTCTTTCTTTCTCTCGCTTCGAGTGTCACTTTTGAACGGTTTGGTCCATGAACATATGAGGCCATGAGGCGAGCATCGAAGGAGAAAGGTCAGGAGAATGCGGGCTCCTTTCTGCTCAGTCTACAGGAGAATGAGAGGCTGGAGGATCTGCTGGGCAGGAGGTGTGTGGTAAGTTCAGAGGCCTTAAGGTAAATTTACACTTTAGAGGGAAGATGGAGAGTCAAATTGAAACGGTGGTCCAAACGTTTGATTTAAAAGCTTTAAAAGACTTATTTATGTGTGTGTGAAAATGTATGCATTAAGATATGGTAAAGTCTGTAGACAAGAAATATTGACCATGTTTTTTTACCTCTCCTTTTGAGAAGCAACAAAGACAAACACTCAAAAAAAAAAATGTAAATTACATTAAACAAAAATTAAGCAAATAAACGTCAATACAAAAGCATCAACACAAAGTCCTTCACCCCAGTAGTACAGTATATAATATGTTATAACAGAACTGTATGTAATAATACAGACATAGGTCAAAGTGAGCCTTAACCAGTAAGTAAAGTTGAGTAACCCAAAGACTAACAAAGTGAGCTACCGGAATAAACAAATGAGCAGCTTTTATAAGGTGTTTTTAAGTTTTTTGCCCCTCATTTATCTGAATTAAGAAGTGAAACATTTTCGCTATACTTAGACCTTGTGAAAAAAAAACAAGGTAACACATTTTGTAATTTAATTGAACTTTTAACTCCTGTAACTTTTTCACTTTTAACCTAATGGTATGACTCATATTTCAAAATTTAAAAAAAAAATAAAGTTACCTTACAATATATTATTATAATATTTATAATAAATTCACTACCCATTTTTTACAAATAAATGTTACGTGTTTTTCAGTTAATATTTAAAAAGCGTTGCACCCACATGTAGCCTAGCCTATACTGTACATCAAAGAAAGCTTTAGGTAAACCAGTGAATCCAAACGTGTTTCTCACTTCTGCATGTGGTTGTTTAATTCTACTTCCTCTGATCATTCCATTATGACACATTCAAGACATCCTGTTGTTCTGTTGTTGCCGACCATTTATGTAGCAGAAACTTTTATCTAATATGCATGCACATATGCACTAAAGTTGAACATTCATTATCAAAAGACTGTACCCTTCCTCTAACAGACGATCCGTCAACGCAGGAACTGCCATTTTGTGGGTACTTTTGGTGCTGCTTGACTGCACACAGTAAAAGCTTTTGTGATAAAGGAAGAAAAGGTGTGAAATTGGCCCTCACTGCAGCTTGAACTGTGGGGTATGACAGGGGAAGTTGCTTAAAGAGATTTCCTATCACAGAATAATAAAAAAGCGCGTGTATTATCTGCAACTTTAATTGTTTGCTGAGCGTTAATTGGTGAAAGTGATTCACAAACAATCATGCCTGTGAGAATAATAGGCTTTTGTGTGAGGCTAAATACAGCCTTTTTTTCTGGTTAGTCTCTGTCCTCAGCAGTTGTGCAGTTGGTCATGGCTGTTCCGAGCGAGCCGAACCGCTGGACACCTCAGCAATCTGGAGTAGTGTGTTTCGTCAAGGACAGTCAACAGCGTTCCTTTTTCATCCGTCTCTTTGACCTCAAGGTTTTGAGACCATTTCTCTCTTATTGGCAAACATTGTGTTAACAGCATGCAGAAATGCATGAAATCTTACATTTCTGGTCATTATAATAGCCTAATTATTAGCACATTTTGTACTTTTGAAAACTCAAGATGATCTCAGACTTGTTACTTCTCTTCAGGCAGGGATGCTGGTGTGGGAACAGGAAATCTATAACCAACTAATGTACCAAAGAGTCATGCCATTTTTCCACACTTTCCCTGGAGATGTGAGTATTTACTTGTTGTAAATGCCAACCTTGTGGGTTATGCTCACTGTCATTATTATAATTGCTTTTAACATGTTTTCACAGTATCAAATAGCAATAGATTTTTATGTGTGTGTTGAGGAAGTTTTTATTTCTCTTTCCTGTGAATTTAATTTTGCGTATTAGCACTTCCTCACAGTACTGTCCACCACAAAACTGTCTGCATTCAGGCAGGCAAAAAAGAGCTGAAGTTTGCACACAGTCCTTGTATGAATATGATGAATTCACACAGTTGTTGCTGATAAACTAGTTGGGCTCATTTTCTGGTTGGGTATTAACCACTGTAAAAAAACAATACTTCAATTTTGTCTCTAATTTAACCATTGACTGAACTATCTAATGTAGGATATAAAAATAAAGTCATGTTTTAGGTCCTTTAAGATGAGCAGCTTAAATGTTAAAATAAGAATTTAAAGTAAAGTAGAACGGATAAACTGTTGAGCATCTGTTGGATCGGCTTGTTTGGATCTATAGGACTGTCCATCCAAACAGTACTTTGAACTTCATACCGTCGCATCTGCTACTGAGCATAACCAATAGAAAAGCATGAATACCCACAATCCCTTGCACTTGAACCTTTAACCCTCGTGTTATGATGCGGGTTAATTTGACCCATTTTGATTTTTGAGTTGTCAGAAATACCGGTTAACCTGTTTTTTTGTTTTTTTTGTCGTCTTGACATTTTGTGACTTTTTCTCATTTAAGTTTATGAACTTGCAAATGCATGCAAAGTTGAGATATGCAAATTTAATTTCTATTATGTTTGTGATGTTCGTGGGTCAATTTGAGCTACATGTTTTAAGGCAACTGCATAGACACAAAAGAACATTTCCTGGTTATATTTAGTTATTTTAGTTTATTTTTTACTACCTTAAAGGCTGATTATACTTCTGTGTCAGACTTACATGTATAAATGAGCTATTATGAGCTAAAATTTTGTGACTTTTTCTAATTAAGGACCACGAGCATGCATGCAAAGTTTCAACACACCAATGTAGAAATGTGCATACATAATATGTGCATATACATTTATACGATTTTGATGTTTGTGGGTTAATTTGCTATATCAAAAGCACAAAATAACAACATTTCATATGCATGTCAGAGCTCTTCAACTTTTGTTAAGTGCCAGTGTCTTGCTGAATTTAACAACTTTTTTCAGTTTGTGAAACTGTCTGTCCCACTTTATGAGCATAGACAAGAAAATTACCTTTCCGACTTAAATTGTTACAATATATAAATAAAAAAAATATATAAAAATTAATTATTTTAAAGCTTTACATCAGAAATTCAAAATAAATGGGACAGCTAAACATGTTTAGTGTTTTTGCTAACTCAATGCTAAAGGTGAGTTAGCATGATGCTAACAACAAGCATAATCAGCCTTACTGTTAGCTACAGTTTTTGTAATTTGACTCTGTTTGATTAACTGACTCATTCCTTAACATTTTTGTGTCATGGACTTCGATATTCAAATATAGCCTAAACTTCTCTCCTCAGGACTGTCAAGTGGGGTTAAACTTTGCAGATGTAACAGAGGCTGAAAATTTCTTTGCTGTAGTGGAGGAGAAGATCAGCCAGAGAAATAATCGCTTTGGTATTAAAAATAAATACGTTCTTGCGCAATATTTTGTTTCAAATGTTTTCTACCAATTCAACATAAACATACACAGAATTATAAAGACATTCTCATCTCATTGAAAATATTTTGTATGCTCTCCTCTTATAACATATAGAGAAACAGCAGAGAAAAGAATCAGATAAAGGTAAGAATCTCCGATTTTCCACAATCCATGTTATTTGAATTAAGTGCAAACCAATAAAATGTTTGTATTCTTAGATCGTAAAACTTTGCCACTGCTTCCTCGACCAAATGGTAAGTGATTCTTTTTTCTTTTTTTTTTTTTACAAACATTTTTGTCTTGTCCATTGTGACACTAAAAAAAATATCTGGCTGTATTTTGAATTTTGTGCTTTTTAATAAGCATATTGTTTATTTGTTAAAAAAGTTCCTGTTTTTGTTTTAACTGAATTATTTTAAGTTTACATGGTTATTGTAAAAATAAAAATAAATCAATTTTTATGTCCAATAACAGAGTAAATTTCCAGTAAATAGTATGCTTCTCTGCATCACAAGTTAACCAGAAGATTTTGACGTTCTGAAAACAACATAAACTTACGTATCTCTATTTAGTGATGTAAAACTGCATGAAATGTACACAAACGAACTGCATCTTGAATCACAGGCTCTGGTACTCCTACGTCTCCTGCCATGCCTCCAATGATACCAAGTAATGTCCAGATCCAAATGACCCCTTCCAAATCAAAGAAAGAAAAGAAAGAAAAAGACAAGAAAAATAAGAAAAAAGGAACCAAACTGTCGAAGGGTTCAATTGGAGCACCCAGTGGATTCACGTGAGTGAATAAGTGGATTAGCTTTAACTAAGATAAATGGCTTCCATCGAGATGCTTATGTTTCGTTGTTTTATGACTTTAGGCATGTCAGTCACCTAGGCATGGGTCCAAACAATTTGGACCCAGACCTGAAGAAACTTTTGTCCTGCGCTGGTATCAGCGAAGCAGATATGGATGATTCGGAAACCTCTCAACTCATCTATGAAGCCATTGAGCGTTCAGGTGGAATGGAGGCTGTTAAAAAGGCTGTGCAAAACACGGGTAAGTCATGGAGATATGCAAACAGTTAACCGAGTTGGATTTGTTTCATATTTTGCCTCTAAGCCAGGGGTGCACAATCCTGTTCCTGGAAATCTACCTTCCTGCATAGTTCAGCTCCAACCCTAATCAAATCTGAACCAGCTAAATAAAATCTGCAGGGACATGTGATAATTACGGACAGGTTCGTTGGAGCAGGGTTTGCACTGAACTCTGCAGCGAGGTACATCTCCAGGAACAGGATTGGTCACCCATGCTCTAAGTGTATTGTTTAACATTCTTTTAGAGTCTCCTGTTCCGAGAGGACATCGGGGTTCTCTTCCCCAAGTGCCATCCGGGTTCTCCTCAGCGCCGCCGCCACTACCTCAAGGTCGAACGGGGCCTCTACCCCCTGTCCCGGGTCAAACTTCTGCTCCACCATCCCATCGAGGTTCCCTTCCACCCCCACCTCCAAGAGTAGTTCCATCACAACAAACAACAGAGGGCCGCGGTGGTCCACCGCCACCCCGATCTACAGGACTAGGGCCCCTGCCCCCTGTTCCTGCCGGCGGGCGTTCTGGGCCCTTGCCTCAACCTCCAGGAGCCCGCAGCGCACCCTTACCACCTGTACCTGGAGGTCGGAGTGGAGGCTTGCCCCCGCCACCACTCCCAGGAGAACGTAGGGAGTCTTTAGCCCCCGTTCCAGGAAAGAGACCTGGAACTCAAGTGTCCGAAAGGCGAGGTAGCTACCTTCCACCTCCACCTACTGAGGCAGCTCCCCCACCACTACCTCCAGGAACGAGGAACGCACCCTTACCCCCACATCCAAGAGACAATAGATTTTTGCCACCTCCACCCCAATCTGAAATGCCGCTACCTCCTCCCCCGTCTGATTTCTTCCCTCCTCCACCTTGTGAATCATTTCCTCCACCTCCACCTGAAGACTTTGCTGATTCTATGCCTCCACCTCGTACCTTTGGATCCAACTTTCCTCCCAGAAGCAATTCCTCAGGCTTCCCTCCTCCACCCCCTCCAGTCACAGCCAAACCCAGCACAGGTGGTCCGCCTCCGCCACCTCCTCCACCTCCTGCTGCTGCCCCTCCAATGAATTATGGAAGCAACTCCTCACCTTCAACTGGTCCACCACCTCCAGCATCCAGCGGTGGGGAAGGGGGTAGAGGAGCATTACTATCCCAGATACAATCAGGGTTGAAGCTCAAAAAGGTGAGTGTCTACACAACCGTTCAAAAGTTTGGGGTTGGTGCGATTTTTTTGTTGTTGTAAGAAATGAATATCTTTATTCAGCCAGGGGACATTTAATGGGCTTTATGCACAGCTGCACTACTTCCTGAACTTAAGCCAGCTCCTTGTTTCCTGTCTGCTATTATTGGCCAAATTGATTAATTCAGGTGTGTCTGATTATTGTTGCCGTGACTACTGAGGTCAGGCACACCTGGATTCATCAATTTGGCCAATAATGGCAGACAGGAAACAAGGAGCTGGCTCAAGTTCAGGAAGTAGTGCAGCTGGGCATAAAGCCAATTGTTCAAAAGTGATAGCTGATGTTACAAAAGTATATATTTCAAATAAATGCTGTCTTTTGAACTTTGGCTGTCACCGTTTGCTTAAAAATATCTAATCAGCATATTAGAAAGATTTCTGAAGGATCGAGTGACAAGTAATGATGCCAAAAATTCAGCTTTGCTATCACAGGAATAAATATACTAAAATATACAAAATTCTATAAGTATAATTTTCACAATATGAATTCTTTTAATGTATTTTTGATCAAATAAATATCTTACCAACCTCAAATGTTTGAACAGTAGTGTAAATATGTTATTTTGTTGAAGCAAAAAAGCATGTGACTTACTTTCAAGATCTAAGCACCGATAAGGTTCCGGTTATGTTAGCTTCTCTTTATTAATAATGTTTACATGTATGCCTTAAGCTCAACACTCTATGCAGCGATATACAGTAATGTCTCTTGTCCAGGTGGCAGCAAACCAAGAACCCCCTTCACCCTCACTGGATACAGGAGAGGGAATAGTTGGAGCTCTCATGATGGTGATGCAGAAGAGGAGTAAAGCCATCCATTCATCTGGTAACCACTCAAGTTTGTTTTATTTAAATGTAGTAATAATGAAAGTAAAAAAGTTATACTTTTGTATTAATATTTACTAAGGCTGTCAAGCGATTAATCGTTTGACAGCCCTAATATTTACACAATAGTTATGTAAATAATCATGTTAAGCCATTAAGCTGATCTGCTGGATTCCGTTGTTTACGTATGCTGCGCCTTTTAACATTTTCTACTTTTTAATATTTTGTAGATGAGGATGAAGACTTTGATGATGAAGATGATGATGATGAAGAATGGGATTGATCCTGTTGTAATTTAAATATTTTCGAAGTGTATTAAACAACACTGATCCAATGTATTTTCTCTAGAGATGCACTGATATTCAAATTCTGGCCAAAACTGATAATTATTTTTATGTTAAGGTCAATAACCAAAACAAATGGTTGATATTAAAATTCTATACTATTAATCATAAATAAAATAAAAATCGGATGATTAAAATCACCTGTTTTTTTAAAATGTTACAAGTGATTTTAGGCATCAGAACGATATAATATACAGTATAAAAAATGAATATTCATTTAGAGATTTGCTTTGATATCACATTTAACAGTGCTGTTAAATAAAAGTTTTAAGGGAGAGTTTGATGACCAAGATAAAAGGTAAACTAATGTAAAAAAATATAATAAAAAAAATTAATGTACAATTAAATATCCTATATACACAAAAACATATTTTATGCATACCTATTGATCGCTCTCTAGTCTCAGGGTTAATTCTTTCTATACAACAAGTCAATGTGAAATGTAAAGTTGATCTCTTACTCAAATGTGCAAGGTCTATGTTCATGTTTATAGTTGTGAAGGCATCTTGCGTGAATGACAGATGGTTAATAAAAGTGTACTATTTGGGTTTTTTTTTGAGTGTGTTAATTAATCAGCTAGAGTTTATTTCAATAATCTAATATTAATTAGTACTGAATGTATTTGCCATATGTAAATATACTCAAATGCGAATTAAAAAAAATGAATTGCTTGAATTGCAAATTATTGCTTTTTATTTTTTCTTACAAGACATCAACATCTAAGAGCAAGACATAACATTGTCATTTACAACTGGACTATTCTACCATTCTACTAAAAAAGCACACAAAGTTTGTGAAATATTTCCAGTGTTAGATATTATCTGAGTGAACTTTTTGACCGTTTGTTTGCTTGAATGGTGATTTCTCAACCAGACACAAAGCATGAAACTAAATGCACAGCATAAAAGTGTTATTTCCTAAACAAGTCACTCATTTTCAATGCATTTAAATAAATAACAACATATTGAATTGGTCAATCATGCAAAAATGCCCTCCACCCTTATTCCGTATCCTCTACCAATAAGTATCATCCAATAAAAAATATTCAACTTCAAATAAATATATATTACAAATAGTGAGAAGCAGCCACATAGAAGGCAAGTAGTGTTCTTGCAGATGTTTGGTGCCATTATTAACCCAGTTATTGGAATCCATACATATATTACTATCAAACGTACATACACACATATATTACTTTTACAATTTCTTAATCTGGGTGGAACATTTGAAATTGCACTGCCCCACTGATTGAGTAATTTAACAATGAGTTTGTAAGCAACCTTTTCTGACTACAAGATAGTGGAACGTTTTCAAAGTTTATGAGGTAATATCCTCTTTAAATGTGCTTTACAGTTTATTGGTTGTTGTTTTTTTTACTTTAATTAAAGCCAGTGTGTAATGACTGTATCCTGAAGGTCATATGTGTGCGGTTAGTAAATGTTTACACCTGTTTATAATACTGAAATGCAGTTAAATCACTATGGCAAGTGGAAATGCTTAGTCCTAAATCAACACTGACTACAATCTCAATGCAACAGAAGAATGCTCAGGTACTTTAACTTTGGATCAGTGAATGAATGTATGATTACATACAGTGACTCTAAAAAGAATTTAGACACTTCATTTTTGGGAGTGAATGCTATTGCATTCGCTCACAAAATATTAAGCCATGTGGCAAATTTCGAAACAACAGACACAGTTCAATAATTGCGAAAATTAACTGGCAAATATTTTTTAACTTGTCTATGTATTTCTGAAAAAAAAAAAAAAAAGATTTTAAAAGTAATTTCCAAATATTTGGAGCCACTGTTCATGAATTAATTCGGTTGGTTAATTTTGAACACTTGAAAATTATCTATTTATTTTGGACACATAAAAATTACTGAATTTTTACAAAGTAATTTCCAAATATATGAAGCCGCTGTTCACAAATTTATTAATCAGGTAAATTTTGAACACTGTAAAGATGTAGTCATTTTCAAGTGTCCAAAAAACCCAAACAAATTTTGAATATTGTAAAAATTTGATATTTTTTAATTGTCCAATAGTGTCCAAATACTTTTGGAGCCACTGTTCATAAATTATCCCTATGAATACATTTTCATTTTTTAGTGTCACAAATTCCAATTCCTTTTAAACACAGTAAAACGTGTCTAAACGGTCCAAAAGTGTCCAAATACTTTTAGGTGGCACTGCACATGAACTAACCTATGCAAGTCCATAAACTGCTCGGAACTCTCCTCCTCACTCCCCACTAGCCTTCAGTGCTTCTGTGTGTCTGCGGTTGGCGCGTTTCGGGAGGTCCGCCTGAGAGTTCCCCCCGGACGTCAGCTGCTCCCAGTAGGACTGGCAGTACTGCTGAATCAGACGCATTTCAGACTCCAGCAGGAGTGCTGGGGTAGGACGTGCAGGGTCTTGTTGATGGTCTTTGCGATGGCTCCTCGAAGCCTCTTCCTCCTCATCGGGGGTGGTGAGGGCTACAGCGATGTCCCGGTCCAGGATCCGTAAATAGACACGAGCCAGCGTGTGTTTGAAGTTATTTTCAGTGGCCAGGCAATGGTACTGACCAGCATCTGCTTTGGTGAGAGATTTCAGAAGGACCCCCTGAGGAGTCTTCAGAACTTCCCCGTCTCGATTTAGCTGTAAACATAATCAGAGAGATATGCAATTATAATCTGACTATACACTACTGTTTAAAAAGTTTGAGGTTGGTAAGATTTTTTAAATGTTTTTTTAGTCTCACCAAGGCTGCATTTATTTGATTTAAAAAACACGGTAAAAACAGTAATATCACAAAATAATTGTTGAAATAGAAATAACTTTTATATTTTATGCTGATTTGGTGCTCAAGAGACATTTCTGATTACCAATAGCTGTTTCAATCCACATAATTTTTTGCACATTTTGGGATATCACATTAAAAAATAAAACACTGGATGGAAGTGCCAAGATACATATTAAGTGCGTATACATTTAAAAATCGAGCATTAAAAACATACATTTCGGATACGTTTTTTTATCTGATAAGTTGGCATGCGAGTTAACTATTAAAATTCCATGATGCACAAAAAAAACACTCATGACTTTGCCTCAACAGTGAATGTGATTGGCTAACTGGACTAACTAGAGTTAGTATCATTGCACAGCATCTCAAATGTTGGCTGATTTGAATGATTTGGTTGACATGATAGTGTTCACAAACATCAGGCCTCAGAAATCCAGATGACATGATAGTGGTTATTGGGTTTCGTCAAAAATGATGTATGAAAAAAAGAGCCACGGTGCTCGATTGCCACAACTTCCATTTTTAACTTCGCAATTTCCCAGTTGTTCTCTTTACTCACAAATGTTTTATGCAACATTCCAATTTTGTTTCCAAGTTAAACTCACTATTATATTCACTATTTATTACAAGTAATATTTTTGTGGGAACTGTGAGACATTTTTTCAGGATTCTTTGAATAGAAATTTTAACAGTACTACATTTACTTGAAATGTCTTTACGGTCACTTAGTGTATATTAACCAACAAAATGAACATGTTAATATATAATAAATGTTTTATTTGGCTGGTCAGTGACTGGTGGTTTAAAATAAAGTAAAGGCATGAAATCGTACCACTTTTCGTCTTCCCTCCTTCTGATAGAGCCATTTGATAGTGGCCTGGGGAGAGCGCGGCACACACTCCAGAAATGTGCTGCTACCCTCCACCCCGAACTGAACTTTCTCCTTCAGTCTCCTCTCCACTAGTAGACACAGTAAAAGAAGATAGTCATATGCTGAGTCCGATTACACAAATACATCAGACTGACCACATTATAATCCTGCACTGCAGGCTGATATTTGTTGATGAACTCTGTGAGTTTGTTACCTTTGGCATTGTAGCCCCGGCACTGACGCAAAGGGTCACCGTGTTTAACGTCCTGTCTTCTGCTCCTCCTAAATTAAATAATACAAAAAGGATATAATTAAACTCCACATCAATTTACAGTCCTATGAAATGAAACTCACATAAGCTCCTAATAGAAAGTTTGAATGATCTTCTCGTCATCATTCAGTTTGCGAGGAGAGAAGTTAAGTATGTGCAATTTCAAATGTTTTCTGACCTTTTGGTGGCTTGTGTAAAGGCAGAGCAGTTATCTCCATCCCAGGCACAGTAGGGGTCTCTGGCCAGACAGCAGTCCGAACAGGCCTTTCCATACACTCCACAGCGGTGCAAAGACATCTGGGTAAGACCTGCCTCGGAAGATGCGTACAGCTGTTGCTGCAAAAAATAAATAAATAAATAAATAGAAACAGAAAATATTGTAACTCCATACTACTGATTTCTGTAATATTTTTTTATTATTATACTCATAAAGGTTATTATATTTAGAACTCTTTTTTTATCAGTTTATTTTTTTTTACATTTTATTTTTTACTCTTACCCGTTTGGCAGATATGTGCATTGTTTTGACAGCAGCGGGTGTCTGTTAATAAAAAAGAATAGAAAAGCATACTTTATTATATTTGTATATTTTATAATGTCATTTAATTTTATTATGTAAATGTATTTATTTACGTTAATATAATTTCTGATATATTTACCCTGAAAACTTCCACTTCCTCTAAAGTAAGCTCTTCCATTGTGGTGGGATCCTTGGGCAGGACTATAACTTTTTGGACCGTACCATGATCTGTGGGGTGACAGAAAATTGATAAAGTTTAAACAATATGTTTATCAGAATCTACATCCTACATTTAATTTCTAAAATTAATAGGGTGAATTTTTATTAGGGCTGCACAATATATTGAAATTATCAAAATATTGCGTTATGCAGCTTGCAAACTGGGGTCATGAACAAAAGGCTGAATATCTTTTCCAGCTTTAATAAGAAACTGTATATATTTCATTCATACAGTGAAATCTAACCAGTGTTTTATTTTTACATTTGATTATTCAGTTTCTGTTGTTAAATAAACCTAAATTTGGATAACCTGAACCTCTAAACCCTATGCTTTACACTGATGTTAAAATAACACTTCTTATGCTGCAGTAAAACACTTCTTGTCACAAAAAGCATATGAAATACATATTTAGGTTTGCATAATAGATCCTTTTAGTTTATTTTACACACTTTAAGCATGCATCGCATATCGCATTATTAATTATTGCATATCGCATTTTTCTTCAATTATGTGCAGCCCTAATTTTTATCTCAAGCCGACTTTTAACAACTAGGCTGTACACTATCCCAAGTTGTACAGATTCAAGAAACTTGACTAATTTCAGCAAATCAGAGGATGCCAGTCTCACCCGTTCCCAGAAAGAGAACCTCATATCGGCCATCCACAGCATCCACCTGGTCCACTGCAATAGTAGTAAAGCGATAGTCTACACCAGAGCGCACCACCAGAGGGCGCTTGTGAATGGGATACACAGGATAGTACATGAGAGGATGAGCACGAATGAAGTTAACCGCTTCATCTGAGAACTCTTTTGTGGACTGAAGACCCGGTGTGAACGTGCCTCCTGGACACTAAAGCGGGAAACAGATGGAGAGCCAGTCAGATAAATGTACACCCATGCAGCCTCAGCAATAAAATATATCATAGGCACTGTAAAATGAATGATAAGCAGCATAAAAGCATATTACGCTATTATAAAAAATTAGGGTGAAATTGCCAAATTTTCATGATGCTAGAGGGAAATAAAATTGACTGAAACTCACTGTTCCCGGACGAGGATAGGGAATCTTCCCAGTGTATGTAGTCCATTGGTAGTTGTGACCGTGTTTATGGGCGAAAGGGCCATTAAAGACATTTCGGATATCAGCCATTGAGTAGACACACACGGCTGAGCCTTTAAACACAGAGCTAAGAGACAAAAATAAGACAGATGACTACAATATCACAGATCCAGAAACAAACAATTTATCAGAGGGGAAGAAAACAGATTGGGGGGTTAAAACACAAAAAGTCAGAAGTCATTATCACTGCTCCAAATATGCCTACTTTCGTACTATATAATAGGAGAAAAAAACAGCATGTAAGCCGAGTAGTATTCATAAGACTACTTGTTCCGGCGAGATTCGTGAGAAGCGTGCGTTCGATGGACACTTTACTATCCCATGAGGACATGGGAGAGGATTAGTGAATGGAGATGAAGCAATGTAACTGACACTGTTGGTCACATGACAATGACAACTTGGAGGATGTAGTACATCCAAATTTCATTCACATTGTACACATTCATCATACTATATAAAACATACTTTTTTAATGGTCGTGAAGTAAGTTTCAAGCCAAACGTACACTGTAAAAAAATATTTTCATGATTTGTAATCACAACATTTTTTCTTTTGTCAAATCAACTTAGATAATTTATGAATTTATGTAGTTCAGATAACATAATATTTTGAGTTTCTGGTGATTAATTTAACCTCCTTCATTGTATAAACTCAATTTTTCCATTTTAATGAACTTAAAATTATGGCAACCAGGTTACTTATTTTTTTAAGTTAAACCAACAATATTTTTTTGCAGTGTAGTACCTACCATACAATATGCGATTAGGAACGCAGCATATGTGTTTATCTGCAGAAATATAGATGATGTATAAATGAGAAAGCAGGTGTGTACCCAGAAGTTGAGAAGACGCCATACACCACAGGGTTTCGTTCATCCTGGGCAGGTTGGATAAACACATCTCCTGGAGTGGAGGATTTTAAAAATGCATCAATACTCAGGCATCTTTGGAAATACAACATCTTTTGCTATATCTGAAATACTTTACTTGGCCTATTTAACACCACTAGATGGCACAATAATCTTAAACTGCTATGCAACACATAACACAAATTATAAAACTACTATAACTTGGAAAGAAAACAGCACTCACTCAGTTCATCAAAGAAGGTTTCCACCCCATCATCTCCCATCACAGAGCACACCAGCCTGGCCTTCAGAAAAGTCGTCCATTTGTTCACAAGAGACTTCTGTCCCCCCTCATCATTCTGTGATGAAACACACACAGCTGTTTATTGCCTGACTGAACTGTGAACTGCTTCCTGTGCACCTGCGGTCTCTGGTTACGTGAAGCAGGATATTACTCACCAGGCACACGCGGCCCACTCTGGCTAACACACTTGGGCTCGCTCCTCCCCCCGAGTCCAGACTCTTCTCACGGAAGAAGAAATAGAGCTTGTCGTCGTTCTTCTCGGAGCTGTCAGGAATCTGTTTCATGTGAACAAATACAGGTTCTAGGAAATAAACAGAGTGTGCATGTCACATCCATCCAAATGTTTAATGGGAAACTAAAATAGCTGAGCAAATGTTTATTGTCAGTCTAATTAAAAAGACATCTGCCAAATTCAAATATGAATAGTAGAGCTATTTACCATTCAGCCACCTAGAGTCATACTGCTCTGATCTCACAGCTGGCCGGCTCCCCATGGTCCTGAAGATGCCTGGATCACTGCTCATGAAGTCCACCGGCACTCCTGCATACAGGTTTCCATCTAGGTGTAGGAGAGGTGATAAATAAATTCATGAGTGCAAGTGAAAGCTGCATGTTTCAAATGATTTGGGAAGTTTGGTGATGTGTTTACACATTAGACAGGATATGTCACCTTCGATAAGTTAAACATCAGTGAAAATCAGATAGGGATACACTGGAGACTTCCCATATTTACCAGCATTGATTTTTAGTAAAATAAGCTTATGGTAAATTAAAATGTTTAATATTGAATTACTATATTTGTGGTGTCATGTTGTGGCCATTATGTGAACTGCACTCCAATATAAAGTATTGTAGTAAGGATACAACAATATTCTTTATAAATACACGGGCTAGATTGAATTAATGTCACAAAGCATTTTATTTAGTAATGTTAAATTACGTAGTACCAAAACCTTATAACCAAATTTATCTAATATGACCTGAATCAGCAATGTAAGCAAATGTAAATTTCAGGAAGGATTCTGATGTTATCATTCTGCTATATGTTATGATTCTGTAATGTTATATGTTGTGATTTTTGTCCTGTTATGAGTTGGTTATGTTATGATATATTATGTTATGATTCTTTCACGCTATGGTCTGTTCTGATTTCGTTATGTTAAGATATCTTATGATTTGGTTATGTTATGATTCTATAATGTTAAGATTCTGTTCTGTTTTGATGTTATGATTCTTTCACACTGTTATGTTATGAGTCTGTTCATTTCTGATATTATGAATCTGTTATGTTATAATTATTTTATGCTATATTATGTTCTGTTCTATTATGATATATTATGATGTTATGATGATGTTATGATTCTGTTGCGTTATGTAATGATATGGCATGTTATATGTTATCATTGTTATGTTCTGCTATTTTGAGGATTGTTTGACAAAATGACAGATGACAACAGTAAGATTGGATATTAATGTGCTTCCTGAAGGATCAATTACATAAAATCTAAAAGTAATATAGCATCTTCATTAATCGTTTCTTACTAATCAGGGCTGCGACATTCTCCTGGTTTGGATCGTAAGAGCATTTCCCCTTCCCAGAGTCCACAAAACCAGGAACCAGCCTGAAGAGGTAGTCCTGTGGACATCAGAGCAGCGAGAGCATTTGGTTTTTGTCTCAGCAGATTGTGTGTGTATATGTGAGTATATACAGTGTATTTATGTGTGTGTGTACCTCAGCTCTCCAGCCTCTGTTGATGAAAGTGCAGATGGGTTTATAAGCTCCTGTGCCACAGGTGTACAGGTGAGTCCTGTTCCACGGCTCAATCAGACGCACAAAGTTAGCGCATTCTCCCTGAAAAAAACACACACAACTGTTAAAGAGATATTGGTCAGATCAAGAGTCTCGCCTTCTATTTAGTGATTCAGATACTAGGATGGTTTGATTCAAATAACTGAAGTAAACTCACATGCCTGCCTTTCCCAGTCATCTGACACTCTCCCTTTCTCTGAGCTGGAGCTGGCCAGTGGATCTACAGGCATAAAACAACCACAGCATTATGACAAGAATTCCATGACACTTCAATTCTTTTGGGGTCAGTGTTCGGGTGACAATTGCTTCATGTTATTTTGTGAATGGAATTGATTAATTTGAATCATCCCTTACAATGAGAGGCTCTTTGTTGATGTTTTGCATGTCCAGAGAAACCAGATATTCACGGCTTCCCAGGTACAACCGCCCCTGGTCTGGGTCAACGTGCAAGATCCGGTAGTCACTGGTGTTGAAGGAGAAACTGAAAGGCCTCGCTGTCCGAGTGTCCATCAATTCTGATGAATGACAAAAGAGAAGCATAGGAAATAAAATGATGAAACATGTTTATACAACTTTTAAAACTAACCTTTATTTTATTTTAATACATTTAAAAATAAAGGCCTAATTTATTTAAGACGTCTTAGCAGCCATTACTCTAGTTTCATTCTAATGTGCACATTTGGTGCTCAAGAAACATTTTTATTATGATCACAGTTGAAAACAGTACATTGTTTTCAGGATTCAGGAAAGTTAATTACTTATATATATATATATATATATATATATATATATTATTTTTAAAGTGACTCACCATAATAATAGCCACTTAAATAATAATATTAATAATTATGTTTAATTAGAACACTTTTGGTGTCAAAAATGTGTTTTTGGGCCTTATTGTGAGACAGTAAAGGTACTTAAGACAGAAAGGGTGAGAAACTGCTCAATAAATGTCCTACTATAATAGTGTTTCATCAATAGGGGGTGCTCTTAACTCTCTCTTCAAGCATCTGCTATCTGAAATCCACAAGCTCTCACTAAACTCAGTTCTGTGGGCTTTTTCCAGATGAAATCATTAAAATAAAAATCTTGTAGTAGCAGTGTTCTGGGCTGACCCCTCTTCAGCGAGCTCTTCTTGAAGGTGGAAGGAAGAGCCAAGAAGTTGGTGGCTCTTGGGAGCAAACTGCACTTAACAGAGCACGAGAAACATTTCCTGAGTACCAGCGAATAGAAAAACACTTCCACATATGGGCCAAGTATTCAGTCTCAAAGGCAAAGATTAAAATAAAGAAATTCAGCAGAGTTAATTGAACCGTTTACTCAGACATTCGTGCCGGCTGTCACAGGACTTCAAAAGAACGCCAGACCCTGATGCAAGTATTGCAGTTAAAATTGTGTGAATGTTTAACTGCGTAGACTTGTGTGGGTTATGAATTATGATTGGATTACCTCAGGCCTGAAAGAGATGTCAGCATCTAATAATAAAAGATTTTTCCAAAACTGAAATACTGTCATAAATTCCTCACTCAGGATGAATAGAAGCGCATTTAAAACAAACTGTTCTTTTCTATTTGTTTCCTGTGCAGGATCAATTTGACACACACACACACACACTCACTCCGTTGAGGATGAAGTCCTATAGCTCTTTCACAAGCTACATTCATAGATGACTAATTATGCATCTGATCCTGACTAGATTCATGCACATCATGAACTTCGTTATACTAAACTGTTATGCAATACACTACCAAAGTATAGGGGTCAGTAAGGTTTTTTTTTTAAAGAAATTCATTCTATTTACCAAGAATGCATTAAAATAACATTGAAATTTTATTTTATCAAAGTATTTTACCATTTATCAAAGAATCCTCAATAAATGTATCATGGCCCAACAAAAATATTAAGCAGTAAAGTATTAATATTATTGTCTTTACTGGGTGTCAGTCAGATTACAATCAGTATAAAAATATGCTATTCGTGAGAGATTTGTTTTCTCACCTAACAGAGGAAGTATAAAAGCATATTATCTTTTGGTGGATTAAAAAGTGTGTCTAAGTGTGAATATTTCAAGCACTGACCTACTGGGTCACATTGCTTGTAAATGTTCTGAGCATTTCATTAGCTTAATACAAACTCACTTACATTGCAGTGTAAGTCTGCCTTTAACTGGCATAAACCAAAACTTAAAATTACAAAAGAGGAATCAATTTGACATTGAGTTTTGTCATGCTTCCCTTGGACGATCATCCGTACGGATGTTTACACCCATGGAAATGTTTAGGCACAGGAAATGTGGGCATTTTGATGCCGACTTTAATGTTGTAAAAGTAAATATATGTTTAAGTGTGTCTCTGTGAGTGTGTGTTTACAGGATGCTCTGGAGAGGGTGCTAAAATAACCGCTAATGATCGGATATCTGTTGGACGCGGAACTGGGTGGGCAAAAGGGAAAGAGTTTGTGTACAATCCTGTTCCCCTTTCTTCCCTTTACTGTCAAGAAAGAACACCGGACACGTCACCACTGCCAAACCTGCAGTGGACCAAAGTGGACACAGCACAGAGATCATAACAATCTCGGGTGAAAGACGCTGGTGCAAAGGTGAGGCACGTAAAGTCTAGTGATACAACATCCTGCAGGAAGTCTTTGTTGTGAGAGGAATTCAACAGGGACTCTCTTGTGTACTCAGTCTCAAAATATAACTAAACATAATACAAATGAAATTAAATTATAATAATAATAATAAGTCATTTTCAATAATTAATTATTTAATCAGCGTATCATAATCTGAATAAATTTTTAAATTGACAGACAGCCGTAGTAGAATGCATAATCACAAGGTAAGGTTACACACTAGGGACATTATAGAATATCACGTTCCTCTTTCACTCTTTCTGCCAGTTTCTCATAGGCTCTAATTGGGTACACTTTCTAGAGTTACACAAAGACCTTCCCTCATCTGCAGGCGCCTCCGAAACAAAGACCATCCCGTTGGCAAACAATGAACAATCCATCTCAGATAACGGCAGAAAATAGAGAGGCCAATGAGACAAGTGTATTTTTCCGCCGTGAAGGAGAGGGTGGAGTCAAGGGTGAGAGGGGGATCTTTCCTGGCGGAAGCAAAATACATGGCAAATAAGGAAAATGGCCACGCAGAAACGGGCTGGATCAGAGCCAAAGAGTTTCAGTGGAATTACAGGGACGGGTGATGAGAGACAAGACAAAGCTAACAATAACTAGCTAGATCCAAATTACTGAGGCCGTATAATTCAGCCCGGTCATCTCTTCAATTAGGTTTTATCAGGGCACAAGCAGGAGGAATATGAGCCTGGGGCAATTGGAAATATGAAACACGAGGTGATTGATATCTGAAACAGCTTTTCTTTTTTTCATGAATCCTGTTAACATCCTTATGAATTTCCTTCAAGGCACTTTTAACCCACAACTTGATTGGATTGTTTGTGAAGAACAGGAAGGTCAATTGAATTCTCAAAATCTCAAGGGTCACTAAGAATAAAGGCGTAGATTCACCCTAAAATAGAAGAACCTCTATTTACTGGTTATGAGTCAATGAATGTTTTCCTCTTGTCAGTTGTCCATAGCCATCATCAGACCATTTCACATCCCACCTCATGTTTTCCTGTGACAAAACAAGGGATGCTACAATAATAAAAGTTCATTCATTCTAGTTAATAACCAATAAATAACCATCATAAAAATGTTCACTAGTTTGTCTAAATTTAAGAAATAAAATACTAAAACTGATTTAGAATGCATGTAAAAACGTATTCTGAGGTTTGGTAAAGATTACATTTAACAGTGTTATTTAAGTTTTTGTGTTTTTAAAGATTAACTTTGAATGTTAGATGCTAGCAAGGGTCATCTAAATATAAAAAAAATGAATTAGTGTTTAATATCGACTCATGCCAACAAATTACATTTAAATAAAATGATTAAAAAAACAAATTAATTAACCAATTAATCAATATGATGCCAATATTTTGTTCCTTAATAATAATAAAATGAGATGAGATGAAAATGAGATGAGCCGTTTAAAACAAAACATTTGTAGATTCTAGAAGGTTCACCAGAAGAGATAAATTGGTCTGTTTCCAAACTTTAGTCCAAGTAGAATGTAAACAGGTCTCGACACGGCTCTTGTTCTTTGATTTTACACAGAGCAAGTTTTATGAGGAAAATTATTCCAGAAGTCTTTGTCAAAATTGCCAAATGACCTAAAAACAACTTAGAATATTCAAAGAAAGGCCAACAATGGTAAATCTGAGTGCTCACTTGAGTACAAGTCACTTTTTATGTAGGTCATAGTTATTGTACCATAGCAAAGAATGAGGCCCCACAGAAATGGCAAACTAAAATAGAATGACTTGGGGAAAATCTGGCTATTGGAAAAAGTTGTTTACACTCCCGGCTGGTACAACACAAACAAATCCGAATTTGTGCTTAAATTCTGGTGGGTTGATGTTTGATGCTCACCGCTGTTTTTGTACTTTCCAAACACTCATGTGCAGGGTTATAATCCCACAAACATGAGAGACGGGCCGCTCTATCATCTTTGGGGTAATTATGTGGCACAGTGGTGTTCGCCGCTCTACATTCACCTTATTCAGGAACATTATATGAAAAGATTCCTCTTAAGTGATTCAAACTTTAAATTCCTGTTTACATCATGTGTTAAGCAGCCCATAGTTCAACCTGCTGCCAAATTTAATTAGAGGGGCTGTGTTACATGTAGATACATGTATGTATTAGTTGTACTAATGTGTGTGTATGAAGTGACTGCATGAATGTGTATGTGTTTGTCAAGAACAGGGGTGACAGTAAGCTTGACAGCTGACAATGACTATAATTGTTCGAAATGACTGATTTTGACCTTATACTGTATACGCTTTGAAGACGTACAATTATCAGACGAGAATAGTGGGAAAGAGTCTGAGGGAATATCCCTCATGACTTCTCCACAACAAGGCTTTTGTGTCAGATTCTTCTTAAAGACTCCTTAAATGAGAATAGCAAACAAGGAAAAGAGTAACCGATGTAAAAGGAACTCCAAAGCTTACATAAAGAGTTATTGGTTCTTGAGACATATATAACTGCCATTCGATTTTATAATATCAACACATCCTATATGAAATTAATAAGGGATGATCACTAGAATGTTCTTAACACAAATGTAATTGTATTTTCTCTATATAAAAACAATGACTTGTGAATTATGACCCCTAAAACCACCTGTCCTCAGATTCAATACTTATTATATTTAAATAATGTGTATTAATTAAGTCAAATATAAATGTATGTTAAAGTATATTTATGTACAGAAAATAATACATATACTTTAAAGTTTTGTACATTTATAATGTTTCCCTATTTCTATAAACACTGTGATTTCACTGCTATTTTTAATAAAAACATGACTACTGCATTTAATATAAAACATCCTTTTGAAACAGTCCTGTAGGCTCAATTCTTTCTTAATCAAAGATTTGACAGCTATAAATCTTATCTATTTAGCTATAGACCATTTAGCAAAATGTAAACAACACTGGTCCAGAAACACTTCCTGTTTCAGTTTGTAACTGTTTTCTTTATTTCACATGTAAAGAAAAAATCTTAAAGATGTTTGTTTACTTTTTGATTCAGTTTTATATGTTCTGTTGGTTGTATTTTATCCCAGCTTTTATGTAGTGTTAAAAAACTGAAACAGGAAGTGCTTCTGGACCAGTTTTGTTTACATCTTGCAAAATGGTCTATAATAAATATTTGAAATTAAAATAAACGTTATTTTTGTATCGGACTGTGCTGACAAATACTGAATGATATCAAAGCTAATGTTTGAAATCTAGGAAATGACAATATTACTATGAGCTTTTAAACATTTTGAACAATAAACAATATACAGGAATTGGTGGTTCTCTGGAATATGCTCTGTTAAGGACACATGTACCACACCTCAACCGTGCTGACAACATCCACCATTTGTTTTCAGCCAAGAACTGGAAAGGAAACTATCCAAACACATTTATTATGTGTGTGTGAGTGGTGTGTGTGTGTATGTATACATCTAATTAGCAGAATTTTGGGAATAAAAACGTCCTTTCAAACTAAATCGAACAAAAACTTCCTACATACATTCTCATACTTATGCGATGTTGTTTTCTAGTATAAATATTCCCCCAAAAAAAGCACATAGATAGTAAAAGAAATGGACAGTGACGGAGTGACCCCATTGATTTCAACGGAGAAGACTAAAGCCCGATTTTGGCACTTCCTGTCTGATGTCTGAGCGACTGCGCAGGCTCAAACTGAGCGTGACGACAGTCTGACAGTTGTAAATCTTTTAGTAACTGTGCCAAGCCAAAACGTTGTTGAAATATTTTGTCCCGTTGCTTTTATGGACTCTCTATCTATGGGTTTCTCCCATAGACAGAAAAAGGCTTCTCCCTCGACTTTATGCCTCCATGTCCCCCCGATTGCCTCATAGACAGTAAAAGATTGCCTGCAAGCTTCTCCTCCTGTCTATACGGTGATGTCTCTATTGGGCAACAGAAAATTGCATAGTGATGACGCAATCGTTAGCCTATTTTTCACAAAAACGGCATCCATGGGGCCATGAAAAAAATCCTGTAAAAAAACGGTAAACTACTGGCAGCTGTGGTTGCCAGCATCATACCGTTACTATACGGTGTGTTACTGTTTTTGAGTCAGATCATTTAGCTGTTAAATTAAAGTTGTATACTGTAGCTGACAATATGGTATTTAGCTGTTAATTTCAAAAACAGTAACATACCATATTTTTACGGTATGACACTGGCAACCACAGCTGCCAGGATTTTACCGTTTTTTTTACAGGATTATTTTTACAGGGTAAGATACAAAGTAATAGAGCGTTTTATAGTACATTGATGTTTTTCTTTAGAAATAAATAATGGACAAATGAAGTCTTTGGATGCCTCAGATGTAAAGTTATTCGCTGTCAAAGTAACGCCAAAATGAATGGGAGTCAAAGGGATGCCAACAGCAGGTGAAGTTCTGCTACAATGGAGGCTCCCGTGAGGCTTCAACTTCCGGCTGATGGATTACCCCCTTGACAATAAGTAGTGCTCTTCAAATACCAGATGATGCATTTTAAATTTATTTTCCCGAAAAAAACAAACACCATCTCATTTCGAAGACTGCACCCTCTGGAGGTCGCATTTGTCAGACGCATACGTCATTGCGGCTGCTTCATTTCAGAAAAGTGACCATTGCATTCCAAAGCATAAAGACATTACAACAATATCTGATTCACAAGGAACGGTCAATTTTATAATGGTTACTTTTCAGAAATGAGACATCCTCGATGACGTATGTAAGCGACAAATGCGACCTCCAGAGGGCAAAGCCTTTGAAATGAGACACAGCTAAAGTGTGGAATGTTGTATACTTCATGCCCTTAACTGTCGCAGCTATAATTACGCAGTTGAGGGGGAGGGACTATCAAACTTGTCATCTAAATCACGACACGGTTAAGTACATAGTGCGTAGTTTAAGTGCATAGTATGTCATGTGGGACACAATTAAATGTTTTCTTCAAGAGGTAGGGCGTGGGTTATGGTTAGTCTATAGCATACTACATATAACTAGCTTTATATAACAACAATAGGAGTCTTCGTTTAGACTAAGTGTGTGTGTGTATGCATAAGCATGTGGGTGTATGCAAAAAAAAAGAAAGAGAGAGGCTGAGTATGCATAGACAGGTAATGAATAAGGTTTGCGCTCACCTTTAAAAGCCAGGTGCACTCTGGGAGCGGGGCGATGTGAGCAGGCCACTTCAAACACAAACAAAGCCCACAGCAACAGGAGGAGTCTTGTTTCCATAATTCTCATAGTTAGACCCAATTTGCAGGCAACCTACACAAACCCACACAAAAGAAAGAAAATAAAACAAGGTGGACATAGAAAGAGCACAAGAGAGGCTAAATTTATCATTGATTATGACAAAGGAACAGGCTGAAATGACAAAGGAAGAAGGACGAGAGGACGGGAAAAAACAGCTTGGAAATACATGAGAGGATGAAGACGAGGATGAAGAGAGACGGAGACAGTTCGATTTAGACAGACAACAGAAGGAACAGAAAGCAAACATGACTACTACGTACTACACTGTTGTAAATTTAGCCTGGAGTTTTAACACAGACAAATCCCAGCCTGTCACACCTTCCTTCATTCAACTCCATGGAAAGACAAAGGTTTCAGGCCTGCATTAGAGGGTCAGCATTTATGATACATGGTGTCAGTTTTATTTTAGGAAAAACAGGTGCCGTTAATCAACTTTATCCACCCGGTGCAACTGCACAGGGCTGTTTTTCAAAAGCATTGTGAGCTAAGTTGATTGTTTGAGTTTGCAGCACAAGTCACAGAACAGAAATGTTGTAATTTCATATAAAATAGATGAGAAAACTGGTACATAAACACGACTGAAAAGTGAAAACATTATTTCATTGATATGACTACAGAATACAATAGAATCACGATTTCATAAATAGGTTTCTTACACATTTGTACACCTGTAAAGATGTTCAGTCATCAATAATTTACATTTAGTGGTGTCAATATGTCAATACTGTACGTTTCAGTTTCTATGGAAAAGTAAGTACATGTTCGTGTGGTAGAACCACACTTACTTAAAGATGAGATATGAATGAGTTATATATCAGTTGCATCAACTTGACATTTTTAACTCTTCTAAAAAAATGTAATTCATTACTGGATTCCCATTATTGTATGTATGAACTGCATATTTTATGTACTTCAGAATAAATTCATAGGTAACCCAAAAAACTAAAATGTGGCCATCATAGACCCAAAAATCCCTGCTTGAGAAAAAGAGCTTATGATGCCAAGCTGGAGGTGGCAAATCAGTCCAAAGCCCTGTCACACTGCTCATTGTTTTAACTCGGAAGATCTCGGGCTGCAACTGCTGCCTCTTTTAGATCTGTTTCCATCAGACACTGATCCTGGGCTCCTGTTTATGACATCATCAGCAGGCCAGTGATGTATGGGGGTGATGTCAGCATAGCAGGCACTAGCATACTTGGGATTTGCCTGTCCATGCGTTCTCTTCATCGGAGATTCATGATTAAATCAGCTATGTCAACTTACATATTTTTATTAGCACTTATAATCACTGCACCTGTGTGTACACCACGGATTTGCCCTCAGCACTTTGTGAGTTTTGCCAAAAGTACATTTGGAGGCTAAAGTTTTGACACTAGGCAACTCGCTTAATCCTTTTCCACAAACTCACACGTGCACAAACAAACACAAACACCGGCCAAGGCTATGCCAGCTGTCACTGGTTCAAATTCACATTCAAAGTGCGTCTAGGGGCTTGTCCAGGAATGTACTACATGTCGAAACTGCAAGATGACAGAGAGAGAGAGAGAACCGTAGACTACACAAAAAAGTTGGTAAATGAGAGCGGAGAGTAAAAAAAAAAGGCTATGAAGATAGTTATCTCTCTGTAAGTTCATGTAGATGTGTATCATGGCTCTGTAGATGTCAGATTGGGATCATTGTTGCTGTGGTAGCATTAGACAAGAGCAAAGAATTATTGGTCTGAAAGCTTCAAACGCACATTTGTGATCTCGGGTGCACCCCGTGAGGGGTTACAAAAACCAACAAATAATTGATATCATCTTTTCCAGCTCAAAGCGTCCTCACTTTTGAACCTGATTTCAAAAATCCTCTGATGTTTTACTGTGTTTCACTGGCTCCTGATGAAACTCACACCGTGCAAGATCAGATTTGTTTTATGTCTCCTCTCCTTCACATATTCAGCTTCAGTCACTCAGGTGTTCTTACATGTTGGTTCTGGCACTGGTTTGAGGTGAATAAGTAGGAAGCACACACACACACACACACACACACACACACAGAGAGAGAGAGAGACAGACAGACAGACAGAGAGACAGACAGACAGACAGACAGACAGACAGACAGACAGACAGACAGACAGACAGACAGACAGACAGACAGACAGACAGACAGACAGACAGACAGATAGATAGATAGATAGATAGATAGATAGATAGATAGATAGATAGATAGATAGATAGATAGATAGATAGATAGATAGATCTCTCAAGTAAACTGTTAAGCGGTACATTTGCTGTTTTAAATTTTCAGTGGAACTTCACAGGTGTAAACTGTTATACTTTCTTGTTAGCATGAATTATGTATCAGTCGTTCTCTGCCGGAATGGCCAGAATATGAATTATGGATGCACAAGCGCAATCTATGACGTCCATTAAATCCAACTCCAACGTGTCCGTTTTTGCCCCCTTTTTTTGTGAATGACAAAATGACTGCTGTATGACTCTTTCTTAACATTCAAATATATAAATTGAGGTAAACCCAAAAAGAGTAATGTATAAAATACATAACAAAAGGGTGATGTCAGATGTTGGGGTGCAAAACTGTTAAACAGTTACCATAAATTATTTGACAATTATCAACAGATTTAATAGGTTTAGTTTTAGTATGGGACAAATCATTTTGCTCTGTAAGGTTAATTGCTGGTTTTTAAATATCAGAAACTTTTACAATTATGATATCATGAGTTGTTAACTGATTCTGCAAACTAAATTAAGTTAACAATTATTGTAGGCAAATCTTTATGAACTTATGTGCAAAGGATATTTGGTTCCTTTTATTAAAACTGTTCATATATTGAAAGATTCAAGGTAAGCTTGGATAGCCTATGCCATACTTTATGACTGAACTCAAAGAAACACATCTGGAATAAGTGCGTAGGCTATAGGTTAGCCTGATATTTTATTTACGAAAAGGGTCATACTAACCTGAATTCAATGTATTCTAATCCTCAACCCCCCTACTAAATCATAAATGTATTTTTTTAAGCAAACGTGTCTGATTATATTTACTAATTCTGTGTAGTTTATCTATAACACTGATTTAAATGGATATTATTGTAAATATGCAAACAATTTAGATGATGAAATTTCGTCATGTTCGCACAATTAGCAACTGACATATTTGACAACCAATTGACAGAACTAACAAAAACTTTAATATTTCCATCCTTATCAGCGAATTTCGGGGCAAACTGTGAAGTTTAATTATGAGAATATCGTATATTCACCTGGTTCTCGTGGCGCAGACGGTCTGTAGCTCCGTGTAGCCTGGTGTCTTGAAGAGCAGGTGAGATGTTATCGTTACATTCCTTACAGCCTCTGTGAGCACAGCTCGTGCCTTAAACTCTGAAATCCGTCCAAAACCTTTTCATAAACTCATAAGAGCTTGTATAGCTCTAGCTTTTTGAATCCCCACTTTTGGGGCGTGTCAGTGAGTCCGAAAAACCGAGGTAAAAGTTGCAGTTTGTGCACGCGCTATTCGTCAGGATACTTCTGTTATCTGGACAGTTGAGGAGATACAGGCAACAAACACCCAGATGTGTTTTGCTTTTTTCGTGACAATATCTCCAGTGTTTGCCAGTTTGAATACAAAACAGAAGATGTTTTCGTTGTCTAGTCACGTAAGCTCCACGCTGCACGGCGTCGTGTTGAAAGTGTGCGCGGTGGCAGGTGTTTGGTTTATTCGGCCGGTGAAGTGTCACGGTCCAGCCCCTTCAGCACTGCTCTCAGCGAATCAAGGGCAAGAAAACATGAGCATATCAGTGCATATTGTATTTTACTGTATGCAACAGTGTATTTGAACATTAGGCTATTAAAAAAAATTAAATATAATGTAAAATAATTTGCCTAATGCTGGCAAGGGACTTTTTATTCCAGCATTTCTCAGGTTCATTTCTGTATTGGCTCAGTCTCACACCGGGATAATCACCCACAAATGAAAATTCTGTCATCATTTCCTCATCCTCATGTCATTCCAAAAACAGTAGTTCATCTTCGGAACAATAATGAAGATCTTTTTGATGAAATCTAGCTTACTCCCCCTATGTCCCTGTGACAGCACCGCAACTACTTCTTCATAAAGAGATCTTAAACTAATTACTAGGCTACTAATAGAAATAACTATAAACTAGTTAGGGGAACTATCTCTTTAAGTATGGGTTACCTAAAAATACAAATAGGCCTACTGAACATTCTATTACCTTATTACCCAGGAAAAAATAGTGTAGCCTACTGAACACACAGTAACAAATATAGGGGGACATTGTAAATATTATTTCGGGTAAATTGTCACAATGGAATCCAAGCTTTTTAAGGCAATTTAAAATACCTATGAAGCATTATTCAGAGTGTTGACTTAATTTCCACTGAAACAGGAAGACAGGATGGACAAATGGATCAGCTCCTCCCCTTTTTGAAAAATAGCTAATAGGGTTTAGTTTAACACAGCTCGGCCAGAGCCGTTGAACTCAGAAAAGCCGCAGTTTCCTGCTCCTCCTAATATCTCCTTCATCACACTTTAAAATATATAGTTCTATGCAGAATTCAAAGGATCCGATACGTTTTGTGGTATGCGCCGACTCGCATATAATATGATTTCATATGCATTTTATGAAATTACAAGATATAAAACATGTGACAACTTAGTCTGAAATAGATCATGAGACCACAGTTTTATTGTTTATTTGTTTACCCAAGAGCTATTGTATATAATAAAGGTATAATTTATATATATATATATATATATATATATATATATATATATATATATATATATATATTAGAGCTTTATTTATTGAATAGCCTATTAATTTTAAGATTTTTTTCTTTTACAAATTGTACAAATAACAATAAATTGCACTGTTCAAATTTACAAAAGCGCCAGCAGTTCAGCACTGTCTACATGGTATATGTCCATCT